>CM053401.1:116290172-116439241 GCA_028644305.1 Xerus rutilus | reverse complement strand
CTTGCATCCCTGGAATGAACCCCACTTGATCGTGGTGCACTATTTTTTTAATATGCTTTTGTATGCGATTTGACAAAATTTTATTAAGGATTTTTGCATCTATATTCATCAGGGATATTGGTCTGAAGTTTTCCTTTTTGGATGAAGACACCAGATTTTTGCAAAAAGAGCTGTATATTGAAGGCTACTCCACAAGAATTCAGGAAGCATGCTCAAATTTGCTTCCACAGTTGGCTGTTAGTGAAGGAATTTCAGTAGTCCAGGGTAAGGGAAAATAAGGGTAATTAATGGGTGGCAACTAGGAGTCTTGGTGGAATAGTCTACAACTGGTACACCATTCTGGTTGTGGATAATTCTTGTCTGTCCTGCGACTGTTGATAATCCCCTTGCTTCTAATCTGGGTCCATGAGGCCCTCTTTTCCTCCTTCAGTTTTCTCTTTTTGGTAACTTTTGGTTCCATCAGCATCTCCAGATCATTTTATTTCAGGTCCTAGGTTTCTGTGCTGCCTCATCCTGAAGAAGAGTTTAAATAGCTTTTAGGAACAAGGGGTTGCCATTTTATGGGTGGGTTTCAGGTATGTACCTGGGAGTGGAATTGCTGGGGATAGTATGTACATATGTTCCATCTTAGTTACTGCCTGACAGTGCGCTGGAGTGGTTGTACTACTGTCCCTGGCTTGCTGCAGTGTGTGAGAGTTCCGCTCACGCCTCCCTGGCACTTGACCTTCCTCAGCCTCACTTTGGTGATTTTCCCATGGCCTCTGCATCAGGGAAGTTTGAGACATTCACCTGACACTTGCTCTGAGGTGGCATTTCTGCTGTTTTTCTGCAGTCAAGGTAAATGTCTCTGTGCAGGCGGGGACTTTGGGCATCACACTCCTCCTTGTGGTGCAAACTCTGGGTTCTTGTTTGCTGCCTCAGTTTGGGTTAAGATTACCCAGTCTTATAAGATTATTGGGTTCTGAAGCATGTTGGATTGTTTCAGGCTGTGAGACTGAGGGGACCTCTCTTAACAAAGCCCTCTTTCTTCTTCTCATTCTTATGGTCCACTTTTATCTGCAAATTCTTTGGGGGTCACCAAATGTAACCCACATAGTCTCACAAGCAGAATTTATTCTGCCATATATGTTAATGCTGCAGTTTCCTGAGCTCCTGGGTGAGTCCCAGGTGAAATAAGGGATGGGGCAATTGCAGGTGTGTGTGAGCTTCCCACCTCAGGACAGGGGTTCTTCCTATCCTTAACCCCTGCTGACCCTGTTTGGGCTGGGGAAGCATGAACCAGGCCCTGCCCCACCATATGCTGGAGCACTGCCACCAGATGGATGGCTGCTCCTATCTGTCCTAGTATCACTCTACTTGAGGTGCATGTCCAGAGTCCTGTTGGTCAAGTTTAGTCCACAGGCCAGTGGTTTGAATGCTAGGGATGGTGGAGAATGATGCCCCGCCCTCAGGGCCTCCGTATGCAGGGCACCCAGACTGCAGTGAGTGGGGCGAGATGGGGTGGGGGGATGTAGCAACCAGGAGAAGAGCGAGAGTGTATCACTAATGGCCAAATCTAGGGAAATAAAGAAAGGCATGCAGCATGATGGAAGATAAAAAGATATAACAGATGTCCTTGTAGTTAATAGTGTAAACTCCCTGATTACATTAGATTTGGTCAGAGAATAAAATTTAGCTGTGACCTTTTACAAAGCAACATGGATAAAACAAAGGGACCAAGAAATGTTAAAAATAATGAGCAAAGAGATACAAGAGAAGTACAAATGAAAAGAAGCAATGTTAAATCAAGGCATCCGGCACTAGAGAGAACAAGGCTATTTTATGCAGCAAAAGGCAAATTCTTCAATGAAGATAAAATTGATTCTTTATAAAAATATACCACTTCAAAACACATAAAATAGAGCTATTAAAAAAAATACAGTGAGAAATCAACCAAGTCATCATTGTCTAAAAATTGCTAATCTCTTATCTAACATAAGGATTTGAAATAAAACAAATAATTATATGAATAATATGAAATGATTTAATAATATAAAAGGACTTTTTAAAAAAATCTGAGGATTAAACCCAGGCCCTTGCACATGCTAGTCAAGTGCTAACTGCTGAGTTACACCCCAGCTCTATTTTTATTTTATTTTGAGGCAGGGTCTTGCTAAGTTGCCTAAGATGGCCTCAAATTTAAGATCTTCCTGTCTCAGCCTCCCCAGTAGTGAGCATGCAAAGATGCCCAGCTAATAAAAGCACAGTTTAATAGCTACATACTAATATTCTACTCTACCAACCAAATGTTCCCATTGATTTTAAGTGTTGAAAGTATTGATGAACCATTTTTAAAAAAGATTATATTTTAGGTCTCCAGAAAATCATCAACTTATTCCAAAATGTAGAAAATTTATACCTATGAACACCATGCTATAAAGCTAGAATTTAATAAGGAGATAAGTTAGATGATTCATCTCCCCCTGCTTTACAGCGCTAGAGATTGAACTCAGGGCATGTTTGCCAAGCAAGTGCTCTACCACTGAACTATATTCAGCCCTCAATTATTTTTTTAAAAAAGCCAAATGAACAAATAAACATGAATAAATAAAAAGATACTTGATCAAAATAACTCTTGAAGTAAAGGGGAACTCAAGCCTAAAATTTCAGACTCTTTAAGAAATAACAAAATACTTTAGATCAAATACACACATTTCTGTGTGTGTATAAATATATTTATTTTTATTGTTTCAATGATTTTATTTTTAAGCAAGATAAATTTTTTTTTTAAAATATTTTTTTAGTTGTAGATGGACACAAATATCTTTATTTATTTTTATGTGGTGCTGAGGATCGAACCCAGTGCCTGACGCATGCAAGGCAAGTGCTCTACCACTGAGCTACAATCCCAGCCCAGCAAGATAAAATTTTTAAAATGAATGAACACACAACACTAGAACAAATTAGGGAAAAAGCAGTAGTTCATATCCAAAGAGAAAATAGGAGGAAGGAATAAGATAAAATTGGAGATGAAAAATTAGGATGTGAAAAAAATAGTAGAATTGATGTATAAATCCAAGACTTCATTCTTGGAAAAGATTAATAAAATAAAAATTCATGTCATAAGAATAATCTTCCTTCCCCAATAGGATTATAAAGAAAGCATATTGAACAAAAAGGATAGGTAATATAGAGATAAGCATTTATACATAAGAAATGTTTGTGCACCTCTAACATATTTGGAAATCTTCTTGAAATAAATGTCTTTCTATGAAAAGACACCATCACATTTTCTTAAGAAGAAGCAAAATCCAAAATGGACTCATACCCTAGGAAGAATTAGGAAAATATTTGTCAAGGAAACTTTCATAAAGGAAAAAGAGTGAAGGGAGATGTTTCTAGATAGCTATTAGAATACATTGCAGGCATTTATTTCAATAAAATTAAGTACAAATGGAAAACTTAGAAGAAAGCTTACTCATGATAGGAAATGTATTAAAGTTAACAAACCAGTAAGAAAAAATGAATATTCAAGTAGAAAATCAGTGAAAAGATGTTGCAGGAGCAGTGTTAAAAAGAACAATTATGGAAATGGCTAGTAAGCATAATAAAGCATGGTTTGAGTTCCAGTCACACCCTGTTAGTGTTAAAGCAGTGATGTTTATGGCAAGATGACTAAGTTTTTCCAATAACCTAGACTTTGGAGTTAGATAGACATAGGCTTGCATCACATCCCTGGCCATCTTCAGATTGTGGTTTAAGGTACACATTTCTAATTTTTCTCAGCTTTCTCATCTATAAAATGGACATAAAATACCCTGACTCTTTGAGGTTTTGTAAGGATTAAATGAGATAATTTGTGCAAAACTCTCAATATTGTGTCTAGGCCATGATGAGACCAAATAAATAATGGCTTCAATCGTTATTTTTATTATTGATATATTTTGTCTATCAAATCAAAAAAGATTTAAAGAATGGTAAAACCCATTGCTGGTGAAGACAGGGAGAAACAGGAAGCTCTCCATGCACTATCCTTGCCTGAATGTGTTCTCTTGGAGCAGCGGCAGTGTCTGACCTATTTATGGTTATATCACAACACTCAGCACAGCAATTGGGTTGTCACAGATGGTATTTATTCTGAATGAGTTTCAGTGAATGCTGGCAAATCATTGAGGGTCATTTGGCTGTAAGATTCCAAAGCTTTAAAAATGCACCTGCTTGCCAGGCACTGTGATGTGGCCTGTAATCCCAGCTACTTGGGAGGCTGAGGCAGGAGGATTGCTAGTTTGAGGCCATCCTGGGCAACTCAGAGACACTCTAGTCTGTGTGAGACCCTGGGTCCCATTCCAAGCACTGAAAACACAGAATACAAAAGAAAAAGCCCACTTAAGCAGTTTCATCTCTTGGAATTTATCTTGTGAGAACATCCCATCATAAATGCAAAACTATGTGAATAACAGTGGTATGAATGAAAATGTAAGTGTGCTTCTCAAGAGGATTAGTTAAGTCATTATTCTCATGGAGGGTGCTGTAGTATTTTGGTCTGGCATGTACATCTATAAGCCATGCATGCATGCAGCCACTCAAGGAGTGGTCCCCTTGAGTGGGTCCAGTGGCATAATACCTATAGCATTCTTTGGTCCTAGTAACATCAGTCTGCTCCTGAAGGGGTGCCCAGGGTAGATAAAGATACTGCTGTAGGGGTTGAGGTTGTGGCTCTGTGGTAGAGCACTTGCCTAGCATGTGTGAGGCACTGGGTTCTATTCTCAGCACCACATATAAATAAATAAAACAAAGGTCCATCAACAACTAATAAAAAATAATTTTAAAAAATGATGCTGCCATAGTTTGGATTTAAAATATCTCCCAAAGGCCAATAGGTTGGTTCCCAGACAGTGGAGCTATTGGAAGGTGGTGGAATCTTTAAGAAGTAGGTCCTAGTGATCCCTAGATCACTGAGGGAACTGCTCAAGTGCAATCACCTGAGGGTGGCCCTTGAAGGGGATATTGGAAGCCCCAATCCCTTCCCCTTTCTCTCTTTGCTATGAAGTGAATAGACCTTCTCCACCAAGTGCTTCTGTCATGACATACTGCACTGCTACACACCCAAAGCAATAAGGCTGAGTGACCATGAACAAAAACCTCTGAAACTGTTGGCCAAGATAAAATTGTCCTCCTTTTTTTGAGTTGATTATTTGAGGTATTTTGTCACAGTGATGGGAAGCTGATGAATGTGGCGGCTCTCCTTACTCACACAGGGAAATTATGTGTGGTCATGAAATATCTTTCAAGAGCATATTTGTTGATATGAAAAATATTTATGACATACTAAGCAAAAAGAACAGTTCATAAAATGGTATCTCTGGGATGAACCCTTTTGGTCAATATATATTTGTGTAGATGCATAGGAAAATTCTGAGTCTTTATATCAAGAAATTAACAGTGCTGTCTGTGACTGGTGTGATGGCGGGCCATTATTCCTACTGGCACTTTGACATGTTCAATAGTGAATGTATACTCTTGTGACATAAAACAAAGAAGCAAAAGCAACCTGTGTTCATCTCTGCACCCGGGGGAATCTTGGCCCAAAATTGGCAGCAGGTGGTGAAGGTGCCCTGCAGCCTGCCTGCTCTCTGTCTGCTCACCTCTGTTCTAGGTGGCAGGAAAGTGAAGCACTCCACGATACAACATGACACCTCTTTTAGTTGGTGCTTGGAGGGAGGCAGAGCACAGGAGACTGGGAGGGTCCTTGCTGGAGCCCAGGTGATTGCATTTGACCAGTTCCCTGGACTGTTCTCAGTGGGGCTGGGCTGCCTGCTGACATTGTGGAAGCTCCCTTTCTCCTCCCCGGCTGCCAGCCTTTTTGGAAGGAGGTTGTGAGCCACTAAGGTCAAGGTGGACCTGGAGAAGGACAGGCAGCAGCTCATGCAAAGAGCAAGCCAGGTTGCTCTGTGGTTTTTGACAAGAACAGCTAAGGTCCAGAAGCTGGCTGTTGAAGACAGGAGTGGTCAGGGGACAGAGATGGAGTAGTGGGGACCCATGTGCAAGGGAGGTCTTGCTTGGTGCCCCTGGAACTTTGGTGGCTGGACCACAAAGAAGGACATGCCCTTCCTCTTTTAGGCATTCAATCACTGATGAATGAGCTTTTACCAAATGAACTTTCCAGCTCCATTTCCTTCTGGAGTTTTAGCTTATAAGTCTTCTGAAAGAAAGGGAGAGTCAGCGTGTTTTCCTGCTGTGAGTTCTAACAGATGTGAGTAGGGACTGACTTCTTTCTTTTTAAGGAGGGAGCCACTGATGGGCAGTCAACTCTACAGTGGTGCCTGACTCTGTAAGTATATAATAAAATACAAAAAAATGCTTTTAAAAACTATTCCTCCCATTATGTAAAGAAGTTGCATGTGAAAAAATCATTATTTTTAAGGATAAAAAGAATTGCAGATTTTAGTTATAAAAACCATAGTGCTAATGTTTTATTTTGAGCAGTACACTTTGCTGTTTAAATTTGTACGTGCATATTATTTCTCTAGATTTCAGGGAGACTCTTGGTATTGTGTAAGTTGGCATTTGTTTTCATTTGCAGATCAGTCACATGTTCTCCAAATGTGATTATCTTGTCTGTGAATATTTCTTAATGGAATATTATGTCATGGATAGATATTAATGTGAACAGGATACAGATGTCCACCACTGGGGCAGGGACACCCCTGAGAAGGGAATTAGGAGACCTGTGGCTGTGGTCAGGTTGTTCTTTCATGGCATCCTGTTTCCTTGGATCCTGGAAGACATGCTTGAAGAGGATGCACTGGGCACTAGCCAGTGTCCCTGAACTCCTGTTCTTTCTGTGATGATCTCATGTTCCCTCTGGGGACTCTAAGGATGACTCTTGCTCATCATTCTTGCTGTTTGGATGTCTGGAGATGTGACTGTCCTTGACTTTCCCCTCCTCCTCCCTCCGCCCCCTCTTTCCCACTGGTTCGTGTTTCCCCATATGTCCTCAGCTGGAGTTGCTTCCCAACTATTGCAGTTGGTATTATCAGAGGAGCAGAGTTCAGTGCATTCCATGGTCTTTTTTGAGTGAATGGTCCTTGTAAATCATGGTCTTTGTTTGGGACCATGTGAGGTCACCAAGGAAGCAGGGCAGAGCACAGGGTATTTTAAACCAGTGCTGGAGTGACAGGACATAGCCTTGTGCAGGGAGAGCTGTGTCATATGGGATTTCCCACTTAAGCCAATGGTAATAGCTTTGATGCCAGGAGTACAGGAGGATTGAATGCTTGCTGGGAGCCTGGCACTGGCTGAGCCTGTCAGTCCTCAGCATGCTTCTTGGAAGAAGTAGCCATTACTGGCACGGTACAGATGAGAACTGGGGTGCAGACAGGCTGCACCTCTAGGCCATGCTAGTCACCCACCCACACTCTCTCTCTATTAAGTGCTATGTGGGTCTTGACTTGTTTAGTGTGAACACATACTTTTTATGCAGGGCCAGATCTATTCTGGATTTTACAGTGTAGGGCATGCAGGTTTTTATAGGATAATAATGTTCATACATCTGCATAAGAGGAGGTGCCTAGTACTGACATAAAATGAATTGGTATAGACATCTTTCTTGGAATTTCTTATTTCTTTTTAAAAAACTTATATTTTCTCCATTCATTCAGAATACTTAAGAATATTTTTTTAGTTTAGGGGTCATAAAACCAAGATTCACAAGTGGCTTTCTGTCCTCTTCCCAATATTTTTTATTTAGCTCGTGCAGTGTCTAAGAATGTTTATTTACTAACCTGTAAAACTTGGGAGAGTTCTTAGTAAAATATGAACTTCAAATACTTTTGCAGGATTGGAAGATCTGGTTACATTGGGTCTGCATTGCTGTGGGGAAGCTGGGCTAGGGATTTGTTCTGCAGCTGCCAGGATCCCTCTCAGTCGCCTCCTTTATGAAGGGAACTGGACTGGGCTTTGAGAAATGCTTTCCTTAGCATCTTCTGTGCTGCGGCACTATCTTCTGCACAAAGGTCTCACTAGACCTTCTCTAGCAGGTTGGTGGAGGTCGGGTGTGCTGAGCTGCACATTTCCATAGCTTATGAGTGACTCCTAAAGCATTGCCTCCAGTCTGATCCTGTTGGTTTCTTATTTGGTTGGAAGTATTATGATTTTCCAGAAAAAGAGACACACAACCTTCAAACGTAGAAGAGGACAAATCCCAGCTGCCCAGGGAACAGTTTACCCCACTTCAGTCAAAGGTACTACTAGAGAGGGAAGAGGAGGGTAGGGAAAACCTGAGCACCATGTGGTCATGAGAGAACCAGACTTACCACAGAGTAGAGGTGAGTGGCCCCTGCTAGGCCTCACTGCCTTGGCATGAATGCCTGAGGAGAGATACCAGCTGTCCAGTAAATGCTGGTGAGCTATCTCCCAAGCTCTGTCTCCTTTTTCCCCATCTCAACTGGCCTTGCAGGGACTACTGAGAAGACCTGTCTTGTTGTCCTTCAAGAGATATTTATAATGTTTTTAAAATTTATTTTCTAGTAATCAAATGTAAGTCCTGTGATCTTAAATCTGAAATTGCTAAAAAAGAGAAAAAGAGTGTTATAATTGGTAATATAAAATAATTTATATTTTATAATTACATTAAAATTTATAATGTAATTACTTATTATATATCTGTAAATGCATTTGTCTACATGCATAAATATAAATAATCCACATAAATATGAATGTGTGTGTGTGAGTTAGTGTGTACCAGAACTACCTTGTCTAAATAGTTCTTCATTTGATGCCATTTTTAAGGTGGGTTTGAATTTTCAAAAACCTTCCAGAGCTGTCTTCTGCCTCCTACACCTCTTCCTGAATTATCCCTGCTGACACTGGGTGAATTAGATTAGGGGCCAGGCTTCAGCAGTTAAGCTATCCCCAGGGATGGAGACAAGGTAAGCAGTCGATACTATCAGAAGAGCTTTGTTCTATAAAATGAAAATATTGAGGTCACGTTCTGATGATCCCTGCTTTGCAGGTCTTGGGGACAGATACAGAAGGATTCAAATAATTATATCACTTGGTTCCAGCCAGGCGCCCTACTCATTCTGCATGGAGATGTCTTGTTTTGGGGTGCTCCTCTACCCAGACTTACCCATGTCCTACTCGTCTGCCCAAGGGATGTCCTCATGAGGCCCAGCCCTTCAAGGCACCCTCCACATGCTGATTCGGCCGCATTCTGGGCTGTTTCTGCTCTCTTTCTGCTCTCCAGCTCTCTCAGCCTTGGGTAATCTGCCATCAGTGTTGATCCTGTGCACTTGGCCTGCACCCTCTGCTTTACGGTGCTGCTGGAGCTGCGTACCTGAAACTCTGGATGTGTGGGGGAGTGTGCATATGCGCCTGTGCTAGGAATCTTCGTTTTCCAAAGGCAGCATGGGGTAGAAAGATGGTTGGGAAACCCTGCCTTAGAGGCCAGTGTGACATATACATCACTTGGGGCCTCTGCACTCTGATTCATGCCTGGCTGCACTCTGATTTCATGCCTGGGGGTGGCCTTTGCCCCCTGTGTTGCCATGCAGGTTATGGTGGCATATAGGCACCCGCAAGCACTTGGTCAGATCTCCGTTTCCTGTAGTCCTGGGAGGCTACCAGTCTTTCTTCCAATTTCTTAGATGCCCCTCTTTCTGTTCTCCCTGCATTATTCTGTGCTCTGCCCATCTTTCTCTTCTCTTCGAGCTGGCTTTGTCAATCACCTGTCCCTCCCTCCCTCTGTCTCTGCTCTTGCTCTTCTTGCTGTCTCCTCTGCATATTACATTATACCATCTCTCTACCACTCTCATTTCATGATGGGGGAGAGGTGCATATTTTCCTGTAAGAAGCCCTGTCCTTTTGTGGGAGGCTGGCTCCTCAGCAGAGCTGTCATGATGGCTGCATTTCAGGGTCTCTGCCTTTCTGGTTCAGCACCAACCTTCCAGTCTCCTTAGCTGTCCCTAGGCACAGCTCAGACCCTGAGGCCCAGGTAGCACACCTCCTCCTTCTAACCACCCCTGCAGCTTCAGGGGTCCCTGGGCTGCCAGAGAAATGCTTTCCACATTGGTGTGCACACTCTGTTCACACTCATTAACAGCTGGGGATGTATTTTTTTTTCTTCTATTGATGGTAGAGACTTTTCTTCCAATGGAATCTTATGACGAATCTCAGTATGTGACAGTGGAGTTGGTCTGGATGTAGGTGGAGCTGGTGGCTCACCAACCTCCCTACCTTAACAGCCCTCCCCTCTAGGACCACAAGATCCCTGCTAAGTATTTTTGAACTCTGTGAGGCCCTGTTGAGAGACATCACATGAAACCAACTTTGCCGGATGAATTCAGCAGTCTGCAGGGGAGTATAGTCATGGTGACCCCCCACCTTTATTTCCTTTCAGCAGGTAGGGTCACTGCAAGTCAAAGAACAATAGCGAGTAGAGATGGCTCCTGATTTGAGATGGATTTTTGACTTTATGATGGTGAGAGCGATATGCATTCAGTAGAAACCATACTTTGAATTTTGATTTTTTCCTGGCCTAGTGATATGCAGTACCATCTTCTCTTGCTGCCCAGGGGCTCCTTGTTAACCAAATGATCTTGAGAGTAGGCAACTGATACTCTATAGTGTACTATGTTGCTAGCTTATGTTATTTGGTAGATTAGGTATATTAAATGCATTTTCTATTTCATACTTTCAGTTTATGATGGACTTATCAGGACATAAACTCATTGTAGGTTGAGGAGCCTCTGCATTTTGAGATACTATAAGATCATGTGTAATAGTGATTGCTAATATAAAACAAGCTATAATGTTTGTTAAATAACTATATGAAATAAAGTAATTTTTTTTTGTACTGAGGATTAAACCCAGGGCACTTTACTACTGCCACATTCCCAGCCCTTTTTATTCTTTATTTTGTGACAGTGTCTTGCTAAGTTGCTGAGGCTGACCTCAAACTTGTGATCTTCCTGCCTCAGCCTCTCTAGTCACTGGGATTACAAACATGTGCCACTCTGTTTGGCATGAGCTAGAGTAATTTTTCATTGTGATTTGGTATCAAGAGAGGAATATTACTGAGCTATTAAGTAATAAATTAATCTAGGAAGAAAATAAAGGGAGTTATTGCTCGCTATGTCAGAGTTAGTGGTATCTTTGAGGAACCATCTCCTCTCAGACTTTTTTTTGCAGTGCTGGAGATGGAACCCAGAACCTTGCATATGCTCTATCACTGAGCCATATACCCAGCCCTTCATCTCAGACATCTTGAAGGCAGAGTGCCCTCCTGTGTCAGTCACACTGAAAGAGCTGGGTGCTTTGAGGCCTTCAAGATGGTCAGGCACAAGACCTTGTCTACCAATGCTCATCTGTTGTTTGTAGCTTCCAGAAGTTTCTGGAAGATTGAGAAGGATTTTGAGATGTGCCTGGCCTTCTGGCAAAGATGCCGTAGCTACTTAGCAGTGCCAGCCACAGTGAGGGCTGGGTGATTGGCCATGCAGGATGGAGGGTGAGTGAGAGAAGGAAGGGGTGAGTTGAAATAGAGTTTGCAAGGGAGCTGGCAGGCAAGGCCCCCTGGGAGGTGGTGTGTGAATGTTCCCCTGCCTGATGAGTGTTCTGTAGCTCTTGGAATTGGCACATCAGCTCCAGGATTCCCCTGTGAATTTGGTAGACTGGGGCTTCCTCAGTGCCCTCCACATTCCACGCCCAGAAGGCCATCAACATAGTAATGTTAGTGCATTGAGTTACCCCCACCACTGGTCCAGAAGAGGCTCTGCCTTCAGTCCACGGTCACATGCACTTCGTGATTTTCTGGGGCATGTTTGTGAAGGCTTTTATTTAATTCAGTGTCAATTCTTTGATCATGTCTTAGGCTCTTTTTAGTGATTTGAAGAAATCTGTTGTATAGTTTGTAAAGCCTTGTTGAACATAACATAATATTGAACCCCTGCTGCTTGCTTGTTGAAAATCAGTGGTTTAAGCTCTTACGTCTGATTACTTATAGGTACTGATTTGGGGAAAGGAGATCAAATAACTTCTGTGGTGGTAAAGAGAATTTAACTATCCTGAGAAATATGGAGGTAGCATTTTTTTTTTCTGTGAAAATTCATGACTGCAGCCAGAGTCTCAGGAGGGGAGTTGCAGAGTTTGTGTTGAGGGCAGACTCTGGGGTTGAAGGACTCTTATTTTTACATGTTTTTTAACTCATTAAAAATATGTACGTGTGTGTGTGTTTGTGTGTGTGTGTTTGTGTGTGTGTGTAGTGTTGGGGGTCAAATCCAGGGCCTTGCACATGCTAAGAACACTCTCTACCATTGACCTACCTCCTCAGCCCTCCTTAAACTGTCAAAAATTTATTATTAGTACCTAATTATTATACATATTTATGGGGTACAGTGTGATATTTCCATGTGTGTGTACAATATGCACTGATCAAATCAGAGTAATCATCAGTTTCATTTAGCTCATTATTACTTGGTGTGTGGAGCCTTTGAGCTCCTCTTTTCTAGTTATTCATAAAACACGGCTGTTATGAACTACAGTCATCCTACTCTTCTCTAGAACCAGAGCCTCTATTAAACTGTGGTTTTAAAAATTTTAATTGTGCTAAAATACGCACAACTTGAAATTGGCCATTGTATCCACTGTGAAATGTACAGCGCGGTGGCATTAAATACATTCACGTTGTTGTGTAACTGTTCCCACCAGCTGCTTGCAGGACTCTCACCTTCCTGCAGTTGAAGCTCTAACCATGAAACACCAACTCCCCATTCTCCTCCCAGCCCCTCACACTCACTATTGGCCTTTCCATGTATGGATGTGACAATTCTAAGTACCTCACAGAAATAAAATCATTCAGTGTTTGTTTTTGGTGATGCGCATACTTCACTCAGCACACACCCACTGCAGGATGTTGCCTGTGACAGGATTTCTGGAAGGAAGTCTGATGCAATGGGGTAGAATGGACATGTGGATGCTCTTCCTTACCCATTGTGCATGCCAGCATTGCCCCAGGGAAAAACTCACCTAGTATTTGGCCACTTGGCTTGTTCGTTTTTGTATAGGTTCCACGGAGCCTACTACCTCTAACTGGAAGAACTTTTAAAAAATTATATTAACACTTCTTTTTGTAACCCTGTAGTTTCTATAGCCTGAAAACTGAGGTTACATAAGAAAATCTTTATATCTTTAACAATTTCAAAACAGATTTACTAATCATATAATTGGGGAAAATGCATGGACTAATGATTAGAACTATATTTTAAAACCATTCAGAAATTTGATAAAATTCATCCAAATAATAATTGAAAAAATAATTTCAGGCACTATTGAGGCTTTGCTAGTTAGTTTAATCAACTCTGCGAATATTCATTTGGATTATCTGTGTTCCATTTTAGTAATCAGTGAGTATTAGGTTCGATTGGTGATACAGTGCGGCAAATTAGATCCCACTCCAAGGAGCAGCCTGTAAAGTGAATATTTGTCAGACTGAAATGTTTTTTTCCTTTTCTCTTTACAGTGCTGGGCATAGAACCAAGGGCCTCTAGCATGCTGGGTAACCACTTTGTCACTGAGCTACACCTCCAAACTTAGACTGGAATTTCTTACGTGTGTTGAACATATTTAGAAATTTTTATGTGTGCTCCAGTGTTTGAAACACTGTCCTAAGTTCCTTGTGGGAATACAAGAAGGCATGATGGTCTTTGCCCTTGAGTGACTGGTTCCGTCCCACATGTACCATCTGTGCGCAGAAAAAGCAGCAATGAGTGGTCCACAAGCATTTGGTGCCCAGAGGCAGGTGAATAATTTGGAAGCAGGAACAATCAGAGGAGGCTTCAGGGAAGAGAGAGTGGGAGTCAACTAGATAGATGATAGACGGAGGAGCTTGACCCAGGGGAGAGCAGAGAAGGGAAGTGGGGGCTGTAGGTAAGTTGAGTGGGGACAGCAGAAACAAACAGAGTGTGTCCAAAGGCTGGAGAGTCATGCTGCACAATGGGCAGGTCAGGACAGGGGGTAGAGCTGGACAATGCCTTCCATGCCTGGCTGTACAGGGTCTTAATTGCACTATGGATATTCACCTTTAGATCTTAGAGTGACGTGTGTTACTCCTCCAAGGAGTGATGTAATGGAAGCAGGAGGATGTGGTTATTTCATCCTGTGATCTCTGTGTATTGAATCCCTCTGACATAGCCTCAGAAGGTTCTATAAGTAGGACAGGCCAGCCACAAAGCGCTGCAGACTTCAAATGCATTCTTGTTAACCCGAGTCTCATACTGTGTCCCCATTGAATGTTCACATGGTATTTTCCTTGCATTTTAGCTGAGCTGCTTCCCAGGAAGTGGGATGATACTTTATTCTGGACATTTGGTCTCCCAGGGGACAGGGATGTCTGTCATTATCCACCCCTCTTTAGTGATAGATGAATGAACTGCAGATCTGGCTGTCAGAATTCTGACAACGGCTTGGATCTGAACTTTGGACACTACCAGGACACATCTCATAAACAAAACAAAAACAAAACAAAACAAAAAAACACAAAAGACCTTTCTGTTATCTGCTGTTCATGCCTAAAACCTGAGAAGCATCTTGATTTACCCTTTTCCTCCACCAGTCCCTATCTGCTTTGCCTGCAGGACACACCCACGGTTGCTGCCCCTCCTCCCTCTTTACTGCTGGTCCTCTGTGCTGAACCTCTGAGTCTCACTTGGGGCTGCAACATCCTCACCTGGACTCTCACTTGGGGCACACAGCATCACAGCATCCTCATCTAGACTCTCCCCTGGGGGGTCTCTGCATTTTCATCTGGCTCTCACCTGGAGACCACCTCATCCTCCTTGATGGCTGGTCTCTTTGCTGTCTTTCCTGCCCCTCTGCTGCCCATCTTCCCCCAGCAGACAGAGCCATCTCTACAAAAACATTAATCAGAATTTAGTGTTCTCCTGCGTGAATGCATTCACTGCCTTTCCCTTTCTCCCTGCCTCCCTTCCTCTCTCTTTACCTGCCCTTGGAGGCCCTAATGGAGCTGCCCTCACTGGATTTTCCCCAGTCAGCTCCTGCTTTGCTCCATCACCTTGTCATGTTGATTTTCCTGATCCTCAAGATTCTTCCTGGCTCAGGTTGGGTGGAGACTCTGCTCACACATAGCACAACACCTGGCACATAATGGGTACTCATAAATAAATAACTGCATAAATGATGAACCTAAAGTTCATCAAAATCTGGCAGATCCAGGCCTGGCCCAGGCTACATTACTTATCCTAGATCCTATCCAAGAAATTAACAGAGGGACTATCTGCTTATGTGAGAACTTAGTGAATTTGCAATTGTTAGGTATTCCACTGGCGTCACTAAAAGAAGAAACCTGTCAGGTATTAATAGTAATTTAACATTAGTGTCAAGCAATTAGTTTTTGTTTCTGTTATTTTTTTGACACATAGTAATTGTGCATATGTATGGGATACAATATGATATTTTCATTCATGTATATACATTGTATAATGATTAAATGAGGGCAATTAGAATTTTGCCTTAAACTTTTATCATTTCTTTATGGTACGGACATTCGGAATCCTCTCTTCTAACTATTTTGAGATGTAAGATTCAGGGTTGTTAATTAGATTCACTTTGCTGTGTAATAGAACACTAGAATTTATTCCTCCTAACTAGAACATTGTATCCATTGAAGGCAACTAGTTTTGATTTGATAATCTTTTCCTTTAAAATTTAAATAATTATTTAAGTTCTTTAAATACAGCTACCATTGGGAAGAACTCATGATTTATATTAAATATCTTCACATTTTTTTTTTTTTCTGGTGCCAGGGATTGAACTCAGAGGTACTCGACCACTGAGCTGCATCCCCAGCCCTATTTTGTGTTTTATGTAGAGACAGGGTCTCACTGAGTTGCTTAGCGCCTCGCCATTGCTGAGGCTGGCTTTGAACTTGCGATTCTCCTGTCTCAGCCTCTCAAAGTGTTGGGATTACAGGCGTGCACCTCTGTGCCCGGCACATTTTTTTTTTTTCAGTTTGATTGTTGATTATGCTCATAATGGACAATACAGTTCAGAAATCAAAGAACTACAGAGAAACATTTACAGTACACCTAGTATGATCTAAATGTGGTAAGAACTTAACAGATGGAGGGCTGGGGATGCAGTTCACCCCATAGCTTCTTTCTTTCCACTGGGGGCTGCTGATCTTGCCACTTATGAATTTTGGTACCAAAATGCAGAACATTTGTAACATCAATAAATTCATCTGTTCACTTTCAAAGTTAGTATTACAGCCTGTTGGGATGATTGATTTGGTGTCCCATCTCTGATGAGCAGCCCCAATATTGTAATCCCCCATTATCAGGCCACAGCTCTGTGGCCAGACCAGCAGCTCCTGCAATCTCCCAGGCCTTGGGGGGCAGCCATACTGCCTGCCGGCCCTGCCATGTCTCTTCCCTCCTCCCAGGGTCCACAGAGATAGTGTTAACATCATGCTGAAATAAAGGCCCTCGTCTACTTAGCATTCCTCTAATATGCCAATCTTGTAACCTTATTAAAACAGAAAATGAGATGAGTTTGGCCTGGCACTTCCTTCCTGAAGTGCTCACGAGCCTTCTGCTCTGATAATCCCTGCTCGGATCTGGCCCGTGATTGACACTGGGCTTATTGGTGCGCAGCTTCCACGATTTGCTTTGCTTTTCATCTCTGCCGCTTTCCATTATGCTTTAAAATTAATACTTAAAAATCTGTCTAGTGCACAACAGAGTTAAAATCAAATAGTGTTGAGAGACTGATAATGAAGCAGCTGTCCCTACACGCTCCCTGAAGGCACACCCCAGTCCCACCCCAGGGATACCCACTTCCCATTTCTGCGCTCTTTGTTTTCTTTTATTCTTTCCTATGCAACAAAGGCATTTCTTATTTTTTTTTTATTGTGGTAAAATATCCACAACACAAAACTTGCCCTGCTAACCATTTTTAAGTGTAGGTCAGTGGCATTAAGTACATACACCTCCAGAGTTCCGCATCTTCCTCAGCTGAAACTCTGTCCCCAGGGAACACTCCCCCTCTTTGAGTCCCTGACAATTACCCTTCTACTTTCTGTCCCTAAGAATTTGACTATTCTAGGTATCTCATATAAGTATAATCAGACTGTATCTGTCTTTTTTCATGGACTTATTTCACTTAGCATTCCTATGGTTTGTAGGTGTACCTCAAAGTTCCTGTGTTGGAAATATCATTCTCAATTCAAGTATAGGCAGGTACAACCTAATTAGAAGTGATGAGGTCACGAGGGCTCTTCTCTCGTGAATGGATTAATGCTGTTTTCACAGGAGTGGGTTAGTAGTCATGAGAGTGGATGACTCATAAAAGTAGTTTGGCCCTTTCCTGCTTGCTCACTCTCCTGCTTTTTTGCCCTTCTGTTTTCTGCCAGCAGTAGGTACTCACCAAATGCTGGTGTGGAACCATGGGTTGAGTACACTTGTTTTCTTTGTAAATCATTCAGTCTCAAGTATTGTGTTATAGCAATAGAAAACTGAAACAGTCCTTGAGGTTCAACCATGTGTAACATATCTCAGAATTTCCCATGTTTTTAAGACTTAATAATGTTCCATTGTGTTTATGTAGATTTTGTTTATCCATTCATCCATCAGTGGATACTTGGGTTGTTTCCACCTTGTAACTATTTTGAACTGTTTTGCGATGCACATGGCTGTACAAGTTATTTGTTTGGCTTCTGCTTTCAATTATATTTTTGTTATATATCCAGAAGTAGAATAGCAATGTCATGTGGTAGTCACTCCTTTTAAAAAAATAACTAATCATATCTTGTTTTGAGACCCATATCTCACTTGGTAGTAGGAGAAAAAAAATCGAAAACTGGCTACTCAATGGTATCTTGATGTTTTGATTCTATTTATCTATATATCCTTTATTTGCACATTTAAAAAGTCTTGTTGAGGTATAACAATTTTTTCTTTTTGGTACTGGGGATTAAATTCAGGGGTACTCGATCACTGAGCCACATCCTCAGCCCTATTTTGTGTTTTTATTAGGGACAGAATCTCACTGAGTTGTTTAGCACTTCACCATTGCTGAGGCTGGCTTTGAACTCGAGATTCTCCTGTCTCAGCCTCCCTAAGTGGAGGTATAACAACTTTATTGTTCGTGCATTATAAATGTGTATCTTGATGCTTTTTAGTAAATTTATATAGTTTTGTGGGCATATATCCATTTTTAGGATATTTCCATCTTTTAATCAGCTCCATGGAGCATGATGAAGGTAATCTCTGTGCTTAGTTCTCTTCTTAGCCCTGGGGCTCTGACTTTCCCTGTTGTCATTTCCAGGTCAGGTCTTAAGTATGCTGTTGGGGTAGGGTGTGAACATCTGGATTCATGAGTCAGGCAGGGATTCTATGCCAAAAGCCTTCTTCCCGTTCCCTGGTCTTTAGTCTGGTGGGCATCTCTGCAACCTGCCTTTCAGATACCTGGTAACTGTAAGCCACAGACTCCCTACTTTTGCAGGGGAATCAGCTGCACCTCAGGCCCCTTCCCTGCACCTGCCAGTTCAGTCTATGTTTAGGCTTCTGTAAAGGTGGTGGACTCTCTTACCCATGGCCACAACTTCCCATCTCCTTGTGGATCTATCCCTGTAAGGATTCAGGAGGAAGAGAAGTGCAGAGGGTCAACTTGTCACTTGTAACCAGAATTTCCTACTCATCGTTGTTTGAAAAGACTATGCACAGGATTAGAAACTACATATTTTAAGGGGTATGTTTCTGTTTTTATTGTAAAGGGTTTTTGTTGGCTAGAACTTCTGTTTTTCTGTGATAAGTTGCAGCCACTTGCCCAAATCCTGCCTGGGATGACATTGTACTTAGGATGCAGGGATCATGTCCAGAGAGAAGGTTACTTTGCTGAAAAGATTGTGATGGAACCCTAGTGGTTTCAAGAACTTTCTGAGTACATCAGTTGTGGGCCATTCCTTTTTCCTCTCAAAGAATCTTAATTTTATCATTAAAAACTCTCAAGTGAAGAATAGTCTTGTGGTTCCTCAAAAAAGTTAAACACAATTAACATATTATCCAGCAGTCCTACTCTTGATTATATAACCACAAGAACTGAAAGCAAGGGCTTGAGATACTTGTACACCCAAGTGTCTGTGGAAATAAAATGTGCCATGGTCATATAATGGAATATTATTCAGCCTTAAACAGGAAGGAGATTCTAACACATGATACAATATGAATGAACCTTGAGAACATCACACTAAGTGAAATAAATCAGTCACAAAAGGACAAATATTGTATGATTCCACTTCTTTGAGGTACCAAGAGTAGTCAGATTCATGGAGTACTCAGAGCCCTTGTGTATGCTAAGAATAGAGATAAGAGTAGAAGCATACTTATTGGGCTAGGAGGAGGGGAGAATGGGGAGTCATATTTAATGAGGACAGAGTTTCAGTTTGGGAAGATGAAAAGCATTCAGGAGCTGAATAGTGGTGATGTTTGTACCACAATGTGAATGGAATTAATGCCACCAATCTGTACACTTAAAAATGGTTAAAATGGTAAACTTATTTTCTATGTACTATAATTTTTAAACATTCCATAAAACTACCAAATGAACAATTACCTTTCTTGGGTAAAATATTGGGATACTTTTGGATCATCAAAAAAAAAAAAAAATTGGACCACAGCTTGCACACTCTGATTTACTGGCAATGATACAAACTTTGGCTTGGAAAATAGTCTTAACAATTATATTTGGCTGACAAGTGTATGTGACAGCAGATTTAAGTAAACTCATCTTTTATAAAGTGAAGGGAAATAAAGGATCCTCGATGAGGTTCTCTGTGACAATACATTTATCACAAAGATCACACAGAGCAAGGCAATAAATTTACAGAGCAGTGTAGTGTCAGGCATGTCCAACATCCATGAAAATAGGTAAGAATGGATTTCTTGCAGTCAGTCTGGTGTTGATGCCGCAATTATTGTCTTCAGAAAATCCCATTTGTAGAAAATAAATGCTCTATCGTGAGGCACATAAGAAAGTTGTAACTTGACAAGTCTCCTATTAAATGAAACCCAGCAAAAGATCTGAAAATAACATAAAATCTGGGTAGCTTTTTTTCTTGTCAATTTAGAGTTCATAGAATATTAACCTCTAACTTTTCTTCACCACCAACTACTTGTTAATTGGAAAAGAAGTGATGGTGACTTGCATATTATTTTTCTTCTTTGTGGTGATAATTCAGTCTTTAGTTTCTCAGTTAAAATTTAGAATTCTGAGTGTAAAAGTGTCCTGACCATCTCTTTCTAATTGCTAAATTTCTCAATCATGTAATGACTTGACCTGGTTGGATAAGATAATTTAAACATGGTACCTGACACATGTGTTGTTTCATATTTTTAAAATTAAATGCTTGGTCTGAAGTTAGCATCTTTAGGTGTTTGCACTTTGATTTAGAGAGCAGATCACTTAGTCAAGTATGGCAATGTCGCTGCTGTGTACAGGGAGCAATATAGGTAGTAGCAAAGGACACTCACTCTTCAGGTACAGTCATGAGTTGAATCATTTTTATGGAAGGATCACTACACACAGGTTGGATTCCCCACACAGGTGGGCCAGGAGCCCTCAGGCTTCCTGGGCCAAGGTTCATGCTGCATTAAGGGTTCATTGGAGAAGGCCACAGCTCTGTGCTAACCCTGGCTTCAGTACTTCCTGACTTTCAACTCTGTGCAAGTCATTTAGTTTGTCTGAATGCCAGTGTGGTCTCTGAGGTGTTAGGATCAAATCTCCAACTGTTGTGATAATCCTTATATAAGCTAATGCACAACTTCCAGTTTCATTAAAAGACTATGCCTATGAAGATTCAAGAAATGAGGACATCTTACAGTAATGGTGAAATATACTTTGTAAGGCTGGTGGAACTGGTCTGGCTCAATTCACATCTTAGAGAAGAGTGCCTATCCTTGGGGAAGATCATGGGACCCACTATTGCATCATAGAAATGTCATACCAGCTATTTTATGGAGGTGCTACTCTACCACAGCCCACAGGCCAGATTCCTGTCTCCCTATCCCATCTTCCTACGTTAGTTTTGAAACTTCACTCTTAGGAAATGACGTTGATCAGGGGTCCATGGCTGGTACTGTAGCTGAGGAGGCAAACGGGTAGGAGGGACCATTGACAGGGCATAATGGACATTATAGTTTCTTGAGAGTCTTGTTATTGAATATATCAGAGAATGTATTAGTGGGCCTAGAATCCCCTCTCATCCCTTCATGGCAGCTAGCCAGGGAAAAGGCCACTTTACATTGGGATAAGGTGTGATCCTCTAGTCCGTACCTGGGACAATGTGAGAATAAGTACCAGACACCTGTGGAATCCACACATGCCATTGGTGAGTAGCCTCTGGGTCTAGATAAGTCTCTTTCATTGAGGAGGAACAACCTGGGACAAAGTACCACTGGGTCTATGAAAAAAATTGCTACTACCTCGAAGAAAGGGAACTCTTCCCAAAGAGCCAGAGATACATTTCTCTCAATACATCTCTGAGCATTAAACCATGTCTCTTCCTCAGTAGAGAATTTTCCTTTTTATACTAAAATTTGTTTATCACTATGATTGTTTGACATTATGGTGCTAGGAGAAGTTGGGCAGACTGGTCTGGAGAAGGTGGGACCATGACTCTGGTTTATTGCAATTGTATCACCCTTGGGTATACTTCCAATGCTGGTTAGGGATTAGAAGCTTCCAAAATGAGTAAAATATTAGGGCAGCTTTGAGGATAATTGGAGGGATTGGGCAGAGGGCTTGAGTGGTCTCAGGATTGCTTTTTTCTCTACCATCCTCAAGGCTCTGTGATGGTTAATTTTAAGTGTCAACTTGGCTAGGCTAAGGGGTGCCCAGATAGCTGGTAAAACATTACTTACAGGTATATCTGAGTGTGTTTCCAGAAAAGATTAGCATTTAAATGAGTAGACTGAGAAAAGAAGGTCTACCCTCACCAATGTGGTGGGCATAATCTAATATGCTGAGGGACTGGATAGAACAAAAAGGCAGAGGATGGGTAAATCTACTCTTTCTGAGCTGGATCTTTCATTTTCTCCTGCCCTTTGGACATCAGTGCTCCTGGCTCTTGGGCCTTTGAACTCAGACCAAGACTTATACCATTAGCTCCCCTGGTTTTCAGACCTTCGAGATTGGACTGAATGCCATCACTGGGTTTCCTAGGTTTCCATCTTATAGGTGGCAGATTCTAGGACTTCTCAGCTTTCATCATTGTGTGAGCTGATTCCCATAATAAATGAGCTCTTTAATATTGTTGTCTCTTAGTATCCATGGGGATTTGGTTCCAGATCTAATGATGCTCAAGACCCTTATGTAAAATGATGCTCTCGTAGATGTTGAGAGCACAATAGTGCTTATCAGAGACTAGGGATAGTAGAGGAGCAGGGAGGAGGAAAGGTTGATCAATAGGTACCGGGTCATGTTTAATAGGAGGAGTAAGTGCTGGTATTCTATGGCACATAAGAATAATACATTGTGTATCTCAAAATATAAGAGAGGAATTTGAATGTATTCAACATAAAGAAATGATGAAAGTTTAGGGTGATAGATATACTAATTATCCTGAGTTTATCACTATTCATTTTATACATGAGTCAAAACATCACCTTATGTCATAAATATGCACAATCATTATGTATCAATTAAAAATAACCAATACATTTCTAAAAATTAAAATGATACAGTATTTTCACACTGTTATATATACTTAAAATCATCTCTAGATCACTTATAATACTGAATGCAATGTCTGTGTAAATTGTTGTTCTACTGTATCGTTTAGGGAATCATGACAAGAATAACACCTTTCTGCAGCAGGTGTTAGGGCCAGGCCTGCCCACCCTGACGCTGGCCACTTCCCTGTGAGGTTCTACTAGTGACCGAACACCTTACTGTCCTCAGGGCTGTGAGCAGGTCCTGTAGATCAGTTTTGCTCATACTTATATTTTTATTTCCAAATGTTTAGAATCAAAGCTGATATTCTGTACACTTTAAAAACAAACCAAGAGTATTTTCTTAGTGCACCCATGCCAGCTTTCCACCAAGCATTAACAAGAAGATGGATACTCCAATTGGAAGGTGAGATCTCTGGCTGAGGTCTGCCCACCTGGGGATCCTCTGCTGGAAATTGCACTGGTTTTTGCATGTCCTTCCATGTGGAAAGTCATGCTCCTTCTTAGATCTCTCTGGTACGGCCAGCTTTTGGCCAGAGCCACTCAGGTGATGCTATACACATTGCAAAGATGTGTTAAGAGCATAGAACTTAGTGCTCAACTTGGGTTTAGTCTCTTAGTCTTGGTACTAGAAATTAAAAAACTGTTTGCTCATTTATTTTGAGGATAAGACCTAACATTAGGATGTTCCATGAGCTGTCAGCAACCTCCTCTTCTTCATCAAGTTCCCTTCTTGTGTACCTAGTGTTTTGACTTTAACCAAGTCAA
Organism: Xerus rutilus; assembly: GCA_028644305.1. Classification (NCBI taxonomy): domain Eukaryota; kingdom Metazoa; phylum Chordata; class Mammalia; order Rodentia; family Sciuridae; genus Xerus; species Xerus rutilus. Next base: position 116,415,752 of record CM053401.1, on the reverse strand, counting down.
TCGATTACTGCACATGAATTATTTGTTCCTGTTTCCTGCTTTTCTATACACCCTATCTTTGCTGAATCTTATTCCTCAAAATCTGGAAACTCTTTTCCAGGAAGCCTTCCATGGTTGACTTGGAGCATTTCTTTTTTTCTTTTTGGTACTAGGAATTGAAATCAGAGGTACTCAACAACTGAGCCATGTCTCCAGCCCTACTTTGTGTTTTTTATTTAGAGACAGGATCTCACTGAGTTGCTTAGTGCCTCGCAGTTGCTGAGGCTGGCTTTGAACTCATGATCCTCCTGTCTCAGCCTCCCAAAGTGCTGGGATTACAGCTGTGTGCCACCGTGCCTGATGACCTGGAGCATTTCTAACTGCCTTTATGTTATGCATTGTTTGTGTTATAGGAATTTGTGTTCATGTTGGTTTGTAAATATTTTCTTTAGAGGTTTTGCATGTAGCACCATCTCCCCATTGAGGCTGTGGAAAGAGACACCTTCTCATCATATTTACACTTCACCTGTTTTAGTCAGCTTTTTTGCTGCTGTAACTAATAGACCTGGTAAAGACAATTTTAGAGGAGGGAAAGTTTATTTGGGGCTCACGGTTTCAGAATTCTCAGTCCATAGATGGCTCTTTGTTGCTCTGGACCAGAGGTGAGGCAGAACATCATGGGGTGGAGGAGAAAAACAGTTCAGTAATCAGGATGCAGAGAGAGACTCTTCTCAACAAGGACAAAATATAAGCCCCAAAAGCAGACCTCCAGTGACCCACCTCCTCCAGCCACTCCCCACCTGCCTACAGTCACCACCCACTTAATCCCTATCAGTGGATTAATGCACTGATTAGGTTCAGTCTCTCATAACTCAATCATTTCACCTCTGGACTTCCTTTCATTGCCTCAAACATGAGCTTTTGGGGGACACCTCATATCTAAACCATAACACCACCCATCCCTTCACAGTGTCCAGTGCTACACTCAGAATGAGCCTGTGGAATCTGGCTTCTGACTAACTTAGAGATTTAGAGCAATATTTGTTTTGATTTCAGATTAAAAAAAAAGTTGGTGGAATCATCCCTTTGGTGACTATGTCTGTCTGCATCCCCCATCTGTTTGTCCTGGACTTGTGTTGTGTTGTCCCTCTTATCTTGTATCCTGCCCTGGCAGCTGTACTGCTCTTCAATGCAGTCAGTGAGCATCTCTCCTGGCACACTCTGACAGAAGAGTGAGTGACATTATCCAGGCCAAAATTAAAACAAAGTGACTGAATGATACTGGGTTGGGATTTTTTATTATTTCAATAGAAATGATCCTAAAACTCTCTGGATTCTAATAGATGAGAACAAAGTGTTACAGTTTTATGGCTAAGGGGGAATGGTTATTTGGCAAAACATTAGGTTAGATGCTTATCAGCTATCATTTACCAAAATAAGTTTTCAGGGGATTAGTTAAAGAGTAAGAGCTTAAATACACTATTTAGAAATATGTATGACCATTAAATAGACCCCAAGGCCATAATAAAAGTAATAATGATAATGGCAGCTGTGCCAGTTATCACACTAGCCCAGGACTTGGTGGTTTTGACCAGCGACAACTTAATTAGTGATTTGGGGTGGTTGTTTAGGTTGGGTGTGGCTGGCTGGTTCCTTCAGCTGGATTTGTTCATGGTCTGCAGTGAAGGCCTTGCTCATGTGGTCAGTTGGTGGCTGGCTGTAAACTGCAGTGCAGCAGGAGTAATGGACCATGTAGTCTTGTCCTCCAGCAGGGCTTCTTTGCCTGCTAGTGACAGAATTTCAAGACTATAAACTCCTATGTTTAGGTGGTTTTCAGGTCTCAGCATCACATTTGCTAGTGTTCTTTTGGTTGAAGCAAGTCACACAGTCAAATCCCGCTTCAAAGGGTAGGGAATAAAATTTTTGTTTTTGTTTTGTTTTCATGAGAGAAGTGGCAAAGTATTCAGATATGTTTTGCAATTTACTGTAGCAATTGTTTTGTGCTTTCTAGATGCAGATATTCCTCCAATTTTGGTGGGGCTATGTCCTGCTAAACCTCATAAGCAGAAAATACCATAAATCAAAAATGCATTTAATGCCATGATAATCCCACCATAGAAACTCATAAGTCAAGCCATTATACATTGAATCATTGTAAGTCAGACTCTGTATTATGTATTAGTTATCTCCTGCTGTGTAACAAATCAGCATTAACACCTTAAAACAACAAATGTTTACTTCCTCATGGTTTCTGTGATATAGGAATCTTGGCACAGCTTCCCTGAGTGCCTCTCAGTGTCTCACAGAGTGTTGGCAGGGACTGTTTTGTCTCCAGGTGCCATGTAAGCTACTGCTTCCAAGCTTATTCCCGGGTTGGTCGGCCTCTGGTCCTCGCTGGCTGGATCTGCAGGGGGGTGATGTGTGAATACTTGGAGGTGGGGCCATTGGGGGCCCTCTCTGAGGCTGTCTGCCACATCCTAACTCTGTATTAAAAGCACTCTCATTATCCTCCATATTCAATCAAGGAAATTGAGAGAAAGAGAGGGTCCTTCAGATAGCAAGTAGGGGAGCTGAAGTTGGATCCCTAGCTGAAAGACCATGACACCCTGCTTACAATGGAGGGCATATTAAGGGGAAAGATTGATACAATTGACCACACATCCATTAGTGTCCGGTGTGTGTCAAACACCATCAACAGAATTGGCAAATCAGGACATACTCTGTCTAACTGCCAATCCATCCCTATTATACTAAAAGCAGTCATAAATCAATAAGAAAACATTAACATCAGATGGGAAAAGTCCACACTGTCTCCAGTCAGCAAATCACTGAAGAAATATGAAAGGCAAATAAATAGAAAAGTACTGAACCTCACAAGTAATCAAAGAAATGCAAATTGTAAAAATTCTTTTTTTGTGTGTTGGGGGGAAGGGTCCACCAAACTGGTAAACAGTCTTTTAAATATTTTTTCTCAGTCTGAGTGAGCATGTAGAAGGATGCCCCTGTGGAAGAAATGTTGATTGGTATAATGTTCTGGAAAGAAATGTCTGTGCCCTTTGACTCAATCATCCTCTTAGTGTTTATATTAAAACCAGAGATAGCAATAAAATTTATGTATCCAGATATTCACTGCAGCTTTATTTATCTTAGTTGAAAAATGGATACTGCCTGAATATCAATAACAACAGTAGGATGATTATAATATGACATTCTAGATTCTATGGCCATTAAAACTATGTTTTTAAAGATTCAGTGGCCTGGGGAAAACCCTCATATTATTTTAAATGAACACAGCACAACTCCTATTATATGGTAGAATTTCATTTTTTGTACAATACATGTGGACCCACAAAAGCTGGAATGGAAATATAGAATATTAAAAGTGGTTATTGCCAGGTGGTGATGTATATTAGTTCCTTTAGCTTTTTCTGTATTTTCTCCACTTTCTCCCTCAAGCTTTTATGACTGACCTAACTGAGTAGAGGGATAGTGGGAAGCATCCAGCCCAGGCTCCAGGCACTTGGGCCAGTGGATGTGTCCCTTCTCTGTGTTGCTCAGAGGCAAAGCTGACAGTCCTTTCCTGCGCTTGTGAGGTCTTTGGAGTTTGCATGCTCCAAAAAGATTCTGCTCAGCAGTCTGTCAGTATTTATCGTATTTTAATATAAGGAACTGAAACCCATGGTTCACATCTCAATTAAGAAAATGTGTATTTAGTTAGTACATCTTGCTGGGAACCGCAGCCCTCCCTTTTCCACCTACAGGATATGGTTGTGAAATTGTCCTCTCGAGGCTGAAGCACCTTAGCCAGGTGCCTGTAATCCCAATGCTTCAGGAGGCTGAGACAGGAGGGTCGCGAGTCCAAAGCCAGCCTCAGCAACTTAGCAAGGCCCTAAGCAACTCAGCGAGACCCTGTCTCTAAATAGAATATGAAAAAGAAAAAAAAAAAAAAGACTGAAGCACTTTGACTTTTGGGACATTAGTACATTTTCTCTCCCCTGCCCCAGAGTGTTTGGCCAAGCATGTCACTTAAAAACCAGGAAATTTCTCCTCTTACTCTTTGTTGTTATGAAAGACTATGAGTGGTCAGTCACCTCGAGGTGGTTTTAGAAGAAGCAGGAAACAGGGAGGAATTTTCCTTTCATGTTTGTTCATTTTTGTCTCTTCTTTCTCCAATTTAATATCCCTATCAGCTTTCCCCCTCATTCCTGCTCACTTTTCCTGCCCTCCTGCGGCTGGGTTGGCTGGGCAGCTCCAGCTCTCTTTACTTCCTTCCTTACCCCTCCTCCTCTGACCCCACCTTCCACTGGGATATGACTGCCTTCCTTCCTTCCCCATCCTCTCTGCTTTTTGCGCGCGTGTGTGTGTGTGTGTGTGTGTGTGTGTGTGTGTGTGTGTATGTGTGTGTGTGTGTGCGTGCGCGCATTCTAGTTATACACAAGAGCGGGGCTCATTTTGGCATAATCATAAATTCATGGAACACAGTGTCCTTCATTTCTATCCCCAGTACTTCCTCTTTCTCCTCCTCCCTGCTTTTGGGTTTTGCTTTGAATGTCATGTGGAGACATCAGTTAAATATAGTCTACAAATATGAGAAATGCATTATGTTTTAAAGATAAAGTGGCTCCCAATAGTATAGTAACAAAAGAAGACATTTGGATGTGGGCAGAGTGCTTTTAGGACCATTGCTGGAGTCTGAAGTCTGGAGGGACACACTGACCCCGACCTGAGCAGCAGCAGGATTTCCTTCCTTCTTCTTAAAAGCATAGACTTCCCAAGAAGCTGCATTAAGGACCCACGAGGTAGGCAGGACTCTTAGTAGTGCAGTGTCATGGTCTCCAATATGCTGGGTACTAAGAAAAATGAAACAGGTGAAACTTGAAAGTAACTCATTTTCTGAGATCACCTCATTTGCCACATAAAGTTAGTTGAGCCCCATGCCTTACAAGGTGGCAGGTGGGCCCTGCCCCACCCCTTCAGTATTTCAGAGGCTCCTGGGGGCAGAGGTGTTGGGATGTGGGTTACCATTTTTAGTTCCTTCTCTCTCAAATTTCCTGGCCCCTTAGGACCCTAGATGTACAGTCCCCTGATTGTCTGCTCCAAGGTGGAAGATGGGAGGGTACGTCAGCACTGGACTGTGAGTGCTATTGAAGAAGCAGATGGCTGTGAGTAAATTGTAAGCCACTAGTCACTTGTGCCTCCGTGTAAAAGAACTGTGTATTAAGCATTTCTGGTTCTGGCTCAGGGAATTAATTGAGAGTTGTTTATGTAGAAAAGTCTATAAGATGAGGCTAGAAAATGAACGTTTTAAAAGAGCAAAGGTTACAGGCATGAAAAACACATTTAATATTCTAGAACACTGTTTTCAAAAAAAATGTTTTAAAATCTTTCTATGAAGACTAAGATTTGTAATTTCCCCCCTTTTATTAGCATTGCTCCTGAGCCAGCCTTGCCAGTGAGCAGGACTCTTAGGGAAGCAGGACTCCCTCAGGGCACTGGGGTAGGCTAGACATAGCCACAGTAAGGTGGTAGTACCTCAAGGACATACTGTAGGGTTCAGGCATGGAAGGGGACTCTGAAGCCTGCAGTCTTGGTCAGTCACAGAGCACAGCAAGGCCTCCCCTGGTGGGCAACAGGGTGTTACCTTGTTCTTTTTTTTCCCTTTGGTACCAGGGATTGAATGCAGTGGCACTCAACCACTGGCCACATCCCCAGCCTTTTTAATTTTTATTTAGAGACAGGGTCTCGCTAAGTTACTTAGGGCCTTGCTGAGGCTGGCTTTGAACTTTGAATCCTCCTGCCTCAGCCTCCTGAGCCACTGGGATTACAGGTATGCACCACCATGCCCAGCCACCTTATTGTTCTTGAACCATCCTTCCCCCTCAGCCAAGCTTCAAATCATCTGCAGCTGCACTGGCTCCTGCTTTCTCTCTGTCTCCTGGTTGCTACACACCCAACTTTGAGCCAGTCCCCTTAAGGACCGGTGATCCCAGAATGCGCTCTCTGTGACAGTGGCCTTGTGGTGCCTGCCCTGCATGTGGTTTTTTTATTGTGTCTGCAGACGCTCAGCTGATGCCTGCTGGCCAGGTCCACAGACTTATGGGAGAGACCAGACATGGAAAGGGGACAGGGAGAAATGTGGAAAAATCCTGAGTACTGAACAGGTGAGGGCAGAAAGCTTGGGGATTTGGAGGGGGCTGTCACCTCGTTGTCATCAGGGGAAGGAGGCACTTCAGCCTGGACTAGCGAAATCAGGTGCTGAACCATCAGGGGTTTGGTGGGAACCATGGCAGGATTGGGCACTGGGGGAAGTGCTGACAATTTCCCTTATTTATTTGGAGCTGTTAATGCTCCTTAATACAAACAAGTGCATGGGGTCTTCTTGATGTTGCCATGGTGTACAAGTATACAGATAGTCCCTGACTTAATGACTGTTGGATTTACAACATTTTGATGGTGTGAAAACAACACATTCAGTAGAAACTACACCTTGAAGTTTGAATTTTGAACTTGTCCAAGGCTGGCACTCTTTGGTCCCGTTCCCCATCAGCCACACCATCATGTGGGGGAGACACCCAACACTCTATGTTGCTGTGTTGAAAAGCTAGGAGACTGTACATTAAGGGTATTAAATGCATTTTTCTGTGTATAACACTTTTAACTTAGAAAGGGTTAATCAGAACATAGCTCCATTATAAGTTGAGGAGAGGCTCTATATTGAAAAGATAAAGAATTTTCTTCCTCATTTGTAATCCTTTATAAACTGGCTAACAAAAACCATAAAGTGACATGGGATCTCTGAAAATGGTAAAGATAATAAAGAAGAGTCTTGAGCCTTCAGCCACCACATGGCTCTGGTAATGGGTCTGCAGTGTAACTGCTGGCATAACATGCTATGTTTTCTCCTTTAACATTACAATTTCATCACTTTCCATCTTACTGCATGTGTTCTGTACTTTAGAGTGGTGTTTTGGTATGCTAACATATTGGTAATTTATTCTGCTGAGGTTTCTGTCCTACAAAAGAAATACAGTAACCATTCCATTTGGCACATCTGAACATAGGGAACTATAGGTGTTTATGCCTGTAGTTCACCTGCCAAGCGCCATGTCTCTTTTCCAGTCAGTGGCAAAGTCTTCATCTTCCTGAGGCATGTCCCATCATCTCTGGGCCTCCCTAAGCTGAACTCTCACAGAACAATGGCCAACACATTGGCTCCATTTATCCCTTCAGGTCATTTGTCCTGGCTTTAGCACCTCTTTCTTTCATGTCTTCCTTCCATTTCAGCCGTCACCCTTGATTTCAGAGGTCTAAAATGCTGCCATCCCCACTTTGAGCTCAGTTTTCTTTCTCCTTTTCACTCTGATGCCTTTGCTCTTATTAGGTTGGTATCCTAGATAAAGTGTGTATAGTCAGCCTTCTGTCACTGTAATGAAATACTTGAAGCAATTAACTGACCAAGGAAGAAAGTTTATTTCGACTCAGTATTTTGGAAGTTGCAGTAGCCACATTGCTTTAGGCTTCTGGTGAGGAATGAACGGGGGCGCAAATCACTTAGCTCATCAGCCAGGAAGCAGAAGTAGAAGAGGAAGAGACCAGGGTCCCACATTTCCCTTGGAGAGCAAGCCCCCAATGATCTAAGTTCTTTCCACAAGACCCCTCACCACCACCCAGTATTATCACTCCATGTACCAAGCCTTTAAGATATGGACTTTTGAGGGACCTTCAACATCTAAACTATAGCAATGGGAAAAGCTAAGTTTGGCAATTATGTTTTTAATGTCTAGTTTTCTTCCTTATTCAGCCCATCCTGCAATGATTGCAGCATTCTCTTATCTTTTTTGAAAATTTTCATGCATTAGCAATGTTTGTTTTTATTGAGGAAGATGCTATCCCCCAGGCTGGGGACCTTTAGAGGCCCCTGGGTGGAACATCAGAGAATGGTATTTGTAGAGCTAAATGTTCCTAGACTATCATCTCTGAAGACCAAGATTGCATTTGTGTCTTTTATATTTTCAAAGTTATTTTCAAGTTAATTTTTCCCAAATTAATTTCAAAGAAGACTCCCAGACAACAGGATGGAAAAAAGCTAGATTAAATTTGCTTCACCTGGTTGAGCAGTCTAATTTTCATCTCTACTGATATAATGAGATATTTATCATCTGGAAGAATTTTCAAAAGCTTGTATGTGAACTGTTTTATTATTCAATTGAAAAAAATTAACCTCTGCATTATTTGTTCATCTTGATTTCTTCTCCAAACATATATGCGGATCGTTGATGGTTTCTCTGCCTAACAGGAAGTATCATACTTAAAATTTCATAGGTCAGGTTGGGCGTAGTGATTCATGCCTATCATCTCAGCTACTTGGGAAGCTGAAGCAGAAGGATTGCAAGTTTGAGGCCAGCCTCAGCAACTTGGGGAGAAACTTCTTCAAATTAAAAATTTTAAAAAGGGCAGGGGATGTAGCTCAGTGGTAGAGCACTTGCTTAGCATGTGCAAGGTTCAATCTGTAATGTAAGAAAGAAAGAAACAGAAAGAAGGAAAGGAAGAAAAATATAGAAGGAAAAGAAGAAAGGAAGGAAGGAGAGATTGAAGGAAGAAAGAAAGGAAAGAAAGAAAATTTCATAGATCATTGTCAACATTCAGTGCTAGGACACTATAGGAAATTCACTTAACTGCATTTAGCATACAGTGCAGAGTGGGTTGTGTGTACTGGGCTCACTTTCATACAGCAGGCAGTTAGACCTGTGCTGCCCTATACCTGTGTGTGCATCTTGAAGTTCTGGAAGTAGGTGAATAAAGCCACGTTGTGAAGATACCTAGATCAGAACTGAGTAGTTGATAGCCATCTGCCAGGAGGTCTCCATTTCAAGTCCACAAAAACCCCTGTGTATGAAGGGCTGGAACCCAGGGAGGTTCTCTTCCTGCTGTGCTATTTTCACAGAGAGCTTGTGTTTAGAGAGAAAAGAGATCACTGGTAGGCCAATGTTTTTAAAGAAACATACTTGGCAGCTTTCATTAGAAAGGAAAAAAATCTGTTAGACTTAAAAATTCAAAACAAGCTAAATATAGAGGTCCCTCTATATCCACAGGGAATTCATTCCAGGACTTGAGGATACCAAAATGTGTGAATACTCAAGTCCCTTATATAAGATGGTGTAGTGTTTGCATAGAATCGGTGCATTCTTACACTTTGCCTCATCTCTAGATTACTTCTGATACCTAATATGATGTAAATGCTGTGTAAATAGTTGTTATACTGTCTTGTTTAGGGACTAATAATAAGAAAAAAATCTACATGTTCAGTACAGACTCATTTTTTTTCTTTCAATTTTTCTGTCTGTTTGGTTGAATCTTTGCATGTGTGGATACGGAGAGCCAAATGTAGTTGGAAGTTGCATCAGCCCTATTTTTTAAAGTAAGTAAAAAATATTGAAGACCTTGGTTACTTTTAAAATAGGATGGGAAGCACTAATTCAGATGGACATGCAGTGGTTAGCGAGAAGTCTGAGCCTAGCAAACTCTGGGAAGTGGTGTGCTATGGAAAACCTCTCTATGTTTTCTGAAAGTTTAAAGCACTTCTCTTGAGTAGCAGAGATGGGTAGAGGTGGTTTAATCTCATCTAATCTTAGAATAACATCTTTTCTCCATGGAAATCTTTTTTTTTTTTTTTTTTGGTACCGGGGATTGAACTCACGGGGACTCGACCCCTGAGCCACATCCCCAGCCCTATTTTTTTGTGTTTTATGTAGAGACAGGGTCTCACTGAGTTGCTTAGTGCCTCGCCATTGCTGAGGCTGGCTTTGAACTCGCGATTCTCCTGTCTCAGCCTCCCTATCCATGGAAATCTTTAAGATAGCATTCTTGATTCACTGTGCTTTAAAGGTTGGATTTTTAAAAAGTATTAGATCACTGTCCCAATTTTTCATATTAAATTTAAAAATTTCAATTAAAATGATGTGATTTGTGTCAAATTATGAAAGGAGTGTGCTTGTTGTTGGAAGGTGTGGTTGGCAGAGTAATGGCTTCCCAAACGATGTTTATGCCTCAGTCCTTGGGACCTGTTAAGTTACAGGGTAGAGGGCAGTGAAGGTTATGGGTGGAATTAAGATGGCAAATCAGTTGACCTTGAGGAGGGAGCTTATCCTGGATTACCTTGGTAAAAAGAGGGTCCCTGTCAATGGAAGAGGTAGGCAGAAGAGGGAGTTAGGAGAAGGAGATTTGACTGTGGAAGAATGATCAACAATATCTCAGTGCTGGCTTTGAAGATGAAGGGAAGGGGCTGTGAGCCGAGGAACATGGATAGAGTGCTCTAGAAGCTGAGAAGTGAGACCATGGATTCATTCCTAGAGTCTCCACAGTGAGACTCATGTCAGACTTCTTAACTTTGGAACTGTAAGATAACAATTTATGTTGTTTGAAGCTGCTTAAATCAGCAGCAGTTTGTCATGGCAGCCGTGGATAACTGATGTAGAGGGGGCTGGGGATGTCACTTGGTGGTAAGAGTGCTTTCCCAGCATATGTGAAGTCCTGAATTATTCTATCTCCGGGGGTGGGGTGGGGGAGAAGAAAGAATAACACTATTGCAGAAATAGTGTTAGTGAAACAATATGGACTTCTGTAAAGAAAAAGCCAATCCTATCCCACTCCCCACCACTATGGTGCCACTAGGGACCAAAGCTCCTTCTCTTTTCTGCTATCACCTTTAGCATAGTGGCTTTGCCAGTCATAATTGAGTAACATGATAACAAGTTAGTGAAGCTGATTGGGAAAGGAACTTTAGTTGGTGTCTCAGTCTGTTTGGCCTGCTATAATAAAATATTATAGACTGAGTGGCTTAAAGACAGAAATTTATTTCTCACAAGTTTGTAAGCTAGGAAGTCTTACAAAATCAGGGTGTCCGCAGATTCAGTGTCTAGCGAGGACTTGTTTCTTCACAGATGATACCTTCTTGCTGTGTCTTCACATGGTGGAAGGGGCAAGCTAGCTCTCATGGGTCTCTTTATAAGGGCACTATTTGAGATATAGGAAAAAATCCAAGTATTTTTTCCTACTCTCTCAATATAGAATGCTTCACTTCTGGTCACCAAAATATGTGTGGGATATTCCTCCATACACTAAACATTTCTGCAGCAGACACCAACAGGATGTCCTACAGTCCCCAAGACTGCCAATGGCAATTCTCAGGTATAACCTGTACTTCTGATTTATTACTTGAAATTGAGGTCCCTGCCATCTTCTCCTAAGTTTGATTAATTTGCCAGGATAGCTCACAGGGAAACATTTTATTTACTTCCATACATTTATCATAAAAGATATTACTGAGAATGCACATCAACAGCTAGATGGAAGAGATACCCAGGGCCGTTGTGTGGGAAGGGGTGTGGAGCTGCCGTGCTCTCTCCCGGAACCTCCATATGTCTAGATACCTGGAAGCTCTCTCAGCCCTGTCCTCTGGGTTTTCATGGAAATTTCATTACTTAGATAAGATTGAGTCAATCACTGGCCATTGGTGATCAACTCAACCTTCAGTTCCTTTCTCTTCCCTCGGGGTCCTGAGGCACGGCCAAAAGTTCCATCCCTCTAATCACATGTTGGTTTGTTCCCATGACAACCGTCCCCCACCTTGAGGCTATCCATGAGCCCCAGCTGCTAGATAATTGTTAGAATACTAAAAGACACCTACTGCTCTGGTGATTTTAGGCATTTTTGGAACTGTGTGTCAGGAAATGGGGAAAAATAAAAGATATATTTCTTATTGTAAGTCACAATACTGCAGCACTAATTCCATTTGCGAGATCTCCACTGGTGTGATCCAATCACCAACTCCCCAAAGCCCCACCTACTACTGACACCACTCGGGGGTGGGATTTCAACACATTAATTTGAAGAGGAGGTGGACACAAATAGCAGTTAGACACATTGCCATCCTAACCAATCTGTTCTCAGAGGAAGGAAGGCGTCAGCTTTGGTCTGTGGCCCTGTCTTTCCTCGTCTTTGCCCACAGCCTGATACACCAACACATAGACCTCATTGGTACTTGCATTTCATCCCTTTTCTGGAGCCAGAGTTCAGTTCCAATGGTCAGTGGGTGATCTGGCATTTCCCCCTTTTTGGAAAATGTTCCTCCCATCCATCTTCACCAGAGGGCTACCTAGTAGATCACACATTCAACTGCTTATCCAACTGCTCTGGGTGAGAAACACCGACTAGGGCTTTGATCCCCATACTGTTTCAGTGTAGTGGTTGTTCCCAGTTTGTTCTGTTGCAGGATGTTAATTAATCCTGTCCCTCGATTATTTCCTAACCCACTCATTTCCAAACAGGGGGCTTTTTCCCTGGATTTCTGGTGTTTGGAAATTCTGAGGTGTCTCTGGAAGACAGCACAGGGAGAAGTTTCTGGATGAGGAGCTGGTCAGACTTTGTCTTCCTCCAACTTCTGAAGAGGTCTGGGGATTCCCATGATGACAGCTTTCTGTGGAGGGGAGGGTGGCTTATTTTGGCTTTTAAGTATGGACAGGGAGTCTAGGATGGTGAGCAGTCACTACTGACAGTTTACCCCAGGAGTAATGACAAATGTGAAGGCCAAAGCCTGGAACCTTTTTCTCCACTATAGAGAAGTCTCGCTCAGGCTCATCTGCAAGCATCTGAGAGCCTGATCCTAAGCAGAAAAGAACGTGAGTTTTCTCTCCCTCTCAGAGACCCTGTCCTAGTGTGAATGGGCTGAGACTGACAGGTTTGGTTACTACTCCTGGTTTCTATCCATTGAGGATAGAGGCTGTTTCCTGACTGTGTTATTTGGAGAGCAAGCACGTCTGGAGGCCCTCAGGGAGGCGTCACTCTATGTAAAGATCAGGTATACATTTTTAAAATTGGGGAGAATGAAATACAGAAAGAAGTAAGCAGTACTAGTCCTGCTGACCAATAGGAACAAGCTTTTCATCTTCAGTGCTTTCTTTTTCCTCCCTCAGTCCAGAAAGCCCTAAGTGTCCTGTCATTGGGGGCTGGCTTTCTGGGCTGGGGTTCCTGGGACCCTCCTTATTGCACCATGCCAGCCCACTGGCCTCTTCAGCTGGGTAGACTCTGAAGGAATGAGAGGAGGTCACTACAGTCACTGGTTCACGAGGGCACATGCCCTGATTGAGGCCCTCAGAGGAGAAGGGTCAGTGGTGGTTGATCTTGAGGGCCTGAGTGAGCAGAGACTGGTTAGAGGAGAAATGCTGTAGCCACATGGGGAGGGCGGCCTGGGAGACCCAGTGGGTGTCCTTCTGATCATCAGGAAGAATTCAGAGAACTGATTCTTGGTAGAACACTCTGCTGAGGTTGGTCCAAAGTTCCCAGACTTGGATATGAAAAAAAAAAAAAGATGATTCTACAAGAAGAAAATTTCACATCAGGTTTTTAGACTCTGTAGAGCTTCTGATCATGTCCAGCTAAGAAGCATGTGTGTGAGTTTCTCAAAGATAGTAGAACATGGCCTTCCCAAGTCAGATAGTGGCTTGTAGGTGTCAGAGTCTCAGAAAATGATACCCAGAGTATGTTGCTTTGGCATGCTGTGTACTTTGAACTAAAGGACATGGGAAGGGCCTTAGAAGCAAAGAGTCTTTCTGACCTTCTTCTGACCTTCATTTTCCTCCTCCCCTTTCTCCTCCAAGGGAGACCACAGAAACCAGAATTCTTTTTCCTCAAAGCAGATCACAGGAACTAGAATCTCTCCCCAAACTAGCCATAAAACCTTGAAATATTACTTTAATCTTCTCCCACTCCTTGATGTAAGATCTGGCCATAAAGAAATTCTTTCACCTACATTGTCTGATAGTAGATCATAGGACTCTCAGCCCAGAAGGAGTCTTGACCCCACCCAGGATGAAGGAACTGCCCTCCTCCCACCATCCCTGGATACCACCGTTCTACTGTCTGTTAGTTTGACTGCTCTTGGTGCCTTGTATAAGTGAAAGCATGCAGTGTTTTTCTTTTTGTGACTGGTTTATTTCACTTAGCATCATAACCTCAAGATTCATCCATTTTACACCCTGTGTCAGAATATCTTTCTGTTTTAAGGCTGGATAATATTCTGTCATATGTATATGCTACATTTTGTTTATCCATTTATGCCTACATGGATGTTTGGGTTTTTTCTTCCTGTTATTGTGAATCCTAGTGTGATGAACATACATGTACAACTCTTTTAACTCTCTGCTTTCACTTCTTTTGGGTATATACCCAGAGGTGGAATTGCTAGGTCATTGTTTCGAATTTTGAGAAACCTAAGTAGGGTGGATATGTTTCCTAATAAGTGGAGAAACTTATGGAAAAATGAAGTGGAAGTATGTATAGGAACAACCCCTAGCATGGGCCCTGGAGGATAGGTGGTGCTGGGATTCTGGAAGACAAGAGAGAGCAATCAGTGATATGGCTCTGAGACAGAGGATGGTAAGTGCAGAAGAGACAGGGAGAGTCCCTCATCATCCTGGTCCTCCTGCATGCCCTGCACTGATAGGCATGGCAGCAGGAATGGGTGAGTTAGGTGTGACTGGGAACAAGGACATCAGAATGAAAGCTGAGTTAAAGTTGGAAACTGGATATTTGTGGTATCTGTCATTAATTGTTACAGGTTTGCAATTTTTTCCAGTAAGATATGGAAACTTGGGAATGACCTTTTTCTACATGTTAATGTTGGAAATGAGTGATGGTTGTAATTTTAACAGTGCAATGTTAACCCAAGGTTATTGGAGAAAATTTTATGATCAATGCATACCTTTCTATTATATGCAGAATAAAAAAATGTTTTCACCACACATAAGTCTATGAAAAATGACATGCATCTTAGCTGGCACCAGGCTAAGAAAAGTAAATTAGGTCATTGCTATATAGCCATTTAACATGGGGTGGGGAAGAGGGTAGTTGTTAAAAGTTGCTTTTTAAGATCTGTAGTATTTCATGATTCCTTTTATAGAAGTTCAAAAACTGGCAAAACTATTCTGTGGTGATGGAAATCCTAACAGTGACTGCCCAAGAAGGTGGGGATGAATTGAAAAGCTTAAGGGAGAATTTCCTAGGGGATGGAATGTTCCAAATCATAGTTGGAATGTTAGATTCATGAGGGCATATGTCAAAACTCATAAAATTGTATTTTTATGGTACGTGAATTTCATTGTATTAAATTTTACCACAATGAAAAAGTTGTAGTATAAAATAATCCCATAGAGTTATGGTATCTTCTTAGAGATCTAGACACACCAGCAAACATGAGAATAATGGTGTTTAAGGGATGTTATAACCACAGAAACTAAACTGTCTGCAAAGTAAAACTTCTTTGGGGATCTAATAACATTAAGTTCAGTAATAAGGCATGAAACATGTACTTGGAAATTTGTAACGTAGAATGGGAAGAGGGCATTTTATGCAGTCATGTGTGTGTATGTGGATCTCAACCTGTTGGAGTTAGTTTTCCATTGTCGTAACAAATGCCTGAGGTAAATTAGTATATAAAGTCAAAAGATGTTTTCCGGCTGATAGTTTTGGAAGTTTTTGCAACAGTAAATTGACTCCATTGCTTTGGTGAGGCAGTACACTGTGGTGGGAGTGATTGGTGGAGAAAGCTATTCATCTCATGGCAGCCAGAAAGCAAAGAGAGTAAGAAGAGGGAACTCAGTCACAGTATTCCCTTGAAGAACACACCCCTAATGACCTAACTTCCTTCCACCAGGCCCTACCTCTTAAAGGCTTTACCATCTCCTTATAGCATACAGGCTAGTGACCAAGCCTTCAACACATGGGCCTTTGGGGGTCATTCCAGGTTCAAACTATAGCACTCTGTGTGATGATCTCACATGATGATAAAAACTGCACATTTGTACAGTTTTCACATGGTCTTATGACTTAATCATGCCCCTGCTTCCCATCAATTTGTATGTTGAAGCCTTAAGCCTCAGTACCTGAGAACGTGATTGTACTTGCAGATCAAATCTTTAAAGAAGTAATTAAGTTAAAATAAAATTATATGAGTGGGCCCTAATCCAGTAGAACTAGTGTCCTCATAAGAAAAGGAGATTAGGACACCACAAGCAGAGAGGAAAAATAATGTGAAGACACAGAGAGAAGAAGACTGTCTACAAGCTGGGGAGAGAAGACTGGGGAGAAACCAGCCCTGCCAACACGACACCTTGACCTCAGACTTCCAAATGTCTGTTGTTTAATCTGCCCACCTGGAGTTCTTTGTAATGGCATCCCTACCAGACTGAATACATATGGCTTTTGATATCATTATCTCTTAGACTTATGTTCCTCTTGTCCTCTGAGAAAGACAGGGTAGATGGCAACTGTGTTATAAATGAACAAATACAAACTCAGTGGTCCATGGTGGAAGGTGGCAAGCTTACTCTTTTTGTTATTTTACACTGCCTCAGTGAGTTTATGGGGTGGGCATAACTACTTACTGATAATAGGGCATTTGTGCTAGATGAAAATTTAAAAAGATATAAGCACTAAGTTTCAAGATAGTCCTAAGTGCAAACTCAACATTTATTTACTTTTGTTTCTGTTTTCCATCCTTACCAAGTTAGCCTTTAGTTTGTGACTCTTGGATTTCACAGTGTCCAGGGCAGCCACTGGGAATATCATACCCTCCTGCTGTGCCCTGTATGAGATTGGTGATTGAGGACAGTCACAATGCACACACCTTAGGTATGCCATCTGAAAGTGATAAATAAATATACTAATTATGATTTAGAAGCTCTCCATGGCCTGCTAGCTACTGAAGATTGTAAAACAGAGAGCCAGAGTTCTTGGCCCCAAGTTCATTTCCTGGTATTTAGTGTAAATTTCAGATCCTTTGTTGTTGCCTACACTAATGTAGATAGTATATGTATACTGATATTTCTATATGTTGCTTTAAAAAATTAAATTGAACTTAAAGTGTACAAAATGATTCTGATTCAAATCCTCGTATTTATATATACTCTCTTATGATTCCATGCATGGCCAGCCTTATTCATTTAGTTACCATTTCTAACAACAAAAATAGGACTTATAAGCCAGGTATGGTGGTACATGCCTATAATCCCAGGGAATCAGGAGGCGGAGGCAGGAGAATCACAAGTTTAGCAACGTATAAGTTCAGCCAGCTTCAGCAACTTGGCAAGGCCCTAAGCAACTAGGCAAGACCCTGTCTCAAAATAAAAAAATGAAAAGGACTGAGAATGTGGCTCAGTGGTTAAGTGCCTCTGGGTTCAATCTGTAGTACCAAAAAATAAAAAAAATAAAGGATTTATGAAACCCACTGCAACATCAAAGATGGAGCTTCACAATATGCCACCTTTGACTCATTCCTTTGCTTGCCTCACCTAAGTCAACCATTTTCTGAATCTTACCTAATTCCTTTACTTTTGGGCAGGGTATATTTCCATTGTGTCTATATGTCTATACAGTAAATTTTAATTTTGTTGATTTTTACCTATATAAAAAGAATCTTCTGTATGTGATCTTTTGGAATGTTTTCCCACCTAGAAGCATATTATTAACATTCCTCCCTGTTGTGTGAATTACTGTACTTCATTTATTTTGTAGCTCTACTATGAGTATATTGCACAGTTGATTCATCTGATCTCTAATGAATGGATACTGGGTTGTTTTCAGATGATTGCTGCAGTGCACAGAGTATTTGAGAAGATTCACTTAATGATCTCCTGGTGCAAATGTGCATGAAATTTTCTGAGCTATATACCCAAGAGTCAGATATCTGGGGTAGGACCTACAGATGTTTGATCCTAACAGATAATGTACTCTGCTCTTTTACAAAGCATTTCCTTCTATTTCTACTGCCCTTCTTCTCCCTCCCATCTATGTATACTTAATCTTATGCATGTATACTCTTGCAGGCTCTGAGTATTCGCAGACCTTTAAGTTTTTTCCCAATTCTCAGACCTTTAAGGATGAATACAACAATTCTCGGTTTATATTCTGATACTTGATGATGCTCACTATCTGTGCTTGTGTCTGTTGGCCACAGGGGATACATGGACCTGGAATAGGGTGTGTTGGCCCCTTGCAGCATCCTCATGATTTCTGTTGCTTATAACTTTTGTCTGTTATTATGGTTATTTTATGACTTTAGGTAATACATTTAAAACTCTCTTTTGTGGTGTATTATGCCAGGACGGGGTTGGGTCGGTTCTCTGCATGACATGAGGGAGGTACCATGGCCACCCTTCTCTGACATCCTCTTCCCTTTGCTTCTCCATTGCTGCCCCTAGGGTCATTGTCTTCAATGGTAGCTCAGGCTCTCATGCTTATGGGTATATGTACTCTAAAATTTTTAAACCAACAGATCATATTTATTGGAAAAATGATGTGATTTTTAAAAAAGTTTTATTTATTTATTCTACTTAGGTATACATGATAGCAGTGTACATTTTGATTCATTGTACACGGACGGAGCACAACTTTTCATTTCTCTGGTTGTATGTGATGTAGAATCACAACATACATGCAGTCATATATAAAGCTAGCGCTGTGATGTTCATCATATTCCACCAAAATGATGTGATTTTTATTCACGGTAGAACCAACCATGAGATTGAAGTCAGAGGTGGAATGTACCTTTGCTGTTTTAAGAATTGTTCAAGTATCCAAGCAGAATTCTAGTATGCCTTTCACCTGGCTTCCTCTCAGGTTAACATCTCATGTAACCGTGGTCCATCTGCCAAAACTAAAAATAACTGATATCTTTATTCGGATTTCACCAGTTTTTCCTTTAATGGCTTTTCTTTTATTGTTGTTCCAGGATCCAATTTGGAGACCATGCTTAATTTAATCATCATGTTTCTTTTTTTTTTTGGTACTGGGGATTGAACTCAGGGGCTCTCAACCACTAAGCCACATCCCCAGCCCTATTTTGTGTTTTATGTAGAGACAGGGTCTCACTGAGTTGCTTAGCGCCTCGCCATTGCTGAGGTTGGCTTTGAACTCGTGATTCTCCTGCCTCAGCCTCCCTAAGTGCTGGGATTACAGGCTTGAGCCACCGCGCCTGGCTAATCATCATGTTTCTTTAGTTTCCTCTAATCCTTCCTTGATTTTCATGACCTTGAAATTTTTTGAAGAATACTGGTCAGGTATTTTATAGATCGAACATCCCTCAATTTTGATTGTCTGATGTGCCTTCATTATGAGACTGGGTTTATAGACTTGAGGGAAGAGTACCACAGAGGTAAAGTACCCTGCTCATTCATTGCACCATGTCATGACATTAATATGTGCCTTATTACTGGTACTTATTACTGGTGAGGTTAACCTTGATCTGCCAGGTGTCTGCTCTGTAAAGCTAACATCTTTTCCCTTCCCAGGCCCTTCCTCATAAGCTGATACATACTATGCTGAAGAGGAGGAAAATTAAGCTCTACTTCCTAGAGGAAGGAATATCCAAGAGTTAGTGGACATACGTTAAACAGTCATTAATAAATACTCTGGCAGAGATACTTTGAAACAATGCAGATATCCTACTTCTTAAAATTTCAATCACTAATTTTAGCATTCTTGAGTGGATCTTGGCTCAGCAATTATCACTGTGGTGTTCCGATGGTAATTTTTAAATTTCTGTCCTTCTTTTTGCATTTGTTATTTTGAATTCTTCTTTAAAGAGGATCTGTCCCTTCTCAACCAGATTTACTCATTCAGTCATTTGTGATGTCAGCATGGCCCCCTATTTATTTTATTCTTTAGGTTATAAACCAATACTTAGTTATTTATTTTATTGTCAAATTGTTCTACCTTTGGCCATTTAGCTTTTGCTTCCCTTTGACATGATGTTTCCTGTCTCCTACTCTTTACTATTTTTTTCCCTTAGCAATTCCTCATTTCCTGCCACCACAAGAGGCCCCAGGCTCATCTGATGTTTTCCCTGCCTCAACCTTATCATCAGCCATTTATCCATTTCTCCTTTATTGGTGGGTGGTATTGGCAACTACACCCTGGATTCTAATTGAGCTCCTGACTACTCCAGTATCATTGCTTCTAGGTTCTCTTAGAAACAGAACAAGGAACTAGACATACAGTCAGTTCTCATTTCTGTAGCAGTTATTTTCTATCAGTTGTAAGAATTCTGAACTAGTGAACACTGATCTGCTCCCAGGGGAAGTCTCTGGTCACAACATTTTTGTCAACTGATCAACCCAGAACCTTGTTTTGTGTGTGCTTCTGTTTTAACATTGAACTCAACCAACAGCTGTATAACTCATGCCTGAACTTATCTCTCATGTTTTTCTCTTGGTAAGACGCACCTCAATCTTGTGCTTAGGGACACGAGACCTCACTTAAGCATGTGCTTCAGAGCCATTTTAAACAGCAGAATCACCAACGATAGCAACAACAAAAATATGAAGACTGTGGCCCTGAAAGGCTGTGAAAGGGTTGCTTGTTGATAGCATGAGAGCTACATGGAGAAGGCAAGTGTCACCTTATTTGAGCACATCTGGGTGTGTGTGTGGAGTTGCTCAAATTATTCACTGCTACATGCATATGTCTCTAAATGGCTCCAAAAGTGTCTCGAGTGCTGGTTTTTTGGGTTACAAATAAATTTTAGCAAGTAGGTGAATTAGTAAGTACAGAATCTGCAAATAAAGAGGATTGATTGTACATACTCTAACCTGAGCATATACACATCTGTATTGTTATGCCTGTATCTATCTCGATCTATCTATCCATCCATCCATCTATCCATCTTAAGCTAATTGTGAGTTCATACTGATATTTTCAACCCTAACCCAGCACCATAAGGTTCAGTTTCCCCTCTTGCTTATTTGTAATGAGAAACTTGGCTCCATTAAAAAATCTTTATTATTTTTGTCAGTACTGTGGGTAAATTCAGGGCCTCACACAAGCTAGGCAAGCATTCTGCCACTGAGGTACATCTCCAGAATTCTCATTAAATATATTTATTCTAGTAAGGTCTCTCATTTTTTATTTTAATGACTATAACTTATTGTAAAGGTTGGGCCAGTTGTCCTGTAGAGTGTCCCACAATCCCAGTGTGTCTGCCTCCTTCTGGTGTCTTTGGACCTATTCCTCTGTTTCATGGCATGTGTTCCATTTTTCCCTCATTAGGGATATTGGATCTATGATCTTTGTAAGAGTGGTCATTCCTGTAGGCCCTGTCCCCTCATTATCTCTGTAATCTCTACTGCAGTTTCAGGGCTGTGTATTTCTGTCTCTTTTTTGAGGATAAAATTGCCCAGCTCAGCTTGTGATGTGCAAGTCTATGCAGCTGCCCAGGGACAGAACCAGGATTTGGATCCAGGTCTGTTGTGTTGAGAGCTAGAGCTGCTGAGTTAAGACTCTAGAGTGGGACCCTGGCAGCTACATTTTTAATTTGCTGACTAGGTGATACTTTGGCTTTTTAAATTTGTGTTGAATTCTTTTGGCTTGCACGGCTTCTTTGTATTTGAGTAACTTAACACATTCCTGTATGCCAAGGTCAGGTCCAAGATGAAGCCTGACTGTTGTGGTCACTGAAGGGCTTTTAGAGTTGATGTTTGGGATAGGATGGGAGGATGAGTTTTCTGCCATTCCAAAGGACACCACTTTTTTCATTCAAAAGCCATCGTCTTGATTGACACTGTGTTACTTAAAAATATACTGAGAATCCATGTCCTTGCTGCATTACCAAAAAGATTTGCATTTACTTTGGAAATTCAAGCACATTTTATCCAACCCACAGGTACTAATGAAGAGCTAATGAACCGCTAAGAAACTGGTTCAAATAAATGATTACAATCGACAAGAGAAGTACAAACATGACCCTGATGAATGATAATCAAGAGCAAGTGGAAAGGGATGATCTTATTAATTATCCAGACTCTAAGTCTAGTTTTGGAATTGTGAATAGTAATAGACATTGGAGATGGAATGTTACATAAAATGTTCAGTTACTCTTAAAGCAGGCCACGTGATGCAGAAACTGTTTTAGGATCCTCTTTGACATCTATGTATGTATTTTTGTGTAAAGAACTGTTTTCCAGTCTTTTCTTGGAATCCATATAATCAGCTTATTTTAGTAATTTAAATGTTTACTTATTAATTTTTATATTTGATAGCAAGTTGAAAAATAATATTAGAATTACTTTTTTGTTTTTACTTTTTTTGCATTGCTAGAGGTCAAACTCAATGACCAGCATATGCTTGGCAAGCACACTACCACTGACCTACACCCCTAGCCCTGATTTTTTTTTTAATATAGGCCTTTGGCTTATATACTTGATAGAGAAAACTTTATAGTTCACTGCAGATTTGAGGCATTGGTAAATCATTATTTACTGGAAAGCTCTACCAATTCTTTTAAATGAGATGATTCTCTATTGGCCTCTGGTATGGATGGTGTATGCTGGATAAAGCAGAACAAACCAGGAATACCTTCCTGGGCTTTAGTTTTGGATAGCTAATGAAGCAGAATATAAAGTTTAAAAGTCAATTTGTTTTCTTCTTTTTTATTTGCTCCTTTTAGATATACATGACAGTAGAGTGGGTTTTGACACGTATTATTCTTACATGGAGTATAGCTTATTCTAATTAGGATCCCATTCTTGTGGTTGTACATGATGTGGAGTTACTCTGGTTGTGTATTCATATATGAACATAGGAAAGTTATGTCTGATTCATTCTACTGTCTTTCCTATTCCCATCCCCTTTCCCTTCCCTTCATTTCCCTTTGTCTAATCTAATGAACTTCTATTCCTCTGTCGCCTGTTATTGTGTGTTAGCATCCACATATCACAGGGTATATTCAGCCTTTTATTTTTTGGGATTGACTTATTTCATTTAGCATGATAGTCTCCAGTTCCATCCCTTTACCAGCAAATGCCATAATTTCATTCTTCTTTATGGCTCAGTAATATTCCATTGTGTATATATACCACATTTTCTTTATCCATTAATCTGTTGAAGGGCACCTAAGTTGGTTCCATAGCTTGGCCATTGTGAATTAAGCTTCTATAAACATTGATGTGGCTGTGTTGCTGTAGTACACTTATTTTAAGTCCTTTAGGTATTTGCTGAGGAGTGGGATAACTGGGTCAACTGGTGGATCCATGGCAAGTTTTCTGAGGGATCTCCATACTGAATTTAAATTTTCTTGACTAAATATGTAATACATATTTTAGGCAAGTGCTCTACCACTGATCATACCCAGTTCCTACATTTTAAATTTGGATTTATAAAATAAATCTCTACTAACAAAATTCCTTTTTTGTTTGCTTTATATATAACTGCATAAGTATGCCTTTGGAGCATAAACATTTTCTTTAAGTTGAAAAACTTTTGACCTAAAGGACAACAAGGCAGTGCTGTTCTCTTTAAGAAAATGGAGGCTATGTACAGCCACCCACTCAGCAATGGAACTGTGGCTCTTTGCATATGGGTAAGACCTATAGAATATTGCTGACATATAAAAGAAAATTTGAATTTTCTTTTGAAAAAAGAAATTAAAGAATCAAACAGCTACATTTTTCTTGTTGAATGTCAGGTGTTTTACAATATGCCGTCTGACACTGTGCAGAAAATTAGCAAAAGTTGAGATCTTTGACATTTGAACTCGTGCTCAATTGTTGGGATTTTCTCATACTTGCATCCTGAGAGTAAAATGACTGTTCACGATGATTCTGTGGACACCAGATTTTTTTCGCCAGGATCCCAAGTCTAGCTGTTGACCTCTCCACTAATTGGTTGCTTCATCAATAGCAAAGGGTTTGATGGTTTCCCCAATTGATATGTGTGGTCCTCATGTGGTCAAAAGAAAACAGTGACCAAGGCTGTAGTGGCTGGGGGACTTTTAGTGCTAAAATCGGGAAACTCCAGGGCCAACCAGGAGAAGTTGCTCACCCAGAAGTGATACTTTCAAGTATTGTGAAAGAGCATCTTTAGGGTTCCACTTGAATTTTGCATATATATATTTTTAGCAGCATTATCTTGAAAGCTGCTGAAGGCTTTATTTTTATGTCTTCCCTTCCACTGTTCCCAAAATGTTTGATCAAAACCAAAGAATAGTTTCTAAAATTATATTACAAAGATGCTTTGACAGCTTGAGTGATTTTTGTCATCCCAAAATATTAACAAACATAGAAATTAAACAAACAATATGAACACTTGCCCCAAGCACCATTCAGGATGCACTGTCCTGGTTCTCATTGCTTGTTTCTAGGAATACCAAGTAGGTGTACCTGAGTCTGGGTCTGGTTGCATCTGTGGGGGTTTCCTCATTTGACATTTGCATGACAGCTCGTCCCTGACATAATGGATCAACTTAGGATATTTCAACTTTAAGATGGTGTGAGAGTGATATGCATTCAATAAAACTATACTTTAAATGTTGAATTTTGATCATTTCCTGGGAGACAAATATGCACTCTGATACTCTATGTAAAAGCTGAATGGTGCAGCCAAAGCTCCCAGATAGCCAAGTGTGACCTGGAGGATGAATGGGGGATACTCTACAGTGTACTACGTTGCCAGTGTTTTTTGGATGTTGTGTTTTGTGTTTTTGCATCCCATCACGTCTGTGGAATACCATCCATGTCTTTTGCTTCTGGTGTGTTAAATGCATTTTTGATTTAGATATTTTCAACTTACAAAGGTTATCAGAACATAACTCTATTGTAAATCAAGTATGTCTTTTTCTGAGATTCTGCAGACTAGATAGCCCACTCCTACTCTGTAACCATCTGGGGAGCACAGAGCAGCTACTGAACTCTGAGTTCATGTTTTTCTGGGCTTAAAAGCACAAATGCCAGACAAAGCAGACTTTGGGGGTGGAGAGAGGTGCTGAATGGAGAATGCATGTCTAACAGGCAAGGTAGAGTAAGTAAGGGGCAACTTGGAACTTGGCAGAGAAGAGGGAAAAAATAAGGAAGAATGCAAAACATCCTGTTCAATATCTTTGAAATAGACCACAAAGGCATGGTAGTAGGGATCAAGGATCACTGAGTTTCCAGTAGTTTTTCAACCTTAGTCACAGCTGAGATTCCTTGGGAGCCATAAACTCCTGTTTTGAGAAATATGGGTTTTAGAGTCCACATAGCAGCTGGGTCGGATCTGCCATGCTTTCTTGTGGATTCTTTTTACCAGAATTTCATTTTGAAATGTTAATTTGCAATAGGAGACTTTTTCCACAGTCTAAGATGTTGTTTCTCAACTATGAGATTGTGCAGTAACAACTGCCTCCACCTTGCTGTGACCTGAAGGCCTCAGCCTGAGAAACACAAAATGAGCTCCAAGGTTTAATTTAAGCATTTTGCTCATGTCTGTTTCAGGTTGGACCCACTAGAGAGAAGTTCTTTTCTTCTTAGCCACTTATTTGGCAATATATGGATATGTCTTTGTGTGCAGCTGAATATTCTGTAATTTTGTAGTACATGATCCTTTCAGGGACTTTGGGTCTTATTTATGATACATGACACAACTGTGGATTAGTGTGGGAACACTGAACAGGTGAAGGGATATTGATGAAAGACAAGAACGTGACTTTAATCACACAAATATCCAGTTATTATAAAGCCAATAGGAGGCTTGTTTGGGGAGGCCAAGGAGACAATTTACAACGTAGACCAGTGCACCTGGGCAACCCATCTTTTTAAAAGACTTAATGAGTACCAGACCTGTCACAGGTCAGACATCTCTTCAAAACAGAATCAATGAAATGTGTAGATATTTGTTCATGGATTGCTGGATTCTATAACCGGGGAAGACCATATGACTCCTTTGAAAAATTGCAGGGAATTCTTGAATTTCTCAAAAATCAAGGCATGTGCTCAAATGGCATGTCAGCTAGAGCTGCAGTAACCACACATTTAGGGATTTTATTGATCATTATTTTCCAAGTGTTATTAAACAAAACACACATTCTTTAAGAGAGACAGAGAGTAAACAGATAAACAAATCTGCAATATAATGCCAGGTAGTAATAAGTCTGATGGCAACAAATAAGAGTGTGAGGCCTCTGTGACAGGGCAGGTGCCTCTGAATCATCAGGTAAAGGAATTGCCATTTGGTTCTTTTTTCCCTCCTTTTGTCAGTACTGGGCATTGGACCCACGGGTACTTCACCACTGAACTATATCTCAGCTTTTTTTTTGAGTCAGGGTCTCACTCTGCTGCCAAGGCTGTCCTCAAACTTTCAATGCTCTTGCCTTAGACTCCGGAGCAGCTGGGGTTACAAGCATGTAGGATTGTCTCTGGCTGTTTTTGGTTCTTTATGGAAGGTCTTCTTACCTGCACTTTGGGTCAGGAGGATGTTCAGAATGTAGGGCCAAAAGGTAGCTGTACCTTCTGCAGGGCAGGGGAGCCAGAGGTTTCTGTTCAAGACTTCCATTGGTGTCTCCAAGTTCATGCCTTGGGAGCAAAGCAGTGGAAAAGAAGGGGCTGGGGAAGGTTCTCCTGCCAGGAATCTCAACCAGCTGCCAGGTGAGCTGTGGGGCTGGCCTTTGAAGTCTCTGATATGGAATCCCCTCTAATTCCTCCAGGGTGAAATTTGAGTAAAAAGGACTTTCTGGGAATCATTTCATCTTGGCTCGAAAGAATGCATTTTTAACTAGCTGTGTTATGTGAAAGGGAATAAGATAATATTGATGTACCATTAAATGAACTGGTCTTTCTCTTGCGGCTATATGAATTAATATCAGCAGCCTTCAGAAGAAAATGTAGATAAATTGCCTTTGGAGTTTTGAATTTCTGAAGGCAAAAGAGATTTTCAACCACCAGTTTATGTATTTATTTATCTATTTTATTATTATTCATTTATTAATTATTTATTTCTTTTTAGTGTGAGGGTCTCAAACCCAGGGCCTCAGGTATGTGCCTTTCCTCTGAGCCATACCCCCAGCCCTTTGACTATTAATTTAACAAGGGAAGGGGTATCTGTGATCCTTTTGAGGCAGAGCACAATTCTTCATTGCATTACCTGTGCTTCTTAGGATGGGGTCACATCCCCACAAATTCATCTGAGGCTGAAAATATCACAGGTTGAAAATGCATTTAATACCCATAACAAAAAAACATCCTAGGCTAACTTAGCAACTGTAGATTGTCAGTTGTTTCCTCCTATGATCATATGGATGACTGGGAGCTGTGGTTTCTGTTGGCCCAGCATGACAAGAAAACATTCTTTAGGATAGTACCAGCCCAAGAAAGACCAGAATTCAAAGTATGGCCTCTACTGAATGCATAGTGCTTTTGCAATATCAGAAAATCGAAAACTGTTAAGTCAAACCAGCATTAAGTCAGGCATGTCTGTGTTAGATTCTAGTAATGCACTGCAGTGAAAATGCCATGGGAGAAGATGTGCTCCCCAAGAAGGGTCTAAGGAGTTCCCAGAGAGAAGGAGGAACTTGAGGCAGGACCAGCAGGGTTCTTGGCATATATGATGGAAAAGAATTTCTGCACAAGCCAGTCAAAGGCATAGACAGAGGTTTATTTACAAAAGTAGACACATATGCTAGGGAAAATAGAGTAATCTTCAAAGATACCTTTGGCACAAAGCAAAGAATATGTACTTATGGGAGAATGTGAGCTATCTCCACAACCACTTAGGTGTGGGGTATTAATATTTTCAGGTTGCTGGACTAGAGGTGGAGCTAGAGTGAGGCTACATAATTTTGCACCCGTTTTCCCTGCATTGATGCCTTGCTTTCGTGTTACAAGAGCAAGGATCAAGGACATCCAAGTTCATGTCACTCAGGAGATGCAACTATCCCTGGGCACTTTTTGCATTTCAGTGGTTCATGGATGTTTCCTTTGAGACTCGATATCTCTCCCTTTATTCCATTCCTATCTTAAAAGTGCAGCCTAAAGACCCACTTAGCTGGAATTTACCCTACTGAGCTGGACCTCCAAAGTGATGTGAGGGGAGGATACAGTGGTAGCCATGGTGGGGATGGGTTCAGTGCCAGGACCTTTGGGGGCTGTTCAGGTGGGCACTTCTGCTTCTGACAGGGCAGTGGGCGTGATTGAGACTTGCTTGTTCTGAGAATTCAGATGTGACTAAAACACAATCTTTGTGTTCACAGAGCTTCACTGGGAGGTGAAAGATAGATATGCCCACACCAGGCAGAGGCCTGCTGGGGAGGAAAGGTAACTAAACTTGGGTTCTCTGACGGGGGAAATACTAGAAATGAGGCTGAGTTGGGAGTCAGGGCTGGGCCAGTGATATCTAGGCCTAGCTGTGGGCTCTTCACAGCAGCATGGAACTTAGGGTCCCAGGAGGCCACAGCTGGCACTGAAGAGTGGAGGAGAGGAGTGAAACTGAGGCTGAGATGGAGCCAGGCCCTCCAGCCCCTGCAAGTGTGTGCTAGTGTGATGTTTTTAGCCCATCAGGGCCGCCATCCTGTACTGAGCTCCCATAGCATCCATCAGCAGCGTGTGTGCTGGACACCCAGGGTCCTAATAGGACTTAGAGTGTAGGGAGAGGGTCAGATTGGAAGTACCACACATGAGTGCAAAGTGACTTAACATGGTGCCGATTTAGGGAAGAAAACAGAGCAGTTCTTAAACACTTGGAGGAGGTGATGTCTTAGCAGAGATCAGGATGGTGAAGAGGCATTGGTGATGTGGAGACCTAGTGACAACATTCTAGACAGGACAGATGAGCAGGCCCAAATACAAGAGAGAAGCACATGCAGGAGTTCAAGCCTGTCCTGTGTGCTTCTGGCAGACAGAGGGCCAGGGAGGTTGAACCTGTGGGAGAAGTGAGGCGGGGGTGTGGTCAAGGGCCAGGGTCAGACGTGGAATTTATTCTAATTGCAAAAATTTGAATTAAGGTTATAAATGGGAATGTGCAGGAGTTACCTGGAGTTGGTGAAAGTCTTTTAAGTTAGAATTAGGGTTGATGCATTGAGAGAACCTGTCACTAATTTCATATTTTACGCATTCTACTTTGCCTGCCCATTGAAGGTAAGTGTGTTCTGCAGTGATATGGCATATAATGGCCAGAGAGCCATTTTAGAGCAACAAAGGATGAAATCTCATGCAATTTGTCATGGTTTTTCTGACTATCAAAATAGCCTATTCACAGTGAAAGAAAATGCAAATGCATTTCAGACTTCCATTATTTCAGATTTCCTAATCAGCGTGGTCTTGTGTTCATTTCATTAATTTGAAGAATAGAAAATGAGGATTCTTAGACTCAGAGTGAGAGGCAAATGTATTGATCTCTTTGCTTCCACCTCCCACTCCTTGCCCTTATAAAAATTGTAATTTAAATTTTTGTGTGTGTGGAAATAAGCTTATAAGATTTATTTCACTTTTTAATTTATTTACTATGTTTCCTCAGGCTGTATTCTATATATTCTGTGTCTGCAGATGCCAGGGATTATAAGGTTATAGTCAAACTAATGAGTTTACCATTGCTTGGGTCTAAAAATAATTTTAATAATAATGGTTCTATATGCTATATCAATTTCTGGGAGAGGGCTCCACAAAGTAACTTTTATTTTGTGGGTTGTATTTTTGTTAAAAGCATGCCTATAAAATCTCTCTGGGGCAAGTTATAAAGTTTTATTATTACGAGAATGATTCAAAGCATAGTCTGGCTGTTGTAAAAGATTCAGAATGACACAGGTGGATCCCACTCTACGTAGACCTGCTTTATCCAAATTTAGATTCATAAAAAGCATAAGTTAGATGGAATTATTTTTCACAGTAAAGCTCTACCTTTAGGGGCCTTGTAGGAAAGAGAATTATGTGGTAGTTCAAAAACCTGATGTTAGAGCCAGAAGGCCTGGGTCCAAACTCATCTGCTCTGTAACTGCCAATGTAGTTTTATGCAGGTTTCCTGACCTGGGCCCCAGGACCTCTGTTTTTTCATCTTTAGAATTGTAGATCATAATAGTACTTCCTTCTTTCACATCCTTGTGAGGATGAAACAAGCAATGCATACATGTAAAGCCTGAAAAACAGTTTCCTCACATGGTGAGCATCAACAGTCCTTAAGTATAATTTATGCTCTGGAATGGGGTGTATTTAGGAGCAGGCAGCAGAAGCCAGCTTTGGCTAACTTATACAAAAAGGAGTTATTGGGAGGACATTGGGGAGGATGGAGCTCAGAGGAACAGGAATGAAGCATCCCTGATGATGCTGAGCACAGTTTCAACAGACATTGTCTGTTTTGTTTTCCCTTTTCTTCTTTTGTCTATATCCAAGATTCAGTGTGGGTTATTGGCTTTTATGGAGGCAAGGGTGATCTGCAAGAAAATTAAAACTACATCGCTGAAGCATGTGTGTGTGTGTGATCCCACTTTGCTTTTCTCCTTCTTCCTTCCCTCCTTCTCTGTACCTTATATCCTTTTATTTGTTCATCAGTTCATTCATTTGTTCTTCCATCCATTCATCTAATTGTTTCTTGGCCATTTTGGCTAAGATCTAGTGTAGTTTCATTCATCCATCTATCCA
The DNA here is from genome assembly GCA_028644305.1 of Xerus rutilus. Classification (NCBI taxonomy): domain Eukaryota; kingdom Metazoa; phylum Chordata; class Mammalia; order Rodentia; family Sciuridae; genus Xerus; species Xerus rutilus. The sequence continues at coordinate 116,385,348 of CM053401.1, read as the reverse complement.
TTCACCCACACACTCACCCACTCATCGGTCCATTCATAATGGTCATAATGTCTGCTGTGTGCCAGGGCCTTGCTAGTAGATGGAGATACCACTTTGGACAAGATGGGCCAGGCTTCTGCCTACTAAATATACATTCTGGATCAGGGAAGACAGACAATAAATAAGTAAACCATTTTATATAGAGATGTGTGTTGAAAAGGAAATGTAACTGTGGTCCTATAGAGTGGGCCCAGGGACTTTGAACTGAGACTGGCAGCTATGAGAAGATCGGTCCATCAAAAGTGGAAGCAACCAGTATCTCTAACATGCCTTCTGAAAGAGAAAGACATTTATTTTTTCCCCTTTTCCTATTCTTTTGAGATCATCTGCAAGTTTTGTTGCAGATTGCTTTTTTGTAGATTTTGCCTATCACTTGTATCTTGGAATATCAGGGGCACATTGTCCTGGCCCCCACTTTGCTCTGGGTTCCACATCCATCTTTGTGAGTATCTGTGGGCTTAGCAACTCTTGAGCAGATGTGGGACCTGGGTGCAGTGGTCAGCAGAAGTTCTTGTTCCCACTTCTACCTCCTAGCATTTCCCAGTCTTCCCCCTCAGACTTGATTTCTTCTTACACACAATGCATATTTGGTGGTTGGGAGTCTGTAATGTAGGCTTCTGGGCTTTAGAGACAGAAAAAGTTAAGTAGACATTTGGAAGTCTGTCTAGCCCTCATTTGCAGTAAGGAGTAGGTGACCTTACCTTAGGCATAGAAGACGGATGCAGTCCAGCTTGTTAGGATGACCTGTCATTTTGTCCCCTTTAATTGGTACTCTTTCCCTCACCCTCCTCCCGATTCATGGAAGTAGCCTCATCCTGCCTGGGGTGGGGTATTGCTTAGTCCTGTTGACTAATCTGACGACTCAGTTACTTCTCTAAGAACCATGTGAAATACAGTTTTAGATCATCACTGTCTGTAGGTTTCAACCACAAACTGATTTGTACCTCCTACTAAATTCTGGTAGGATTAGGATAGAGGGGAGGAAGAACTTAAACTAACAACAAAGGTGACATTTTTAATGGATTAAATAAGATATAGAGTATACATATAAATAGAAAATTCCAATTTTAACATAGGATACTTGAATTCAAAAACTGTATATAACAGGGCAAGTATAGGCTGCAGAAGACCTGTCATTCTGGCTGATAATATGAAGACATCTGGGTGTGTCATTTGAAAGCAAGTTCAGTGTGATTAACTGCCTGACAAATCTCAGATTCTGTTAATCCTAGTGCTTTTCTATGCACTAAATGTTGCTGCTTTTGATTCTGATGACCTATGACTATATTTTACACTTTTTATTTGGCAAGCATTAAGGATGATTGATAGATACATTTTTTAAAAAATCATGGTTTCAAAATGTGATGCTGTTTCTTGACATTTTCATTATATTAATTTTTCTATCAGCTGAAAGATGTTAGCACAGGAAGCCCTGCATTATAAAATCTGTCAATTCTAGGGCCATTTATAATATAAATAGTGAATTTGTAATGTAGGCATGTACTATGAAGACTGTCCATTTAAAATTCTCTTTTCTAAGAATGTTTTTTACAAATTCAGAAATTTTGCTTTTTTTCTTTTGGTAAAATAGCTTAGGAAGAATGGCAAAGTGAATAACATAAAGTGTAATAATAATTTTGAGTGTACATGAGTCTAGTTGGACAAAAGCTTACTGTGAAAGAACTAATGAGGCTAACCACCTTTCTAAGGCTAGCCACCAGGGCTCTTTTTTATTTAATTGTGGAAAGCAGACTTCTAGGAATATCATATCCCAGGTTTTTAGTTTATTATTTTATTCCACTGATTCATTAACATGTCTGTTTTTTCATGTGATTTGACACTTAAGAAGATAATTCTTACAATACTTATGTCTAGGTACATAATGAATATTTTTTCTTAATGAATTCTCGGGGATGGTGTTCTGTTTATATCATGATCAATTAATTTTATCGCTGTTCTAGTTTTGTACTTTTAAAGTGAAGGGGTCTGGCCGGGCATGGTGACGCAAGTCTGTAATCCCAGCACTTAGGGAGGCTGAGACAGGAGAATCGCGAGTTCAAAGCCAGCCTCAGCAATGGCGAGGTGCTAAGCAACTCAGTGAGACCCTGTCTCTACATAAAACACAAAACAGGGCTGGGGATATGGCTCAGTGGTCGAGTGCCCCTGAGTTCAATCTCCAGTACCAAAAAATAAAAATAAAAATAAAAGAAGTGAAGGGGTCTGAAAGAGTCCTGGAAGAACAGGTTCTAATGGCCATGTGGTGACCTTGAGTTTGCTATTTCTCACCATGTAGTCTGAAGGTTCTGTGACTGAGTATGTAACTTGGTGGTAGAGCATGTGCATAGCATACACCAGACCCTGGGTTCAATCCCCAGCACCAAAAAACAAAACAAAAAGGTGCAGTTTCATTGCTGTGTAGGTAGAATAATATCCCCCTCTCAGGTGTCTAGTCCTAAATCCCTGGAACCTATGAATGTGTTACCTTACACAGCAAAGGGACATTGCAAGTGTGATTAAGTTAAAGGTTTTAATAGGGAGATTATTCTATATTATCTAGGTGGGCCCAATGTAATCAAAAAAGGAAAAGGAGGAGAGGGAAAGGAGGAGAGTTAGAGATAGAGCAGTGAGGAAGGAGGCAGAAGTCATCCTCACTTTATAACAATCCTCTCTCAGGTCACTGATCTAGTCCTGTGAGAGCAAGAACTCCCCTCCTGCAAGAACAGCATTAATCCATTCATGAGAGCTCCATCCTGATGATCCAAGCACCACCTACCAGGCCCCACCTCCAACATCAGCATAATGGTCATCAGACATCTGCATGATTTTCAGTGGGGACAAACCACACTTAAACCACAGCCATCATCTGCAGACCTCAAGAAGCCACTGACTAAACAGCACACACATAAACAGAAATGTAGAATCAGATTTTAAAACAACTCAAACTCATGAACTCAGTTGAGAGGAGACTGCATTGCAAAAGAAAAGACCAATGAAATGTGATAAAGGCAGAAACATGTTACTCTGAGAAGAGAAACCAGATTACCAAAACTGGGTAAGTGGGTGGGAAGAGCAACAGGAGGATCACTTTTGGAACTAAGAGGAATGAAACAGATGGGGAAACTATGAGAGAAAAGCTAAGGGTTGTGGAGAATATGTACAAGACATCGGATAGTTGTAGAGTAGATATTTTAGTTTTGGTTTTGGTATTGTAGAAAAATTTCTGAATTTCAATAATTAAAATAAATCTAGGAGCAGGCTACCTATGAAGGACAACAAATCAGACTTCAACTGCATTTTAATCCTCAATACCAAATGCTAGAAGAGGATGTAACAACATTTACATATTTTTGATGGAATAGGTTTTTAAGTAAGATTTCTCTAGGCTTTCTGTATGCAAGGTTTCTAAACTCATTCATGCAATGGGAAAATGAAAGTCATTTCAGAAATACAATGAATTCAATGTCTCTGCATCACATTTGTGAAAAAAGAAATTAGTTAAAGTATATAAACTTAATGAAACAGTTATCAATAAAGATAAATAAGGAAATGGGAAGCATTGGTATAAATAATGCAGAAGTAAGCAAATAAACCAATAAAATGTAAAGTTAAGCTTGAATTGTTGATGGTATTGTTGTTTCTTCATAAAATCTGGGAGAATGGAATACAAAATCTAACCATGTTGCAAAGAATATATACATATACACATGCCATTCATGTATACCTATTAGATATATGATTTCAAATAGATATTGAAAAATTCAGTTAGAAAATTCATGTGTAATTTCTAATCACTAGAAAAAGAAGACAACAAGCAAAAAGAAGAGTTAATCAAAATAGCAAAAGACAGAAAAAATAAAGTAAGAAAATGTAATAAACAATCCAAAAAATAAGATGCCAGGAAACAAATTATGATATGTCAGCCATCACAATAAAAGAGAGTTGTTTAATATTCTCTATTAAATGCTTTTGGATTTGGGGACAAAAGGCAAAAATTGGATAGATGCCATTGACCAAAAGATGTGCTTAAACTGATAGACCAAGGTATTAGCAAAGAAATTGCTGGAAGGGAGAAAAAAAAGTAGGACTGTTAATATTAGATCAAACAGAATGTGATACAAAAGTAATCCTAAACAGAATAGAGAATTTAAAACCATAATAAAAGTGTCATGGTCATCAAAGATGTTTGAAACTACATTGTCTGATAAACTTTGTAGAAATAGAATGTCCTGAGTCAGGAGAAATAGAAAAACATGATTTGGTTGGCAAGACAAGAGTCTTGAAGACAGACATGATGGATGTGATATTCTGATGCCTACCAGTGAAGTGGAACTGGGTAGGAATTTGTGTGGAGGACAACTTGCAGAAAGTCTCGAGTTGTCAGTAAAAGGAAATGTGTTGAGACTGTGAGCTTGAGTACATCTGGGATACTGGCCACCATTTCTTCCCTGCCTCACGGTTAAGACCAGAATAAACACAGTTATCCCTCTATCTGTGAGGGCTCCACACCCACAGATTCAGCTAACTGCAGATTTAAAATATTCAAAAATCATGAACAAATTTTTCATCTTGTCATTATTCACTAAACAATCCAGCAAAAGAACTATTTGTATAGCATTCATTCTATATTAGGTATTGAATCTAGAGATGATTTAAAGTATGCCAGAAGATATGCATAGATTCTATGCAAATACTTCTCCCTTTAATATAAAGGCCTAGAGTATCTATGTATTTGGGTATTGGCAGGGACAGCGAGTCCTAGAATCAATCTCTTGAGGATTCTAAAGGAAAACTGTAAGCCAAGGGTTCCCAGGGCATCATCCTCACCCCTTCTCTCTGTTTGATGCCCTTGTGTTGGGTTGCTGGTAGCCTTTACTCTCTTGTGGGCTCTCTTTGCTGAGAGGTTGGAGACTGCCCAGAAAGAGTAGAAGAGGGTCAACAACAATATCAGCTTCCTTCTTCTATGATAGAGAAAATCTTAAATAGACTCTATAGTTGGAGAATTAATGATATAGGTATGCCCGCAGGATGTTTCATGTTAGTGTTTATTAGTAATACAAGTTGTAGGTTTCATTGTGGCATATTCATAAATATGTATAACATAATTTATCAATTTCACTCCTTCATGTCTCCACTCACCCTCTTCTCCTCCCTTCCTCTGATCACGTTCCTCTTCCCTAATGGTCTTCCTTCTACTTTCAAGATATTCCTTTTTTAACTTTTCTTTTTTCCTCTAGCTTCCAATGAGCAAAAACATACTTGTCTTTCTGAGTCTGGTTTTTCACTTAATGTGGTGATCTTTAGTTCCATCCATTCTTATGCAAATGACAAAATTTTATTCTTCTTTATGGTTGAATATACCACATTTTCTTTATGCATCCATCTATTCACAGACACCAAGGCAGCTTACATAGCTTGACTATTGTGATTTTTGATGTGATAGACATTGTGCACATGTATCTCTGACATGCTGACTTTAATTCTTTTGGATAAATATGGAGGAGTGGTGTAGATGGATAATATGGTGGTTCTATTCTAGTCTTTCAAGGAACCTCCATACTGATTTCTGTAGTGGTCGTCCTAATTTACATTCCCACCAAGAGTGTACAACAGTTCCTTTTCCCTCACATCCTTGCCAGCATTTATTGTTATTTGTATTGATGACTGCCATTCTGATTGGAATGAGATGGAATCTCGAAGTGATTTTCAAAGTAGTTTTTATTTCCATTTCTCGGATGACTGAAGGTGTTGAGCATTTTTCCATATCATTGTTGGCCTATTATACTATCTCTTTTGAGAAGTGCCTGTTCAGTTCATTTGCCCATTTACTGAATGGATTATTTGGGGAGTTTTTTGGTGCTAAGTTTTTTTGAGTTATTTATATATTCTGGATATTCATTCTCTGTTGGAAGAAGAGCTGGCAAGAAATCCTCCAATTTGTAGGCATTTTCTTCACACTCTTTGTTTTCTTTTCTGTGCAAAAGTCTTTTAAATTTGATGCCATCCCTTATCAATTTTTGGTTTTATTTCCTGAACTTCAGAAGTCGTACTGAGAAAGTCAATGCCTGTCTTTATGTTGGGAGTATTGACCCTCCATTTTCTTCAAGCAATTACAAAGTTTCTGGTCTAATTCATAGGTCCTTGATCCATTTTGAGTTGACTTTTGTGCAGGGTGCGAGATAGGGATATAGTTTCAGTCTTCTAAATATGCATATTCAGTTTCCCCAACACCATTTGTTAAAGAGGCTATCTTTTCACCAATATATGCTTTTGGCACCTTTGTCAAAGATAAGATGACTGTAGCTGTGGGGTTTTGTCTTGGCATTTTCTATTCTATTCCATTGGCTGGTGTTTCTGGTTTTACACAAGTACCACGTTGTTTTTGTTTTGTATCTCTTCTGTAGCATAATTTGCAATTGGGTATTGTGATGACTCCCGGACTTGCTCTTTTTGCTCAGGATTGCTTTGGCTATTTTGGGTCTTTTCTTTCATATGAATTTTAGGATTGCTTTTCTGGATCTGTGAAGAATGCCATTGGTATTCTGATAGAGATTGCATTGATTATAGATCTCTATTGGTGGTATGGCCATTTGAACAATATTAATTCTGCCTGTCCATGAAAATGGGAGATATTTTCATCTTCTAATGTCTTCTTCAATTTCTTTTCTCAGTATTCTATTAGTCTCCTTTTAGAGATCTTTCATTTGCTTTATTATTTTCTTAAAAATATTGTGAATAATTGTTTCTTTGATCTTTTGTTGTTGTTGTTGTTGGTTTCATTGCAGGTTTATATAAAAGCATGTTGATTTTGTATTCTGCTATTCTGCTGAATTTGTTTATCCCCAGGTATAGAAGTCTTCTGAAGGTGGAATCTTTCAGGTCTTCTAAGAATGGAATCATATCATTTGCAAATAGGGATAATTTAATTTGTTCCTTCTCTAGTTATATCCTTTTTATTCCTTTCTCTTCCCTAATTTCTCTGGATAAAATTTCAAGTAGTATATTAAATAGCAACGGCAAAATTAGGCATCCTTGTCTTGTTCTGTATCTTATGCTTTTAGTTTTTCCCCACTTAGTGTGGTGTTAGCTTTCAGTTTGTCACATATAGCCTTTCTTATGTCAAGGCATGTGTTACTTCCTGTCATTTTGTTTTATTTCTGTTTGATTTATTTTCTTATCTCTTCTTAGACTAAGATTTATTCTTTCCTTTGTTCACTGGTTGATTTTAAACTACTTCTGTGTAGGATTCAGTTAAATGTCGTCTGCTTCTTTTCGTAGTTTCTTCAAGGTTCTTATCTTGAATGGGTGTTGAATTTTGTTGAAAGCTTTTTAAAGGATGGTCATGTGATTTTTGTCCTTGATTCTATTTATGTGATGTGTTATGCTTATTGATTTGTGAATGTTGAACCATTCTTCCTTCCCTGGGATGAAACCAATTTGAACATGATGTATGATATTTTTAGTGTGTTAAATTCAATTTGCAAGTATTTTATTAAGGATTTCTGTATTTATGTTCATCAATGAGTTTGGTCTGTACTTTTCTTTCCTTGATATGTGCTTGTATAGTTTTGGTATCAGGATGATGCTGGCTTCATAAAATGAGTTTGGAAAGTGTTCCCTGCCTTTATATTTCATAGAATAATTTGAGGAGCATTGGGATTAACTCATCTTTAAAGATTTGATAAAGTTTACTTGTGAGTCCATCTCATCCTGGGCTCCTTCTTTTTTTGGGAAACTTTTTATTGTTACTTCAATCTCATTGCTTGTTATGGTCTGTTTAGGCTTTTCATATCCACTTTGTCCTATTTTGGTAGGTTGTATGTGTCTGGAAATTTATCCATCTCTTCTAGATTTTCCAATTTGTTGGTATATGAGTTTTCAAAATAGTCCCTAATCATGCTGTGGATTTCAGTGGTATCTTTGAAATATCCTTTAAAGATATTCTTCTCTATTCAATATTCGTCTCTATTTTTGTTAATTAGGATCTTATCTTTCTTTTGCTTAGTTTGGCTAAGGGTTTATCAATCTTCAACTTTTCAAAGAACGAACTCTTTGCTTCATTGATCCCTTGATATTTCATTAGTTTCAGCTCTGGTATTTATTGTTTCTGTTCTTTGACTGGTTTGGGATTGGTTTGCTCTTGTTTTTATACACCTTGAAGTGTATTATTATTTATTTGCCATCTTTCTGGCTTCTTTATGTAAGCACTAATAGGTGTAAAATTTCCCTCTTAGAACTGCATTCACTCTATGAATAAATTCTGGTATGTAGTATTTCTATTATTCTTTGATTCCAGATTCTGTCTCTTTAGTGTTTGTTTTATGAAATTGGGTACACTGGAGCATGAATATCTACAATCATTTTCCATCCTTTCAGCTTTAAATCTATAGATGTCTTTATGAATGAGGAATCTTTCTCGTAGACAGCAGGAGATTGGGTCTTGTTTTTTAATCCAACCTCAGTCTGTGTCTTTTAATTTGAGAATTAGGATCATTTAAATTCAGTGTTATTATAGAGGCATAATAACATTTTAACAAATTTTATAAAATAACGTTTTATATTTATATTTTATTTGTTTGACTTCTTAAAATTGCCTTATCTCTGCTTATACTGAGATTTATTCTTTCCTGCGTTCACTGGTTGGTTTTAATCTTTTCTTCTGTGTAGGATTCCATTAAGTGTCTTCTATAGTGCTGATTTGGTGGTCAGGAATTCCTTTAGTTTGTGTTTACTTGGAAAGTTTTTATTTCTTCTTCAACTCTGAGGGATAGCTTTACTGGATATAGCAAATCTAGTTTGGTAGTTCTTTTCTTTTTGTCCCAGGGTCTGAAATACATCATTCCAATCCCTCTCTCCTCTCCTCAGAGTTTCTCCTGGAGAATTTGCTCTTCTGATGATTGGTTTACCTTTACAAGTCACTTGATTTTTGTCTCTTTCAAATTTTAGAATTCTTTATTTGTTCTTTGTTTTGAAATTTTAACGATAATGGGTCATGGAGAGGTTCTTTTCTGGTCTTGTCTATGGAGTTGTAAATGCCTTCAGTATCTGAACATCCATCTCATTCCCAAGATTTGGGAAATTTTCTGCTATTATTTCGCTGAATAGATTATCTATGCCATTAGCCTGTGTTAAGATAGGTCTCTAATGTTGTTCCAGAGTTCTTGTATTCTTGTTCTGTTCATAGTTTCTTTTTTTCCCCATTACTGATGGAATATTCAAGTTTATCTACCTTGTCTTTAACCCTGAAATTCTGTCTTCTGCTTGATTTAGTCTATTAGAATTTCAACTGAATTTTGAATTTGACTCCTTTCTTTCTTTCTTTCTTTCTTTCTTTCTTTCTTTCTTTCTTTCTTTCTTTCTTTCTTTCTTTCTTTCAGTGCTGGAAATTGGACCCAGGGGTGCTTAACCACTGAGCCACATCCCTAGCCTTTTCTATTTTTTAATTTTAAGACATGGTCTCACTACATTGCTTAGGGCCTCGCTAAGTTGCTGAGGCTGGCCTTGAACTTGTGATCCTCCTGCCTCAGCCTCCTGAGCCATTGGGATTACAGGCGTGTGCCACCACATCTGGCTCATTGTATTTTTCATTTTTAAGGTTTCTGTATGGCTCTTTTTCAAAATATCTCTTCATAGGATTTCTCACTCATATCCTGTATTATCTTCTTTAATTAATTCAGCTGTTTATTTGTACCTTCTTTGAGTCTACTGGTCATTTTTGCAGTCAATTTTTAAAATTATATCTCCAGAACTTCATCCACTTTGATATCTGTGGATTCATCTATTGGGCTTTATGAGCTTTTTTGGGTATCTTTTTGGCCTATTTTCTAATTTTTCCTATAATTCTATATTGAGATTTCATGTATCTGTTGGGATGGATTTCTTTCACTATTATCTGAAGGTCTTTTTAGTGAGCATTTATCTCTTTACAATGTGCCTTGGATTGTGGGGTATATGTGAGTGTCAGAGCACTCACTCAGCAGAATGTAAGCCATCAGCACCCTCTTGAGAAGAATAACCAGCAATAACAGTGTATATTAAGAGAATATATACAACATATGATTAAAAACTTACTAATGAATTATTTATAAATATACAACATATAGCTAAAAACTTACTAAGAAACTCTACTAACCCAAGAGAAAGAATAATGTAGAACAGGTGGAAAAATTAGGCATTAATAATAGTGTACTTAATACTAAAATATAGAGATAGAAAGATAAAAAGGGGAGAAAAGAGACAGAAGAAGAAATTAGGAAAGAAAGAGAAAAAGGAGAAGGAAATACAAATGAGAAAGAAGAAAAGAGATATCAAGAGAAAAATCTAATTAAAATATATAGAATCAGAAATATGAAAAAATAAATAAAAACAAAACAAAACAACTTAAAAAAAAGTGGGGAGAAGAAGCAAAAAAAACCAAAAATAAAAGAGATTTCCTGAGAGCTCTCCTTCCTGAGCTGATTCAGATGGAGTCACTTCTTTCTGGGGAGTCAATTTTAGAATCCACCAGCAATGGGGAGGTTTGCGGGTTACTGTTAGAGTTGGCTTTGTTCCTTCTTAGCTTCAATCCATACAGGCCATACCTGTTAGTTTGTGAGCTGAACTCTGCTTTTCCTTGCCCACTAGCAAGTGCTGCAGGGAAGTTTCTCCCTGGCAGAGCTAAATTTTCCCTCATTAACTCTTGTTTTTGTTCCCAGGACTTGGGTTATGGCTGTAGCAGGTGCTGTTGACTCAGTTCTCTCATCCTAGGAGCCTGTGTGAACCAATGTGACTTGCACTGCATTCTACCATCCCAGAGCCTCTGTCCATGTGCTTGCGTGTGTGTGTGTGGGGGGGGGGCTGAGTAGTGTCCAGGTTGCAGTGGTGAATCCTCCAAATACCCCTGAGTGTGGGATAGGTGGTAGGACCTGTGGGGTCTGTGCTAGGGCAGGGGGCTACAGGGAGCAAGTTTACCACTACACCCAGTCTCAGCATTGCTGTACCCAGACCCAGCCTGCATCCAAAACCTTGCTCCTCCTTGACCTTGTCACAAAGCTTTGACCAATTTCAAAGGGCCTGCAGTAGTGCCTGGTGCAGCCTGGAGTTCCCACAGTCTCACTCCTGAGCTGCTCTGATTTTTGGTCTGGGTGTTCACTGACCCAGTGAAGTGGGATGTGGCTCAGTGGTCGAGTGCCCCTGAGTTCAATCCCTGGTACCAAAAAAAAAAAAAAAAAAAAAAAAAAAGAAGCTGTTGATTCTTGGAAACACAAAAAATAAGAAATTTTTAAAAAATTCAGGGATTTCTGACCTCTGGTGAAGAAAGCCTAGAACCACAATACGTTTGTAAATGGAAAGCTGTGAGCCATGATCCTTGTCTTTATAGGAAAAAAATCAGATGAATTTTTGAATAGAAAAAAATCTAGGCATATATACACTTAAATATTTCCATTGGTTTATCTCTGTGTCAGCCATGTGGGTGAGTTTTACTTTCTTCTCTGTAATTTTTCATATTATCTAAATTTAGCAACCTGGATATATATTATTTATGTAGTCAGAAAAAGCTATTTCCATTTTGGAGGGAGGAGGAACCCTACCTTGTTGCTTTCTGAATTCCCATTATAATTTTCTCTGCCAACATTTCCTATAGCTTGTACAGTATGAGACTGCTTATGCAAGATGTTAAATATGTATTCTGTTTTAAAAAAAGATTCTAAGGTCACTTTGGGGAAGGCCTGCTTATTCAAGGTTGAACCATTTTATTTTCTTGTGCTGTGTATTGGAACCTGTCAGAGTGTTTGTCATTCTGATGGGCACTGTGGCTTTTCTGAAAGGATACACTCATATTTTCAGATTTCATTGATTCTGGACCCTTATGTATGTGTGTACCTGTAGAAATTAATAGTCTATAGAAAGCGTCTCCAGAAACATTCAGATATCCCGAAATTATTCATTGCATTATATATCTCAGATCCATCCAGGCCCCCATAGCACTACCAGATCTGATATGACTGGGACATGTACTGGTTCCATTGGCCACCATGCCCAGTGGTCTCCCCACAGTGTCTTCTAATTTCTTAGATTATGTGCTCCATCTGAACCCCCATGCTCAGGGCCCATTTTAATACTGCCATGTCTTGGCTACATTTGACACTTTCAAAATATTTGTAAGTCCTTGTGATCTTCTTTCTACTGTAATGTACCCAATGTACCCATATGCAGACTATGATCTTTTTAAAACAAATTTTCTAATGATTTTGTTGTGGAGATGGTTGGGGGTGGGGGCTTACCTTGCACAGCAGACAGCAATAACTTCCAACTGTACAGCACACCAGACTTATTTGGCTTTATAGTCACCAGGAGTCTTTTTTATTCTTCCCTCATTTAATATATAAGCTTGCTAGTTTTTCCTCCTTCAAACTCCCAGAGTGTACCCTGCTGTTTCCTTTTTTCAAATCCAATGATTTAATGTTTCTTCCCCCTCTATAATTCAAAGACTTAGCTCAGCCTCAGAAGCCCCTTTCAAACTGTCACAATGTTGTTAAAGCCTCCTGAGAGGCAGATAATAGGTGTTTGGGGCCCTTATTTTAGGTGAGAGTTAACTTGCTCTGTACCATTCAGCTGGTATGTCCTCATTTGGAGTTATTTTCCAGGGGTCCATTACCACCTTTAGCATCTGGCAAGGTGTTGGCTATGAGCCAGCACTTAGAGTCCATTATTCATAAAATTATAACTGAAGAAATTAGCTGATCTTAATCTTTTTGGTGTTTGGGGGATAGAAACATCAAATTCAATTTTCCACGTGGTACCATGAGACATGGAGAGAGTTGGGAGTTTTGGCATAATTTAGGACAGTAGGCTTTCTTTATGTTTAAAAAATTTTAAATGTCAAGTAATTAGCTGTTTTCCCAGAGGTGTTATAGATGCTGATACTATTGTGTAGCTTAAGCATTTCAAGTTTTATGCTGCTAAAAAGAAAAATGTCTTTCTTTTTAAAATTAATTTTTATGTCATCTGATAAAATAAGGACATAATTTAAAGGGTCAAATAGCAAATAAGAAGTCCCAGTGGTTTCCTGCTTCAATTTGCCTAGGAGCAACTGCTTTTGCCTCTTAGCTTTTTTTCCCTGGCCTTACTACACATCTCTACATCTCTGAGGAGGATTACAGATCTCTATTTGATTAGTCAGTTGTAGATATAAGTTTAAAAGTATTAGAAGGATGAGAACTTGACTTCATTTTCTACCCCAGCATTCCTTCTGCTTTCCTTTTCTCACCTGCCAGAGTAGATGTATTAGACATTTAGTTAAATGAATATTTAGGTTTACATTAACATGCCTCCATATTATTCATGGTATTGCTGTATAGGGTAATATCATTGTTGCCTAATTTACTTTTTGTTTGGTACTTGGTACTTGGTACTTTGGTAGTTGGTACTTGTCTTGATTTTTCATTGACTTCATCAAAACCTCCTCTTGCAGGTTCTCAGTAAACTTTGGTACAAGGACAAGTTCCAGCAGATAATGTCTCTTTGTCCATTTTCTTCTTAGTGCACTCTCTTCTCCTTTTGGGTTGGTGGCTCTCTAGGGCCTGCTGCACAGCTTTCATCTTGGAATATCCCTTTCTGTTATTTCTGGAATTACACTGGCCCATCGTATGGGTCTCAGGTCTTTCTCATTGTGGCTTTGCTTCCTTGTTTTGGTAGAGCACATCCTGCATTAGCTTCAGCTAAAAGATGCTGCAATGCTAGAGGGCATGGTGGGGTCAACCTCAACATGCCATGTTTTGGCTCCTATTGCTTCTGTGTGGACTGGTGGGGGCCAATCTTCACGGAACAGACCTATTTTAATGTTTTTAGAGAACAACCATCCAGAATTCTCCTAGGGTAAATGGAGGTATATCTGTTTTCGAGTACCTTTCACAATTCCCCTTCCTTATTTTAGTCCCTCTTTCTAATTGCAACACAAATGAGCCAAAGGTAATGTGTTAATTAGTTTTTCATTAGTATAATGAAATACCTGAGCTTAGGTACCTATAAAGAAAAAAGTTTATTTAGCCCACAGTTTTGGAGGCTGAAAGTCCATACTGCATAGCAATAGTATTGGCAAGAGGTCCCTTGGCTGCATCTCCTCATGGTGGTTCACATCGCAATGCTGGGAACATGTGAGAGAGGGAGAAATATATTCCAAGACTGGAAGCCAGAGACAGCCTTGAGTCCCATAATCTTTTTGGAGGGCAGATCCCCCTCAGTTTCCCTAAGGGCTTTCCACTAGTTCCCACCTCTTAAAGATCTTACAGCCTCAAAACCACTGCATTGAGGACTAACCCCCAACATGTGAACCTTTGGGGGACACGCTCAAACCATGTCAAAACCATATAAGATGGCCTCTGTATATTGGCCTCTGGGTGGTTTATTTCTTCATGAGACCCATTAGTTAGCTCAAAAGCCCTCTGGTGACAAATTCAAATTGTTACACATTTAGTTTTCTTTATGTTTTTATTAGTGTATTATAGTGATACATAACACTGGGGTTCATTTTGACACAATCATGCATTCATGGAATATAATTTGCTTCACTTCAATACATTTCTTTTTTAAATGGTCCTAATAAGCAGATTTTTAGCCATGATAGAGCCTGATAGTCCATGAAACCTCTCTCAACATGTGCTAGCTATTGATAAGATAGTGCATTATGGTTTAACACCCCAAGCTATTGCTACCCTTCAGATCTCTCTTTCTAGACTTCTACTGTGCTACTAAGTGACATCACCTGGATATCAAATCCTGCTCTTGACTCTCCTCTTCCTGGGAGTTCCCTCTGTATGGTATACCCATGAACTTTGGACTATGGATGTCTCACATTGAGGGACTTCCCCTCCCACACAACATTGAACACCACCCAAGAAAGCTTATATGTATTACTGACTTTTTTGGGTCATATATCTTTCCTTGACCAGCCTCCAAATCTCCCATAACTTCTATACCAAAGAAGCCCCAGTTGCAGAGGTGTTCACTGAGACTTGTGCCTAAATCTAATGAATATTTTGTGATGTATACAATGTTGTTCTCTCTTTAAATTTTTCAATCTCTTTCTTTTAACTTCTTCATTCCTTCCTTCCTTTCTTCCTTTCACTGGAGATTGAGTCCAGGACCTCATGCATGCTAAGTAAGCACTATAACACTGAGCTATATCCCTAGTCTTTTTTAAATGTCCTTATTAGTGCTTTATACATAATAGTGGGGTTCATATTGACATAATCATACAAGCATGCAATATAATTTGCTTCATTTCAGTCTCCAGTACTTACTCTTTCTCTCTTTGCTCTACTAATCTTCTGTTTACTTTTTTTTTAATTGGTGCTTTATAGATATACATAAATGTGGAATTCACTTTGGTATATTCATGTATGTACATAGCATAATTTGGTCAATTGCATCCTGCAGTTCCTCCCTTTTCCTTTACTCTTCCCTCCTCTCAATCCCTTTACTCTAGTAATCTCCCTTCTAATTTCATGAAGTTTCCCCCTCCATTCCCCTCTCCACCCTTCACTTATTTTGCTCTAACTTTTGCATATGAGAGAAAACATGAGCCGGGTGTGGTGGCTCAAGCCTGTAATCCCAGCACTTAGGGAGGCTGAGACAGGAGAATCGTGAGTTCAAAGCCAGCCTTAGCAATGGCGAGGTGCTAGGCAACTCAGTGAGACCCTGTCTCTACATAAAACACAAAATAGGGCTGGGGATGTGGCTCAGTGGTCGAGTACCCCTGAGTTCAATCCCCAGTACCAAAAAAAAAACATGACTGTTGACTTTCTAAGTCTGGCTTATTTGACTTAGCATGGTGTTCTCCAGTTCCATGCATTTACCAACAAATGTCATAATTTTTTCTTTTTTATGGTGGAGTAAAACTCCATTAAGTATATATACACCACATTTTCTTTATCCATTCATCTGTTGATGGGCACCTGGGAAGGATGCATAACTCTATAGGTCTTTTTAAACTTCATTTTGAGATAGAGTCTCTCTAAGTTGCCCAGGCTGGCCTCAACCTTGTGATCCTCTTGCCTCAGCCTACCCAATAGTTGGGATTGCAGGCCCATACCACACACCTGGCAGTTTTCTTTTTCTTTGTACTGTGGCATCAGGACTCCTCTTTGTCAGTTCTGACACATTGGTACCACCTGCCTGTCTTTTTCACAGCTTCCCATATTTGTTCACAGTCAATATTCATGCATTGCTTCCATCAATTTTTGCTCCTTCCTGCTTCTCTGAGTTTTCCTCTGGGTCATTTTTCTTTCCCTTAGTGTAGGTTTGCTGGTGACAAATTTGGCTTTGATTACCTAAAAATGGTCTTTATTTGCCTTCCTTTTAGAAGGATGTTTTCTTGGTTATTGAATTCTGGGTTGCTGATTATTTTCCTTTCAGGACTTAAAAGGTGGTTTCCAACATTTCTGTTAGGAATCGATTGTCAGTCTTTCTGTTACTCCTTTGAAGGTAATGTGTGTGTGCTCACTTCCACTCTTATGTTGCTTTTAAGATTTCCCCTTTTCTTCAGTTTTTTTTTTTTCCTTTCTCTTTTATGTAGTTGGCCAGCTTGGCTTTGCAGAGTTTCTTGATATTTTTTTGCTTTAGGAAATTCTAAGCCATTACTACTTCTACTTTATTTGGATATAGTTTGAGTATGTTTTCCAATGTTTTGTGTGTTGAAATTTGATTCCCATTGTGATACCTTAAGAGGATGGAAAATAAATCTGATTCTAGTGTTTAAAGGTGGGGCCCTTGAGAGGCAATTAGGAGTAGATAATGTTGTTTAGGAGGAGCCCTCATGATAGGATACTGGTGGCTTTATAAGAAGAGGGACATAAACAAGAATATGTATGTCCTGTCTCATGTCATGTAATATCCTGTGCAACCTTGGAACTCTGTTAGTAAAAAAGTCATCAAGAAGGCTAGTTGTGACTGGGTGTGGTGGCACATGCCTGTAATCCCAGTGGCTCTGGAGGCTGAGACAGGAGAATCGCAAGTTCAAAGCCAGCCTCAGCAACTCAGCAAAGTGCTAAGCAACTCAGTGAGACCCTTCTCTAAATAAAATACAAAATAGGGCTAGGGATGTTGCTCAATGGTCAAATGCCCGGTACCCTTCTCTAAATAAAATACAAAATAGGGCTGGGGATGCTGCTCAATGGTTCAATCCTCGGTACCAAAAAAACAAAAACAAAAAAAGAAGTATGGTTGTATGGTCTGGGGTTATGGTTCAGTGCCTAGAATGTGTGAAGCACTGAGTTCAATCCTCAGCACCACATAAAAATAAATAAACAAACAAAATAAAGGTATTGTGTCCATCTACAACTAAAAAAAAAATTTAAAAAAAAAGGCGGCTAGTTGGGGGCTCTTAACCTTGGACCTAGAGTACTGTGAACCAGAGTCAATTTATTTTCTTTATAATTACTTCGCCTCAGGTATTTGTAATGATCTTTGGGTAATAAATGTTCTCCAGAAGTCCATATGTTTAAGAATTGTTTTCCAGGGTGGTACATTGGGCAATGGTAGAACCCTTAGGAGATGGGGCCTTATAGGAGGTCCTGCCTCACCAGAGGCTAAGGGCCACTCAGTCATGACTGGAACCTCCAGAGCTTTGAGCTAAATAAACCTTTTTCTTTGTAAGTTAATTATCTCAGGTGCTATTATAGTAACAAACTATTGTAGCAATGAAAAAGAAACTAATATATTTTTTCTCTTTCTCTTGAAACTTAAATCATACATATCAGTCCTTCTCATTGTGTCCTACATCTTTTTAATATTCTTTGTGATTTTTTTCCCTCTGTGCATGTTTAGCTTGGGTACTTGTCTTAATTGATTCATCTTCTAGTTTTCTAGTCCTATATTCTGCTGTCTAACTTTGTTAAATCCATCTGTTGAGTTATTAATTATAGATATTGTATTTTTTGGTTTTATATTCTCTCTGATTATTTTCATAGATTATAGTTATTTGGTGAAGTTCTTTCTTTATTTTGTTCATCTGCTTTTTTTTTCCTGGTTGTAACAATTAGAGTTGTTTTGAAGTTGGTCAGCTAACTTAATTTTCTGGATTACCTGATAGCCATCATCTTAAATCTCATCTTAAATCAGGCAGATACTGTGCTGATTCAGAAATGATTTGCAGTCCTGGAGTCAGGCTTGCTTTTATTTGCCCTGGCTTTTCTGAGTTTTCAAATGAGAATCTTTTGTATTCTTCAAAGCCTGCCCCGCCCTTCCCTCCTTCTTCGGTTTCTCAATTATAGTTGTTTTCTCCCTGTTCCCTTTCAGTGGCTTTTTGTTAAGACTTGAATCTCTTACCTTTAGAACTTGAAAGCATCCCAGGGATGGTCTGTCCCTAGGAAAAAGCCAACTCTGTGGATCCCAAGTCTCCACCTACAGCCCTACTGGGGCCTTGCTCAGAACTGGCTCTCTCCGGTTGTTCTCCAGCTCTTTCTTGTGCCCACAATTGGCTACCATCACAAGGGTAAAGGAAGCTGCAAAGTTTAGGATTCATTTCCAGTTTTGTCTAGCTTTTCCTGCTGTTCTTGCTGGGACACTGTTTTGCTGCTAACTTCTTCATCCTACCTAGAAATCAAACACCTGTGCTACCATAAACTGCCTTTTAGAAGCATGAATCTAACACAGTGACACCTATTAACAGTCTTAGCATACTTCCTTGTGGTCGTCAGGTAGGCAAGATGTGTCATACCAATACAAATTTAAGTAATGGTGCCTGAAATACTGAGAAGGGAAGGATTACAAGGTGGTATCTGCTGTCAGCCTGTGATGTGGTGATGTATAAGGCTGGTCTCTTCAGTCCGTGGGGAAGGGATGCCACCTGTTTGCCATTTCTGTGCTAGTTGAGTGATTCCACTTCACTACTTGATAGACATTTGGACAAAGCCTGAAAAGAAAAGGAAAGCACATCAAGTTAAATGCTGCCCTTTGCATGTGGAGAAAACTGGTGATTAGGACCTGTTGGGTAAAATTTTAGATTTTTGGTAGTGCTGCTATTAATGTTTTGATAAAATACTGGTCTGGGCTCTCTGTGCATTTTTAGTTTGTGTAGTGCATAACTTAGACTTTGAGTAGACTCCATGATAGTGTGTATTTAGAGCATGTTTGCTATAAATTCTGAATAAATTATCCCAATCATTATTCTAAAATGTTCTAAATTGCTTCTATTCTTATTGTTGTTAGCATTCCACACATTATTCCATTTGGTTTTTTTTTTTTTTTTTTTTTTTTTTTTTGCTGAGCAAAACATAATTGCTTTTGTGGAATAGAGCTACATTGATGGTGTAATCAAATATTAAAAATAGAATTGTGGAATTTTGCAGAAATTGCAATTAAAGAAGCACTGAATGCCTATGTCTTTACTCCTGTTCATAACTGTTCTTTTCAGACTGGAGTTATTAGAGGAAATCAAATTTTGATTTGAGAATATTTATATGGAAAATAGCAATGCATTATGCTTGCAAGATAATGTTCACTTGCTTATATGTTGTAGCCACATGAAAAGCTTCTTTTATTTTAATCTCAGTTTATTGCATGTAAACCTGCAGACATAACAGTCTTGCTTTAGTATGGAATTGCTTCTTTGGACTAATTGATTAAACTTATCCATGTTGACTGTATAATTTGCTAGATCTGTATATTTGTACAGGTTACTTCACACCTTGGAGATGGTTTCTTTGTATGAAGGGAAACAATGAGCTCTTCACAGATGATGTTCTATGATATAACCATTGGGAAAGTCTGCAGCCAAGTTCTCCCTTGGGTTCTATGCTGAAGCTGACCAAATGCTCTTTATCTCCACATTTCCTTGGACTGTCATCATCATCTTAGGAAGACTAGAAGTTATAACAGTTTGGTGGGAAGAGGGGAATAGATGGTTAATCTATACTGCAGGTGTGGATTGTGTCTGGTGAATCCAAGTCACAATATATTGTGGGAATTATAAGGTTTTATGAAGTGTTTTAGATCACAAATGAAAAGAAACAAATAGTGGGGTAGAAGAGATGTGCCATTTGAAAAGTAAGTTGCTGCAGCAGATAAATTCCTTTGAGAAACTGATTTGGACTAAGAGCTATGAACATAGATGAAGGGTATATAATTACCAGTTAAACTAACCACAAACAAGACCAAGAAGAATGTATTCAATACTGAGTTCATTCACCTTTCATCCTCTTAATTAGTGACTAAAGAGAAAACAAATCAAACTATATAGTCTATAAACATTACAGAATAAGGAAAAAGGAATAGGACCTAGAAGGCTAAAAGTAAAAACGTAGTGTAGTATCTAGATAAAAATTTCGGAATATTGACATTTTCCATAGTGTGAAAAAATAGAAGAAAATGACTTTTAGCAATTGGAGGGTTTGGTTCATTCATCATATTATTTTAGACCCTTTTAAGTATATATGAATGAAAAAATTTCAGGGTGAAATCACTAAAAAAAAAGAGAGAACAAGAGAGATTGACTGTCAGGGGAGGAAAAGAGAGAGAATTGAAGGAAACCAATAAGTGAAAGAGACAAAAAATTAAGAATAAAAATAAAAAGATTAAAATAAAAAATAGAAAATAAATTTTTTAAAGTAAAAAGAGAAATAAAAGATTACAGTTATGGCATTTGCCAGTAAATTGATGGAACTGAAGAATATCATGCTAAGTGAAATAAGCAAGTCCCAAAAAACTGAAGGCCAAATGTTCTCTCTGATATTGTATTTGAATACATGACCAGTGTAACTCTGCATCATGTACAACCACAAGAATAGGATCCTAATTAGAATATTATACTATATGTATGTATAATATGCCAAAATACATCTTACTGTCTTATAAAAAGTAAGATATCTAAAAAGAACAAATAAAAATTTTTAAAAGGGCTGGATTTGTAGCTCAGTGCTAGAACACCCTTGGGTTCAATCTCTAGTACTGCAAAATAAATAAATAAATAAATGATTTTGGGGTTCTTTTCTTTTTTTTTTAATAAAGCACTTTGAAAAGAAAAAAATAGTCTGTGGGAATATAGTGGTTAGCAATACTCTAAGGAAAAGACATTTAACAATGTAGAAGACACAGTAATAAAAGAATGAGCTGGGCATAGTGGTGCACACCTGTAATCTCAGTGATGTAGGAGGCTGAGGCAGGAGGATCACAAGTTTGAGGCCATCCTGGGCAATGTAGAGAGACTCTGTCTCAAAATGAAAAATAAAAAGGACTGAGAATGTAGCTCAGTTGTAAAGCACCTCTGGGTTCAATCCCCAGTACCCCTAGCCCCTGCAAAAGGAAATAAAAGAATGATAAAATAATTTAATTACTAGAAGTAGACAGTAAAAGGAAGATGATGACACATAATTCAGAGGACAATATATCACAAAAACACAATAATTGAAACACTATAAAATATCTTATTAATGTGTTTATCACATAAGGAAGGTGAAAATATTAGTGGAGATTTCCCTTTTGCCAGTCCTAATCTGAAGATATATGTGACTTATCAAAGTATGGTTACATTATAATCAGTTGGCAACTGTGTGCTTCAGAATTTATTTTATCTTTCAGTAAACTCCTGATTTTCCAATGGTTAAGATCAGTGTAAATTTCTAAAGGTTTTTTACATTTTACTTCTTAAAAGTGAATTCTGTATATTGAATGATTGCCACCATCAAAATGGCTTTTTTAGAAGAGTATGTCCTTTTTGTAATGAACACAGGGAAGAAAGAACAAGATCAGCAGCTGGGATTGTTGGTTCCAGTTATGTTACTGTACAGCTTATAATTTTAGGAGAGGCTTGATTGGTTCTTGTAGTCATAATGGACATGTTTGGATAGAACATGTCCATTATTCTAGTTTTAAATTTCTAAAAAAAAAAAAAGGAGAAATCACTAAAAGAAAAGAAACAAATGGTGTTGGGCATGATGGCGCATGCCTGTAATCCCACCAGCTCAGGAGGCTGAGTCAGGAGGATTGTGAGTTCAAAGACAGTCTCAGCAAAAGTGAGGCACTAAGCAACTCAGTGAGACCCTGTCTCTAAATAAAATACAAAATAGGGCTAGGAATGTGGCTCAGTGGACGAGTGCGCCTGACTTCAATTCCTGGTACCAAAATAAAGAAAAAAAGAAGATGAAAGAAAGAAAGAAAGAAATGGTATAAATTTTAAGTCAGTAGAAAGAAAATAATGAAACAAAAAAAATAATAAAAATATAAGAAAGGAAATTAAAAACATAGGAAAAGTGAGATAACACAAAAAATAAAAAGTAGAAATAAACCTAGGTATTTCAATGGCCTCAATAAATGTAAATGGAGCAAACCTACTTGTTAAAAGACATAGGTTGTCAGATCAAATCAAAAAACAACAACAAAACCCAGTCATACAGTTTTTTGAAAACCTGCCTTAAGCTTAAGGAAGTGGTAAGGTTGAAAGTAAAAGGGCATAAAAGATAAACTAGACAGACATTTTAACCAGAAGAATCTTGACAGAGCTATATTACTATCAGACAGAAGACACTAAGTCAGAAGTCCTTGTTAGGGAGAGGATCATTATATACACCAAAAAGATATATTTTTATTCTTCATATGCTGCTTTTTAAAGAAAATGTTTTTATTTATGACAGTAGAATGTATTTTGACATATTTTACATACATGAAATACAACTTCCTGTTCTTCTGGTTGTACATTATATGTAATTACACAGGTTATATATTCATACTTCTTATTAAAAACTATAGTTTTAAAGAAAAGTGGATCAAGTTGGAGATATAAATTGATCTTTCATCAAGGGAGAGATTTCAATGCATATCAATTATCAATAGATCTGTGAAAGAAAATTTAAAATAATGTAACAATGTGAAGAACACAATTAACTAATTTGAGTGACATATACAAAATTCTGCTCCTTAGAGCTGTTCTCAATTAGACATGGAGTATTTTTTTTAAATACCAAAAATATAGTCATCCATAGAGAAAGTACCAAAAATTTTCAGAGAATGACTATCAAAGAGATCACATTTCCTGAACACAGTTAATTGAGTAATAAATTAATAACAAAGTAAAAATGGCACTAACATATTTAAAAGTTTTAAAAGTACATTTTAATGACTTGTTAGTTGAATAAGAAATTACAATGGAAATGAAGAACTTTAAACAGGCAGAAAGAGGAAAGTCTGCAAATGAATAAAGTAAGGGCTGAAGTAAATTTTGGGGGAAAAAGGAGCAAGATTAAAGAGTACAAAAATAAGATGAAAATTAATGAAATAGAAAACAAAGTTACAGTAAAGAGGATCAACAAGACCAAAATGTAGCTCAAAGGTACGCTTTGAAAAATTTAATGAAATAAGCAAGCCTGGTGAGAATGAGCAAGAATTAAAAAAAACATAAAGGTATAAATACCACTGTGGTGAGTGCAGAGGAGATGTAATTGCAGATCAGAAGAGACTGTAAAGCTGGTAAGTGACTACACATTTGTTAGCTCACATATCATGGACAAATATATAGAAAAATGGAATAGAACTTAAGTTACAGAAAAACAAACAAAGTTAATGAAAGGATGTCATTCTTCATAAGGGGAGCATTGAAAGTACCCCTTCAAAATAAGGAACAAGATATCTATAAGTCATTTGAAATAATGAGATTAATAAGTTGTTAGAATATTGATATACAGAAGTCTTGTAGTTTTATAATTCAGACACATCCTGAAAATCTGTTTTTAAAGTACATCAACTGCACAAACATAAGGAACTTGGAAGGACATCTAACAAAAAAGGTGTAAATGATGTATACAATAAAACTATTGAAATGCATTGCACACGTGTAGATAAATGTAAAGATGCCATATTCATGGAGTTAGTCAGACTTAATTTTGTGAAAATGACAGTTCATTTTTCAAATTAGATTTGATTTATTAAAAATCCCAACAGGATTTTTTTTGAGGAGAGAATGGAATTTAAGAACCTAATTGTATAATTATATGAAACAGCTGTAGGCCAAGGAAAATCTGAATTTTGGGGGAATTTATGCTCTTGGGTAGCAAGAGTCATTTTAGGGTTGTAGATATTAGGTACACGCAAAGGTAGATACATCTATTAGAAAAACACATGATGTGAACGGAATGAATATGAAGACAGCTGCTTCTTATTTAATAATCTATCACTTTATTTTGCCAGTCCCTTTTATATTCTTTTTAGTGGTACAAAGCCAAGGGGAGTGATTCAGCAATAACATAGTGTGCATGCATAAAGCTTATTGTTAGAAATACAAGGTCAGTTACGGAACCCATCCTGCATTCATAGTTACTTTATCAACTTAGTTTCATTTGTCCTCAAGTTAGCTTTCTCTTTAGAAGCTGACAAGCATACTTGTGTGCAAGATATGCTTTTCTTGAAAACTAGAAGAAACTCTTGGCAGAATATTGTGTTTGCAGATATGCTCTGACCTTTTAATGCTTAAGCGTCCTGTTTGTAAGCATGCCAGCATTCTCCTTTTTATGCTTAAGCATCCTGTTTGCAAGCACGCCAGCATCTTATCACATTCTGTTCTCTACAACACAACACAAAATCCTGAAATAATTATGTGACACCCTGCTAAATAGTGGAAATGGCACAGCAGAGGGGAGGGAGTGATCTATAAATGGTGTTGGAACTATTGACTCTCCTTGCACAATTATCATTTTGGGGTGTTCAAAAGATTTAAATGTGAAAGTCACAGCATTTAGAACTTACAGATCATATTAAAGTATTTTATTTATAATTAGTAATTTTCAGATGTGTTGATGTGATTATACAGAAAAATGTCCTTACATTTTTTATATGCATATTGAAAAATTGACAGGCAAAATGTCATAATGGCTGTTATTTATCTCAAAAAAAGCAAAGATAAAAAGATGAAGCAAATATGGCAGAATTATTAATCAAGGTGACGGACTAAAGGGATAGATTGAATATTTTTGTTTTTCTGCTTTTATGAATATTTAAGAATTTTCAAAATAAAACTGTTTAAATGCCATCAGAAGGGTTGAAAGATGAAGTTAAGTAAATCTCTCAAAAAACTGAACAAAAAGAACAGGAAATTAAAAATGGGCAAAAAAAGGAATGAAAGGATCAGCCAAAGAATAGAAATAAGAGTTGCAGAGACCAAAGTCAATAGGAAGGAATCACGACACAATAATGATACAAGAACTATTTCCAGAACTGAAAGATAGGTCACAGATTCAGATCGAGTGCCCAGCACTGCACTTAATGAATGAAAGACCAAGGTGCTTCCACTACCATAGACAGATAATCCCATGGGGACCAGGCACCCCACCCTCCACTTCCTTTCTTCCTTTTGGGATACAGAGTCTCAAAAATCAGACCTTCTCTGAACTCTCTCTCAGTAAGTTATTGGAAAATATAGTCTATCAAAAAATCAGGGAGCATGTCAAGAAACAAGAAGATGAAGTTTCAAGAAAATGAGCTAGAGCACATGAGAGAGCTGAAGGGGAGTCCAGGGTGAAGGGATGTCCCTGGGAAAGCCAGGTGAGGAAGGAGCAGGTGATGGGACCTCAGAAGTACCAAGAAAACCCAAGTGGATGGAGGTCTTAATGTGCTGGGAACATGAAGAAAGGAGACTCAGGTTTGTCAGAGAACTGAAGATGAATTGGTGGTAGATATATAAAAGACAAGTTAAAGACAGTGTAGTTAACTCCAATTACATATTATAATGTGATTTTTAAAAGACATTGTAATTATAATATTCCTTATGGCTCAGTTGTGGACAATATTTACAGAGTCATAATGTCAAACAGAATGCTGTCATAAAAGATGAACTATTTCTTTCTTGAGATTGGCAAAGTAAAGGGGAGAAAGGGTTCAGGAGTGTGTGAATTGGCTGTGTCCCATATGTCGGGATCATTGAGAAAGTGAGAATCCTCCACTTTCATAGTCAGAAGGCAAGCCAAGTGTCAAGTTTAGAAAGTTTAAAGTAAGTAGCAGAAGAAGCAGCCAAAACAATTTTAAGTGGTAGTGTCTTCTAGGGAAAAATACAACTTTCAAAGTATACATAAGAATTACTTGGATCAGAAAAAAATTAAATCCTTATTTGTATTTCTATAAGCTTGTTAAAAAATATTTCACTCACATGTTTGTATTGTACAATGTTCATAGACCAACAGTAGGTGTCTGTTATTTTCAAACAGTGAGACCCATTCTGCCATTAGGAGGCATCAACAACACTTACAGGGTATGTCGTCATGACCACAATGCATTATATGGCAATGAAAAAAGGTTATTATCAATATGATGATCTGATTTTTACAAAAATCTATTTAAATAGAACCGTCTGCATATGAACAAAAGTTCTATTAGCTTGTTTTCTCTTACTGTAACAAAATACCCAACATTGAGTTCTTTGTAAAGAAAAGAAGTTTATTTAGCTCACATTCCTGGAGGTTCAAGGGCATGGAGCCAGCACTGGTTCAGCTCTAGTGAAGGACTCATGGTAGATGGTATCACAAAAGCAAGAGGGTATACCATAGGGAGAGATCACTTGACAAGACAAAAACCCAGAGGACTGGAGGGGCCAGACTTGCACTTTTTACAACAAACCTCTGGAGATAATTAACTCAATGTCCCATGAAAGCTACCTTAATTCCTTCTGAGGGTGGCACCCCGAATGACCTAACCACCTCCCACTAGGCCCTGCTTCCTAAAAGCCTTACTATTCTTAACATAACCATGCTGGGGATGAAGCTTCCAACGCACAAACTCTTGGAGGACAAGAGTTAGGAGGGTATACTTGACTTGGAGGCATTTGAAATCCAGGTGGGTAGGGGAACAGCAGTGGGGTCATCCTGGGATTTGGGCAGGCACACCTGAGTGAATGGGGGGGCGGTTCTGATGAAGGGAGAGGATGCTGTGGGATCAGCTGGCCCTGGGAGGGAGATATGCACAGATTGATGGTGCAGTTGGCCTGCTGATGAGGCACCCAGCAGGTTCCTCTGGATCAGGTGTAGATGCAAACTGAAGAGTGGAGCCACAGAAGTAGTGAGCTCTGCCGGGACAGTCCCTGTGTGGAGGGAAGAGAAGACATGAGGAGATTGGCGAGTGGAGGGAGCAGCCTCAGAGGGGCTGCTGCAGAGGTGGGGTGAGGAAGGACATGGGCAGCCAGTGCAGCAGGGTATTCAGGAAACAGGGACAGGATTGAAGTCAGCCTGATGCAGACTGAAGGTGGGTTCCCTGATTTTGAGAGCCAGAGGCCCCTGCTCACCACACATGGCAGTTCTGTGGGAGGTGAACATGGATGCCAATTGCAAGGCGAGTGAACCGGAGTGGAGAGTACAGATAGCCATCACAGGTGCTGGGCCCATCTGGTCAGAAGGGGAGGGTACCCTCATGCCACCAGCATGGCATGAATTGTCCAGGTCCTCACCTTCTGTTTAGGGATTCTGGAATTATCTGCACCTGTGAGTGGATGAAGATGTTGAGTGAGGGTTGGGGACCTGGGTGGGGTCTCCCTGTTCCATTGTGTCACTTTGACCAGACAGACAGGTTGAGATGACTCAAAGCACAAGAAGCACTCTTTGTGCCCTCTCTCAGGAAGCAAGTCCCCTTTCCCCTTCCTCCCCTGCTCTTGTGTGGCCCTTTGCCTCCTCTCAGAACCTCAGCAGGTTGAAGGACAGGAAAACTGCTCTGTCCTGAGTCTCTGATGGGAGAGCAAGAGGCAAATCTTGGGGAGAGGCCAGCCTGGGCTGGAGAGCACAGCTACCAGGCCACCGGTCACTGTGTGAGTGCATGAACTTAGGATACACTCTGGAGTCCAATCAGATGGACAGTGGGCTCCAGGGGCAAAATTCTGAGAATGGTATGTTCTTTGGGATGAATTCTGGGACTACAGCTTCTGGCTCCAGAGACCCTGAGAAAACCCAAGCAGAGGCATCTTTAGGGAGAGAGCCTGGATCTTGGAGTTTGCATAAATAGTGCATGTTTTATGGCCTTAGTACAATGGGTCTTTATTCAAAATCATTTGGAAATGAAAGAACAATTTTTCTACCAGACAGGTTCAGTTCCTATTGTAATTCCAGTGGATTTAAAAGTTTATGTGGGTCTGTGAATTTGCTTGCATAATTATACTCTGATAGCTTTTCATTACACCATAATGTGATTTTAATGGAATTAATGTTCTGTATCAACAAATACATTGTTTTTATTTTATGCAAAGAGAAGACTTCTAAAAGAAGTGAATAAAAACAATCTGGAAATGGTTTATATAATATTCTTTTCCAAGAAAGATGATATACCTACCCACTATTGCTTTCTGATACTGGGTTGAGAGAGGGAGCAGGACAGCTCTGAGTATATTGGATACTGGTTAGAATTCATCCTTAAAACTTGTATGTTCTCTTTTTTTCTTTTTATCTTTTTGGTACTGGGGATTGAACTCAGGGGTACTTGACCACTGAGCCACATCCCCAGCCCTGTTTTGTGTTTTATGTAGAGACAGGGTCTCACTGAGTTGCTTAGCGCCTCGCAGTTGCTGAGGCTGGCTTTGAACTCGCAATTTTCCTGTCTCAGCCTCCCAAAGTGCTGTGATTACAGGTGTGAGCCACTGTGCGCGGCTAAAACTTGTATATATTCTTAAAATCTCACCATTCACCATCGAAGAAGAGTGGCCCACATAGAATTTCTCCTGACCACCAGGGCTCCCTGAAAGACCAGGCCTCCCTATTATCCCCTACCACATACCTTACTTGTTAGCCTGTCACCTGGGACCCCCTTCACATACTAGGAGCCTGGTTTCCTTCTCCTTAACTAAAGCCAGTGGCCAAGATGATCCAGAAGCCATCAGGGTCTGTTCTGAAGCCAAAGGCCCTTGAGGTGAAAATCTTGGAATTTAGCCAACCCTGTATACCTTTCCCACCTGTGACAGGAAGCATCAGAGGGAGTTATGTCCACTGACATGGGTCATGCCTCCCTTCTTAGAAGACAGAACTTGGATTTGGCTTTAATAATGTGTTTTATCTAAAATTATGCATAAACTATGAGAAATAGAAAAAAAAAGGAGGAAGCCAAAGTCCCACTGTCCAGAGATAGCCTTGATGACTTTGAGATGCAAGTACTGATTTCTTCCTATATTTGTGTGTTGGTTTCTGTATATACCTAACGGAAGAGAAATTATCCACTTTCCAATGCATTTTGTAGCTTTTTTCCTTTTTTATTTTGTGGCTTTTCCTTCTCTTCTTTTTCTTCTATCAAGTGTGTCTGCATGGCATTAAATATTTTTCTATAATGTAATTCATTTTGGCAATTAGGAAAGACCCAATAAATAGAAGCAGTTCCCTCTTTCTGAACACCTAGGTCATTTCCAATCATTTGGAAATGAAAGAACACTTCATAATTATAAATACCCCTTGATACCAGGAATTCTTGGAAGTGGAATTACAGCTTCAAATGGTCCTCATAGGCTAAAATGTGCACCATATCATACATACACAGATTAAAGATTAATATTATAGACAACTGCATTTTTCAAAGCAAGTCTCCCTTCTACTTCTCCCTAATTCAGTTTGTCATTGCTACATTTCCCATGCCTGTTCTGGAGAAGACATTTATGTAGTACCAACATGCATCCATTTCTTTTTCTTGACACAAATGGGGATCCTTCTGTGCACTCTAGGCCATGTCTTGCTTGTCATTTATTCATCTTTGAGATCATTCCACATCAGCTTAAACAGATTTACCCCAAACTTCATAATGCATACATTCACATTATATGTAAATGTAAGTTTATGCAATGAATGCTTTATTGCTACCCACTGGCTCATGTTTTAACGATAAACATTCTGTGTGAATGGCCTGATGTACTTCTGGTAATGTCTATACACTAAATTCCCAGAGTGAAACCACTGAGTATGTTTTTATTTTGAGAAATATTACAAAATCACCCCAACAAAGTCTGTATCAAATTATACCAATGATGTTTAAGAGGATCATTTTTCCCCTCTGCCTTTGTCACTACTAGGCTGCATCAAAACTTCACCAAAACATTGCCAGTCTGATGGATAAAATCTTGATGTTGTGACTAAGAAAAAATTGAATAAAGCATCCCCTTTTAGGTTTAGTCTCCATTAAAATATGAACATTCTCTTTGTAGTATTTAGTTATTATTTCTTATTGAGTTGTCCTCTTTCTTATTATTGTGTATGAACTCTTTGTAAATTAAGAAAATCAATCTTTTTTCTATTATATGCATTGTTAGTATTTTCCACATTTAAAATTGGTCATGGATTTTGTTCTTTGTAAACCACAAAAGTATGCTCAGTGGCTTTTGCCACAATAATGCTACGTTAAAAATCACTCCAAACTCAGTGATTCGAAGCCTTTATGTTCTCCTCTGGTTTTCAGGTCAGCTTGAATGGTCCCAGTTTGGGTTGCATGCTTCTGGTTGAATTGGGATCTGGCCACATGTCCATTCTGGAGCCTATGCTTGAAGGCATCAATGGCCATTTGTGTGAAGAGGAGGTGGGAGGGTGCATGTGATGTATCCACAGTCCTTAGAGGTGATGGCATGTACCACTTTTTCTACCCAGCATGGCTGAGCAAGTCCTATGGTCAAGCCGAACACTGGGATGGGGATGGGTACCCCACCTACTCAATTATCATGGATACAGACTTCTCTTTCTTTCTTTCTTTGATTGGTTATAATAATAATTATTATTATCATTATTGCATTTCATTGGTTCTTTTTAATTGTACATAAGGATTCATTTTGACAAAATTATAAAAGCACGGAATATAATCTGTTCTAATTCAGTCCTCAGTACTTTCCTTGTGCCTTCTCTCCTTCCTCCCCCTGTTTCCATTCCTCTACTCTACTGATCTTTCTGATATTTACTTAGAGTTTTTTTTTAAATTGTGTCTTGTGGATAGACATGATGGTGAGATTCATAGTGGCATATTTACATATGTATACAGGAAAGTTAGGTCAGATTCATTCCAATGTGTCTTTCCTTATCCCTTCCTTCCTCCTTCCCCTTCAGTCCCTTTCCTCTACTCCACTGATCTTTCCTCTATTTTTTAATATCCTCCCTTAATTTGGATTAGCTTCTGCACATCAGAGAAAACATTTGACCCTTGACTTTTTGAGACTGGCATAATTCACTTAGCATGATAGTCTCCAGTTCTATCCATTTCCCAACAAATGCCATTATGTCATTCTTCTTTATTGGTAATATTACTTTATGGAGTAATACTCCGTGATGTATACATACCACATTTTCCTTGTCCAATCATTTATTGAAGGACACCTAGGCTTGTTCCATAGCTTGGCTATTGTGAATTGTGCTGCTATAAACATTGATGTGGCTCTATCACTGTAGTATGCTGATCTGGGTCATATGGTGGTTTCATTCCTAGATTTTTGAGAAATTCCCGTACTGCTTTCCAGAGTGGTTGCACTAACTTGCAGACCCACCAATAATGTATGATTGTTCCTTTTCCCCAATATACTTGCCAGTATTTATTGTTATTTGGATTCTATAATTACCATCCTAACTGAAATGAGATCAAATTTCAGGTAGTTTTAATTTGCATTTCCCTGATTGCTAGAGACGATGAACCTTTTTTTCACGTGTTTGTTGACCATTGGTATTTCTTCTTTTGAGAATTGTCTGTTAGTTCTTTTGCCCATTTATTGATGTGTGTGTGTGTGTAAGGTTTTTGAGTTCTTTGTATATTCTGGATATTAACTCCCTATCTGAGGAGCAGGTGGCAAATATTTTCTCCCATTTCGTATGCTCTCTATGCTTTCAATTGTTTCCTTGCTATGCAGAAGTTTTTAATTTGATGCATCTTACTAAATTGAATTTTATTTTATTTCTTGCACTTTAGGAGTCTTGTTAAGGTAGTCAGTTCCTGTGCTGACATGTTGGAGTTTTGGGCCTATTTTTCCTTCTGAAAGTTGTAGCATTTATGGTCTAATTCCCAGGTCTTTGATCCACTTTGAGTTGAGTTTTGTGCAGTTTGAGAGATAGGGGTTAAAATTTATTCTTCTATATATGGATTTTCAGTTTTCCCAGCACCATTTGTTAGAAAGGTTACTTTTCTCCAGCATGTTTTTGGCACCTTTGTCTAGTATCAGATAACTATGTTTATTGTGGGTTTGTCTCTGTGTCTTCTATTCTGTTCCATTGGTCTTCATGCCTGTTTGGTGCCAGTACCGTGCAGTTTTTTTTATTATAGCTCTATAATATAATTTGAGGTCCAGTATTATGATGCCTCCTGCTTTGCTTTTCTTGCTAAAGTTTGCTTTGGCTATTCCATGTCTTTTATTTTTCCAAATGAATTTCATAACTCCTTTTTCTAGTTCTATGAAGAATGTCCCTATAATGTTGATGGGAATTTCATTGAACCTGTTTAGTTCTTTTGATAGTATGGCCATTTTGACAATACAAATTCTGCCCATCCAAGAATGTGAGAAGTCTTTCCATCTTCTAAGGTCTTCTTCAATTTCTTTCTTTAGCATTCTGTAGTTTTCATTGTAGAGGTCCTTTACCTCTTTTGTTAGATTGATTCCCAAGTATTTTATTTTTGTTGAGAGTATCAAGAATGGTATAGTTTTCCTAATTTCTTTTTTGGCAGATTCATCATTGGAATATAAGAACCCCATTGATTTATGAGTGTTGATCATGTATCCTGTTACTTTGAAGAATTCATTTATGAGCTCTAGAAATCTTTTGGTGGAGTGTTTTGGGTCTTCTAAATACAGGATCATGTAATCAGCAAACACGTAATTTGAGCTCTTCTTTTCCTATTTGTATTTCTTTAATTTTCTTCTTTTGTCTGATTGCTCTGGATAAAGTTTCAAGGACTGTGTTGAATAGGAGAGGTGAAAGAGGGCATCCTGTCTCATTTCTGTTTTTAGAGGAAATGCTTTCAGTTTTACTCCATTCAATATAATGTTGACCTTGGGTTTGTCTCATATAGCCTTTACAACATTGAGGTAAGTTCTTCTATCTCTACCCTTTCTAGTGTTTTAAACATGAATGGGTATTGTATTTTGTTAAATGCAGACTGTTTATGTGGTAAATTTCACTTATTGATTTCCATATATTGAACCAACCTTGCATCTCTGGGATGAAACCCATTTGATCATGGTGCACTATCTTTTTAATGAGTTTTTGTATGTGGTTTGCCAATATTTTATTAAGAATTTTTGCATCTGTATCAAGGATATTGGTCTGAAGTTTTCTTTCCTTGATGTGTCTTTGTCTGGTTTTGGTATCAGTGTGATATGAATTTGGTAGTGTTCCCTCCTTTTTTTTTCCATGGAATAATTTGAGGAGGATTGATACTAGTTCTTTTTTTAAAGGTCTGGTAGAACTTGGCTGAGAACTCATCTGGTCCTGGGCTTTTCTTTCTTGGAAGACTTTTGATAGCTGCTTCAATTTCACTACTTAACATTAATCTGTTTAAGCTTTCTATATCCTCATAGTTCAATTTGGGTTAGTCATATGTTTCTAAGAATTTGTCAATATCTTTGAGATTTTCCAGCTTATTGGAGTATAAATTTTCTAAATAGTTTGTGATGATCCTCTGGATTTCAGTAGTGTCTGTGGTCATATTTCCTTTTTTATCTTGAATTCGGATAATTTGAGGGTTTTCCCCTCTTTTTTATTTTTATTTTTTGGTTAGTTTGGCTAAGGGTTTGTCAATTTTGTTTGTCCTTTAAAAAACCCTTTGTTTATCCTTTAAAAAACTCTTCCTTTTTTGATCTTTTGTAGTTTTTTCTATTCTCAATTTCATTGATTTCAGCTCTGATTTTGAGAGAAATCAACCTTTCTCTGGTTTTGGTGTTGGTTGGTTCCTTTTTCCCCCTAGGTCCTTGAGATGTAATGTTAGATTATTTATTTTGTATCTTTCTATTCTTTTAATGTATGAGTTCAATGCTATGACCTTTCCTCTTAAAACTGCTTTCATTACTGGCCTAGAGATAATGATATGTTGTAACACTAATCTCATTTACTTCAAAGAATTTTTAAATTTCTCTTCTGATTTCTTCCACTATTCATTCATCATTCAAAAGTGTGTTATTAAATCTCCAGGTGTTAGAGTGGCTTTTGTTTTTTATCTTGTTGTTGATTTCTACTTTCATTCCATTATGATCTGGTAGAATACAAGGTATTATCTCTATTTTTTTTGTATTTGCTAAGATTTGCTTTGTGACCTAGAATATGGTCTATTTTAGAGAATGATCCATGTGCTGCTAAGAAGAAAGTGAATTAAGGCATCAATAGATGAAATATTTTATAGAGGTCTGTTAGGTCCATATCATTAATTGTATTTATTAGTTCCATAGAATCTTTACTTAGATTATGTTTGGATGATTTATCCAGTGGTGAGAAAAGCATGTTAAAGTCACCCAGTATTATTGCATTGTGGTTTATTTGATTCTAAATATTAAGAAGGGTTTGTTTTATGTATGCAGATGTTCCATTGTTTGGGGCATAAATATTTACAATCATTATTTCTTGTTGATATAAGATTCCCTTATGTGGTATGAAGTGAGCTTCTTTGTCTCTTCTGTGTAATCTTGGCATGAAGTCCACTTTATTTGATATAAGAGTAGCTACCCCTACTTATTTATGAGTCCCATATGAGGGGTATATTTTCCTCCATCCATTCACCTTCCATCTATGGATGTCTATGTATTGTTGGGTCGTGTGTTTTAATCCAATTATCTAACTGGTCTTTTGATTGAAGAATTTAGCCTGTTTACATTCAATATTATTACTGATTGATGATTTTTCTTTCCTGCCTTTTTTATTTTTAATGTTTAAATCAGACTTTATGCTCCTTTAGTTGAATATTTTTTTAGTGTAGTTCCTCCCTATGTTGGTTTTCATTTTCTTTTTCAATTTTTATTCATGAATATTTTATTGAGTATGTTTTGTAGTGGAGACTTTATAGTTATGAATTCTTTTAGCTTCTGCTTACTATAAAAGTCCCCTCCCCTAGGGATTCAACACAGGGGCACTTTACCACTGAGCTACATCCCCAATTTTTTTATTTTTTATTTTGAAACAGGATCATGCTAAATTGCTTAGGGTGGTCTCAAAGTTGTGAATTTCCTGCCTCAGCTTCCTGAGCCACTTGGACTATGGGCATGCACCATGGTGCCCTGCTAATGGTAGGTTTTTATTTCATCTTCAATTCTGAAGGTTAATTTTGCTGAGCATAGTATTCTCAGTTGGCATCCATTTTCTTTCAGAGCTTGGTATATATTATTCCAAGCCCTCCTGGATTTTAGGGTCTGGGTTGAGAAATCAGTTGAAATATGGATTGGTTTACCTTTGAATGTGACCAGTCATTTTTCTTTTGCAACTTTTAAAATTTGGTTCTTATTTTGTATGTTAGGCATTTCCATTATGATGTGTCTTGAAGTGAGTCTATTATGATTTTATATAAATCACTACATGACATACATTCAAGTGGGTTGAAGGTATAATTTAGCTATTGGAGTAACAATTATCATTCAAGTTAAAGTTATGTATATGATCAAAGTTGATGTTGGAGTTATTTATAGTAAACCATGTCAAGGCAAATTCATGTCAAAGAAAATTCTTGTTTGAGTCTTGGGCTGGATTTAATTTGGGTTTGGACATTTAGTAGATATCCATCAGTCTTTGGCTGTAGATCTCTTCAGAATTGCAGGGGCACAGGAGCCAATTACCTAGTTGCTATGACTCCCACCAGTAGCTTCTGGTTTGTCAGCTCAGGCTGACTGCTTGGAGGATGCAGTGTTATGGCTTACCTGTTTCTCTTGCATGTATTAATTCAGGATGTAGGCTTTGAAGGGTCCCTGTGATTGCTGTGGCTCATTGTGTACCTATACCCCCTCGACAAGATCCTTTTCATGGTGATGAACATCCTTGTAGCTGTGAGCACAAGTACTCTGGTTGTGGGTTTTCCGTGGGTGTTCTGTGGTTCAGAAGTATTCCCCTGGCTGATGCTACTGTCTGGGGGCACTGCAGTGAAGAGACTCAGGTGGTTCACCTGGGCTTTAGTTTCTCTTGCCCCAGGTTGTGAATGGCAGGTGTTGGTGTTTTTTGTTTACTATGTCTGATGAAAGGTCCTGCCAGTATCCAAACAATGCCCTTTCACGTGCCAGTTGTGATCATGGGTCAGGCTGGGTGCCTGTTAAGGTTGGAAGCAGCCACTTCATGTTGCCTTGACTCTGGTAATTTTCCACCTTAACTCATCTGTCTCTGGCTACCTTTGCAGATACCTTTTGCTTAAGTTTCCTAGAGTATTCAGTGAAGTTATCACAGTAGCCTTCTGGCCATGGCTGTTGCTATCTGTGAACTGGGTCTCCATGTTACTGGATATTCAGGCAGCTTTCCTCTGGTTCAGCCCCCCATAATCCTGGGGAGAGTCCATATGCTTCCCACAGTGCCTCCCCACAATATCAGTGATCAGAGCTGTTGGGTACTGGTGAATCTACTTTCCTCTGCTTGGGGCCTAAGCTGCTTCATTATGTCTCTGTCTCAGTGAGTGGACACTTTACTGAGTTTTCTGCCCTTTCTGGGTCACAGAAGCCAAGCAGGGTTAGGCACACTTCCCAGCACAGGTCCTCACTACTACACTCTCCTTGTTCAGGGTGAGAGGCAGGGGTGTCACTTTCAGCAATTTTTGGCTAGTAGTGGTCCCTGTAGAAGTTCTTTCTGGCCAGATTACTAAGGGATCCCACTGCAGAGGACATCTCTTGGGTTTAATTTGCAGCTGTCTGGGTTTGGTGAGATGCTATGCTGATTTAAGGGCATGACTAGTCAATTCAGGGTTCCACAAGATGGCTATGGACACCCAATTCAGTGTTCTTTTCACAGTCTGGTTTTAAACTGTTTGCTCTATTCTAAAGACCCTACTGTTCCTATCACACTTTAAATTTTTTCTGCATTTGCATGTTTTTAAGTGGGGGAGCTTAGGAGAGCCCCCCCACCCCCATCCCTCCTCGCTTCCCCTACCTTGGATCAGATTTGGGGTTAGGAAACCCTGCATTTATTCTCTACTCTAGTACCTTATCTTAAAATCTCTCTAGGTCTCAAGCTTTGTTACATTGAGTCTTAAAGAGAATTTATTTTGTCAACCACCTTTCAATTCTGCTTTTCCTTCACTGCCTCTTTTCTGTGTTTTGAGGACATCAGAACTCACTATCTAACTCCTTTCTGCTATCCTTTTCAATCCTCCAGACTTTTACTTCTAATACAAGCTGTGAGATTAAGAACAGAGATTCAATCCACCTCATCTAAGTGTTTTTTAAAAACATAAACTTAAAAAATTCATTCATTAATCTTTTCTGTCATGACTCTTGATACCACAATGTGCCTCAAAGGCTGAATTCAAGATTGTTTTAAAAATTTCTTTCTCTTCTGCAAAATTCATGTTTTAATTTATGCTTGCCTCTTAGAGTCTTCCAGAACTTATTTTGGTTTAAAGGCTGAGATAGAGAGTAAGTTTTATTTCTTTCCATGTGATGAGACAGTTCATTTTTTTATTGTGTAGATTTTCTTTTTCCCTTTTTAATGTTTTAATTAGAATTGAATAGACCTTATACATTATTTAGTGCTTCTATTTTAAAAATGAATGTTTTTAATCTTCATCTAATAATGAAGTCTTTTATGCTCCTCAGTAGATGTTTAAGACTTTCTTCGTATTAATCTTGCTCAGCTTGTATTAGGTTTGTGTATGAGAAGACATTCTGCCTTTTTGTTCGTTGGTGTAAATAGACTCTTTAGTTTTATTCTCTTTTGTAACCATTCTTTGCTTTCCTAAGTGTAGGAAAGCTATTTTTCTGTAATTTGAAACTCAGACTGTCTACCATGGTAATGTGGGGGCATGTCATCTAACTTTTGTGCTTTCATTTTCTCATCTGTACTCAGGTACAAGAATCATACACGGATTAAAGTAGGATAAAAAAAGTTAGACACTTAACAGGTGTCTGGAATACAGTCAGTACTCAACGAATAGAATAGTATAATTTTTTTCAATATATTGATTTTGTAATTCTTTCATGGTTTCTTGTTTTGTTTTTTCCATCAATTCCCTTGGGTTTCCTAATTAATCATATAATTTTCAAATAGTAATAGTTTTGTCCTCTTTTTTTCCAATGTTTACAACTTTTCTGGCTTTTCAAATTCAATTTTATTAGCTAGTTGTGTAAGTTTTCTACTGCTGCATACGTAACAAATGCCACAAGTCTAGCCATTTAGAACAACACAAATCAATTATCTCTGAGTTTCCATGGACCAGGAGTCTGGGATGATTTTCTTGGTCCTGATGGCTGAAATCTAGGTTTAGTCAGACTTACCCTCATCCAGATGTCTGATTATTAAAAGATCAATTTCCAAATTCCCTAACTTGGCAGAATTCATTCTGGGGGTTCTATGAATCAGGCTCATGTTTTCTTGCACACTCTCAGCTATTAGAGGCATTCACAACATGGCAGCTTACTTCTTTAAGTCCAGCAACAGAATTCCTCTAGTGCTTCACATCTTTAACATCAGAGACTGCCTACACTCCAAGGGCCCACCTAGGAAAATCTCCCTTCTGCTTAACTCAACACCAAACTTACTTGGCACCTGAATCAATCATGCACCACATGAGGTTATGGTCAAACACAGATAGCATAGATGATGGTAGAGTACCATAAGATTATAATGAAGCTGAAAGATTCCTATGCCTAGTGATATCACAGCCATCCTAATGTCATTGCATAACACATTTCTAATGTGTTTATGGTAATGCTGGTGTAAACAAACCAACTGTGCTGTCAGTTGTATAACATACAGCATATATGATAATGTGCAGGACATAATACTTAATGATGATAATAAATGACCAATACTAGTTTATGGAGTTATAATACTATGCTTTTAATCATTACTTTAAAGTATACTTCTTATTTAAAAACCAATTTCCTATAAAACAGTCTGCCATGTGACTGCTGCAGCAGCTTCAAATATCTCACGTCTCTCTATTGTGTCCAGAGGTCACACCTAGGCCATGAGGTGATTCCCGTCAGGAAGGAATTACCTGATGATACATGTTTCTCAGAACATGTCCCCGTCATTGAGCAGTGCACAACCATACATCCCTGAAATCCTTCCACCAAATAAGGAGACACACTGGGTCAGACTCAGTCCCACCCAGACAAGTGGGGGGATTAAATAGGATGTGAGGTGGAGGAGTTTTCATGCCGTCTCATAATTCTGTACACTACAGTAACATTTTCAGAATAATTGTAATTATAAATGGAAGTTGTTGGCATTTATATCTTGTCCTCTTTAAGGGTTCTTCTTTTTTCCCTAGAAAATGGAGATTGAGTTGTATCAAATACCTTTTATGCATCTATTGAATGATCATATCTTTCATTTTTTTGTTACATTAATGATTAATTTTATTAATATGCTTCCTCTTGAACCATCTTTTCATTTCTGGTATGACCCCTCATGTATTCTTTATGCTTTTTAATGTACTGCTGAATTCTCTTTTCAAAGATTTTGTTTAAGTATTATGTACCTCTCTTTGAAAGTCTAGTTGTGTAATATTTTTGTCAGTTTGAAATGGTTAGGATGACCTTTGTAAGAATTTGAGGTGTTTCCTTTCGCCCTGCTCTGTGCTCAGAAAAAATGTACAGTTTTGGAAATCTTGTACATTGAGGTTTTTAAAGAATTTGCTTATAGTTGTTTGACCACTTCCCACTTTCTTGTGTTTATAGGATATTCAGCGTTTTGATCTTTTTAAAATCAATTATAGTAATTTATGTTTTCCTGGAAAATGGTCTGTATCATCCAGGGCTTGGGAGTTATTTGAGTAGGGATTATTCTCACTTTTTTTTAATACTTTTTGCCAATTGGCAGAGTTTCCTTCTTGATGATGTACATTCTCTACATGCACGAATAGAGGACTGTCATTAAGAAAGCCGTCATTCTATCTTACCCCTGCCAGTTTAACAGCCAAAAAGAGATGCTGTCTTTTGCTTTGTATTTTATTAATTCCTTTTGAGATGTTTTTTCTCTTTGTGTGTGTGTGTGTGTGTGTGTGTGTACAGATTACCTATTTATAATCTCAGCTACCCGGGAGGTTAATTTTTTACATTTAATGTTTTAATCCTTTTGTAATGTATTTTGGTTTGTAGGAGTGAATAATTTTAGCTTATTTATATACAATTTGCTAGTAATTGTCTCAGAACCATTTATTGAAGAGTTCTTTTTTCCTCTGCTAATTTAATACGCCACTCATTGTATAATTAAATTATAAAAGCTAATTTAATGTATCCATATGTGAAAGAATGAAGTTGGATCCTTTCCTAATACCATAAACAAATATTAATCAAAATGGATCATAGATCTAAATTTAAGAGTCAAAACTATTAAAACTTTTAAGGAAAATATAGGGGAAGTTTCACATTGGATTTGACAATGATTTTTTGTTTATGACTTCAAAGGCACAGTCAGTGAAAGAAAAGACAGGCAAATTGGACTTCATCAACATTAAAAAACTTGTGGACCAAAGGATATCATTAACAGAGTAAAAAGAAAGCCCCCAGAATGGGAGTAAATATTTGAAAAATCATGTATCTCCTGAAGGATTAATATTTAATATGCATGTTCTAATTAGGACCCCAGTCTTGTGGATGTACACTATGGTGAGATTAGATGTGGTATATTTATATATGTACATAGGAAAGTTATGTCCAATTCATTCCACAATCTTCCTACCTGCCCTCCCTTCCCTTCATTCTCCTTGTCTAATCTACTGAACTTCTATTCTTCCCCTCCACCCCCTTATTATGGGTTAGCTTCCACATATCAAAGAAAATATTCAGTGTTTGGTTTTTTGGGGACTGGCTTATTTCTACTGTCATGTCTAACTAAAAAGAACCAATAAAATTAAAAAATTAAGTGAAAACATGTATCTATTGAAATGAAAAGTACAAAAATAAAAAGGTGATTGGTGTATATAAAAATATTTAATATGCATATATGAAACCCCTAAAACTCAACAAAAAAATAAATGAACCAATTAAAAAATGGTCAAAATATTTTTTTGACAACACAGAGGCAATCAGGAAGGTACTATGCTGAGTGAAATAAGCCAAACACAAAAATATAATACTGAATAATCTCATATAAATGTGTAATCCGTAAAGAAGTCAAACAGAAACAAACCAGGCACGGTGGCACATAACTGTAATCCCAGCACTTTGGGAGGCTGAGACAGGAGAATCGCGAGTTCAAAGCCAGCCTCAGCAACAGTGAGGCGCTAAGCAACTCAGTGAGACCCTGTCTCTACATAAAACACAAAATAGGGCTGGGGATATGGCTCTGTGGTCGAGTAGCCCTGAGTTCAATCTCTAGTACCAAAAAAAAAATTTAAAAAAAACCATACAAACAGTAGAGGGTTGTTACAGAGGACTGTGCAGTGGTAGAAAAGAGTAGATAAGAGTTGCTCAAAAGGTACATGTTTCTAGTTATAAGATGGAAATGTTTTGGAGCTCTAAAGTTCAGCATGGTGACTATAGCTAATAATAATGCTTTGTTTATTTGAAATTTTCTGAAAGAGTAGATGATTAATCATAAGCAAAGTATAAAAAAAATCAAAACCACAATGACATACCACTTCATGTCCATTAGGGTGGCTATTAAAAAAAAACAAATAAATGAATAAACCCCAGAAAACAAATGTTAGAGAAATTGGTACACTTGTGCACTCTTGTTAGGAATGTAAAATGGCAGAGCCACTATGGAAAACAGTAGGAAAGTTCCTCAAAAAGTAAAAGTAGAATTACCATATGATCTAGCAATTCTATTTCTGGTCATATATACAAAAGAATTGGAAGAAGGAACTTGAAGAAATATTTGCACACCCATGTTCATAGCAGCATTTTTCACATGAGCCAAAAGCAATTGAAGTAATCATTGATGATTAGATAAACAAAATGTGGTATGTACATACTATGGAATATTATTCAACCTTTTTTTTTAATGTTTTTATTTTTTAGTTGTAGGTGACAGAATATCGTTATTTTATTTTTATGTGGTGCTGAGGATCGAACCCAGTGCCTTATGTGTGCTAGGTGAGCACACTACCACTGCGCCATAATCCCAGCCCCTCAACCTTTTTTTAAAAGGGAAAAAATTTTGACCTTGCTACAATATGGATAAACTATTCTAAGTGAAATAAAGTAGTCACAAAAGACATATACTATTATTCCACTTATATGAAGTAACTAGAGTTGTCAGATTCACAGGAACAGGAAGTAGAATGAGGGCCAATGAGGTCTGGAGTGGGAGAAGGGAGTGGGGAGTAAGAATTTAAAATATAATTTAAAACAAATATGTACTTTTTTCTCTTTCTGTGCATTATGTTCTATTTCTTTTATCTCTCTGTTCTTGAGCCACTTTAAATATTGTGATGTTCTAAAATGGTTTTGTTTCAAAAAATGTTTGAACCATTTTGTCAACCTTCAAAGAATCTCATTGGAATTTTGAGATTTATAAATACGGAAAATTAATATTTTATTATATTCAATTCTCTCAACTGGGCACATAGTATTTATGTGCATCACTAAACATCTTTTCTATCCCTCAGTAGAGTTTTTAAAGTTTTTTAATTTGTTCATTTTAGATATACATGACAGGAAAGTGTATTTTGACATATTATACATACATGGAGAGTTTTGTGGTTATCTTTTAAAAAATCTTATACATCTATTTGATGTTAATTCTTGGAGAGAATTTAATTTTCTTTTCTCTTTCTTTTTTACTTTTGTGAGTGGAACTTTTGCCTCCTTATGGTTTCTTGCTATGTGAGAAAGCTAATAAATTTGAAAAATCTTGGTTGCAGGAAAAATTATTTTCCAGGGGAAAAGTGGAGGGAAGGTATTATTTGGTATAACATCTCATTTCTTCAGAAGCAATATGATTTAAGGAATAACTGATGCTTGGGATAAAGGATTAAATAAACAATAAAATATTTGGTATATTTCTGAATTTATAGAGAGTATGATTTATTTTATTAACTATAACTAAAATGAAGTTTGTTATTTTGATAAGTTGTATATTTGTTAAATTTTTGTAAGTGGCTTCTGGAGATTCTTCCGTTAGTGTACTTATATGGCCACAGAAAAACCAGCAGGAATCGGGGACTTGCTTATGATTCTGGCATTTGGGCTCACTAGGTCCTTTGAGGGATGTTTCTCCTATAGAACAGCTATGTCCTTCCAATGATACACTCCTTGAGGCATGGTGCTCTGCAAAGTCCACCATCCTCCTTTCAAACAAAGAAATGAACTATGAACTGAGGTCAGAGTTGTAGATGATTGGAGTCAGCATGACAGGTACAAGATCAGACAGCACATGCTGGCAAAGGGACTTTCTTTGAGCGTGGATGTCCTTGTAATGCTACTACTAAGCCATCTGCCCTCAAAAACTGTGTATGGGAAGGGTTGGTATATAATTTCCACATTGCACCATGACTGAGGCCTTCATGAATCATGGTATTTCCAACTCCTATGACTAGAAGAGCTATACTTCTCTAGAGGAAATTCCTCCAACTTGGGTTTACAGAACCTAATTGATTAAGATCAAGCAATGTGTTTGCAACTAATTACTTCCAAGCATACAAACATCAAAGCAAGCAAGATACAAGGAATGAGAATCAGTAGTAGCAAAGGGAAGACTTGATTACTGCAATTTGTATCATACTTCTCAGAATCTAGGACATCTGTGCATGAAATGTTTAAAGTAGTTGTTATGGTTTAGATATGAGAAGTCTGCCAAGAGCTCATGTATGAGACAATGCAAGAAGGTTCAAAGGTGAAATAATTAGATGATGAGAGTCATAACTTTATCAGTGGATTAATCCACTGATAAGGATTAACTGGGTGGTAACTGAAGCAGATAGGGTGTGACTGGTGGAGGTGGGTCACTGGGGGTATGCCTTTGGGGTTTATATATTGTTCCTGGTTAGCAGAGCTCTCTGTGCTTCTTGATTGCCATGTCATGAGCCATTTTTCTCCCCGTATCATTCTGTCATGATGTTCTGCATCAGCTTGGGTCCAGAGCTATGGAGTCGGCCTTCTGTGAACTGAGATCTCTGAAACTGTGATCCCCAAATAAACTTTCCCTCCTTAATGTTGTTCTTGTCAGGTGTTTTCATCACAATGATGAAAAGGCTGACTAAAACACTAATTATCCGTAGTTGTAAAGCTGAGCTTGCAACAAGAAAGTATCTGAAACAAATAGTTATACTTGGACAAGAAATAAAAGTAGAACTTCTAGATACGTAAGATATAGTTATTGACATTTTCTGAACAAATACAAATATACAGTTCAACAACTGATTAGATGCGGTGCAGGGACAATTGAGGATCTAGAAGATATACCTGAAGAAAGTATCCAAAATGAAATACTGAATGATATGACTATGGAATAGATGAAAGAAAAAGTAAGAGATTTAAAGCATGATATGTAAATAATCAAGACATGGTATTGGAGTCCTTGCAGAGAAAATGGAAGAGAGACAATACTTGAAGAGATATTGACTATAAAATAGCCTATAGAACTAAAGAAAAATGAAAATTCACAGACTCAGAAGCAAAATACTTCCAAAAGGGGATAAGTAAAAAGAAGTACTTATGTACATATATCATGCAAAAAGTTCAATACTCCAAAGGCAAGGAGACAATCTTAAGTCTTTTAGATTAAGCTCAGTGTCTCTCTTTAAAGAATAATAGTTAAAAGGAGAACAGAGTCCTTTATTGCGACAATGGAAGCCTGAAGAGAGTGGAATAATATTTTCATATTGTCACCTAAAGATATCAATCTAGAATTTTGTTTACAACATTATTTTTCAATCATGAGGGTAAATTAAGACTGTTA
The DNA here is from genome assembly GCA_028644305.1 of Xerus rutilus. Classification (NCBI taxonomy): domain Eukaryota; kingdom Metazoa; phylum Chordata; class Mammalia; order Rodentia; family Sciuridae; genus Xerus; species Xerus rutilus. The sequence goes on along the minus strand of CM053401.1, from coordinate 116,340,406 downwards.
CAGATTAACAAAAATGAGAGTTTATCAGCAAAAGAGCTGCACTCACAAAACTTCCTGTTCAGGGCTCCATATCTTCTAGTGAAGCCTGTGGGCTCTTTATCAAAATGGGGATTTTTAAAACATGAAATAAAAGTGCATAGGATTACAAAGACAACCAATTACTTTGAAACTTTTAAAAATCAAAATATTTTAAGTTGTGCTATAGTAGTATATATCCTACTTTGTTAATTCATACAATAACAAAATCCAGTGATAAGTCTATTAACTACTCTAATTTCAGAAAAAAACAGTGCTGTGAGAAGGTGGCATCTTACAGGGCAGGAAAAGCACAAATGAATAACTTCAAATGCATTTATTTATATCAAAGCAAGATGCATGCAGTATATAGCACACTGTGGTATATATCATCTTTGACTTTATTTTGATTCATGAGTTATTTAGAATATAATTAAATATTTTAATGTTAATGGATTTTTTTTCTTTCACGAGCTATCTTTGCTATTCATTTATATGTCTACTACTTTTTTTTTTTTTTTTTTTTTTTATAGACAGATCTTTTTCTATCATAGGGTAGGTAGGTTAAGAAAGGTGGCTTTCCTCAGGGATGTTATAAGTTTGAGGTATTGATTCAGCCCCATAAGAAGAAGGGGTGTGGAGAGCATTGGGACTACATGCTGAAAGTGAAAGTTTGGGTGGTGGCATTGGGAGGAGGGTATTGTTCCAAAGGGAAGAGGCGGCGCCATAGATGGAGTAGGTATGGTGAAGAATCTTTTCCCTAAAGGAGGTGACAGAAGGCTGAAGGACTGCCCACCTGAGTGAGTCTTAACATGTGGCTCTAGTAAAACCCAGACAGAGAAAGGCACAAATATAGAAAACATGTAAGTAGAGCCAAGAGGGGGTCAGCCACTCAATGAGGCTGAAGAAAAATTCCACACACCATAGAGCAGCAATGCCGAATGCCTTGAGGTAGGATTCAGTGGACTTCCTTCAACCTGGGCAGCTTGAACTATTATTCACTCCATTTTTTCAACAACGATCCTTTCAGACATGTAGTGAACACTGGTTTCTTAGTGGTACATTGGTTATCACAGTAGCTTTAGGCACACCTGCCAGATGTTTTGGGAAAGCAATTTAATTGGCATTTTAGTCTGCATTCTAGAAAGACTTGCTTCACTCTCTAAAATTTTGCCTTACCACTTGCCTGTGAACCAGATTTGATGATCTGAAGAAAATTCTTGATATTAAGCAATGAAAGAACTTTGTAGTGTTGGAAGACAAGACAGAAAGAGCTAATTAATTCCAGCTCCCTGTGTGCAGGCAGCAGTACTTATCCAATGGGAATGGTCGTTGTCTCTATGATGCTGTTGCTTCCTGGAACTCTATTATCCCTTTTTATCACCCTCAACAGCAGGAGGAGTTTTTTCTCATTTCTAATTTTATTTCTTCCTTTACTAGGCTGGATGGGGAAGTGGAGTGACTTGGTGTTCTTATAAGACAAGAAGTGTTTGAAAAGTTAAGCTTCTCTGTGAGCAACATCATGCTTTACCACTCTCTCTGGCCTGTTTTTCCCAGCTATTTAATTATACGATATCTTCTCCAACTCTCTTCAGGTTCCCCATATTTTTTGTAAATCATAGGCTTTGAATAATGAAACTGGTAAATTAAGTGGGACAAAGGTTTCATCATGGTAATTTCACGGATAATTAAATTCCTGACCCTTTTCTTCATAGGAGTGTTACAAAATAAACCTTCATATCAGAATGTGCAACTTAATCCTCCCTTGTAATGGGAATTGATCAAAGATAGTTCAAACTAGGACCTAACAGTTTCAGAGCTGTGGCTCTGGGCTTCTTTTCTAGTGTAGCTCTGAGGGATATGCTCCACTCTCCTGGGTCTCAAGTGGACCAGAGCAGGTGTCTTGAAAGAGGAAGCATTCCAGCACCTTGGACTTTGAAAAGCCTCCTACAATACAGTGATGTGGTCCTCTCTACTTTGATTTGGTGCCAGTGTTGTTGTATTAAAGGGGCAGGGAAGTCTATTCTTTCTGGGAACGTATTGAGAGAAAGTGGCTATTGGAGAACAATAATCCAGTGTCTGACTCTAGAAATATCAGTGTATGCTATGGTTTTCAAAATAAATATCCTTCACAAATACATGTACTGAAGGATCGGTCCCTGGGTTGGCACTCTTGGTAGGAGGTAGAGCCTTTGAGAGGTGGGGCCTGGGCCAAGTGGGAGGAAGTTAGATCACTGGGGGTGTGCTCTTGAAGGTAGTTGTGAGATCTCAGCCCCTTCTTCCCCGTGTTGCTTCTTAGCCATGAGGTGAGTGGCTTTGCTCCACCACACAAATTCACCATGATGTGCTACCCCATACCAATGATGCCAATCAGCCATCGACTGGGACCTCCAAAACCAGGAGCCCAAATAAACCTTTCTGCCCCACCTTCCCCTCTGCCATTTTTTTTTTCTTTTCAGTTCAGAGGATCAAACCCAGGACCTTGCGCATGCTAGGCAAGTCATCTACCACTGAGCTACATCCCCAGGGCCAAATAAACCTTTCTGAAATGTTTTACCTGAGATGATGGTGAGAGTTTTAGGAAGACATCTGTTTGAGAAATAGCTGTGTAATGTGATTATAAAGTGACTTGGGGGCTGTGGTGTGTCTTCTGAGGGCAATGAAGCTGGCCTCAGAGAAGCTGTCTTGAATGTTTAAGCATTGGATTCAAAAGTCAAGAAAGAAATTCTAGAGGCATTTGGAAGAAGAATGAGTGAAACTCAGCTGGAGAGACATGTGGGGGGACTTCAGAGAAGGGTTTCCCTAGTGTTGTGCTATAAGGAAAGGAGGCTGCATCCTAGAGAGAATTGCAAAATGGAGTATTGTTGTAAATAATTGTCAATGTTGACTGGGTTTGGAGGGTTTGTGTACATTGAGCAGAGCCTATTGGGTTTAAGGCCTGGCTCTATCCACTGCAATGCAGTATGGGATAACCTATAGTCTGTGGTCAAAGTGACCTTTTGGATCTGTAAGTAACATGCTCCTTTCAGGTCTGATTTGACCTTTTGGAATCTGAGGGGAAATGCAGTCAAGGCCTTTCAGCCATGTCCCAGACCATCTGGCCCCTGCTCTGAGTAGCAAGTGTGAGCAATTCATCTTCCCAGGAGACCTCATAACTATATACCTTACTTACTGTGGGATCTCCTAACATTGCCTAATTGAAGAGTAAGCCACAGCCTTGTGCCCCTCCCTGGATCTAGTTGGATATGGGATGGGTGGTAAGGGAGAGGGAACAGTCTCAGAATATAGATTTGAGTGAGCAGGAGGGAGGGGTGCTATTGCAGAATGTTGAGACTATAAAAGTAACTATAAAAGTACCACTGAGTCTGGGAGGTGGGGACTGCAGGTGCATTTCTGAATATGTTAAGAGTTGAGAGCAACAGGCACCAGAAGCAGAGACCATGGACAGTGTGATGCACACAGTATTCAGGGCAGAGCTCTGGGCTGCAGGAAAGAGCAGCAGATGGCATTCCAGAAGCCTTATAGTAGCTAGGTACCCCCCACTCCACCAACATAGGGAAGAAGAAATAAAGGACTCACAGGAGGAAGATCTTGGGAATCTGGGAGAGGGCAGAGGACCAGGGAGGGAAGCTGATGAGAAGAACAGCCAAAGAAGTGGGAATAACATCAGGTGAGCAGGAACTACAGGAGCCTGGAGGAGAGGAGGCTGCACTGGAAGACCGGTCTGTGATGGTCAGTGTGGAACTGTACTTCATCTGATGCATCCAGTGACCTCTTAGGTGACCGTAAAGAAGAGTTTCTGCTAAGTTGTGGGAACCAGAACCAGTTGTTAGTGTGTGGGAAGTGACTATCTCTCCATGGCCCACTGGGTGTTTCTGAACACAAGGAGACCAGAAAGGTGGGGGTCAGGGCCAGTGTCTGCCTCAGGGAGAGTGGGCTTGAGAGACAGGTAGGCCTGGACCTGGACCAAGGGCTGAATGGTGGTTCCTTTAAGGGATAGAGACACAGCATATCCATGTGAGAAGGAAAACAGGGAAGACTGCTCACTGGGACCTGGGACAAGGATGGGGGCAGGTCTCGACCTGGGAAGGGAGTGGCTGTGCAGAGTTAGAGTGTAGAGCCTAAGAAGACACTGCTTATTGGTGATGTGGGAGGCTATGCTGTGAATGAAAGGGGCTGGAGGAAAGAGGAATTCCTGGTGGAATGTTGAAGTTGGTTTGATTGGTTCCTGAAGCGTCTCACATGGATGCACCATCTCTCCTTCCAGGTGCTGCTGTCGGGACTCATTGGCGTTGTCTCCTGGAAGAGGCCTCTCTCCCTTGTGGTAAGTGGCACCTGGATCTCCAGGTGGCCTTGGACAGGGCTCTCCCTGCAGAGGAGTGAGTGGGGCACAGGCAGAGGCAAAGAGAATTCCAGTTTCTTGGCATGAAATAAGATGCAGATATTTATAAAAAAGTAACCACTGTATATGGTGGGCTGGTCAGTGAGAACCACTCTGCATTTTACAAATTGCACTTCTGAGAGTTTTCCTTGAAGATTTTCCTAAGATGCTCACATCACATCCTTTTTCCTTGTTTGTTTTCTTTTGGTGACCTTCCTTAAGGACATACCTTGAACAAAGACATTTTGAAAATGTGGATGCAAGCCATTTTCTTTAAACCCAAAGACCTGTTCATGCATATACATATGTTTACCTAAGATCACACAAACAGCACATACTTTATACCAGAGTTCAAGTAACGTTAGCTTTTTAAAAATATTTTTTGTAGTTGTGAATGGATACAATACCTTTATTTTATTTATCTTTATATGGTGCTGAGGATCGAACCCAGGGCCTCACATGTGCTAGGCAAGCACTCTACCACTGAGCCACAACCCCAGCCCAAATGTTAGCTTTTTGCTGTGCTTTGGAGATGTAAAATTCTGAGAGTAAAATAATGATACTTATTGGAATAGAAGTATTGCTGGGGCATGGTGCTGAGGAGTGGGCCACATGGGACATGGAGAGAGGAGGATGCTTTTTTCCCTCTGAAAAGTACCCCAAGCAGATTTGTGTCTATCGATCGTATGCCTGTTCTTCTCAGTGTATGCATTAATTTATTGATGTATCTATGTCAGGACTAGAGGCAGGGATTTTCTGGTTTTGATGGATAATGAAAAAGACAGCATGACAGCTTTCTTCTTTTGTATTAATTAATTATTTAGAACCTAGTTTTTAAGTGATTGGACTTGGAGATAATGACATACTAAATATTAATGGACATAGGAAAAAACAAATTTGTTTGTGGAAGACACCTCTTCTTCCATCTGAGTAACCATGAGACCTTGAAAAGGTATCAGGGAAGAGATGGATGGTGTTGAATTCAGTTAAACTTCCTCTTCCACTATAGCTCAGCTCATATAAGAAATTCCCTCTAAAAAATAACTTTTTAGCCAGGCAAGGTGGTGCACACCTGTCATTCCAACTATGCAAGAGACTGAGGCAGGAAGACCCCAAGTTCAAGCCCAGCCTGGGTAATTTAGGAAGACTGCGTCTTAAAATAAAATTTAAAATAGGGACTGGAGATGTAGCTTAGTAGTAAAGTGCTTGCCTAGCATGTAAGGGGCCTTGGGTCCCATTCCCACTACTTGAAAAAAAAAAGTTCTTTATATGGAAATTTTCAAACATGCACAAAATAGATTGCCTGGTATAATGAACCCCTGTATACATTTCATCTAGTTTCAATAAATATGAACACCTGTCCTGTTTTATTCACCCATATTTCCTCATTCCCCTTCCCTTACTGCTGACCCCTTCTGGCTGGATTATTTATATGAGACTTCTTTAAGTCTCAGCTTGTGGACTTGCTTAGGCTGGAGTTGTGGCTCAGTGGTAAAGCACTTGCCTAGCACATATGAGGCACTGGTTTTGATCCCCAGTACCACAGAAAAAATAAATAGAATAAAGTTATTTAAAAAAAAGAAGCCCACTCTTGGTGCAGAATGGTACGGCACTGAACATACTGATGACTGTGGGTGACATCTTTGCTTGTGCTGGGTGGTGACTTCTGTACTGCTTTCAGTGACACAGGGATAGCCTGCTTCATTTCTCTCTACATGCCCCCATGGTGCAGAGAGATTAAGTCCTACAAAACCAGTCATATAACAAAGAAAAGCCATCTTCCTAAGGAGAGGGGTGTGTGGACAGAAAGACAAAGGTAGAATCACATTCAACACCTGTAAGCATCCTAGGGCCAAGGCTGGGCATCTTACCACACAGGTTGCATAGTCTATAACTGAGGGGGAGCTAGGACTCCTTATGGACATGGCTCAAGTGTGTCCTGGGAAAGCCAGAGGAGTAGGGTAGGGTCTTTGGGCCTCACTCTACGAGGAGAGACATAGTAGCAGCTGGACCTGCTAGAGCAGAGGGTTCCAAATACTTGCTCCTCAGTCCTGGTGATCAGTACAGGAATAGCTGCTCTCTGGAAAGTGCTCATATTCACCTCCAAGTGATATATTTTTTTCCATGTCCCAGGCAGAGGAGAAATGCATTCATTTAACTTGACCTTTTTGCCCTACTTAAGGAGATAAGGTAACACTAGCAGCTTAACTTTATTTGAAGAGCAACACACTTTCAGTGGCTTAACACAGCACAAGTTAGCTTCTGCTGCTGTGCAGGGTGGGCGCTGTGGTAAGTAGCTGCTTCCTCTATAGATGGCTGCAGAGACCCTGGTTTTTTCCATCCGGGGGCCCCTCTCCTCTAGGCCCATGGAGTCCTCTGCAATGCAGTAAGAGGTCATGAGAAAGGCGATGGAACTCCTACTGCTTAATTTCCTTGGCCTCAGAGTGATGCTCATTGCTCCTATGTTAAATCATAGGGACAACTTATCATGAGGCCTCATCTAGTTACAAAGGAGACTGGGAGTCATGCCTCTCTAGAGGCACTTTCCAGAGGCAGTCCTACACTGTGGAGGAGAGGATATGAATTTTGGTGGGTAGTTTGCCGTTTTTACCACAAGAACAATCTTCTGTCCCTGTTAATCAGGACAGTGCAATCTTTTGAGTCATTAGCAAAAACCCATTCTGTGAATCACAACCATTGACATAGCTTTGGCCTTAACTTTATTTGAAGAGCAGTAAGAGCATTCACAATAGATAGGAGATAAACTCACAGTGTAGTTATCCCTTGGTATCTGAAGGGAATTGGTTCCAGGATTCCCGCGAACACCACAATCTGAAGCAGTTCAAGTCCCTTATATAAAATGGCACACTCTTTGCACAGAAGCTATGTGGAGCCTCTTGTATGTCTTAAATCATCCCTAAATGACTTATAATTTCTAATATAATGGAAATGGTAGATGCTATTAATTTTTTTTATTCACGGCTGGTCACATCTGTGGGCACAGAACCCATGGATACAGAGGGCCAACTGAACCCAGATATGTTAGTCAGAATTCTCCAGAAAGCATAAGCAATAGGATATATCTATTTACTGCCCGTTTATCCATCTATTAAGATGTTTTAAGAATTGACTCATGAGGTTATAGAGGTTAGCAATTCCAAATCTGCAGGACAGGCTGGAGCCCCAGGGAAGAATTGATGTTGCAGCTGAAGGCAAGATTCCCCATCTTTGGAAGAGGTCAGTCTTTTTTCTCGTAAAGCCTTCAACTGTTTAGATAAAGCCCATGTATGTTAAGGAGGATAATCTGTTTATTCAAAGTCTGTTGCCTTACATGTGATTTCATTGTTTAAAAAAAGTACCTTCACAGCAACACCTAAACTGGTGTTTGACCAACTATCTAGGGATCGTAGCCTAGCCAAGTAGACATGAAAGCAATCATCACAACAGGGTCCTGTCACCTGACCAAAAGTGCTCTATCCAGAATAGCAACAATGAAAACACTATGAATAATGATACTAGTCATTCACGGAGGGTGACCTGTGTGCCCTTATCTTCCCAGCAGTCCTAGTGAGAATAGGTTTTCCTATTTTGAGAAGAGATGAGGAGACCTTCAGGCCTTGAAGCAATGAACCAGAACTTGAGCTCAGAACTCTTTGACTCTAAAATCCATCTTTTTGTTCCAACCTACCAAAATCCATGTAGATGTCCCTTTTCCTCCCCATAGTTTGTCTCTAATTATGTATCACTTGATTTGTACTCTTGGAAAACGCATCACCTTCTTCATTAGTATTTTCTGTCTCAATTGGTGGCATTGCTGACCACCCAGCCTAGAAGCTGGACAGTCATTATTATGCCTTTTTTATTCCTCCCTTTTTGTGTTCTTTTACAAGCTCTCTCATTTATTACTATCTTTATATACTACCTTTATACAACTGGCCATCTCTTCTTTATTCCTTAAGTAACATGTTCTAGGGCAGACTCACCTTCTCTTACAGGATGCTGCAGTAGTCTTTTGTAGATCTTTGTGCCAAGAGTTTGGTTCTTCTTAAGTCATACTCTGCACACCCACACCCAGAGTGATTGGCATTTGTCTTAGGCTCTTTTCTGTCTCTGAAATGAAATATCTGAGCCTGGATACTTTATAAAGAAAAGAGGCTTAATTAGCTCACTGTTATGGTTTGGATATGAGGTATGCCCCCAAAGCTCTCAGGTTAATGCAAGAGGTGAAATGACTAGATTATGAGAATTGTAATCTAATCAGTCCACCCTAGTTTGAATGGCCTGACTGGGTGGTAACTGTAGGCAGGTGGGGTGTGGCTAGAGGTGGTGGACAGCTGGGGGCATGCCCCAGAAGGGTTTATCTTTCCTGCAGTCCCTTCCCCTTTCTTTCTCTGCTTCCTGGCTGCCATGAATGGAGTAGTGCTCCTCTATTATGCCATTCCACCATGATGTTCTGCCTCACTCTGGCCCACAGCAAGGGAGTCAGCTGACCATGGACTAAACCTTGGAAACTGTGAGCCAAATAATGCTTTCCTCCTCTAAGTTGTTTTTGTCAGATATTTTGTTCACAATAATGAAAGGCTAACATGCTCGCATTTTTAGAGACTCTAAGTACAAGGTTGGTGGTCTCCTCTATTCATCCTTAGTGGGCCTTATGGCAGATGGGCATCCTGCTAAGAGTACATGCAGAAGAGATAAGATGGTGAGACAGGAAATCAGAGACCAGGGAGGATCCAGTCTTGCTGTTTTTATAACAATCCAGTCTCATGGGAACTAGCTCATTTCATGAGACTATACTAATCCCTTCTGAGGGCTTGCCCCCACTAGGCCCCATCTCTTAAAGGTCCCATCACCTCCCACATCTCCACACTGAGGACCACATGTCCAACACATAAACTGTTAGGGAACAGACTCAAACCATATCCAAACCATAGCACTACCTAAAGGGTCAGTTGTACTATGGTAATCCCCTTCTTTATGCTCTTCAGTTACTCCCTAGGGCCTAGGAACTAGAACTGAGGATTTTTGGATGTATGGGGACTTGTGGTACAAGAAAAGGAATAATTGGAAGGTAAAGTACCTTGCTCAGGGTCCTACAGCTAGAATGCTTGAAGCCTCAATTCTGATAATTCTTTTGTCTCAAGCTCCTGTGATTATTCTGCACCCTAATGATATCTTCCCATATTCTTGGAGTTATAAACTAAGGATGTTACTGTGAGCATTCTAGTTCATTCCCATTCTAGTTCAAAGCCAGCCTCAACAAAAGCAAAGACATATTTGACTCTTCCTCTTACCCCCCACATTGACTGGTATAGTGAGTTACCTTCTGATGGGAGTGTCGCTCTGGATGATTAGAAGAAGCATCATTGGGCCTCATAGTCCAGGGTCTTCATAACCATGCAAGACACCTATGGAGGTTGGCTGAGTGAGTGCAGGAATGAATAGGCCCTGCTGATAGCAGAGATTGGGGCTGCCATGGTTCTGATGGCAGCTGTTTTCCTCTATAGGCTTGTGAACATGAGCCCGTCATAAGATCTGCTGTATCTCCTCCTTTGTATGACTCTGAGCCTTTCGATAGATTAGGATGAACAAACTGCTATCCCAGAGTAAGTGATGTGCTGAAGGAAGAAAGCCCTGTAAGGAGAGAAGAGAGATGCAGCACAGTTTGAGTAGCACCTGGGGAGGGTGGCTTCCCTTTCTAGGCTGGTGAACATGATTTGAAAGGGAGAAGGAGGAGAAAAAATGCTGTGACTCATATTAATTTTTGCCATATTATTCTACAAGAGCCTTTCCAAATGCTGAAAGCTAGCATTAGTTATATCAATAAAGAATATGTGCTGGGTGTGTTGGCACATGGCTATAATCCCAGAGGCTTGGGAGGCTGAGGCAGGAGAATCGCAAGTTCAAAGCCAGCCTCAACAAAAGCAAAATAAGCAACTCAGTGAGACCCTGTCTCTAAATAAAATACAAAAAAATAGGGCTTGGAATGTGGCTTAGTGGTCTAGTGCCCCTGTGTTCAATCCCCAGCAACACCCCACCCCCCAAAAAAGAGTATGTATTTTCATGTTAATGTGGTACTCCTTTTACATGTGCTAAATGTCTCCTATGATTGAGGAAATGGTCTTCCCTGCATTAAACTTTGAGGGTTCTACACTGTGCTGGATGCCAAGTTCGAAATCAGGTTTATAGTTTTGTGTACATATTTCTTGAAAAATTCAATGAAAGAAACATCTTATGATAGTTGGTGTACCAATAATGGAAAGTGTAAAAAATAATCACAGTTAATATAATTTTTAAAAAACTTGAACTAGTAATGAGCAGGACACCAGATTATTTGTAATGACTAATACTATTGAGAGAATAATAAAAATTGATTGAATACATTTTTTATTTTTAACAGCATGGTCTACAGGAATATGAGAACCATATAGATCTAGTGTTGTATTTAGTATTAATTACATTTTGTGTTATAGTGTTTGAGAAAGCTAGAATCTGGCTTTTTGTTTACTTTCATCGCAAAATGTTATCAACTCAAATAGGAAAGTGTATCTGTCAGAGGTGAACTGGAGACAGAGCCCCTTGGAGCCAACACCAAAGCACCTCTGAGGCAGTCTATTCTGATCACTGCTTTGGCTTTGTTGACCCATCACCTGACCTTTGATGATTAAGTGCTACAACTTGTCTCCTGCCCCCCAGGGATCCCATCATCCTCAGTGGATTTAGGGATCCTAATTTGATGGTAGCACACAGTCTCACTGTAAATTTTGATCTATAGAGAGGATTCTCTACAGAACTCTTGAAGGTTGCAGGGACTCTCTTTCACAGATTTATTCTCATAGCTGTGATGAAAGGAGTGTTCTCAGAATCCTCCTGGGATGGATAAGGTCTTACGTGATGAACCCATTTGTAATCTCCCTAAGCCTTTGAAGTCCTTCCTGTATGAGATACAAGAAAGTCTGGCATTTCAACTTCACTTGGTGTAGGCAACCTTTAGGATTATATTTTAGTCAACCAGATAAACTATCTGTGGGCCCATATCAATAAATCTGATCCAATCCATCCATTTATTCCTCCTACCTTGATCATTAACAGTGAGTCAGAATGTTCCCACCTCCTGCTCTGAGAAGTTTTCAGGCTGCAGCAAAGTAGGAGGGACACAGGTGGGGCCTGGCTACCCACTAAGTTTAGGAAACCACATAGAATCTAGGATCCTGAAATGGCTCAAATTTGCAGGACAAAGTGCCATAAAGGAACACTTGCTCAGACAGGATTCTGGAGATATGTAAAGGATTCCCTGTGAATATTTAGCTGATAGTGATCATCATTTGCATGTGAGGAAACTGAGGCCAGGAAAGAACCATTGGAGAGTACTGGAGGAAACAGTTCTCAGCACAGAACAGGGCTTTTCCGTCATCCAAATGGGAAAACCTTAAACTACATGAGTGCATTGGATAAAGAATGGTATTCAGAAGAACCTTGTCTCAGTATCAAGGAATAATTAGCTCTCAACTAAATGTTGCTCTAGTCCTGCCTAGCAAATCATAATAGCATGTCCAAAAGAATCAACTGACTTCCACATAATTTATTAATGTCCAAACAAAGTCAAAGAATATTCCTAGGAATACAGAAGTATACTGTACAATGTCTGGCATCCAATCAAAGATTACTAGGCATGCAAAGAAGTAGCAAATTATGACCTAAAATTGGGAGAAAAATAAATACATTGCAACTAATGCAAAGCTAACACCCATTAAGATTATCAGACAAGGACAATAAAACAGTTATTATAATTCTAATCCAGATGTTTCAAATGTTAAGTAGATCCATAGAGGTATACAAAACCCACTTGGAGTTTTAATGATGAAAACTACAGTATAAGAGAGAGAAAATTCACTGGATGAGGCTAATGGCAGATTAAATGACAAGTGAAGATCAATGAACTGAAATGACATTGCAATAGAAACTATCCAAAATGAAGCACACAGAGAAAAAACAATGTAAAAAAGAAAAATACGGGCACCTGAACTGTGTGGAATAATTCGACAAAGTCTAATATGTGTGGAATAAAGGAGTGGAAAGAAAAAATATTTGAAGAAATTATAGACCTTTTTCTCCAACATTGAATAGACTATAAAACTTCATAGATCCAAAAAGCTAAATGCATACAAAAAGCAACATAGGAAGAAAAACACATTTGTGTATTGTGGGGTTTATGACTGTTGTAAAAGTAAATTGTATGAAAAACACAGTTCAAAATTAAGGGGATAGAAATATTTCTTGTAAGATTATTAACTGTTCATACTTTAAGGTAGTTAAAGATAATGTGCTATAAACTCTAACACAACCACTAAAACAAAGTAAAATAACAGAGGGTTAGTTAAGAAATCAGTAAGGGAAATAAAATGAAGTCATAAAAAGTATCTAATTAAAAGAAAGCAGAAGGAGAAATGGAAAAAAGAAGAGAGGTGACAAATGAATAGTAAGATTTCATTATCTATTTGGATTTCTTAAGTGAATTGCATGTTCATGTTTGAAGACCATTTCATTGATTTGTGGGATTTCTTAATATAGTAACACTGTTCTAAATGACTAATATTTTATTCCAATCTGTTGTCTTTTAATTTTTAATGAGGTATCTTATTTTTTCTTAATACAGGAGTGTTAGCTTTTCTTCTTGTAAAATCTGTTTTAATTTTTCCTCATATGGCCTTAGGTTTTTTTTTTTCTTTTCCTAATTTAAAATACCTCTTGCCCCATGATTCTGAAGTTACGCTCTTGTGTATTTTAAAATAATTTAGAGTTTTTCTTTTTATGATCAGGTCTTTTTGTATTTGCTTTGATCCAAAATTTATTTTTGCATATAACATTGACTCTTAATTTTATTTGTTTCGAAAGGATAGGTATTTCTCAGATGCCATTTTTTTTGAATGTTTAGTATTTCTCATCACATTTGAAATGTTCTCCTCTCCCCACTGCTAGACATGGATCTGTTTATTGGTTTCTTATTTAATTTGAATCTGTCAGTCCATTTTGAAGGTAGTATTACTGTTTTAATTAATCTAGTTTTACAATGTCCTTATTTTATTTTACTTTTCCTTATTTTCTTGACTACTTTGAGTACTTTTTTCTCTTCAGTAAATTTTAGAATAAATTTATAAAGTTGACTAATGATTAGGATTTGATTGTGATTGTGATTGCATTTATTTTAAGGGTTAATTCCTAAATAAGTAATTCCTAGAATATTGAGAGTTGGGGATACATTCTATGCTATAATATTTGGAAAGATATTATGTATTAATCTCATGTCTGGTTATCATGCAACATAGTGAATTTAACATGTTCTAATTATTTATCTATTGGATACATAGAGAAAAATAATTTAGTGGGGAAATTTCTTCCCTTGTGTCTTTATTCCTTTTCATTCTGCCTTTTTCTTAAACCCCTAGTAGATACATTTTCTAACTGCTAAATTGACCCTATAGGACTCAACATTTTCTAGTATTTTCCTTTAGTTTCTGTGATTTTGTTTCTGTTTTATTTTCTAGATAACTAATTTAGGCTTCAGCCACATTCATTCAACTATTTAATCCTTCTGTTGAATTTCTCATTTTGACAGACAGAACATGATATTTTCTCAGAACTCTCTATTGTTCTCTAATTGCTTCTTTTTCATAGTAATGTGTTCGCATTGTATGAAACACTCATCTTATGAGTTCAAATTTCCCTCAAGGAGATTAATTAGAATTTTGTTTATCAAGTATTCTCACCTGCACCCTCATGTTATTCGGTCTTTTTGCTCCTCTAGGTCCTTATTAAGTTTTTATCCTAGTACTGGAGATTGAACCCAGGGAGGTGCTACCACTGAGCTACATACTCAGCCCTTTTAATTTTTTGAGATAGGGGCTCATTGAGTTGCTGAGTCTGGCTTCCTCCTGTGATCCTCCTATAATTCTCCTGCCTCAGCCTTCCAAGTAGCTGGGATTACACATGTTTGCCACCATACCTGTCTAGATTCTTATTCTTGACATCTGTTTTATTCAATGTCAGCCTATTCTTTATTGTGATAAGAACTTCCTGTACTTGTGTCATAGAAGAATGCCTGGAATACAGCAAACGATCACTAAGTATTAGCAATTGACCATCATCATTGTCATAATTATCAGCAGTGACAGATAACTAGGAAAAATGCAGCTTGAGGTTTGAACCTTTCTCAATGGTCATTGAACTTGAGAAAAGAAAGGCAGATTTACCTGCTGGAAAATAAGCTAAGCACAGTAGTTCCCTCCTGCGGCTACTTCATCTCCCAAGAATCCTGCCAGACAACAAGAACTTCCTGCTTTCACAGATCCCAACACTGCCTTCTCTGGGTCAGGCCTAAGAAAGTGTTTAAGGAAAGGACTATGAATATCACCTTCCTCAGGTTTAAAACCAGGGAGTGTGTTTCAGAGCCCATGCTGTTAATTTTTGGGTCAATGTTTCTGTATCCTGCCAGCAAATCAGAACACCTGCAGCACTTTAAGAAATACTACTTTAAACCCATTGTATAAGAATTTCTGGGATTGGAGCTCAGGTGTCAATATTATTTAACACTTTGGATCATTTCAATGTGCAACAAAGAGTAAGAACTTGTTACCTTTGCAGAGGTGCACTTGTTCCTCAGGTTGTTACAAACTTTGACAAATGCTTCTTTTTTATCAATGTGAGAGTATTGCTTAAACTGATTCAGAATACAAATTACATGTTAGGTGCCCATCAGTAGAGGTATTTATACCTCTTGCTTGATACAATTGTCTTTTAAATTAGATTACAGAAATGAGTTACTTCTTCTTTACTATTTTATACTTTTCCTTTATTATTTTTGGTAGGACAGTTCTCCTAACAAATTCTCTCAGTTTTTATGAGAATGTCTTAATTTCTTCTTCATTTTAAAAGGATAACTTTTTTGGATATAGAGTTCTTGATTGACAGTTTTTTTCTTTAAGAATTTTGAATGTCATTGCCCTGCCTTCTGTCTTTTATGGTTTCTTATGAGAAACTAGCTGTTAATCTTATTGTTATCCCTTATATGTGATAAGTCAGTTCTCTCTCTTTTTTTCAAGACTGTCTTTGGCTTTTGACAGTTTAAGATGTATCTAGGTATGTATCTTTTTAAATTTAATCTATTGAGTTAATTAAGGTTCATTGAGTTTGAATGTTTAGATTGATGTCTTTAATCAAATTTGACAAGTTTTGGCCTAAATTTCTTCAAATATTCTTTATAAATTTTTCCTTTTCTCTCTCTTCTCATTTTAGTACTCAATTACATATATTTTGATATGCTTTATGGTGTTCCACATATCTTTTATAATCTGTTTGTTTTTCTCCATTCTTTATATCTCTGAGGCCGAGACTAGATAACTTTAATTGACTTGCCCTCAAGTTCACTGATGATTCTTTCTTCTGCCTACTCAAATCTTCTGCCTGATCTCTCTAGAGAATTTTTTTATTGGACTCACTATAAATTTTCAACTTCATAATTTCTAGTTGGTTCTTTCTTATAATTTCTCTCTCTATATTGATAATTTCTATTTGGTGAGCTAATCATTCTCATATTTTCCTTGAGTTCTTTAGAGAAGATCTTCTTTAGTTCTTTAAATATATTTAAAATAGCTGATTTAAAATTGTTGTCTCCTAAGTCCACCATCTGTACTTCCTCAGAGAGCATGTATATTGATTGCCTTTTATCTCTGCATATGGGCCACACTTACTTGATTTTTTACCTGTCTTGTAATTTTTTATTATTGTTGAAAACTAGAATTTTTCAGTAATATACTATGATCCATCCAAAGGTGAAACTCCTCCCCTGTCCACAGTTTGTTGTTGATGATGCTTGTTGTAACTTTTGTTCCTTGTTTAATGATTTTTTAAACTAATTCTATAAAGTCTGTGTTGTCATGTGTGGCCACTGAATTGTCTACTCAGTTATTTTAGTAGTTAGCCAGTGACTAGATGGACATTTTC
This sequence comes from Xerus rutilus, assembly GCA_028644305.1. Classification (NCBI taxonomy): domain Eukaryota; kingdom Metazoa; phylum Chordata; class Mammalia; order Rodentia; family Sciuridae; genus Xerus; species Xerus rutilus. The sequence continues at coordinate 116,324,010 of CM053401.1, read as the reverse complement.
TTAAAACTTGGAGCCAATACACTGCCCAGGCTTGGCTGAGGGGCTCTGTGTGTCTGTTGGGGCATACCTTCAATATTCTTCTAGGCAGTTGACAACTCTGCTTTAATCTTCACTTCCTGCTTTCACTGAATCTCAAAGACAGAGGTAAGGGTTTAGAGCATTCTCAGGTCTTTCCTGGGCAAATATATAACCCTGTGCATGCATGTGACATTCTGTATTCCAGGAAACACTGGAGCATTTCACACACCCTTTGGGCATCTTATTCCCTAGCATTTAAAAAAGAGTTTTTGGCTGGTCCGTTCCTTGCTACAACCATTATCCACTTCTCACATTGAAAATACTTGCCTGTAAATGTATTTGACAATTGTTTTCTAGAGAAAAGACTTTTTAACATTGGGTGGGCTTCAACTCAGATCAAATAGAAATAGCCTTATAATATTCTTTCACAGAATCATTAGAATGGCCACATCATGACGGTTTGTTTTGGGAATGAGGCTCTGAAAGAGCTCCATCTTTGTTTTCTTCTTTCAGGTGGCTTCCAGATTGTACTAGGAATGTGAATTGTAATTTTTCCAGGTGACTGGAATTGGGGAATGGAAGATGGGACTAAGAAAAGCCAAAACATCACAAAGCTCACTGTTGTGACAGAGGTTTAACTGGTTATCTTGTTAAAAGACTAAAGTTACTGAAGTTACTCCAAGCCTTTTGTTAATTTCCAGAGTTCTGAGCAAGTCCATTCTGACAATTTCTATTGTTATTTTCTTCCTTTTATGGAGGAGTGAATTTTCAGAGGTCTTTTCTCAGTCATATTTGCTGAGATTACTCCCCAAATCTCTTTTAATAGTCTTTAGCTAGCAAGCTATTTTTAAAAAATGAAATCTATTGTATATATCATTTGACAATATATCTAGAAGGATCATTAATCTCACTTCATGGAGCTTAAAATCTCTTTGCTATCCTAAAATAGAAATCACCCACTTGTGAATGGTATCATTTGAGAAGTGTGGAATTCTTTATCATTTTTGAGTATTTTTACTCTAGTAGATTTTACTAAATAGGTTAATCCTTTTCTGGCAAAATACCACTGGGGTTATAAAGGTTCTCATAGTTGATACATGCAATATGGATGAATCTCCAAAGTAATAGGCTAAATAAAAGAAGCCAGACACAAAAGACTATGTGACTGCATTTTTGTGAAATTCTAGTGATGGAGAACAAATCCTGATTGCCTGGGGCTTGAGTGATGGGAAGAGATTGACAGCAGAGTGGCACAGGGGAACCTTTGGAGTCGATGGAATGTTCTATGTTTTGATTGTGTAATGTTTAGATGACTGGATGTGTTTGTCAGAATTCATTGAACTGTGCAATTAAAATGGTTAGATTTTCTTTCTGTAATTTATATCTCAATAAACCTGATAAGAATATTCCAGTTTAAATAAAACTTTTAAATTTAATGACCTAAAACATTATTTATTATCCAAAACAAACTAGGTTTTAACCCAATAGGCAATCACAGAAGTTGATCCTATGTTAGTGGCTAGGAAATTTTGGTATGCCTCAGAAGTACTGGTAACACTTGTTGGATTTCCCTGTAGATCTTCTAATTCAGGGGCTGCTGGGTGATGCTAGGACCCTGGCTTTTGAGTCTTTAGTAGACACACTAAAAATGCTGACTGCAGTTGCCAAGTTGTGGAAGATACAAAATAAAGTGTGTTTAGGTTGTGAATATGTTAGAAGTACCTTTATTAGGTCCATTTTTTTCCCCACAGACTTCTGTAGGAGGAAGACAAATCACAGTAACCTTCAGAAGTACTAAAATCTACTTAAGATGTTTTATGGTTTTTGGAAACCACAGTCCCAGAGTGATGGGGTAAAAAGACAAAGCCTCATCCATCACTAGGTGAATGGATAAACTTGTACATCCAGACAATGGAATGTTATTCAATTTTAAAAAGAAATGATCAAGCCTTGAAGATAAGAAGGAAACTTAAATGCATATTAACAATTGAAGGAAGCCAATCTGCAAAGGCTGTACACTCTGTAACTCAGAATGTATAACTTTCTGAAAAAGTCAGAACTATGGAAATGGTAAAAAGGTCAGGTATTGCAGGGAAGGGAAGACAGGCAGAGCACAGAGGAGTTTTAGGGAAGTGAAACTACTCTGTATGATACTGGACTGGTGAGTCTGTGTCATCATACATTTGTCCAGATCCATAGAATGTACACCACCAAGAGTGGACCTTAATGTAAACTGCGACATTGGTTCATAACGTGTATCGATGTAGGTTCATTGATTGTACTGACTGTGCCACTTTGGTAGGGGATGTTGGTTGGTGGAGGTTATGGATGTGAGGAAAGAGTCAATAGATGAGAAATCTCTGAATCTGCTCAATTTTGCTGTGAACCTAAAACTGCTCTAAATAATAAAATCTATCTAAAAATCTTTAAATAAAAGTTGTAAAGGTACAACCTCCAAACCAGAATAAATTCTGTTTATTTAAGATGACTAGTAATAGGTAAAATATATGACTAGTTGCTATCTCCTACACCAGTTATGGTTCACAGCTTGCATATTTCTACAAAAATATGTCAAAGTTCTGCCTTTCAGATGGGTAAGGAAAAGCCCTTGTAATGAAACAATTTTGTAATAAGAGAGTTGAAGGAAAAGAAATCACAGTGAAGAAATCTTGTCACTTGGGTTTAGCTTTCACAATAACAAACTTGTATGTGAAACATATGTGCTGAGTCTTTTTCAAATATTAGCTCCACTTCATTCCCATGACACCTCAGTGAGGCACCTTTGTTATTATCCAACCCCAAAGAAAAACTGAGGACACAGGACAGGCATGTGGTGGGTAAATGGTAGGTTTCCAGCCTAAGCAGACCAGTTTTTTATCACTGCCCTATCTGAGACCTTTACATTTAAGTAAAACATCTCATTTGTTAGCTCACTAAGGCATAATCAGTATCCTCTGCAGCTCAGACTAAGACTTACTAAAGCATAACATCAGACTAAATGAAATTCATTTAGGTCCAATAATTCTTTCATAGTTTGTTTTGTTTTGTTTTGTTTTTGTAATTAGAAGCTACCAAATAAATAAAAGGATTTTTTTTCTTTCATATTTCTTTTTTTTCAAAAAAAGGAGATTTCCAACATTTTGCATTGATTTTAGCAGGTGTTTGGATGGCTCTTCATCTCAGGGTTGTATTTTGTTCCTGATAAGTCTGGATGTGTGGTAAAAAGGAACATTATAGCTCTCCTACTCTCCTGCACACTGGTCAGAGTATTTCCAGTGCTTCAGAGCTTAATTCATTGGGGCTGTCCTGGAGTTTGTTTGATCATTATCCCTGGGTTTAGAGATGTCAGCCCTATATATTTATGTCTCAGTATAAATGACTGATTCTTATCAGAATCTCAATTTTATTGGAAGCTCAGAGACAATTGATGAAGAAAAATAGCTTTGACTATCTTTGCATTTAGTTTGGACCCTGTTACTTTTGTTTTTCTCAACTGCAGTGTTTAATGTAATTTGCAAGCACCAAGGGATGGGAATTGTGTGATAAGTGATCTTCAGCCTAGATTAGTACTTTTTAAATTTTTTTCATTGCTATGCTGATCATTTTTCTGTGTCAGAAAGCTTAAAATCTTATGCTGCATATATTAACTTCTTTTGAAAGGTGTCTGAATTTTCATGGTAACAGAAATATTTCCTGCTGTGTGCATCAGAAATTCAGTCTCAGTCTTACTACAAAGTCATATGCTTGGTCATATTCTGGGGGGAAATTTATGAATCACTTTAACCTTTAATATGTATTACAGAAAGCCTGTAGGGCTTTCTTTCCAAGTCATGGATTGAGTACAAATACAGCTTTAATATGCTATTTAAAAATATAGGTGAGTTAAAGGTTAATATATTTAATGTAAATGTACTTGAAGCCATTATTTATTCAGACAATTCATTATAAATCTACTTTGAGCGTTTGTTATAGTCAGGATAGGGACATCTTTTTAAGAAGATGTATTCTGTATGGTCACATTGAAGATGAAACCTTCATTGGTTATGCATGGAAGAAAAGGAAGTAGATTATATGCATATTTATTTTTGTAGGTCTGCAAAACAATACAGAATTTTACTTTGCTAATAAGGCAGTTTAAGTATCTAAAGCTCTCATCTTATATATAAAAATAGACTAATATTCTTGCTTTTAAATTACTGGCAGTATTAAATGTTAGCAGGGAAAAAGTCTACCCAGAAAACTGAGAAAGAAACAGACCAATTAAAGTATAACACAAGGAGACCACCAAGTGAAATTTACAATGGCCATTGATAACATACTCATATTTATTGCAATAAGACAAAATTTACATTTCTTCAGATTACATTACTTCAAAGGAGAAACTCTTTTGTTTTGATCTCTGAGGCATGTATTCAATTGGAAATATACTAAAACTTATTTCTGGCTAGAGACACACAGCTTGGGTAAGAAGACAAAAAACAAGGTAGACAAAGACACCTAATAAGTAATTATGTGCTCAAAGTCATAATGAATTAGATGCATCATCTTGAATTCACCTGGAAACAATTGTAAAAGGCTTTTCTTAATTATTGCTTCTGACCGGCTGTTGAGAAGTTTCTAAGAAAGAATAAATTATTCCCATAGTCCAGGTTGGAGAATGTCTCTCTCGTCCCACAAAAGCAGAGATTGAAAGGGTAATAAAATCTGTTAGAACAAGACTGAGGAAATGGGCCATCTTTGGGAGCTCATGACTCCCAGAGAGTGGCTCTGGATAGAGTTCCAGACTCTTTTTATGTATTTGTCTTTACATGGTTTGAGAGCTTTACCAGTCCATGTGCACTGGTTAATATACTGTGAGGTGAGTTGTTTGTAGCTGGACTCCTGATAAATCTCTTGATCATGATAAATCATTTAGTATCCCCTCTTATAGGCACCAGCAAAGTTTAAAGGTATTTCCAGCAGAGTTTGCCCAGCTTTTTCTAACAGAAGCCTGGTTCCATGTTTTTTTGGTGTGCTTCAGCATATGACCTTTAAGACAGTAACTCTGAGCTGATGGTTCTGCTGTAGGCCTGGTATGCCATTTCTTGTGGCTGTCCTTTCTGTACAGGTAAAGGACACAATCAGCACATAGCAGTGGTGCTGCATCCCCACCAATGTCTAGGTAATGAGTCTCAGAATCTCCTGTACCACAGTAATCATCCAGATAACTGAAATCCATTGTGTAAGGCACTGGTCCATTGATGAATTAGAAATAAAGAAGTGTGAGATATGGTCTTGCTTTCCAGAGGTTTGAGTTCTACATGAGGAAATGATTTGAGTTGGGAAAATAAAAAAAACCATGTGTTAGTCAGCTTTCCATTACTATGACAAATCCCTTAGACGGTTAACTTTTAAGAGGAAAGGTTTGTTTTGGTTCATAGTTTCTGAGGTTTCCATGGTCACTCAGTCCTTTTGCCTTGGAGATGATGGCGAGGCCGTACATCATGGTAGGGAGCATGTGGTGGAGCAAAGCTGTTCATGGAATAACTTCTTGGAAGTGCTTTCTGGACAAATACCAGCAAATGACTCTGGCCCATGGGTCCATAGGACTCCTGATGCTTAGTTATCTCCTGATCCAAGTGATTTTTATTTTTTGTTTTGTTTTGTTTTCAGTATGAGAGAGTGAACCCCAAGGGTCCTTTGTCACTGAGTTACATCTGCAGCACCACCCCACCCACCTTTGGGAGATAGATCCTAAGTTGACAAGATATCCTTGAACTTGCAATTCTCCTGCCTAAGCCACATGAGTCATTAGGGTTACAGGCATGTGTCACTATACCTGGCCCAAGTGGTTTAACAAGGTGTTCTGTTGAGCCAACCATTGCTTACCAGGGAGGAGCAAAGAAGGGTGACTCTCAGATGGGTGGGAGGTACAATGACCAAGTGACATGCTTAATGTGTGTTTTGCAATGTTGGCAATTTAATTCACTGTATTATTGATGAATCATGCAAATTGTGGAGCTTTTTGTTTTTAAAATGTATGTCAAAATTCACAGGAAGTGTTTACAGGAAATGAAGGATCTTCTTCTGTTCAGTCTATTCTTGGCAAGAATTGTCTGGTGCCTACAATAGAAACCCCAGCCTCCACTAAAATGCTTCCCTTTCCTAATGGACTTCCTTTGCCCTGGGGTCTCGTGGTCTCCTAATAGAAAAAGAGTCATTAGGAAAAAAATCTAATATGCTGAGGTAGCTCTAATATAAGAAAAGTAATAGATGAAGTGTTGCTAGATTCAAAATGCATATTCTTCTAGAAAGAAGGCAATTACTGCTATAAAGATATAGGATTAGAAAAATTATTATAGCTGTAAAGTATGTGATATGTCTGTCTGTGGCACAGTTAATTTTAAAAGTATTACCAAGCATACAAATCATAAGAATAAAATGCTGAACCATACTAATTGAAAGTGAATTTAATATGCAATTCTGAGGAACTGTCTCTACTTATCCTGCTTTAAAAATGCTCTACCTGATAGGCTATTAGTTATCAGATTTTCTTTCAAATATCCAAGTTATTTTAGTAAAGAATATCACTCATGGACTTTATCTTTGATCCTTGAATAATTGTAGGCTATGCAGTAAGTAGTGGTGATGTTGAAATATTCATGTTTTATACTGGGTTTTAAGTATGCCAAGTCAAATTGCTGTAAGTTTATGTGTTTTATAAAAATCCAAAAGTTCTGAGTAGGGGTGAAAAGGAGACACAAATTAGTTTTGCTGCTCAGTTTGTGAGGTTTAACAACTGATAGAAAAATAGATTGATATTCATTTATATATACATCAATATTATCTAATGATTACTAGATTTTTAAAAATCAGCTACACTGATGACTTTTGAAGGAAGAAAGGAAGTATCTTTCTTATATGTGTGGTCTTTACTGTTTTTTCTCCGAAATTATCTTACCTATTCTTGGCCCTTTGCCCTTCCATGAAGATTTTGGGATTATCTTGTCAGATTCCATGCAAAATACCTTGTTGGTATTTTTACTGAAATTGCATTACTTTGTACATGATTTTAGAGACTGTGGTAGTCAGCTCTCCATTATTATTAAGGATACCTGAGATAATCAACTTGTGAAGAGAAAATGTTTATTTTGGCTCACAGTTTAAGAGATTCCAGTTCATGACCAGTTGGCTCCATTGCTTTGGATGAGGCAGCATATCATGGAGGGAGCATTTAGCAGAGCAAATCTAGTCACCCCATGGCTGGGAAACAAAAACAGAGAACAGAAGAGTCTGGGTTTCACGAGTTCCTTTGAGGGTATTCCTGCAGTGGCTTAAAGACCTCCCAGTAGACCCCACCTCAGTGTTTCCACCATCTCCCCATAGCACCACAGGCCTTGAACATATGGACCTCTGGGGGACACTTACTGAAATCAGAACAGGGAGAAATAGCACTTTATGTTATTGAGTGATCCTGACCCTGAAATATTATGTCCTTCCATCATTTGGTGCTTTTACAAAGTACTCCAACTGAGTGTTCTAGTTTTCTTTGTAGAGGCCTTGCACATCTTTTGATTCACTTAGGCTTAGTACTTATTTTAAACTTCTGTATCAATAATATCTTTTTAAACATGCATTTCCCCTCTTCTTTCTTCCACCTTTTGATTTTTATAAAGCATCCTCAATCCTACACTTACCAAATTACCAAAACCAAAGATAAGATCTCATCCTCACACAGAAAAAGATGCACTTACTTTAAGTATAGAGTTCAATGATTTTAAGCAAAAGCAAGAACTTGGGTGATCACCATCAGTACTGAAAAACTTTTCATCACATGTAAATTCTGCTCCCAAGGAAGTCACTTTTAAAACTTCTTAATGCAACATGAAGAAGTTTGCATTTTTAAATCCTGTGCATCCATATCCCACTGCTTACTCCCTTTTATATATAGACTCAAATTATAAAGCCTTCTCTTTGTGGGGACCCCTTAGCCTCCGGTTTTACTCTCCTGCCAGTTCTGTAGCGTCTGACTTGAGCTTCCTTGCACTCTGTATTTCTGCTGATCTCCTTGAGATGGGTACATGAGAACTATGTATTTCCCACCATGTCTGAACAAAGGCAACCATCTGTTACTTTCAACATAAGAGCAATTTGGTTAGATTCAAAATTCCTGAGCAATCAGTTTTTCTGGCATTAGTAGTTGGAGGAAAGGTCTGAAGCCAATGCAAGTTTCATTCCATAATAAGAACAGAATGATTTGTTCTGGGTTCTTCTCTGGAAACATGTATTATTGATTACTTAAATGTCTGCTTCTCATCCTCCAAGTGTGAGATTTATTTTTTCTCTCTTTATTTGCATCTCTCTGTCCCTTTTTTTGGTATTCTCATGAGTACTTATCAAGTTTATTTTCATCAGTGATTTTCAAACTATTTTTTTAACCAATAGCAGCCTTAAAAAGTCAAATTATTGTCCAGAACCACAGTTTATAAAAAGCCATAAAGATACAAGGGCTGTGTCCTGAGGGATGCCTGGAGCTGTACCCATGTTGTATCCTTTGGAGCTTGATAGGAAACATGATATATTCACATATGTAAATTTGGAGAACAGATAGAAAATTTTAAAATTGGGGAAAATTTAAGCACCACTTATTGCAAATATTTTTCATCATTTTGACTATTTGGGGCAGTATCATATTTTTCTCTTTCCTATTTCTAGTCCAGATTTTGATTGGGCCTGTCTGTTTTTCTGTTTTTGTGAAGTGTCTTCATATTTTTATGTGCTTCCTTCTGGACACTAGCTATTCTTACTTCTTCCTTTACAATCATTGCAATCTGCTTGTATTTATAGAGGCAGTGTCTATCATTGGAAGGCTTTTAGAAATTTTCTTGGAGTTAGCCTATCCCTCAGTATTTTAGAACATGCCTACATATTCTTATGATAGAAAGATGTTATTTTAGCCATGTGTGTTTGTGTGTGTGCATATGTGTGTCTTTTTATACATTCTTAAGAGGAAGGTATGTCCATTAGGGTTCTTCAAGGAAACAACTGGTAACATATAAGAGGAGATTTATTGTGGTAATTGGCTTACCAGCTTTGGAGGCCCATAATCTGTCCTTACTGAGCTGGAGACTCAGAAAAACTAGTGGTGTAATTCTCAGACCTGAGTCCCAAGGCCTGAGAACCTGGGGCTGTGGGTAGGGAGTGTTGATGTAAATCCTGGAAACTAAAGACCTGAGAACCAGAAACTCTGATTTCCGAGGGCAGGAGAAGATGATGGTCCAGCTCATAGGGAGAAAATGGGCTCTGCCTCTGCCTTTTTATTCTATTCTGGCCCTAAATGGATTGGACATCACCCACCCACATTGGTGATTGTAGATTTTCTTACTCAGATAACTGATTCAAATGCTAATCTCTCCCAGAAATATTACTGGAGACACCTGGAAATAATGTTCAACCAACTATTTGTGTATCTCTTAGCTCAGCCAAATTGACTCATAGAATCAACCATCCCAGAAGATGATCTTTTCTTGCTTGGAAGTAGTATAATGTGCTTTATTGTAGATGCTTGATATGGCAAGCACTGCCAGTGTTAGTTGGCTGCATACATGAGTCCGTACATACACACACTCACAGCAGACGTATTCACACACATATACAGGGCTACATACATGCATTCACATATACATACTTACTTACCTACCTACCTACATACATATATTTATAAACCAACAGCCTGTCTAGGGAGGACCTTCAGGAGCTCTTGCCATTCTCTTGCAGAAATGCAGAATTGGTGAGAATTGTGTGGATGCTCTTTGTGACCCGTTCTCTTTGGTGTGCAGTACTTAGTCCTACCTTTTTCCTAAAGTACATATACCTTCAAATTTACCAGTCCATAAGAGACTAAGGACAGAATACTTTTCTGTGGCCTTGGAGAGAACATATTGCTATTTTGTACAATTAGCAGAAAAATTATTTGTATACTTTTAACGTTTTTTTAAAAATGGTGCTTCATAATATTTTCTTAAAATGCTGTTGCTATCTCATATCTTTCCTATGAAAAACATTTTATTTATTTATTTTTACTTTTTTTCCCCCTAGTGCTGGAGATTGAACTCAGGGCCTTGCACATGCTAGGCAAGGCCTCTGCCACTGAGCCACGTCACCAGTCCTAGAAAGCATTTTAGTCAGTGTTTTATTCCAGATATTCATATGTCATAATGAATATGCTCTGATTTAAGTGTCATCCTCATACACTTATGTATGTCACTTCACACATGTCACTTTACACAGATCAAAATCTATGTGGGTCTAACCTAATAGAGATCAAAGCTAGAATTCAAATGTCTAAGTGTCTTGACTAGTGGGTCTGAAAAGCTGTCAAATGATGAACAATGAATAATATCATTTGATAATAAACAAATGAGCCAAATGGTTGATCCCAGCATGACAAGAAGAAGAAGAAAAAATCCAAGGAATATACAAAAGGAAGGAAATAAGCGAAAAAAAATATAAATAGAAGTCACTCCAAATAAAGTACCATTTTGGTGGGCCAACGTACTGGCAGTGGGCACGTCAGAATGTGCGACAGCTGACTGTGGAGGTTGAATGCGGAAGGGCAGGCTTAGAATTAGCAAAAGGGTGAGTGAGTGAGTAGTTTGTCAGATGATGAATGAGCTGGTGACATACACCAGACAGACGACAGAGGAGAGGCTTCCTGAAAAAGTCAGAGAAGACACTAAAGGGGGGAGAAAGTCTCCCGTCCTGAGGCCCAAGAACTTTAAAACACAGTATCATAAGCAGGAAAATTCATGTAACTAATCACGATAATTAATCTGCTTTGGCAATTGCCAAACACATAACATAACATCCACTGAAGTTAAAACTAAGACTACATAGTGTGTTCCTGGTTATTCATGATTTGCATTACATGATTACCACTTTTTAGCTCTTATCTGCCTCAAAGAAGGCATTTTCTTTATAAAATAGAGATTATAGTAGTACTTTCCTTCTACCCCTATGAGGTCATTTGAGGATTAAATTCCATATGAAATACTCAAAACATTACTTAATACATAATAAGTAACTAAGAGCATTACTGTTAGTCACTGTTGATATTGTTAATCATATCATTCTTGTTGCTTTTGATTTTCCATTTATTTCCTTCTTGGAACGCAAACTTACATCTTATATATCCTCAGTACGTAATTCAGAAAATGACTCACACTCAAGACTCCCACATCCGTTGAATGAATGAAATACTGATGAACTCCCTTATCTCTCTCTTTTCAAAATGTTTTTATTAGTGCATTATAGTTAAACATAATAATGAGGTTCATTTTGACATATTCATAGATGCATGTAACACAATTTGCTCCATTTCAACCTCCAGTACTTCCCCTTTCTCTCCCCTTCTTTTTCTCCCTGATCTCTTTCCTCTATTGGTTTTCCTTTTATTTATTTATTGTTTTTTAAATTGCTACATTATAGTCACACATAAAAGTGGATTTCATTGTGATACATTCATACATGCACATAGCATAATTTGGTCAATTTCATTCTGCAATTCCTCTCCTTTACCATCCCTCCTCCCTCTCCTTGATCCCCTTACTGGACTCCACTGTTCTCCTTTCTATTTTCAGGAGATTCTCCCCTTTTAAAATTCCTTATTTTTCTCTATATGCTTCTGCATATGAGAGAAAACATTCCACCTTTGACTCTAGTCTGGCTTATTTCACTTAACATCATGTACTCCAGTTCCTTCCATTCACTTGCTGGTGAACTACCTTACCTCTTACTGAATATTAGTAAGTATTGCAAACTTTAGGGGAGAGCTTGTAGGATGTTTTGTTTTTGGTTTTCAGAGAGAGTTTTCAAATGTTACCAATATCAGATAAACTTCAATTCCTTTTTGCAATTATTAATTAAGTAAATGCATAAACTCACAAAAAGAATAATTTGAGTAAGAATAAAAGAAATAAAATCAAAATCTAAGAAACAATAGACAATCAAGAAGCCCAAAATTGTTTGAAAAGAGTTATAAGTACATAAATGTATTATTATCAAGATAAAAATGGAGAAGAAACACAAATAATAGAAAAAATGGAAAAGGAATACAGCAAGATAAAGAAGAGATTTTAGACAAGCTAGTTAGCAACTTCATGTTGATATTTTTGAAAATTTAGATGAAATGGTTAGTTTTCATAGATAATACAAGGAGCCAGAATTAACATAAGAAGATATAGGCAGAAATAGAGAAATAACCATTAAAATACTTGAATTAGGGTCCCCAAATCTCTTGTTCCTTGGTAGACACCAAGCTTAGATTTGCAGGTGATTTTTTAGCAAACTTTTAGGAAATAGATAATATAAATAGTTATATGATTTAAAGCTTGGTTGGTAGTGTTTATATTTCATACCATGAGGAGGCCTTAAGCAGAGATGTCTCTGGTCATGGATAAGTTGATTTTCAATGTCTGCAGAGAACAGTTTGTATTAATTTATTATAGGTCAAGTGCTGTCTCTGCCCCTGCACTTCCTGACTTGCCATGAATTTATTGTGTTATCACTTGAGTTTTTCATTCTGTAGGAAGCCAAACACTGCCTTCTTCCAATTTCTGGCAGCTTGGAGATGTTTCCAATTTGTGTTATCATTTTATTGTTAGTTTACAATCCAGTTTGTTAGTACATCATGTAAATAAGTCCCATGCATGAAATGCAAAAAGCCAAAATTCATTTATTCATGATTGATGCCAATTTATATGCAATATAGCTTGTACACTTTCCTGATTAAACTGGGTTTTTTTTTCAATAGATAATGTTAGCAATCTGGATTTTACATCCTGACTTTTTTTTGTCTTTGTAATTCTGTAGACACAAAACTGAGTCTTCTAATTTCACTTCATTTAATATGGGATATATGTTAAGATTTTCCTTTTGAGTATATCATGGGAAGGAGTATGGACATTTCCTGGTAAAAGCAGATTTTGTATGACAGAAGGAGTAGTACTCCTGTTTGAGGGTCTGATGAACTTTCCAGAAGGTCTAGGAAGGCAGATTCTGCAAAAGAGAAAGCAGCTAAGTCCTGACTGTCACCTGTGCACAGGAGGTCCAGCCGCCCCATCTGCAGTGCTTGGTCACATCACACAGGCCCTTCTCCTTCAACTTGACTTTCTGTTAATTATAACAGAAAGTTAATAATTATAACTTAATTAATAATTATTATTATAAATATAAATATTATATTAACAATAAATATTAATAAATATAATAACTTAAGTTATTTGAGAAGAAGTCCTTAAATTAGATCTAATATGCTGTGTGGTCTTGTTAGCCAATAGTAAATAGTAAAATTATTTGATCAGAATTCAGAGGTTAGGTTACAGTTACATAAGAAAAAAAAGAAATTGATTATTAGGTCTTCATTTATAGTATTTAACTTATAGAAAGTGTGTTCTTCTCTAGGGCTGACCTTGAACTGTATGATTTTAGTCATATGATTTCATGTGGCTGAAAACATTCTGTGAATTCTTGTGTGCATGTTCCTTGTTTGAATTATTTTGTATGGCCTTTGCAGTTTTTCTGCTGAGGTTGAATTTTTGTCAAGGTTGTGTGAAGTCACAGGCTTCAGAAGCCACATAACCCTGTTTCCACTGAGTTGGTTTGTGAACCAGAGGGATTCTTTTGAAGTTCATTCCAAATTCTGTCACTGTAGTATTCAAACTCTCTCAATATTCCATATCCCCTCAGGCCCAAAGCCAAAGATGATCTAAGATCATCTCCTATACCCCCAGTTCCTCCTTCTGGCTTCCTTCATTACTGAGCTCCTTGCTGGTCCCAGCATCTGGAACCTTCCTTCCCCTACAGCTGGTGCTGCTGCCCTGATCTTCAAGTTTTTGCTCAAATGTTAAAATTTCATTCAAAAATTGCTTTTCCATCTCCCAGCCTCCCTCCCTGTTTTAATTTTCTCTACTTACCACATGAACTAATCAGCTTAGTATTAGCACAATGACATACCCAATGCAGGCTAGTTAAGAAGTAAAGGGAGGTTTATTTTGGCACACAGTCTAGAACCAAAGTCCAAGATAGGGTGTCCCTAGGTTTGGGCCTTTGGTGAGGAAGACACATTATGGTGGGAACTCATAACAGTGAGAGCTCACATCTCAAGCCAGGAAGCACTGAGAGAAAGGACACAGGCAGAGTCCCACAGTTCCTTCCAAGGACTTGAACCAAATGACCTAAGGATGTGCTACTAGGGCCCTCCTCTGAAAGAGGCGGGAACCTCCCAATAGTGGCATCTAGGGGACCAAACCTGAAACATATGGGCCTTTGGGAACCACTCATCCAAACCATAGCATCAGCTTTAAATATCCTTATGATTTGTTTAGTCTCTTGCTTTTTGAGGTTTCCCTGTTGGTTTTATTCACAGCTGCATTGAGAGTAGCACCTGACACGTTAATGACATAGTCAGTTGTATTTCGGACTAAATAGATGAACTCAGAATTTGGAAGCTTCAAATCGAGTTTTTCCAAACCCAAGTGCAAGACTGGACATTTTTCTCCTATCATTTCCTCTTACTCATTGAAGCCCATCAATCTCTTGACCTCGGGTTTAGTCACCTACCCATATTCCCTGTTCATCTCAGTTGGGCCTCCTGTATATTTGTGACAGCTCATGCTGTGTGGTTCCTCAAAACATTGACGGTGAACAGGATGTTCATTCATTTCTTGATAGAATTCTCTCAAGGCTCTGTGCTACAAGAGATAAATTAAGACCTGACTGATCTTTGCCACCCAGATGTACTGTGGCTATGCCACCTTTACGCCCTCAGAGGACGAAGAGCACATCCTGCTGCCACTACTGTTGTGAACCAGCATTGACCTAATAAGTCCCTGTAGGACTGCTTGATTCTAGTTATCCCTGGTCTTTGTTTTCAATTGCAACAAATGTGTGTCCATCTTCTTCTACCACTTTCTTGTCTCTGAATTTTAAGGTAAAAAAATTATTTCATCATAGCAGAATTTTTTATTTTTGTGATCCATTTTAAAATGAAATCCTAAGTTTCTTTGTGTTTATGTTATGTATATAAAATAGAATAATGACATTGTGGAGACAAAGTCGAAAATGATAATGACTTAAAAATTAAAAAACCATATACATGCAGTTCCTTACAGTGGTTCACCTTTCCATTGGTTCAGCTTTACTGTGGTGTAAGAATAATATGCATTTAGTAGAAACCATACTTTGAATATTGAGTTTTGATCTTTGCCTGGGCCACCAATAAGCAGTATAATCCTCTCTGGCAGTACATCCGATCAAGAGAGGAAACCTCCAACACTCTAGTGCACTGTGTTGCTGAGCTACAAGGTCCCATAGGTATATTTGATGCATTTCCAGCTTATAGTATTTTCAATTTACTTTAAGATTATTGGAACATCACCCCATCATAAGTGCAGAAGCATCTGTATAAATTGATAAATTATTCCTTCTTTTAGAAGACTGAAAACAAGGAAGATCAGTTTCAAACCCTATGTTGAGAGAGCATTTCAAGTGCACTGCAGATGGCTTTGTGTGTCAGGCCATTCCAAAGTGAATCCAACTTTTTCTATGTACCACCGATAGTTATGGGCCAAATTGGAAGAAAATCAGTAGTTTTAATTCTTGATCTATGGCTTAAAATTCCCATTTATGCCCAGGTAAACTGGAGAGGAGTCTATTTGATCAGAACTTTAACTTAAGATCACTTGGTCCCTTTTGGAGTTTTGTCTCAGTTTTAGTTTATCACCAAGAATATTCAAGAGGAGTAGTTGCAGACTTGGAGAATTTTCTGAAATTTACATCATCTCAATTAAAACCAAAAGACTCACTAGATAATATCACCATAAATCTTCTTGGTTTGCACAGAAGATCATGAACTCTAATTCTATAATTGAAGATGATAGGAAAGTGAAGTGATGAATTTGGAAGTCAATAGAAAGAGCTATTTGAAGCACCATAAAAATACCCCTTTATGGAACTGTTCCATAAAGTAACAAAGAATTTAGTTAACATAAATATTTTGCTTTAATTGCCTTAATTTGTGTAGAAATGGAAACCAGTGGGCATGACTTGCCTTGTAAAACCAAAGACTTCACCCACTGACAGCTGTTCCTACATCTGTTAGTTCTCTGCTGCCATCTTGGAGTGTGTGTGTTGTGGAGTGAGGGCTGAGACAGCTAAGATTCACATTTTTGTGCCAAATCTTCTATCTTGGGGAACAGAACTCGGACTGGAGGCACGTTCTTTTATTTTTTTTTATTTTTATTTTCGTTGTAGATGGACACAATGTCTTGACTTGATTTATTTATTTTTGCATGGTTCTGGGAATTGAACCCTGTGCCTCACACATGCCAGGTGAGTGAGTGCTCTACCACTGAGCCACAATCCCAGCCCCAGAAGTATCTTCTTAATGGGACCTAGCTGGTGGCATTTCTCAAACACTTCAGAGAGTGTCCTCAGAAATGTGATTTTTTTCTGTTTCCTACCACCCTCTTCCCTGGGCTTCTGTCACAGGTGTTGATCTGATATTTTCTTTGCTTTTGGCTCCTTCCCTGGGTTTCCAAGCTGTTCTTTCCCTTTTTGACTTCTGCTTTCTTAAAGCCTCCAAAGTTCATACTGTGGCATTCGTCACACATGCAGCTTTCTCTTTGACATACTCTGGAGGGCACCTGCCTGAACTGAACCTTAGTTGTGCTGCTTAGCAACTGGACAACTTTAGAATGTTACTTATTTTCTCTGTGCCTCCATTTTCCCCTTTTAAAAATAGAGATAACCATGGTAATTCGTTGGGTTGTCATGAGGATTAAAACAGTTAATAATAAAATGCTTATAGTAATGTCTAGCAAGTAATAAATGTCAACTGTCATGATTTTATCTCACTGGGACATGTAATTGAAAGGCAGTGGAATGTCCTTCTATAGAGGTAAAGTGATGGCAGAGCAGGGACCTCAAGTCCTTGGTATTATCTTGGAAGTGTATTCCCCATAGCTGAGTTGTTTTTAGGTTATTGCAAAAGCAGAGCCCAAGACAAGGAAGCAGGAATGAGAAACTGGAAGGGTGGGCAGGGATAAGAGTAAGATTCCCTAGGGGGGTTGGGGACTTGAATGCCCTGGGCTGTTGGCCTAGAGATGTACAGAATGTCCAGAACTGTCCCCTGAAAGAGTTAGGACAGGATTTTGTCCACTGGCTCCTGGGACCTGTCCTACCCTGGGCTGAGCATTGCATTAGGTGGCATTAATGCTTCTGTGTTCCAGAAGGCCAGGTGGATTTCTAAGGGTAGAAAGGACTATGTATGGATGGCAGAGAGAAATGGGGTAGAGCTGAGGTTGGGTGCTATTGACCTTCTACAACCTTGTCTGCACCACTCAAAGGCCTCCCTTCATTCTTTCCCAACTCCAGGCTCCTGTCCAGTCCCTCTCTGCTAGGCTCTTCACATAAGAGTCCATGAACAGAACAGGTTTTAAGAGGTAGGGGGACTTAATTCAAGGGAGCCAGTGGACAGTGTCCCAGATACAGCTTCAGTGACAGCTTTCCAGTACTATAGAGGTACTCTTAATTCAAGGTCATAGTGTCTCTTAATTCTTCTATCATTAAAAACTAGAGTTATGGAGGAGAAGCCAGCATTTATTAAGCACTGACTACATACAGGCACTTGTAATTCTAGAAGTCTTTATTATATTGGGATTTTATTGCAGTTCTTTAAGGAGAGATGATATTATTCTCACTTGCTGTAGGGAAAAGCAGGCTTGGCAGAGTGAGACAACTTACCTAAAGTTATGTAAGTGGCAGAAATGGGGCTCAAACACAAGTCTGTATGTGTGTGGGAGAATGTGCATGTATCTGTGTGTCTGTATGTCTATATGTGTGTAGTTGAGTGTGTCTGTGTGCTGGGTGTGTATATTTGAGTTGTGTCTGGTATGTATGGCTGCATGTATGTATATGGTGTATTATGTGATTTGTGTGTCTGAATGTGTGTGTTGTGCATATATGTGCTTATATATGATTACATGTATTTGCATTATTTGTGTATGAGATTGTATGTGTAGTGTATGTTTCTGTGTGTAACTGTGTGCACATGTATCTGTGTGTCTGTATTGTGGTGTGTGTCAATGTTTCTGGTATGTTTTTGGATGTATATTTTTAAAATAATAATATTCTGAAAACCTCCAGGCATCTTAAGGTTTGATTCCTACCAACTCTCCCAATCCTGACCCTACAGGTGGGAAAAACATACCTTGGGTCAATCTGCAAAGGGGCTGAGCCATGGGCTAGGCTGTAGCACTCAGGCATGTTTCTATGCTACAGTCTTGAGAGGAATTCCTTCTGGTTTGAGGAATCTCAGACTTTGCTCTTAAGGCCTTTAACTGATTAGATGAGGTCAACCTACATTATGGAGGGTGATTTGCTTTACTTGGTCTATTTCTCCCATCACAACAACATCTAGACTGGTTTGATTAAACAACTAGGCAATAGCCTAGCCAAGTCGACAGAAAATTAATAACCATGTTTCTTTTATGAGTATGTAGGCAAATAAGAACGCTTATTTGTCCACTTATACTTCACTATATATCTTTGCTTTTCCTGCTCAACAGTACATTTGGAGAGCATTCTAAATCTGGACTAAAGAACTTCCTTATTCCTTTCTACTGGCTCATACAGTATTCTTGGCAGCTATAAAATATTTGAATAAATGTGACTACATCAAAGTAAAACCTTTTCCATTTCTAAACAAATAATCATTTTTTTAAAAAGCAAGCAAACTCAAAACCAAAATAAACTGGGAAAAATGTTTCCAATTCAGATCACACTTAGTTTGTACTTTCTAGACATTTCTAGTCCAAAATAAATGGACACAGACAGCTCACACAGAAAGAGATGCAAATGACCCTAACCTCATGAAAATGTGTGAACCTCCTGATATCAGAAATTCTTATTGAATACATAATGAGATATCCTGTTTTATCTATCAGATTGGGCAAAACTCTACATGTTGGAGAACATAATCTTTTCATGAGCCTATGGGAAAACAGACCATCTCATACTTTGCTAATAGGCACATAAAATGGGACATACCCCAGGAGGACAATTTTGTAGAATTAAAACTATAGGTTAAGTTACACTTTGACTCAGCAATCTCAGTGGTAGGATTTGATCTGTAGGTAGGGCTGTACAGCTGGGAAGTGAGACCTCATTGCAACATTGCACTTAATGCAAAAGACTGACAGCAACCAGGAAATTAATTGTAGAGGAAGCAGATGATAAACTATGGCATGTGCACAATGGAATATCTGCAGTTGTTTAGAAATTCTGTAGGACTAAAAGCTTGCATTAGGGCCTTACAGATAATATAACTGAGATGCATGGAATATGTATCAGTCCTTTTCCCTCACTCACATATGTGCACATCAATTCCTGCTATCGCTTCCTTGAGAAGTAATCTGCATAGCAGCCACAATCAGGGCACCTTTTGCCCTGCATGGGGCCAGACAAGGGCTGGAGTCTACTGCATCTGTCAGAGGTAGAGGTGGCCTTTTCGACTTACAGCAAAACCCTTGTGTGGCTTGAGGGCCTGACTAGTTTGCTTCTGTAAAGATACAAATAGGATCCTGTTGATAAGTCTTCTAAAAGCTTTCAATAGCTTCTTGTCTCATGCTGGGAAAAAAATAAAACATTCCCCTCTAGCCTGCAGTGCTTTGCCTAAACTGTTTACTTCATCCAATGGAGCTGTGGGTGCCAACCTCTCCTAACAGTTTCTGGAACTTTCCAGAGTTGCCCTCTATGCTTGGAACGTGCTTCCCTTGACTCCTTTTATACAGGCCCCAGGGCTCAGGTGCTACCACTTCCTCCACTGAAGCTCCCTAGGACTCCTCAGCATGTCACTTGTTTATTTCTTCCATGGTAGTTGATACAGACACACAAGATTTAATCTTTGTCTCCTTGATGTTCTACCTCCTGACTCTGACTTCCAGGAGACCCTATTTGTGAGCTACCTAGAACATGGAACCTGCCTTGCATATTGTGGAAGTGACCAGCTTTGCAGATTGCAAGGCAATCCTCCAGTTCCAGTCAAGGCCACTTTGCTGAGCCCTGCAGACTGTTTCTGCTTTCACTGGCACATGTGCCCATCGCCCCTGTGTTCTGGCCTGTGCCACACTCTTCAGACTTGCAGTGCCCTCATGCCCTGAAGCTGAGTATCCTCAAGAATGCCTTAGTTTCATTGCCTGCTCTGCATGCAGTTAATGGATGAGTAACAGATGTAATGTTGAAAAATGAGTGGACGCGTAAACAAAGCAAATGAATGAAGTTAGGAATAAATGCTAAAATGAATGGGCACACTGTGATACAAATTAGGACTTGTACATTTTAGTTGCATCTCTACTGTAAGCTAGTGTGATGGGCAGAGTTACATCCACTAGCTGGGCTTTGGGGGCACCTTGATCTCTCCTTGGGAGTATTCACTACAATTGCACTTCCCTAACCAGCTCCTCCCACTTCAGTGTGCCATGGAATCTCACTCCGGCTGCTTCATTGATGTGTCCCAGCTCATACCCTAGTGCCTGGCATATGTGAATCATGAATAAATGAAGTATGAAATTGATAATGTAAAAATAGACTAGAAACACAAATGAGAGGGCATAGAAAGAAACAGGAACAGACAGTCCATAACTCTGAAGCTGTGGGAATCTTGAAATGATGCTGATGATACTCTCCTCCTTCCTTCCTTCCTTCCTTCCTTCCTTCCTTCCTTCCTTCCTTCCTTCCTTCCTTCCTTCCTTCCTTCCTTCCTTCCTTCCTCTTTCCCTCCCTCCCTCCCTCCCTCACTTCCTTCTTTTTTGTGTATTGCTGGAAACGAAATCTAGGTTTCATGCATTCTAAGCACGTATTCTACCACTGAGCTAAGAACTTATCCCCAGGGCTGATGATTCTTGAAGAGGTTTTGGACTTTTCTATCAACCCATCTCCTATGAATGTGATTTTCTTGGCCATATTACCGGATTTTCATCATTGTCTTTCTGCTTTTTTTTTTTTTTGGAACACATTAACAATATTCTGAGTAACAAATATTGGATACAAGGTGATAGTAGTTTCTAAGGATGATAAATGATTCTGATTAAAATAAAATAATAGTGTTAGAGTCATGAGGAGCTGTAAACCTCTGCATGCCACAGAATTGCCCTCGCAGTCTCTTCTATGCTTAATGTGATGAGAACAGCTCTCCTTCAGTTAGTTTTTGGTGTATTGGCCTCACTCAATGAGTCTGCAAACACATTTAATCAAAAAGTGATATATCATACTTCTAAAGGGTCTCACCTCTCACGTGCCCTCTGCCTACCCCTGCCCTGCCACAAATCCATATTTCCCACTTTTGCAATCTGGTCACCTTGCCACCCTTCCCAGTGCTCTCCTGTGCCTCTCCATTGTCCATAGAGCAAACAGATACCTCGCAAGCCTGCAGCACCCTCTGCGTGGTGTTTTGTGTCTGGCTCAAAAATACTCTCTGCTTGTGTTTTGTGTTAAACACCAGTGCTTGATGAGAATCTTAAATATTTTATTCTCATACAAATCCTAATCTGAAGCTACACTCAGCTAGAAAATCAGAATACAATAAAGTACACACACACACACACACACACACAAAAGAAAAGAATTTTTATGGCAAAAATGCTCGTCTGTGGTTCTATGTGAAGCAAGGCCATAGCTGAGGACATTGGGTCATGACTAATGACTGACCAATCACAAAGCAGCACCTTTGCTATCGCGTTCCATTTTCAGGTCCTATGTGGACCACATTTTACATAAGCAGCTTATTAAATGGTAACATTTTCATAAATTAATCAGTGACTTTATAGTGATGAGATTACATGTCTTACAGTGACAGTTCTTTATATTTGAAAATCTTCTTAATTAGACATCTTTCTCTGCAAGTCAAAAGATGTAATTTATCTTGAAGTTATGCATAAATTGGAGCTCTGCTGGATGCCATTGCCGTTGTCATTAAAACATTATTTGGTAAATTAAATCTGTATTTAGTTCAGATCTAATGAGTGCAGTATTATTGTGACAGATGGCAGAGGAAGGACTGAGTATGTTCCAGTGTCTTTACTTCAAAGCACATTCCTAGGTCCTAAAGCTGTAGGACTGTCCCAGTGAAGCACAGATCCTTGAAGGGGCTTTCACACATCCCCGCTGTCTGTTCACATGGAAAACTCTGCATGTTCCACCTCCACGTCTCTAGCCCTTAGAACCTAAATCCATTTCTCTCTGGATTTCTCTTTACCCCTTCACCCTCATGTTGAGAACTTCTCAGAAAGAAGGCCTAGTACTCAGGGCTTCCGCTTCACCAGCCCTCTCCATCAGTATCAGGGCTGAATGGAAGGATGAGTCTGCTGGGAGCAGCCAAGAGCCCCATCTCCTGCTGGGCACCAAAACATGGTTGGACTAAATCATAAATGGCAATCTAATCATGGATGGCCAGGTAGATGGAGAGGCCAGTGTCCTCCTGGGAAATACAAAGAAGCAGCCCTGTACCAGCCCCATCTCCAGGGTAGCTCCCTGTGCTTTTGCCCTCACTGGGGACCACCCCTGTCCACCAGTCAGTCCTGGCTTCTTGGCCTCATCTCCTATTTCAAATCCTGTCTTACCTATGACCACCTTCCTTTTTACTCCTTAGGCCCAGAGAAGCTATGATACTGGCTCTCTTCTCGCTCTAAGTAGTCCCATGGCAGTAGCTTTGGTGCCATCTTGACCACATTCAGCACTACTGCCTCTTCTTTATGGGTTCGAAGTGGTACTTTAATTCTGCAGTAACTTCTCTGTGCAGGAACTGAGTAACATATACATACATATCTATACAATCTATATCATATTTCATTACATACGTATATTATGTGATATAATACACATACATACACCAGTACAGTTGACCCTCCATATCTCTGTGTTCTGTATCCATGGATTCAATCACATAAAGTATTCAAAGAAAAACAATTGTGTCTTTACTGAGCAAGACTTTCTTACTTATCATTATTCCCTAAACAATGCAGAACAACTATTTATATAATGTTTACATTGTATTAGATATTGTAAGTCATCAAGAGATGATTTAAAGCACATGGGGGTATGTATATAGGTTCCATGCACATACGGCACCATTTTATATAAGGGACTTGAGCATCTGTGGATTTTGGTATTCATGGGAGGGGGTTTCCTGGAATTAGTCCTTTTCAGAAAACAAGGGACAGCTATGCACACACATGCACATACCCCTTAAGGAATCCTTACAAAAAGGTATCACCTTCATTGGACAAATAAGAAAAATGTCTCTCCAAGTAGATGAATTATTTTGTGAGTCAACCCAGCTATGAAACATCACAGCCTACCATTTGACAACACAGACCCTGACTGCCTGGGTGAAAATCCCAGCTCTATTCCTGATCACTTTGGGATCTGTGCCTCAGTTTCTTATCTGTAATATGAGATAATACCTCATGGGGCAGTTGTAAAAACGGATGGACCCGATGTATATAAAGTGCTCAGCCATGTTTGGCATGTGATAAATCCTCAATATGCTAAACTGTTATTAGTGTCTGTTGTTAACTTACTCCCCACTGGGGTTGATCTTGGAAATGTTAGCCTTCAGCCACAGGGAACGTGGATACACTGTCCTCTCCCACCATTTGCTCTAGTGATTTATTGCTCCTTCAGTTTTGGCTTCCCCACCTCCCTACCCCTAGAATATAACAGTGTCCCTGTAACCAGTCTAGGAGTGGGGAAATCTACATAAAAAAGCAGGCATCTCACCTTGACAGTCTCCCTCCCAAGCTAGCTAAGTTGGAGGTTTGTGAGTCTCCACCCACACAAATCTCTCTGTTCCCACACACAGATCCACAGAGAGGGTTTCCTGTTTTCTGATTTTATTTTACATGGAAATGGATTTATACCACTCACAGTATTCTGAAACTTTGTACTTTCACTTAGCATTTGCACATTCATCCAATCAATCAATGGAGATCTAGTCAATTTACTTTTTTTTTTTTTTTTTTTGGTACCGGGGATTGAACTCACGGGCACTCGACCCCTGAGCCACATCCCCAGCCCTATTTTGTGTTTTATGTAGAGACAGGGTCTCACTGAGTTGCTTAGTGCCTCGCCATTGCTGAGGCTGGCTTTGAACTCGCGATTCTCCTGTCTCAGTCAATTTACTTTTAATGGCCATATAATGCTCTTCTTTGATGTCTGCAGGAAATGCATATCTCAGATTAATTTTCCTTGCTACACATAAATTTTCTCCTAATGTCAGAGTAACTGAAATAAAACTTCATTTCAAACAATCAAGCGAACAAACTCACACCTGAGATTTCTTCCTATTTTGCTAGGGATTTGGAGAAGAGATCTGTAGGAAGCCCACCCAGATGCTAGGATTGGAGTGGGGATGGGAAATGTGGAGACATGTACACAGCACAGATGGAAGAGCGTGGGCATTGCTAGAGGGGTGGGGCTTTAGGTTTGTACCAACCAGCACTTTTTCTCATAAGCACTGACATCTGGTAGACCTTGCTTTGACTGTTCTGCCAGGAACCAGCTGTGGGACCTGGGAGAGCTGCCTCCCATTTCTGCTTAAATGAGGATGACTTGGGCTTAATATGAGACTTCAGTAAGACCATATAGGTGGGCACACACCTGCTTCTCAGTGTAGGTATATCCAGTCACTATTAGTACTGGTTTTTCTTTTTAATTTTAATAAGTGTTAAATCAGCAGAGGTTTGGGAAGTTTGTCTGTAAAGATATATGGGAAGCAGCTCTCAGGTTGTGTGGGGGGCTGTGTTGCCTTAGCTGAGAGCAGGGTAGGTGACCCTTGCCTGGAACAGGTAACCTCTTTCAGGGCAGGTGATCCCTGGCTGGGGCAGATGGCTTATGGCTAAGGCAAGTGAACCCTGGCTAGGACAGGCAAACTCTGGCTGAGACAGGTGACCTCTTGCTGCATCAGGTAACCTCTGGCTGAGGCGGATGACCTCTACCCCTGCTAGTTCATGTTTCTAGGATCTTCAGCCACATGTTCTCTGGCCTATCTGATGACTCCTTGAAATCAGAGTTGTGAAGCCCATAACTAGGAGTTCATTTTCTTCGACATTTCTGACCACTGCTTTGGACTGGGCCACATGTTGCCTTTTTGGGTTGCAGTAATGCTTTTCTTTCTCCCGGTCTCTGTCTCCATTTTACTTGGGCAGCTGTTAGGAACTAAGGACACGAGATGCATGTTTTACTGGGTAACAACACAGCATAAGATGTGGTCTGGCAAAGATTGTGAAGTCCTTTGTAGCAAGAAGATGTATTAGTCCCACTTGCTTGTTAAAAAGCATCTCTAATGGAATTCCATTGACTCTGTTGCCTCTGGATAAACCTACCTATAACTGTTGGAAAGAAAAAAGATATTTCACAGAAACGGAGCTCCAGAAATCACATTCTCTTTTTGTTATGCTCATGATTTTGTGAGGGAAGAATTTAGGCAGGGCACAGAGAAGAGGTCTATGCCTGGAACTCCTGCAGATGGCTGGAGATGGCTGGAACATCTGTGCTGAGGCCATATGTTGGGGGTCTTGGTTCTGCTTACTGGCTAGCCTTATTGGTTCTGTATGTTGTGTCTGCTGTGGTTGAGATGTATGCAAAGGTTCCAAAACTCACAAGCATGTGCAAAGCCTGGCTGGGAAAGATGGAACAGCTGGGGCTGGCACCTCTCTCTTCCTTTAGCCTCTCTATTTGACTCCCTGGGCTTCCTCAGAGCATGGTGGTCTCCTGGTGGTCATACTATGACAGGGCAGCTGGCTCCTCCCAGAATAATCATTCAAAGAGGCTTGGGTGAAAGCTACATGGATTCTTACAACTCATCCTCCTGTGTCCCAGAGTGTCACTTCTGTCACATCTGGATCAAGCAAGCTACAAAGGCTGGCTCATGTGCCAGGGGACAGGCATTAGATTCTACTACTCAATGGGAGGAGAAGCTGTCTCTAACTACAAAAGTTTCCTTTTAAATTTTAACATTAAAGTATTTTAATACACTGAGTTGAAATTCAACATAATGTTCTATTTTAATATTTAATATTTTGTTCAAATGTTTAACATAATAGCAAAGACTGTTTTATCCTAGCCCTTAGAATCCTCAAAGTATAAAAACGTATAGGTCAGAATTGATGGCTATGAGAAAAGAAACTGCTATGAAATCCTTACCACTTTGAAAAGCTCTGCTGCATATCTGGTTAAAGCATTCTGTCTGCAGTGGGCCATGTACATCCCCAAGCTTGTTAGTAAGACTCATTTGGTTTCCAGCTGAAGGCCTGGGGGCCTCTCGTGAGCAATGGACATCACCTTGATGTATGACACCTACACAGTCTCCCTGGGCCTTTTGCACTGGTTTCTGGGTTTCTGAGTCCCAGGGAAGTTGTTGGAATGTCCACGTAAAACTAAAGTCGACATTACAAGCTGCATTCATCTGCTAGGGCTCCTATAACAAGGTAGCACAGAATGGGAGGCTAAACCACAGAAACGTACTGTCTCTCAGTTTTGGAAGCTGGAAATCTGAGATGAAGACTTGTTCCCTTCTGAAGGCCCAAAGCAGACTCTGTTCCCTGCCTCTCTTCTAAATTCTGATAGTTTAGTGGCAGTTGTTGGCATTCCTTCAGCCCAGTCTGCCTTTTTGCTCACATGACATCCTCCCTGTGTGTATGTCTCTGTGTCCCAATCGCCCTTTTTTATAAGGACACAGTTATATTGGATTGGGGTGTCCCATTCCAGTATGACCTCATCTTAGTGAATAGCATCTGCAATAACCTTATTTCCAAATAAAGATGCAGTTTGGAGTACTGGGGGGTTAGGACATCAATATATGAATTTGGAGGGAGAAACAATTCAACCCATAATATCAGATTACCTCTGAAAACCAATAATTTTTACTTTTCCTTGGGGAATAAGAGAAAATGGGTAAAACTGTGGGGAGAAATATTGTTACAAAAAAGTAAGACAAAAATAGGAGGGTCATGCTAGAGGGAATGAGGTCCTGTGTTGGCTCACTGACCATAGGCCCCTCGAGGCCCTGTGTCTGCATGGACATCTACTTGAGTTGTCTGTGGTGGGAGTGGGATGTTCTCTGAGGATGTAGTTCCTCCTGCTGAGCCTTCTGTCAGGGCAGGGGCTGGATGTCTCTGGATGGCTTCCCAGGCTGCCCCAGCACAGTGCCTAGTTGGACAGTGGCTCTCTGCTTGCGTTTGGAGCTAATGCTATTCTAAGGCTCTGCATTGGTGCTTTATGGACCCACTTTCCTCAGCTTAGACATCAGAGGCAGCATTATACTTAAATATTTTTCTTATTGTGTCTTTTAAAAATGTATGGGTAATTGTTTAATTTAAATTATGAGTCATTTGTTCTCTTAAGTGTTTATAGTTACTTATAAGAATTTTTTTACAATTATAAAAATTATAATTTTATTGATTTATAATTTTATTTCTTTTACTTAATTGTAGCATTGTAGCTATATATATTTATAGGATATATATAAATAAACTCAGGAGACCACCAATCCATTGTCCTTCCTTCATTGTAGCTATATATATTTATAGCTATATATATTTACAGTGTGACATTTCAATTCATGTATACAAGATGTGATGACTAGATCAGGGTAATTGACGTATTCATCACCTCAAACATTTTCCATTTCTTTGTGTTAGGAGCATTCAGAATCGTCTCTACTAACTATTTTGAAATACACAATTAGCTTTTATCATCCATAGTTAGCCTACTATGCTACAGAACAGAAGAGCTATTGCTTTTACCCAGCTGTGCCCTGTGTCCATTATCCATCCTCTTTCTATTCACCTCCCACTTTTGCAGCCTCTGGTAATCACTATTCTACTTTATTTCTATGGCTTTTTTTTTTAAACTGAGGATTGAACTTAGGGATGCTTTACCACTGAGCTACATTTCCAGTCCTTTTTATTTTTTTATTTTGAGACAGGGTCTCCCTATGTTGCTTGGGGCCTCACTAAGTTGTGAGGCTGGCTTTGAATTTATAATCTTTTTGCCTTAGCCTCCCATATTGCTGGGATTACAGGAATGCACCACTGTGCCTGGCTTCTATTCCTATGGCTTTTGATGTTATCTAGTTCTTCTGAAGGCAGGTCCACTACTATGGACTCTCTCTGGCTTCCCAAGACCACATTCACCCACCTAATTATTAATGTCACTCTTCATGTCCCTAGTGGGCCTTCTCAGGTTCTCTCTGCTTCATCAGGGTGAGTTTTCCAAGGAGCACATTGTTGGACCTTTTCCCAAGTGTCTAGCAGTGAACTGTAGCTACCCCATGCACTCTATTTCAGAAAGATCTATGCTTAAATTTTTTAGGAAAATGACTTTTACTGCATGTTTAGTTTCCCAAAGATGGTAGATGAGTACAGCTGGAGTTTGGCTGATAGTAATCTTGCTTCTTAACATTGTTATTTATTCATCAGACCACCACAAACTGAAAGAGAACTCAGGAGACCACCAATCCATTGTCCTTCCTTCAGAAAAAAAAATTCCCTTAAAGCTTTTTAGACAAATGAGAATTTATTCCTTTTTCTTCTTATTTAAAAATATTCAATAATCAACTTCCATTAGAAGCTACCCATAAATAAGCAGCATAAATAATTGAGTGTCAGTGGTTTAGAAAAAACCTCAGATTTTGCATTTTAAATCCAGTATTTACATATACAATTATGGCTACAGAATTACAGGGGAGTCATGATTTCATAACTTTGTGCTCTGAATTATAATTCATTTTGAAATATCCTTTTTATTTTCACTTATTTCTTTGAGGGTAGGTTGAAAAATCCAACAGTGATTTTCTACCTCTTGCTTGAGCTTGTATTGGTGTAAATTTTATTAAAGTACATGTTCTTTTAATTGTCAGTAGTTCTTCCCTAATGAGCAGTGCACTCTATCATACTGAATGCCTAAATTATTGGCATGTATTATTTATATTTTTGTGCCACTGAGATGTTTGTCTTTACTTAATCCTTACAAAAAATACAGCAAACAGCATTGGAGATCTTAGTGATAACTCAGGTGTGGTTTTCAGGGTGATTCTGACTCCTTCCTCTTAAACTTTCCCTAGTTGCATCACCTCCTCTGCACAGGTAAATTAGTGCTACAGATGTGATGGATGGGGAAAATGGATTCTTGGTCTAGGTGCCTTTCTTTCCCTGAAGGAGGTTGAAATACCAGACTTGGGGTCTCAAAGCTTTACTTCTTTTATTTATTGGCTTTTCATCCAGTTGCCATTGTGAGAAGATGGAACCTGCAAAGGTAAATAGCTTGTCTTACCCTAGCTGGTCAGCTTGCATCCTTGGCATATCAGTGATCATGCTGTCATTGGTGAGTGTGGGTGCACCAATATTTATGTCACATGGTCATGTTCATGGAGGTATTAAAACAACTTGGGGACCATTTAGGTATGTCAGTTGTACATAGATGAGACTCTCATTTGAAACTGTAATAGGAAAGTCAATTTCCAGAGGTGAGAAAGAAACCCATTTCTGGTACCCCTTTTGAGTACCAGCAGCAAGGACTTAACTCAGATTCCTCAAGACCATCCAGAGAACCCATGAATGTTTTCTGACTTGAATTCCAGGCTCCTGCTTTTTTGCACTGTGACCTTCCTGATAGTCCAGCATGAAGGATGGTGTCAGCCCACCTGGCAGTCCTCACTGGGTCTTCATGTGTATTCAGTGTGCTTTCCCCTCCTGCCAGCAGGCCTGTCCAGCAGTGAAGATGCCAAATAATCATCATCATGGCCCTGCTACCAATCAAAAATCCTGCCTTTGTCTAGCACCTCCTCAGATCATACTCTAACATTTTTCTTCCCTACATCAAACAAGCAAACATTAAACTCCATTCTCTTAGCCCAAAACTCACACCAAGTGTATATTAATTTGATTCAGGGATTGAATCCTGGACAGTGGCAGCTCACTGGTATGCTCCAGGTGTTGTAAGGACACAGCTCCTAGGCCCAACCCCAGGGATTTTGGAGCAACTGGCATCTGCTTGTTTATAAAAGCAACTTACAGTGAGGCAGGGTGTGACTGTCTGAGATATTTATGCTCTGTGATTACCATTTGGATGTTTAAAATAAACCTCATCTTTTAGAACAGTTTCAGATTTAGAGAAAAATTAAGAAGACAGTATAAAGAATTACCATAGTTTCCCATCTTATATTAGTAGAATATGTTTATTAAAATTAATGATATGATGTTGATACATTATTATTTATTAAAATTGATAGTTTATTCACATTTCCTTAGTTTTTACCCAAGATAATTCTATGTTCCAGGAATCCATCCAAGACTCCACATGACAATTAGTCACCTTGTCTCTTTAGGTTACTCTTGGCTGTGACCTTTTCCTAGCTTTTGATGACCTTGACAGTTTACTTTTCATATTGACTTTGATTACCTGGCTGAGTTAGTGTCAGATTTCTCCAAGAAAAGTTACCTTTTTCTTTCACCTTTTCCTACTGTGCCCTTTGGAAGGAAGCCACTGTGTACATCCCACATTTAAGGAGTGGGGCATTGTATTTCTCCTAATCAATGGTGCACTCTCATCATAAATTATTTGGAATTTTTATGCTTAGGGGAGTTCTGTCTTCTCTTTGATTTATTTATTTGTTTATTCAGTCATTTATTTATATAAATATAGACTCATTAATATTTATTTTATATTTTTGGTCATAATCCAGCACTACTTTATTACGTTGCTCAAATTGTTCCATTTGCCTCCTATGTCCCTTTGACACACCCTCATCATTTTGAGGTTATTATATTTTGTCACTTCTTTACTTTCTGGCACTAAAAGATATTCCTGTCTTGTCTTATGAATATGAGGTATCTCCAAAAAGCTCCTACATTAATGCAGAAATATTCAGAGATGAAGTGATTGGATTATGAGAGCCATGATCTAATTGGTCAATTCTAGTTTGAATGGACTGACTGAGTGGTAACTGTAAGCAGGTGGGGTGTGACTGGAGGAGGTGGGTCACTTAAAGTGTGCCCTGGAAGGGTGCATCTTCCCTGTACCCCACACCCACCATCACCCTAGCTTCCTGGCCACCACAAGCTAAGCAGCTTTCCTCCACCACACCCTTCCTCCGTGATGTTTGGCCTCACCATAGCCCAGAGCATGGACTCTGCCAATCATGGACTAAACCTCTGAAACCAAGAGAAAAAATAAACTTTCCTCCTCTAAGTTGTTCTTATAAGGTCATAGCAACAAAAACCAACTAACACACTACTCAAATCAGGGTAGTGTGGGCAAATTAATTATTCTCCAAGAATGGTATTAGAAGCCAAAATCTGAGTGTTAGGTATGTTCAGTACTACAGGGGTTTGCTTCTAGGTTCTCTCAGCTGATAAAAAAAATGTATACACACACATACACACACACACACACACACCCCCAGACCCCTACATATATTTCTATCTGTAACTATTAGTATCTATGAGGCTAAATGTGAGTTTATAGTGACATTGCCAATACTAATCCTTTATCATATGGATCATTCTAGCCTCTTCCCCTTGTTTCCACTCCATTAGTGAGAAACTAGCTCTCCATATCTGCTATCCATTTACTCAATTGTTTAATTCCAGGATATATATGAAGTAACATCAGTTATTAACCAGTACCCACAGTTGGCATACAACTTTTTCAATTGAATCTAGCTTCTTTCATCTTTAGTTTTACAGACTCTACTCGTTTTTACAGTTGCTTAGGTTGATATGCCCCCACACTGCCTCTTTTAGTGAGGTTGTTGTATATATTTGTAATATAATTTGATTGTTTTGTCACATTCTTTACGGTGGGATCTGCTGCCCTCCTAAATACTTTGGAAAAATTGCAAACATTCAGGTTTGCTCGTTGTACTGTACAGATCAATGGATTTGACAAATGCATAGTGTCATGTATTCACAAATATAGCATCATAAGAATCGTTTTACTGCCCTACAAAATCCTTTGCACTCCACTTATTCAACCTCTGACCTCTTTCCCTTTCCACGTGGAAACCACTACTTTTTTCCCTATTGCTATAGTTTTTCCTGTTTCATAACATGATACCCTTGGAATTATACAATATGTTACTCATTCAGGCTGGCTTCTTTTACCTAACAATGTGCATTTAAGAGTCATCCAGAGTTTCGATCCAGAGTTCCTGTGGACTGGCAGGAGCTGCAGAGGGCCCTGATCTGCCCTCAGGAAACTCCACGGTTGTCCAGCCAAGGAGAGACCAGGGACTGCTAGCCGCTAGCCCTGGGGATCCCAAATTCAGGGTAAGAGTTGCTCCAGAGACCCCAGCGGAGGCAGCCCTGCCCAAGGGCAGCCTGGGCCCACCTCAGTTCCACTCCAGAGTTCCTGTGGACCGGCAGGAGCTGCAGAGGGCCCAGATCCGTCCTCAGGAAACTCCATGGTTGTCCAGCCAAGGGGAGACCAGGGACTGCTAGCTGCAAGCCACTGGGGAGCCCAAATTCAGGGTAAGAGTCTCTCCAGAGACCCCAGCAGAGGCATCCCTGCCCAAGGGCAGCCTGGGCCCACCTCAGTTCCGCTCCAGAGTTCCTGTGGACCAGCAGGAGCCACAGAGGGCCCAGATCCACTCTCAGGAAACTCCACAAGTGTCCAGCCAATGGGAGACCAGGAACTGCTAGGGAAGACCAGGGACTGCTAGCCGCTAGCCACAGAGGAAGGCACACCCAGGGTAAGAGTCACCTGCAGAGATCCCAGTGTGAAGAGGCCCCTCCCAAGTGCGCTCTGGGCCTGCCTCAGTTCTGCTCCAGAGTTCCCGTGGTCAGGTGAGACAGAAAGCCCAAAACTGCCCTTAGGGAATGCCAGGGGTGCCCAGTTGAAGGCACACCAGAGCCTGTAAGCCTCCAGCCCCAGGGGAGCTCACACTCACTGTAAGGGTTGCACACAGTCTCTCCTGCTTGTAACTCTGCCTAAGTGAGACATGAGCCTGCCTCCAGTTCTGCTCCAGAGTTCCTGTTCACCAGCAGGAGTGCAAGAGAGGAGCAAAACAGCCCTGAGGGGCCACTTCAGGAGCCCAGCCAAGGCCACTCCCACTGCCCTCTAGAGGTACATCCACTACTTCCAGCACCAACTCTAGTGGCAGTAGTGCCCATCTGGGGATACTGGGGGAACAGAAGTAGCTCCAAGGTGAGAGACAGGTAATATGGAGTGTCAATACAAGGTTATAGGATAGAAGCTGCAATACCTCAGACTGGTATTTCAAGAAAGGAAGATACACAATCAACATGAAAAAACAAGGGAAGAAAGTGCCCCAAATAAACCTGGATACCACTGTAACAGACAGCACAATTGTTGAAATGTCAGAGAAAGATTTCAGAATGTATATAATTAAAATGATCAGTGAACTAAAGAATGACATAAGTGAACAATTACAAGCAAAAATTGATCAATCCAACAAAGAAATAAATAAAGACAAACACCGATCATTCTAACAAAGAGATAAAAGAGCAATTACAAGTAGCAAAAGATTACTTTAAGAAAGAGCTAGAGATTGTGAAAAAAAAAAACACACACAATCAGAAATACTTGAAATGAAGGAAACAATAAACCAAATAAAAAACTAAATAGAAAGCATCACCAGTAGACTAGATCACCTGGAAGACAGAACATCGGATAATGAAGACAAGATATACAATCTTGAAAATAAACTTGACCATACAGTCAAGATGGTAAAAAATCATGAACAGAACATACAAGAAATATGGGA
>CM053401.1:116262225-116289672 GCA_028644305.1 Xerus rutilus | reverse complement strand
CAAATGGTGCTGGGAAAACTGGAAATCCATATGCAGCAAAATGAAACTAAACCCCTATCTCTCACCATGCACAAAATTCAACTCAAAGTGGATCAAGGACCTGGGAATCAGACCAGAGACCCAACGCCTAATAGAAGAAAAAATAGGCCCAAATCTTCATCATGTCAGATTAGGACCATACTTCCTTAACAAGACTCCTGTAGCACAAGAAGTAAAATCAAGAATCAACAAATGGATTCAAACTAAAAAGCTTCTTCTAAGCAAAAGAAATAATCAATGAAGTGAACAGATAGCCAACATTCTGGGAAGAAACCTTTGCCACACACACATCCGATAGAGCACTCATCTCCAGAATATATAAAGAATTCAAAAAGCGTAACACCAAAAAAACTAACAACCCAACCAAAAATGGGCCAAAGAGCTGAACACAAACTTCACACAAGAAGATATACAATCCATCAACAGACATATGAAAAAATGTTCAACATCTTTAGCAATCAGAGAAATGCAAATCAAAACTACCCTAAGATTTCATCTCACGCCAGTCAGAAAGGCAATTATCAAGAATACAAACAACAATAAGTGTTGGCGAGGTTGTGGGGGAAAAGGCATGCTCATACATTGCTGGTGGAACTGCAAATTGGTACAACCAATCTGGAGAGCAGTATGGAGATTCCTTAGAAAACTTGAAATGGAACCACCATTTGAGTCTGCTGTCTCACTCCTCGGTCTATATCCAGAAGGCTTAAAAACAGCGTACTACAGTGCTGCAGTCACTTCAATGTTTATAGCAGCTCAATTTACAATAGCTAAACTGTGGAACCAATCTAGATGCCCTTCGATAGATGAATGGATAAAGAAGCTGTGGTATATATACACATGGAATATTACTCAGCAATAAAAGAAAATAAAATTATGGCATTTGCAGGTAAATGGATGGAGTTGGAGAATATCATGCTAAGTGAAGTAAGCCAATCTCAGAAAACCAAATGCCGAATGTACTCGTTGATAAGTGGATGCTGATCCATAATGTGGGGAAGGTCATGGGAACAATGGTGGAACTCTGTTCATGGAGGTGTAAGGGGGGAGGGGCATGGGGACAGTAAAAGTGGTGGAATATGGTGGTCATCATAGCCCTAACTTTATGTATGACTGCATATATGTTGTGATTCTATACAACTTACAACTAGAGAATTGATATGTTATCCTCTATGTACAATGAATCAAATTGCACTCTGTTATCATGTAAGCCTAAATAGAACAAATAAATAAATTAAATATGAAAAGAAAAAGATTCATCCATATCATTGTGTGGCTTGATTGTTCATTTCTCTTATTGTGTATAACATTCCATTGTGTAGATATATCTCCCCTTTTATCACATCAGTTATACATCTCTTACATATCATTTTAGTGGTTGGACCTAGTTTTCAATATTAGACATAATATTGAAATAATAATATATTAGATAAAATGTACTTAAAATAACACTTTATCACCTCACATCCAGTATGAGCACCTTATAACAGAGTATTCTCAATTTGTTTTCCATTCCTTATGACATTGCTGTTATTCATTACATTTATCCTTATCCTATAATCACTCAGTGCATTGTTGTTATTACTATTACTTCAATCAGACAATTCTCTATTAAAGTAATTAGGAATAAGAAAATAATTTATTTTACCATCATTTATCACTTCTTCAAGATTCTTCCTTTCTTTATATAGACTTGAGTTTCTGTCTCATTTCATTTTCCTTTTCTCCAAAGAACTTTTAACATTTCTATAGGGATAGCTCTGATTGCTGAATTCTATGCTTGTTTATCAAAGAAAAGTTTATTTCTTTTTCACCTTATTCCCCTGGGTTCTGCAATTTGGATCTTGTGCATGTTGGCCAAGCATAATGTCACTGAGATATATCCCCAGCCCTTCCTTCACTTTTGAACTAAAATTTTGCGAGACATAAATTTCTGTGTTAGTGGGGTTTTTTTCATGCCTTTATCATTCCTTTAAATATTCACTCTATTCTCCTTATTGCCTTTGTTAATTTTTTTTTGTTGTGTGTGTTTTTATTTTGGTCTTTTGAGTCAGAGTCCTAATATGTTGTCCAGGCTGGCCTTGAACTCTAGGCCCAATCCTCTGGTCTCAGATTCCTGAGTAGCTGGGACAGCAGGAGCACACTCCTGCACCTAGGTAGTTCATCTACTTCATGCCTGCTTTTTTTTGTGTGTGCGTACTGGGGATTGAACTCAGTGGTAGTCACCACTGAGTCACATCCCCAGCCCTATTTTGTGTTTTATTTAGGGACAGGGTCTTACTGAGTTGCTTAGTGCCTCACCATTGCTGAGGGTGGCTTTGAACTTGCAATTCTCCTGTCTCAGCCTCCCAAAGTTCTGGGATTACAGGCTTGTGCCACTATGTGGCTATGCCTGCTTTTTGATAAGAAGATATAATATTGAGTCTTTCTGATCCCCATAGAGTCCCAACAGGCCCAAGACAGTCTTGCTGATGCCCCTCCCTGCCGTGGAGACCAGGCGGGCCCAGGGCAGACTTGTTGACACCTGCAGAGACCAGGCAGGCCCAAGACAGGCCCGCCGACCAGCATGGAGCTCAAGCCCAGGCACAGGCACAGGTATGCTGAGGACCACAGCCACACACCACAGTGCTGCATCTCCAAACGGGCCACCCAAAGCCATTGCCCAGTCAGCCTCATCTCTAAAAGTGGTTCCCACCATATTGGGAAACCTCCCAAACTAGCTCATGTTATCCCTGCTGCTGCCACCACCATCTTTAGTTGTGGAAGCTTCTATCTTGGGACACCAGCCTATGGCTGGAAGCCCAACACCAAGGTACTTACGGGTTTCACACTACCCCACTACCAACTGCAGACATGGCTGCTTCCATCTAGGGATAACAGGCAGGACATGGAAGACCGTCACTAAGGTTTCTGCAGGATTGGTTACACTAGAGGAATCCCTGCTAGATGTACTAATAGCAACCATCTTCTTGCTGAGACAGGAGAGAGCCTTGCACTGAGTTGCCTCATTCTGTTTTTTCCTGTTAATAGCCAACTTCTTTTTATTCATCTTTCATTCTTCCTATGATCTAATACCTCTGTATTCTTACCTCCTACCATGTAAACATCACACCCTGCCCCCCTTCCTCTCTTCATCCACCATTAGAACCTGTAGACCCTTTTGCAAACCTACTGTTTATATTGGAGATAATAATTGAAAACATCATTCCTGTTTATTATGACAAAACTGTAATAGTCTAAAGGAATTTGGCTTAAGGCTGCATATTGTTTGCATTGGGTACTGTTAATATTGACCTTCCCCTTAAAGGTGAAACATCAGCAACCTGCAGGGACTATAAGATTATAGGGTAGAAACTGTAATACCTCAAATCCACACTTCTAGAAGGGAAGACACATGGAAAGCATGAAAAGACAAGGCAATAAAGTGCCCCAAACAAACCAAGGTGATACAACAATAGAATCCGTTGACATCACAGTAGATGAAATGTCAGAGAAGGAGTTCCGAATGTACCTAATTAAAATAATCTTCAAATCTAACAATGACATAAGAGAGCAAATACAGGAAACCATTGATCACTCAAACAAAGAGATAAGAGCAAATACAGGTAGCAAAAGATTACTTTAAGAAAGAGATTCTGAAAAAAAATCCTTGAAATGACAGAAATGGTAGACCAAATAAAAAACTCAATAGAAAGTATCACCCATAGACTAGATCACTTGGAAGACAGAACCTCAGACAATGAATACAAAATATACACTGTTGAAAATAAAGTTGACCACACAGTGAAAATGGTAAGAAACCATGAACAGAACATCCAAGAATTAACATCAAAAGACCAAATCTAAGATTTATTGGAATATAGGAAGGCACAGAGATACAAACCAAAGGAATATACCATCTCTTCAATGAAATAATATCAAAATTTCCCAAACATAAAGAATGAATTGGAAAATCAAATACAAGAGGCCTATAGGACACCAAGTATACAAAATTACAACAGATCTACACCAAGGCACATTATAATGAAAATGCCTAGCATACATAAGAAGGATGGAATTTTAAAAGCCACAAGAGAAAATTTTCAGATTACATATAGGGGGAAACAAATTCAGATCTCAACAGATTTCTCAACCCAGACCCTTAAAGCTAGGAGATCCAGGAACAACATATGCCAAGCTCTGAAAAAATATGGATGCCAACCAAGAATCTTATATTCGGCAAAATTAAGCTTCTGATTTGATGATGAAATAAAAACCTTCTATGATGAACAAAAGTTAAAAGAATTTACAGTGAGAAAGCCTTCACTACAGAACATTCTTGGCAAAATATTCCATGAGGAGGAAATGAAAAACAATAATGAAAATCAGTGAAGGGAGGAACTACACTAAAGGAAAAATGAATC
Organism: Xerus rutilus; assembly: GCA_028644305.1. Lineage (NCBI taxonomy): Eukaryota > Metazoa > Chordata > Mammalia > Rodentia > Sciuridae > Xerus > Xerus rutilus. The sequence goes on along the minus strand of CM053401.1, from coordinate 116,285,230 downwards.
AAAGGAGAAACCAAGTAAAGTTAAAAACCAAAACAAACCAAAATGCCTAGGAAAACAAACTATATTTCAATAATAACCCTGAATGTTAATGGGCTAAACTCCTCAAAGACATAGACTAGCAGGTTGGACTTAAAAAAATATCCAACAATATGCTGCTTTCCAGAGACTCATCTTATGGGAAAAGACATCAACAGACTGAAGGTGAAAGGATGGGAAAAATCATAGCACTCACATAGACCATGTAAACAAGCAGGGATCTCCATCCTCATGGTAAAGTGGACTTCAAACCAAAGTTAGTCACAATGGATAAAGAAGGACATTTCATACTTCTTAAGGGAATCAACAAGACATAACAATCATAAATATTTATGCACCAAACAATGGAGCATCTACATACATCAAACAAACTCTTCTCAATTTCAAGAATCAAATAGACTGCAACACAATAATACTGGGTTACTTTTTTTAATTTTTTAAAAAAAATTTTTTAGTTGTAGATGAACACAATACCTTTATTTATTTTATGTGGTGTGAGGATCAAACCCAGTGCCTCACACATGGAGGCAAGTGCTCAACCGCTGAGCCACAACCAATACTGGGTGACTTTAACATACCTCTCTCACCACTAGATAGATCTTCCAAACAAAAACTAAACAGAGAAATCATAGAATTTAATAATACAATCAATAATTTAGACTTAATAGACATATATAGAATATTTCATTCATCAATAAGCAAATACACTTTTTTCTCAGCAGCACATGGATTCTTCTCTAAAACAGACCATACATTATGCCACAAAGCAAGTCTTAGCAAATACAAAAAAAGTAGAGAGAGAACCCTGCATTCTACCAGACTATAATGGAATGAAATTAGAAATCAATGATAAAATAAAAAATAGAAGTTACCCCAACACCTGGAGACTAAATAATACACTATTGAATTACACATACATAGCAGAACACATCAGGGAAGAAGTAAAAAGAATTCTTAGAGGTAAGTGAGAATTCCAATACAACATACCAAAATCTCTGGGACACTCTGAATGCAATGCTAAAAGGAAAGTTCATTGCATTAAGCTCATTCATTAAAAGAAGAAAAAGTCAACAAATAAATGACCTGACATTACATCTCAAAGCCCTAGGAAAAGAAGAACAAATCAACACCAAAAGTAGAAGACAGGAAATAATTAAAATCAGGGCTGAAATCAATGAAATTGAAACAAAAGAAACAATTCAAAAAATTGACAAAACAAAAAGCTGGTTCTTTGAAAAAATAAATAAAATTGGTAAGCCCTTAGCCACCCTAATGAAAAGAGAGAAAATTTAAATTACTAAAATTTGTGATCAAAAAGGAAATATCACAACAGATACCACTGAAATACAGAAGATAATTAGAAACTATTTTGAAAACTTATACTCCAGTAAAATCAAAAATGTCAAAGACACCCACAAATTTCTAGAGAAATATGAGCTGCCCAAACTAAACCAGGAAAATGTACACAATTTAAACAGATCAGTTTCAAGCAATGAAATATAAGATGCCATCAAAAGCTTACCAAGAAAAGCCCAAGACCAGACAGATTGTCAGCAGAGTTCTACAAGACCTACAAAGAATTGATACCAATACTTCTCAAATTATTCCATTACATAGAAAAGGGGGAAACTCTTCCAAACTCATTTTATGAGGCTAGTATCACCCTGAAACCTAAGCCGGACAAAGATACATCAAGGAAAGAAAATATCAGATCAATATTCCTGAGGAACATAGATGCAAAAATTCTCAATAAAATTCTGGCAAATCACATACAAAAACATATTAAAAAGATAGTGCACTATGATCAAGTGGGGTTCATCCCAAGAGATACAAGGTTGGTTCAACATAAGGAAATCAATATAATTCATCACATCAATAGACTTAAAGATAAAAATCATATGATCATCTCAAAAGATACAGGAAAAGCATTTGATAAAATACAACACCCTTTGATGTTCAAAACATTAGAAAAACTAGGGGTAGTAGGAACGTACCTCAATATTGTTAAAGCAATCTATGCTAAACCTAAGGCCAACATTATCCTAAATGGAGAAAAATTAGAGGCATTCCCTTTAAGAACTGGAACAAGACAGGGATGCCCCCTCTCACCACTCCTATTCAACACAGTCCTTGAAACTCTAGCCAGAGCAATTAGACAGACAAAAGAAATTAAAGGGATATGAATAGGAAAAGAAGAACTCAAACTATCACTATTTGCTGATGACATGATTTTATACTTAGAGGATCCAAAAACTCCACTAGAAAACTTCTAGAATTAATAAATGAATTCAGCCATGTAGCAGGATATAAAATCAACACCCAAAAATCAAATGCATTTTTATACATCAGTGATGAACCCTCAGAGAAATTGGGAAAACTACCCCATTCACAATACCCTCAAAAAAATAAAATACAATACTTGAGAATCAATCTGACAAAAGAGGTGAAAGACCTATACAATGAAAACTACAGAACACTAAAGAAAGACATTGAAGAAGACCTTGGAAGATGGAAAGCTCTCCCATGTTCTTGAATAAGAAGAATTAATATTGTAAATATGACCGTATTACCAAAAGTGGTATACAGATTTAATGCTATTCCAATTAACATACCAATGTCATGCCTTATAGAAATAGAAAAAGCAATCATGAGATTCATTTGGAAAAATAAGAGACCCAGAATAGCCAAATCAATCTTTAGCAAGAAGAGTAAAGCAGGAGGCATCACAATACCAGACCTCAGATTATACTACAAAGCTATAGTATCAAAAATGCCATGGTATTGGCACAAAAATAGACATGTAAACCAATGGTACAGAATAGAAGACACAGAGGCAAACCCACATAGATATAGTTATCTCATGCTAGACAAAGGTGCCCAAAACATACTTTGGAGAAAAGATAGCCTCTTCAGCAAATTGTGCTGGGAAAACTGGAAATCCTTTTGCAGCAAAATTAAACTAAAACCCATATCTCTCACTATGCATAAAACTCAACTCAAAATGGATCAAGGAATTAGACCAGAAACTCTATGCCTAATAGATGAAAAAGTAGGCCCAAACCTTCATCACATCAAATTAGGCCCCAACTTCCTTAACAAGACTCTTAAAGTGCAAGAAATAAAATCAAGAATCAATAAATGGGATGGATTCAAACTAAAAAGCTTCTTAGCAAAAGAAACAATCAGTGAGGTGAAGAGAGAGCCTACATTTTGGGAGCAAATTTTTGCCACACACACATCAGATAGAGCACTAATCTCCAGGATATATAAAGAACTCAAAAAACTTAATATCAAAAAAACAAACAACCCAATCAATACATGGGCTAAGGAGCTGAACAGACACTTCTCAGAAGATATACAATCTATCAACAAATATATGAAAAAATGTTCAACATCTCTAGTGATTAGAGAAATGCAAATCAAAATTACTCTAAGATTTCATCTCATACCAGTCAGAATGGCAGTTACCAAGAATACAAACAACAACAAGTGTTGGCAAGGATGTGGGGGAAAAGGCACACTCATATATTGCTGGTAGGACTGCAAATTGGTGCAACCAATCTGGAAAGCAGTATGGAGATTCCTTAGAGAACTTGGAATAGAACCACCATTCGAGCTATCCCACTCCTCGGTCTATACCCAAAGGACCCACATCATTGTTTATAGCAGCTCAATTCACAATAGCTAAACTGTGGAACCAAACTAGATGACCTTCAATAGATGGATGGATAAAGAAACTGTGGTATATATACACAATGGAATATTACTCAGCAATAAAAGGGAATAAAGTTATGACATTTGTAGGTAAATGTATGCAATTGGAGAATATCATACTAAATGAAATAAGCCAATCCCAAACACCAAAGGCTGAATGTTCTCTCTGATAAGTGGATGCTGATCCATAATGGGGGGATAGCATGAGAAGAATGGAGGAATTTTTACTGGACAAAGGGGAAGGAGGGGAAGAGATGGGGCATGGGGTCAGAAAAGATAGTAGAATGAGATGGACATCATTACTCTAGGCACATGTATGACTGCACATATGGCACAACTCTACATTGTATACAACCGGAGAAATTAAAAGTTGTGCTCCATTTGTGTACAATGAATCAAAATGCATTCTGCTGTCATGTATATCTAATTAGAATGAATAAACAAACAAACAAACAAACAAAGTATATATAGGCCAGGATCAGAGGTAATAATACAGAAAGGAAAAATAATTTTGGTAGATTGACGACTTGTACAAATATGTTTCATCAAGGAAAGTATAACCAAACACAATGTGTAGACCTCATTTGGGTTCTGATTCAAACAAACTAAGAATGTTTTTGAGGTAATTGGGAAATTTTGGTTATAGAATAGCTAATAAAGTACTGTAAGTTTTGGTAGACATTATAAACAATAGTTACAGTTTTAAAAAGTCAAAAGTACATTCTGAGCCGGGCGCGGGGGCTCATGCTTGTAATCCCAGCACTTTGGGAGGCTGAGACAGGAGAATCGCGAGTTCGAAGCCAGCCTCAGCAACGGCGAGGCTCTAAGCAACTCAGTGAGACCCTGTCTCTACATAAAACACAAAATAGGGCTGGGGATGTGGCTCAGTGGTCGAGTGCCCCTGAGTTCAATCCCTGGTGCCAAAAAAAAAAAAAAAAAAAGTACATTCTGAAGAAGTTACAGAGAAATGACATGATCTCTGGGATCTGATGTAAAATATTGCTGAAAAAACGGCAAAATATTCATAATTGTTAAAGCCAAATTATTCATATTAGATATGATTGCTCATATTGCTTCTGTTTATGTATGTTTGGAATTTTCTGTAATAAAAACTTGCAAATGTTTAAAAAAAGAATATATAATCTTATTTTTGTTTATCCATAGGTGAGGGGTTATGTGTTTGTATGTGTGTGTGTTTGTGTGTGTGTGTTTTCCTGGTTTCCTTCCAAAACTTCTCTTGATCTTGGTTTTCTGCTCTTTGAATATGGTATGCCTCAGTATAGAAGGTTTTGGTACTTTCCCTGCTTGGGTTTTCTGAGTTTCCTGAATCTGTGGTTTGGGGTCTGTTTGGAAAGTTACCAGTTATTATTAAATTATATTTGGGAAGTTACCACTCATTATTCCTTCAAATATCCCTTCCATTCCATTCTCTCTCTTTTTTCGTTTGACATTTCTATTACATATAAATTATAACTTTAAAATTTTATCACTATTCTTAGATAATCTGTTTGGTTTTTTTCCCCTCATTTTAGTTTGCATTTTAGTTTAGGACATTTCTGCTAACCTATCTTCTCTCACTCACTGCTTCTTTCCTTGGCTGTGTTCAGTCTGCCAGTGAGCTCCTCAAAGGCATTTCCTTGGACTCCTTCTCAGACCTTCCATCTCTTGCTTACATCTCCCATCTATTCTTGTATATTGCCCACTCTTTCCACAACAGCTCTTAGTGTATTCAAAATATCTGTTTTAAATACTCCAGCTAATGATTCTGACATCTCTGTTATGTCTGAGTTCTTTCCATTGCTTGCTCTGTCTCTTCAGATTGATTTTCTTGCCTTTTTGTATGCCTTGTAATTTTTCTGCTGAAAGCCAAATATACTGCATTGGATAATAGGAACTGAGGTACATAGGCCTTAAGTGTGACATTTCATTTTTCATGGCTGGTGTTCTTGTTCTACTTAATGTTTGCTTTAGCTGTAGATGCCAGAGGCTTCAAATTAATTGATTTCCCTTGTTTTCATCCTATCTGTTGTCTTTGGACTTCCCTAAGAATTCCTTCTTGTGTCTTGCAGTGATTTCAACTTTAATTTATTATGAATTGTATTAGAGACCTGTTGGTGTGTGGGAAGTGACTTACTCTCATGATCAAATTTGGGGTTTTTTGTACCTATGTCCCTGGGCTATGATCTTTATAAATGTTTCTTAGACTTTTGTTTTGCCTTAAGTAAGTCAGGATGGCTCCGGGGGCACAAAGTCAGGAAAATATCCTTCCTCCAGGTGGGAGAATGTTCTGGAAAAGTCTTTTTATCCCAGAGAGGAGATCTGTGTTTTGCAGAAAATCTTGCCCACATTTCACCAAAATTAGTCTTTCCCTCTTATGCCACAGCCATCAGGTGATCTTCCTGGGCTCTTAACCATGAGAATTTGGTAGTGTTTTTAGACCTAAAATACACCAAACTTTTGGAATCACCCTAAGACTGTGGCCCTCAGCAATCTCTCACTTGCAGGCTAATCCATACTCAGCCTGCAACAATTTGTCAAAATTAACATTTTAAGGACTTCTACTAGTTTGTGGCTTCAGCCACTTCTCCAGATCTTGGCTGGGACTCTGGATTCACATTTCTTCAGATTTTTGGGAGGCATTTTGTCTTGCAACTTTAGTTTTCTTATGAGTCCAAGGAAAATCATTAATCTTCACTTTGTTCAGCTATTCTTTTGTTGTAAGGATGGGAGTGACAACTTCCAAGCTCTTTACATGTTGGAGCTGAAACTGAATGTCACTGTTTGTATTTGTAGATACAAATGTGTTACTCCAGATAAATCTTTTGCAAGTGGCTTATGTGTCAGAAATCTGGGGAACCTCCACTTCTCTAATCTGGGGTAGCAATATGCTCTGCTGTTGAATGGATAGCAACAATTAGTTTTAGTAGTTAAGAAATCAGAGAGCTTTTGAACAATCAAGGATCTCATGGCTCATCTGGCTTGGACTTCCTTGCATTACTGCAGAAGATGTTGGGCTATCATGAGCTTCTTGTTCAAATAGACTGGTTAGTTCTTCAGAGGAGTGGTCTGGCTTGGATTTTTCTTCCTCTCTCCACTGGTCTCTAAATGAAAACTCAAGAGTTTCTAGAACTTGGGATTTTTTAATTGCATTCGTCTGAAATGCAAACAAATGAAGCAATAAGCAACCTTCTGTTAACTATTTTCTCCTGCCTTCAACAGTTCCCGGGGCCACAGGGAGGTATTCTCTGGCACCTTGCCTTGGGGCTCCAGTTCAGTTAGGGTGTGTAGTGCAGATGTCAAAATGAGATGGTCTTGCTTTTCATTGCTCTGTTTTGAATAGAGTAGGTATTTTAGATGGTATACAGTTATAATATGGGTTTTAATTTGACACGTCTGTAACCAAATTGGCTTCTTTTTGCTCTCACTTTTATAAAGGAAAGGGGTATGTGATGGTAGATGCCCTTGAAGAAAGAGGAAACTGCTTTGCAGAAACTGGTTACCATCTAATTATTTCCACTTTGCACCCATCTATTGCACTAAGCCAGCTAATAGAAAAATGTAATTATTCCTTTACTTGTGCTGCCAAGAACTTAGCATCAGCCGACACCTAGCTCTCTGGAAACAAGGAAAACTTACACCTCAGATCAAGGAATCTCTTTTGAACTACCAGTTCATTCACTGTAAGAGCTCAGTCTAGTTGGACATTCAGGAAATGCAGTTTCCATGTTCCAGAGAGGGCAGCTATGAGGTGAGGTCATGCAGTTCCAAAATTACCTGCAGTGGCCCCATGCAAAAGCCACAGTGGTGGTATTAACGTTGAGTGGAACCAGTCTATTCATCTGACCACAGCCTCATCCCTCTTTGTGTGGATCAATGGTGAAAATCCTTCATCCCACTCAGGTCATAGGCATGGCTTCTCTGGCCTTTGCTTCTGTGACAACTTCTGTCTCTTTGAGATAGGGTGGTCTCTGAATCAGTAAGATAAATGTTGCATGAATCTGTGGCATGGTAATCCTCCCTGTTTTCTGGATTAATACACAAACATTACTGGAAAGATAGTGAATTTTTCCATGGTATGTCTAATGCACTCGAGCATTTTAACAAGCCAGCAGTTATGATAATTTTAATGGGAGATCCCTATTCCATTTTGCCTAAGTGGTGAATTTAAATTTGATTGATTCTTTGAATGCAAATCCCGAGAGTACAAAGATTGAGTTTTTTAATGCTTTGAGGTCTGTCCCTGACTATTTTGATTCAAATATTTCTTCATTTTACATTATTCTATTTTTCAGGGTATTTTAAAAGGAACAATGTTTTGCCTGTGGTTGTATAATTAACCTGATCTAATTATTGTGTTTTTTAATGGAACAATAGGCAAAATTTGTCAACAAGGTTTTAGGTATAGGAGTCTTAGCATTTGTGGCCCTACAAATTAAATATTAGTTATAGCAGTAGCTATGTGTAGTTTTATGAATGTTACTCAAAATAAGTCTACTGAACTTGATATTTGAATTTAGCAATAATTGAGGAATATTTGAGGGCATAAACTTAGCTCTGTTCTAACATTGTTATTTTGTTTAATTAGCAAATCCCCAAAGTTTAATCCCCTTTTAAACTTCCTTTGAAATCTTACTTTGATTTTATGCCTAATAAATATTTTTAGCAATTTTCAGAATTATATTTGTACCAGAATAAAAAATAACTGGCCTTTATTTTGTTCCACTGTATGATTTGCCTTTGTAATATTATTTATTTGCCTTACAACTTAGAGGTTTATGTGTACTCTCTTAACAATGAAGTTACCGAGGTTTCCAAAACATAGGCAAACTACAAATTGGTGATGTGACTAGGTAGCAGAGCTAGGGTCTTAACCTAATTTGTTTTTCTCCTCCTCCCCCTTTATCTTCTTTGCCTTTTAATTGTATAATCTCCAATGTATGCCAAAGTCGAGAGAACAGCATACTGAACCCACATGCAATCATCACTTGGCTACGACTCACAGCCACTCCTGGCCATCTGAGTCATGATTACCTGCCCCTGCCACTTCTCCCTGGACAAGTCAAGCAAGCCTGGGCACCACATTATTTTATTTCAAAATACGGAAGTATGCATTTCTAAAAGAAAAGGATTTCTTTTTTCAAACTGATGTAGTTACTATGCCGTGATTTCACCTAATAAATGCAGTAGTTTCTTTCATTATCAAATAAATCTCATGCTCAGTATCTATGTATGTCTGTCTTTTTTGCATGTGGTTTTTTTTTTTAATATTTTTTAGTTGTAGATGGACACAATATCTTTATTTTATTTTTATTTTTATGTGGTGCTGAGGATCGAACCCAGTGCCTCACGCATGCAAGGCAAGCGCTCTACCACTGAGCCACAATCCCAGCCCCTGCATTTGGTTTTTATGTTTCTTATGTCATTCTCTTTCTTCTATTTTTCCTTGCTGTACATGAGAAGGGTGCTGCTAGAACTCATGTGTGTCCTTTGATGACCCTTAGGAAATATGCCACCAGAGATAAGTACAGTAAAGCATTGGATAAATAATGGGGACATATTCCAAGAAATGTGTTGTCAGCTCATTGTTGGGTCAACATTATAGTGTACTTACACAAAACTGGATGCTGTAGGTCATCCACTCAGCCTGGCCTCTTGACAAACAAGAACCTCAATAAATAAGAGATGTGTGAGGCTGATGCCAGCATGACAGGGCATACTGTTCACAGTCAAAAAGTTTTATAAGTAGAAATAGTGCACTCTAAAATAACGGTAGAAAATTCAGAATAGTAAATACATAAACTAGTAAAAATAATTCATTATCATTATCAATGTTATGTCCTGTACATGATTGCACATGCTATACTTTTATATAACTGGCAATTTAGTAGGTTTGTTTTTATCAGGATCCCCACAAACGTGTGGGTAATGCATTGCACTACAATGTTACATTGGTGACAGTGTTTGTTGCTAGGTGATAGGAATTTCTGAGCTCTGTTAAAACCTCATGGACTTCTAGCATATATGTGCCTGCCATTGACTCAAACGTTACTATATGGTGCATGACTCTGTTTAAATGGCTGTACTTTAAAACCACTTTCTGGGGTTAACCCAATAGACTGATTCACTTGTTTCACTTTGATTTTGATTTTAAGGATTTCAATTTCTTGTTTAAATCTGTTTCTTAACCATGTAAGACATTTATCATTACTAAGTCAAATCTATGTAATAAAGTATTTGCAGGGAACTCTAGTTGTCCTCACTGTCCTCTTGGTCCTGTTTATATTTCTTTCCTCTACATCCCACCCCACAGCACTCTTTTAGGGTTTTGTTTGGTGCTGAGGGTTGAGCCCAGGACCTTGCACATGCTATTCTTTTGTTTCTAAACTATAAGCAAATCTTCTACCGTACATGTGCTACATTTGTGCATACATTCTCTACACATTGTTCCACCTTTGGTTTTTTAATGTAATGTTATATCCTGGGGACTAGTCTGTTGCACCATACAGAGACATTCATCATTTCTTTTCACAGCTGCATAGTACTCTAATGTATGAGGATATTAACTCTTTGTCTATAATGTGTAAATTACTGCCCTTCTCACCCCTCTCACCTTCTATTTATCATCTATCTTTTTAATTTTCTTCTAATAGGTTTTTATTATGTAAAAATTTTCATTTTGTATGGTTAAATTTATTGGGCTTTTCCTTTGCCACTTTGAAGTTTAAATTATAAGAAATATTTTTCAACCTCCAGCTTATAGAAGAATTTTATATTTTCATCTAATTCTTAAAATGGACTATCTCTTTTTCCATTTCCATTTCTGTTATATTTTGAGTTAATCTTGATGTGATTGGTGAGAAACAGATGTATATTTTTCCTTTTCCATACAATATCTGGTAGTGTTAGGAGTGTAACTCAGTAGTAGAATGTGAGAAGCCTTGGGCAAAAAAAAAAAAAAAAAAAAAAAGAATAAATGAAACAGACAGAAACTAAGGTATCCAGATATATCGATACCAATTGTTAAAAGTTCATTTTCCCCTCAATGATTTTAAATGACCCCTTCATCACATATTAAATTTCTAAAGACAAAGGCATCTGCTTTTGAATATTTCAGTACAATGGAAATTGGTCTGTCAATTCCTGCTGCAATACTATCCTGTTTTACTAGTAGAGATTTTAGAAGATGCTTGAATATCCTGTAGAGCAGACTTCCACATTATTTCTTTTAGAGGAGCTTATCAGTTCTTGCTTAGATATTCCTCCAAATGAGCTGTAAAATCAATTTGCCTGGCTTCTAGGGACCACTGATGGTATTTCTTTAATCAATATGGCATTAAATTTATAGATTAACTTTGGGAGGACTGGCATCCTCCCAATGTTGGAGCTTCTTATCCAAGAATATGATGTATCTTTCCACTGAATTCAGACTACCCTTTTCTTTCATGTGCATGTCACTATTTTCTTTATATGGGCCGTAGACCCTTTTTGTCAAGTTCATACCTATTTAAATGTGAATTTTGCTGTGGCAGAAGTGGTCTTTCCTTCTGTTATATCACAACCTGTTTGAAAGTGTGCCCTCTCTCCCTCTCTTTCTCTTCCTCCCTCTCATACTTGTTTTGCATGGATTTTCCCATATATATAATCATATGTTCTACAAATAAAGATAATTTAACCTCTTCTTTCTCAAGTATCTAAAAACTCCAGGTTGAAGGTGAGTGGACATGACAGATGCTCTCGTCTTATTCCAGACAACTTTAGCAGGAAAAGTCTAGTTTTTCTTTGTTAGTGAAGATGCTGACTTTTGTGATAAGATATATGTCGTATGTGAATATGTTTTCTGTTGGGACATGACTGTCATGTCCCTCAGCTCCTGTTTTATTATTTTTCACATGAATGAATACTAAATTTTGCACATACCTCTGCTGCATCTCTAGAAAGAATCACATTATTTTTCTCTATAACTCTGTTAACATATTAACGTATTTCCTAATTTTGAATCATTTGTATTTCTGGAATGAACTTGTTTGGATTAACCCCTTGTCTTCCTGAATCTATATCCTGCCGTGATTTCATCTGCAGCAGGGCAAAGTCTTAGTCTGACTTTGATCTCCAGGACCTACAATGATGTCTAATATGTATTATTTGCAAGAATGTTGAATGTATGTTCTTTCTTTTATGCTAAAGATTATGTTTTTAATATTTGTTAGTACATTATATTTATACATAATAATGGGGTTTATTTTGACATGTTCCCAAATACATATAACATAGTTTGCTCCATATACTTTTTTTTTTTTTTGGTACCAGGGATTGAACTCAGGAGTACTTGACCACTGAGCCACATCCTCAGCCCTATTTTGTATTTTATTTAGAGACAGCATCTCACTGAGTTGCTTAGTGCTTTGCTTTTGCTGAGGCTGGTTTTGAACTTGGCTCCTCTTGCCTTGGAGCTGCTGGGATTACAGGCATGCACCATTGTGTCCGGATGCTTCATATACTTTTGAAAATAAAAAGTGAACTGTGTTTCCAATAAACTATTTAAGCAATGCAGAAAAGTACAACAGCAAAAGCATTAAATTGCCCAGAATTGAACCATCCAGTAATAATTGGTTTAAAATTACATGACCATAAATTCAAAAATCTCTTGATCATACAATGATAAAAGATATAAACTATGAAGGAAAATACTGTGGAATTTTAAAGAATTTTTTTAAAGAAATTGACATTAATGTGCTAGTGTTGTGGGGTCTTGTGTTGTTGTTTTTGTGTTTGGACCTTGTGCTAAGCACATGCTTTACCACTGACCAAATCCCCAGCCCCTGTGTGTATTTTAAATAATTGTGTTTATTTGAAATTAACAAAAAAAGAAAGTGAAATTTAAGTGAATACCAAACTTCAGATGAGAGCTCTTTCATTATAAAGCACATCCATTTCTAGGATTCATAAAAGTTTTCTTACCTCCATGCAAATCCTCTTTATAGTAATTTATGACAGATCTCTTCCTTCTTCCACAAAATTACTGTGGCGATCTCACACTTCCTCCCATGCCATTACTTTGATTTTTACTCATGTCTGCTCTATTCCCAGCTGTTTCTAAATTATTTATGAGATTTGCAATGGTGGGATTTTAATTCTCACTTTGTAATTGGTTTCCTTAGTTCTGTCTCTAGTCTCCTTTTCATCCGAGTCTCATCTTTTATCACTTCAAATCCTTCTTTTGCTGAATTCTTATTCTCATTAGCTTCTTGGGCTCCACGAAATCCTTGTGGGGAGCTTCTGTCTCTTGGTTGATGTTTTCTTTCCCATTTGCAAGCTCCATTCTCACACTCTTGGTTCCATTTGTTTGCTTGCCTGCTGTAGTTGTAGTGAGTGTGCAAACGCACCCTGCCAACACTTCATCCTGCTCACATGTGATGCAGTCATTCCCTCCTTGTGCTTCTGGGCTTGGCTCTGATGTCTGTGAATTTTCCCCTATAGCTTTTGCACTCTGCTGGGGACCAGTTTGTCTTCCCCTGTCAGAGGTTTGGTTTCAGACATCAATGTTGCCTTTGTAGATTGTCTAACACAAAGGGAGAGGGCAGAATCCCACAGGGGTTTGGTGCTCCCTTGCTGGGCCCTGGATTCTTGACCTTCCTTCTGAAACCCTGTGAAATGTCCCCTAGGCTAAGCCAGGAGTGGGCCCCATTCCTGTGGTCATGGTCCCCCCCTCAATCTAGACCCTTTCATCATTTGTGGAGCTCCTGAGTTCCTATGTATGAGCTATGATGCCAAAGAGATTTGAACTTTATTTTTTTCCTTGAGCTACCTGTGCCCACCTTAGTTCCCATCCCTCCAGACTTGAAAGGGCTGGTGAAAATTTTCCAGATGCTGTCTACACATCGATGCTCACAGATGTGAGGGTGAGGAAGACGATAGTGCCTTCAGAATGTCCTTCTCTCCACTGGTTTCTCTTCCTGACTCCCCTTTATAGCTCATAATATAACATTATGCCTCTTCCTTCCTGTCATTGCCACCCCTGAAGCTCTTGAGATGTTTTTCTTGTTCACATGAAGAATCAGGCAAGGGATGCTATGACTTGTGATGTGGTTTTGATAAATGTCCCCCAAAGGCTTCTATGTTGAAGGCTTATTCCCTAGCCTATGGCATTGTTGGGAAGTGGTAGAACCTTTAGGAGGAAGCTAGGTCATTGGGGGCATGCCCTTGAAAGGGACATTCAGACCCTGTGCCTTCCTTCTCTCTCTCTCTCTCTTGTCTCCTGGCCACCAAGAGATGAGCAGCTTCCTTCAGGTGCTTCTGCCACAATGTACTGAGCTGCCACAGCCCAAAAGCAACAGAGCCAAGTGACCATGGACTGAAACCATGAGCCAAAAATAAACACTTCTTCTTTTTAAATTAATTACCTGAGGTATTGTGTTTTGATGATGAAAAGTAGACTAACAGTCTGTGTCACATGAAAGCAAACTTAGGGAGCCAGCTCCCAGGCCCTGGGTTGCCTTTTGTTACTCTTGGCCACAAGCTCAAGCCAGTCTGGACAGTTTTGAGGGTCTCTGTGTGCCAGGCATCGTGCAACAGGTGTGACATATTACTTTTTTAAATCTCACAATCATCCTATGCGATAGGCATTACTCCTGAACACTTTCTATAGGTGAGGAAACTGAAGCACAGATGTGTTAATCAGCATTCACTCAACTTGAAGCCAGAGAGCCCCAATGTAGATCCTTGATTTTCCCCTGCTTCTGCCTCTGTAAGAGAGAGAGGGACATAATTCCATGGCAAGGAACCTAATCCCTGTGACTAGTAGTACAACAGGTGAGGGGGCCTTAGTGTTACAAGCATTAAAATGATTTTAAAAGGAATTATCCTGATAGATGTCATTATGACTACACTCCAATTCATGGCTTCCCTCAGATTTTATTTTGTTCTGTTATAATATACTGAATTGTGGGAGAGGCCAGATCTTTCCTCTACTTTTTTAGTGTTTGCAGCTGGGTCTGAGAATTAAATTGACATAAGACAGATTAACAAGAAAAAAGCATATAGATGTATATAGTTTTACATGACACAGGAATCCTCATGGAGAAATGAAAATTCAGAGAAATAGAAAACGCCAAATGCTTTTAATACAAAGATGAACAAAGAGAGGCAATTATAGAAAAATATGTGGAGAAGCTAAAGTAAGATAATTATTTTAACAAGCCTGTTTGTACCGAATCCTCTCAGCTATGACTCCCTGTGGAATTAATGTTCCTTTCCCCTTGGTACAGGCAGGGCATCTTTCACAGGAGTTTTTATCTCCTGTTTTCAGGAAAAGAGATTAAGGAAGCCCTGTTTATTAAAACAGAAGAAACTTTAAGTTAAAATAGTCAATATGCCATGGCAGCATATTTTGGGGTGCTGTGTTTTTCCCAGTTATTTTAGAAAGAGCTCATCTTCTGTGCCAGGTACCACCCAGGAGCTTTACTCAGTGACCTATAGCACAGAGAGCTCAGATCCCTGCTAAGGCTGAAACAAGGGAAGGGACAGAGGAAATGAGGCGACTCCACATCTTCACCCAGCCACTGAGGGGAAGCAGCTGATTCCAGTGCAGGTCCTCTGGGCTCCCAAGAGCAGGCTGGTTCTTACACACTGAGTTTTCTGCTTTGCCTGGTCCTGTGACTAGGAGGGAGGTTATTGGAGATGTCAGAGCAAGTCATCGCACTTTCATGGAGAACATCTGAATTCCTGTCAGGGTAACTGTTGAGGTTGGCGTGGGCGGAAGAAGTAACTGCCAACAGGCATCTTAGAGGAAGAAATTTACTTAATTTTTAATTGTTCATCTTGCAGAAAAATTATAGATGTATATCAAACATTTTATTTACTAGGTGACATTCTAACCCAACATATTGCTCTCTTCTACAATGAAATAATTTTAAAAAGGAACTTCTAATTAGGTATCTTAGCTCAGGCTGCCATAAAAAATACTAGACTTGGTTGCTTAAGAAAAAGAAATGTATTTTCTTGAAGTTCTGTAGGCTGAACCCTTTTCCTGTGTGTGTGCATGTGGCTTCTCCTAGGTCCTGTCCTAGGTAGACAGAGACAGACAGAAGACAGACAGGCATCTCTCTCTCAACCTCTCCTTATAAGGACAATAGTTCTGTCAGTTAGGAACTCATCCTTATGATCTATCTCATCATCTCACTTCCTAAAGATTCTGTCTCCAAATGCAATCACACTGGGTTCACTCTGTTCCGCATATGAATTTTGAGGATCCCAACCTTCCCATAGCAATGGAGAAGTTGTTTTTTCTCTTACTCTAATTTCTTCCATTTATGTTTTTTGCTGTGTTTATATAGCAAGCATCCAAAGTCTTTTGGAGTTCAATTGTAAACACTAATGGGAAGGTTCTGTATTTAAATGTCTGAACTATGAAACATCCAGCATTTTCGTTTTCATTTTTCAATGTCGAATGATGATGAGGATAGAAAGTAATGGTAATAATCAGTATGTTCAGTTGATTTAAACAATTAAGTTGACTTTGGGTATTTTATATGTTAACAGTAACACATGATCTGCTTTTAAAACTTGGCTGTTCAAATTTTCATTCTATCTAATCAAGTAATCATCAATTGTTTTTTGTATAAAAGAAAGAGGATAGGCCCTATATGTTTTTGTAGAGAGATTTGAAAATAACATTTTAATTTAGTTACTGAAACTAGGAAGAAATGCTGCTTTTCACAGTTGGATTTTTACCAAATGAACTTTAAAAAAAAGGCATTTGCTGCTTTTTTTTTTCTATACATCTTAGGTACCCTGATATAGCTTGTTCTTGGGAAAAAAATAAAAGTATAAAAATCTGGCACTGTGTGATTGGAAAGAGAAATTTGTATTCATAGAAATGAATTCTAAAAGTTAATTAAAACCAAGACATTGTCGTGTGATATTCTGAACTTGTTAATATAGGGTTTTCCAGCAAGGAAAGCCTACCTTTTCTTCTCTGTGATTTGGTCTATCTTGGGGTCATCAAGCCTTTCAGCCATAGGGTCACTGTTTCCTTTCATATTCCCAGGCACTGCCTCATGCCCCAAAACTCTGCATTTGGAAACCCAGCATGCTGGATCCCTCTCCTCCACCTTGAAGGATCCCTGTCCGTGGTCCTGGAGACTTCTCTGGTGCCTCTGCTGAATGTTCAGGCTTACGGAGCACTGGGCTGCACGCTACTCACCCCAGGCTGGTACTGCCTTTTATTCTAAAGGATCCACAGAGGTCCCAGAACACTGTCTGGCAGTCCTGTTGTACTTCCTAGGTCCCTGTGGCCATCACATTGCCAAATCCAACTGTCAATTCTTAGGTTCCTTTTGCTATACCTTGAGGCATCATCTGAAATGTCCTCTCCATGCGGCTTCTAGTGGAGCCTTGCTGGCCTCCCGTCTCATTGGCTACCCCTTCTCAGCCTATCCTCTGACCTTTCTTCTTGAAGGAGGGATGCTCCAGAGCCAAGTCCCAAGTCTTCCTCCTTCGCCACATTTTCTCTAGTGTGATTTCAACTAGACCCATGGCTTCAAATAATATTTCTGTCTAGCCTGGCTTCTTTTTCAGGCTCCTGACTCATGTACCCAACTGCCCAGGCAACATCTCCATATGGATGTCTGGTAGGCATCTCATATTTAACATATCCAAAACAGAAGAAAATTTTTAATTAAAAAAATTTTAAATTGACATATAATATTTGTAATTATTTGTGGGGTATTATAATTTGGTAAATGCATGCAAGCATCATGATCAAATCAGAATAATTATCATTTCCCTTTCAAATATGATCATTCCTCTGTGTTGAGAATCTTCAAGATCTCCTCTAGCTATTTTGAAATGTATAATAAATTTCTGTAGACTGTAGTTACCCTACTGTGCTATAGAATACTAGAACTAAATCTCCCTATCTAAAAATATTTTGATACCCATTATCCAACTTCTCTCTCTTTTCTCCCATGCCCACAGGTAATCACTATTATACTCTCTGCTTCTGTGTGAGAAAGCTTTGTGCATATTCCACATATAAGTGAGATTGTATTGAGTATTTGTCTTTCTGGGTCTGGTTTATTTCATTTAACCTAATGTCCTCCAGTTTCACCCATGATGGTGAAAATGACAATATTTCATACTTGTATGGCTGAATAATATTCCATTATGTTTATATACTACAGTTTTTATTTTATCCATTTATCTGTCAACAGACATCTTGGTTGATACCATAACTTGTCTACTTTGAACAGTGCTACCAGCAACTTGGGGTGCAGGTACAAAGCCAAAAGATTGTTGGTTTCACTTCCAAGTCTACTTCTCTCCACTATTTCATCTCAGTAACTGATATTGCTATTTGCTTAGTTGTCCAGGCCAAAATTTTAACAATTATTCTTCATTCTCCACCCCCTTCTCTCAGCAAGGTTCACCAGAAAGACCTGTTAGCTCTACCTTTGTGATACATTGAGAATCCACACACTTCTTTCTCATCACTTCCACTATGACTTCCCTGATCTAGACCATCATAACCTCTTGATGGACTAAAGCAGCTGAAATGCTTTCCCTGATTCCACTCCTGCCTCTGAAGTCTCAGTGCCACCCAGGAACCACATGAACTTTGGCAAGCCTAGTTTACATCACAACACTCCCCAGTTCAAAGTTCTCTTGTAGCTTCTAATCTCACTCTGAATATCAATCTGAGTCCTCATGCCTTACAAAGCCCTATACAACTTGTCCCTTGACCAACTGCTGGAGACAGAAACACTTGTAGATAATCTTAATAAAAAATATGTCTTTATTTTTTATAAGTCATTTGTTCATTTATTCAAGCAAGATTTATTGACTATTTCCTAATTAATTGTACTGTTCTGAGCATTTGCAATACATCAGTGAACAAATCAGTGAAGATCTCTGCCCTCATGGAGCTGATGTCCTAATGAAGATATATAGTTATGAAATGAAAAAGACAATATTATATGTTAGGATGTTGTCTTAGTCCACTTTCTATTGCTATAACAAAACACTCAAGACTGGATGATTTTAAAATAATAAAGGTTTTTAAATTCATGGCTCCATAGGGTGCTACCAGTATCTGGTCAGTGTCTGGTGAGGCCCATCTTCCTACATCATCACATGGCACAGGGCATTACATACAAAATGGAGCAAGCTTGCCAGCTCTTCTTATAATGTTACTAAAGCCATCATGAAGGTTCCAGGTTCCATCTTCATGACTTCATCTAATCCTAATTACCTCTAAAATTCCCACCTCGAATTACCACAAACCTATGCATTTGGAGACTCATGTGTTCAATGTGTGAAATTTTGGGGAACACATTCAAACCACAGCAAGGGCGATGGATGTTAAGGAAAAAGTAAATGGTGGAACACGGTAGAGATGGTTGAGAGAGTAATATAGGGAAATGTTTCATTTTAGTTTTATTTCATTTAATTTTTCTCTTTTATGTGGCACTGGGGATTGAACCTAGGGCCTTGGGCATGCTATGCAAGTGCTCCGCCACTGAAAAACACCCCCAGGCCTGGTTGCCATTTTAAGATGGGTGTCAATAGCAGGCCCCATAGAGAAAGTGGCACTTGAGCCAAATAAGGGAGGGAGCAGGTGAAGGAGTTGGCCATGTGGAGACCCCAGTCAAAGTAATTGTCAGTGCAAAGGCCCTGGAACAGCCAGGAGGCCCTCGAGATTGGAAATGAGTAGGGGAACAATGGAGGAAAGGAGCAGGAGAGAAACCATAGAGCCTTCCTCGTCATTTTAAGAATGTTGCCTTTCATTCTGTTGGAAATGAGAGCTATAAGAAGGTGACAAACAGTGTCACTATCTGACTTAACCTTTTTAAAGGACTACTCTGAATGCTCAGTTTCGAGTAGGTTATAGATAAGGTCAGGAAGAAGGGAAACTGATAAAGAGGCTGTAACTATGAAGTTTAATGTTATGTATCTACATGCCTGGACCATGGGATGTCTGTGGTCTTTTATGGTGTGGCTCCCTTTTCCATTGTTATAAAAAGTACTTTTACAGGAGGCTGAGACAGGAGGATCATGAGTTCATAGCCAGCCTCAGCAAAAGTGAGGTGGGAGCTAATCAGTGAGACCCTGTCTCGAAATAAAATACAAAACAGGGCTGGGGATGTGGCTCAGTGCTCATGTGTCCCTGAGTTCAATCCCTGGTACCACCCCCCCCCCAAAATATACTTTTATTTAGCTCATAGTTTGGAGGCCAAAAGTCCAAGGTCTGATAGTGCCATTTATTCGGCCTCATGAGGGTTTCGTGGCAGATGACATAGCAGTAAAATAATCATATGCAGAAGAGATTACATGGCAAGACAGGAAGCCAGAAAGCAGCAGGGGACCAGTCTTGCTCTTTTATAGCAATCTTTTCTCAAGAACTTATCAGGGATTCAGGAGAACTACTTTGATTTGCTGAAAGGACAGCACCTCCAATCACTTCCCACCAGGCCCCACCACTGAAAGGTTCCACCACTTTCCACCACCACCATACTGCTAGGAATCGAGCTTCCAGCACAGGAAGCCTTGGGAGCTGCACTCAAACCACACCCAAACCAAAAGCAGTTGGTATCATCCCATCAAAATATTTATGTACAGGTGATTATATCATTCAAGGAAACAAATGATAACTTGTTCAGGACATATAATACAAATGTAAAAAATCAAACAAACTGCATACAATATGAACTAAATGGGCACAGTAATGTCATTAAAAATGAACTCTTTTTGTAATCTTTTCACAGGTACCCTTGAGGGTAGGTAGGAAAAAGCAGGTGCCAAGGACCCCAGATTCTAAGCATCAGATGAGACTCTGCAGTTCCTATGAAGGAAGACTGTGTGAGTTCCAGGTATCTCAGAAATTTAGAGTAGAGTATATACAAGATGGCTCTAAGGAGAAACAAGTTCTTCTATGTCTGCTTAGACTGATAACCTGTGTTATTAGTCAGTTTTTTGTTACTATAACAAAATACCTGAGATAATCAACTTAAAGGAAAGAAAGATTTATTTTGGCTCACCAGTTTTATAAGTCTTTGGGGAACATTCAAGATCCAAAATATAATGGCTTTCACTCAGGGTAACCTGAAGTCAGGCCAAATCAGCCACTTGGACTGACTTCAGCTCATGGATCAGATCAGGATGCTCCACAGACAACTGTGCACTATTAGAAACAATCCCAAAAGTGATGCCAATCTTCTATTATTGTGACATTTGGAAATACGTATCATATAATTAATTTGGAGAATAAATGATATCTAAACAAATAAACATAAAAACAAGGAACTTTCCAAGGCAGAATGCTCCAAAATTGATGAGCCATGCAAATTGCTTGGCGGTTCCAAAACTGTTTTCCCTTCTCGTGGGAAGAATCCTATTTGTACCAACTTCATATTTCCATTTTCTGTGAAACAAGTTTAAATGGTTGGCAGGAAAAAGTGGGATGTAATTATTTTTGGCAAGCAGGACAGGGTTACAAATATGCCCATTTTGAAGCTACTGTGAGAATTCTTGTCTCATTCATTTGGAAATCTAATATAAAGTAGTCTAGCTTTTAATGGACTTAAGCTTTATCAAGTTCCAGTGGAATTAATTTTCGTTTGCTTCTAGCTGACAAAGGATATTACTTAAGTATAAGAGAGCTGTATATGTCTTTAAAACACGGGAATATGCAACTCCCTGACTCACCAACATCACTACTTACAAAAAGGCAATGAACGGAGACTTCATATCTCATTTCCAAAGATGAAAAGATGGATGGATGAACAGCTTGGATTCGTGATGAATGTAATTTTTTTTCTCTTGGTCTTGGTAATCAAATGTATTTCTTAAAATGGATTTTGTCAAAATTGTTTTTCCATTTTCTCATACAATCTTCTTGAAAAAGAATCTTCCACCAAACTCTCTCATCTGAAACATTTGCAATGTGAGGGTGAAGAGTGAAAATGTGCCACAAACTGAGCCAGCATCAAAACATGAAAAAGGAGGGCTGGGACTGTGGCTCAGTGGTGGAGCGCGTGCTTTGCATGCGTGAGGCACTGGGTTCAATCCTCAGCACCACATAAAAATAAATAAAATAAAGGTCTTGTGTCCATCTACAACTAAAAAAAAATATTTAAAAAAAAAAACATGAAAAAGCAGGTGGGAAATGGGCATGGGTGTATAATTTAAATTTGCAAAGTTAAAGATTCTCAGTGTCTCGGTCCATTTGGGCTGCTGCAACAAAATACCTTAGCCTCATTAATCTGAAAATGTGTTGTTCACAGTTCTGAAGGCTGGGAAACCCAAGATCAAAGCCCTAGCAGATTCAGTGTCTGGTGAGGGCTCTCTGCTTCAGACATGGTGTCATCTTCCTGTGTTCTCATACAGTGGAAGGGGCCAGGGTGCTCTCTAGAGCCTTGCACATGCTAGGCAAGTGTTTTTCCACTGAGCTACACCCCACCTCTTAGAGCCTCTTTTTTAAAAGGGCACTAATCCTATTCATGACAGTGGAGCCTTCATGACTTAAGTTCCCAGAGACTCCACTTTTATACTACCACCACATTGATTATTAGGTTCCAACATACTCATCTGGAGGTGAGGCACAAACATTCAAACCATATCACAGGTTTCCTGATAGATGCTTTTATCAGGCCATGTTGAATTGACAGTCACACCTCTACTGAATCAAAAGCAGTATCTGGAGACATAGAATCAAACATAAAACTCAGTATAAAAACTTTTTAAACTTTACCTATCTGCTAAGAGTTTTTTCTGTCAATACTGTTCTACTGTAAATTACAGTAAAATTACAGGAAAAGCAGATGGTGTAGGGAGCAGAGTACTCTGATTATTTGAAATTCTTGTTGCTGAAAACCTTAAGGACATAAGTAAAAGTGTTTCTGTCTTAACAGATAAAAATACTGAACATTTTCTAATCTTTGTTTGATAAGTGAAGATTTCTCAGTGCTTCAAGGAAGTTTCTAAAAGCTAACGATGTTTTTCTTGAATTCTGTAAAATAAAAATGCCTTTATTTCCTAGTTTTATAAAAATTGTTTACTATTTTAGTAGTAAGAACTGCAAAGAAAAACTCCTTTAAATAGCCCATAATCTTACCATTGAAAAATCTCTATTGATATCTTGAAACAAAATATGAGTGGCATAGTTAGAAAATTCAAACTGTTCAGGAAAATGCCAAATAGAAGAGGAAGGGCTTCTTCCTACCTGTATTACAAACTTTGTTCTTTTTTTTTTTTTTTTTTT
>CM053401.1:116143520-116261725 GCA_028644305.1 Xerus rutilus | reverse complement strand
CTGTGGCACGCGCGTGACTTACAGGTAGACCTCCGGAACGGAATGGGAGGGAGCCAAAAAGTCAGGGGAGATGGGGAGGGAACGTACCTCATTTCTGTCGGTTTGGGTGGTGGAAACAGAGAGCGGCTCAGGAATTCTCTTGGTCCGAAGGGCCTGCCTCAACTCCGGTGCGGAGGAGGTTCAAAGCCCTCCCGGGTTTCCGGCACCAATTATGTAAAATTCACACGACCAGGAGAAGATGAATTAAGCCACTCGGCAAGGCTTTATTGGAAGGCGAGCCCTCGGACCATCCCCCCGTCCATCAGAGCGGGTCGGGAGAAATGGCCACAAACTTTGTTCTTAAGTCTTCTTTTATGAGTAATATCTTTGACTCCTTCCAGAAAACACTGATGATTGTGTTCTACATATATTTATGTAGAAAGTGTTTTTTAAATGAAAACAAAAGAGGCCTGCTAAAGATGTTCTGTACCTTGCTTCTTTCTTATAACGAATGTTGATAATTGTTCATAACAGCCCATGGAGTTTTTTTTAATTAAAATTTTTTATTGGTGCATCATAATTATATATAACACTGGGATTTGTTGTGTATTTCTTGATACTGAAGAACAGCTTAGCTGAATCTGATAATCCTTGATTCACATTTTTTCCCTTTGAGTTCCTTGTAAACATTGCTTGTTTCTGGTCTTGATTTGTAGGTTGTCCTTTGGAAGTCTCATGCCAACTGAATTCTCTTGCCATTGCAAGATTTTTGGTCTTTATGTCTTCCTGGAGAACTGGGGTTTTCTTTATATTTAAAGTTTAAGAGTTTTGCTAGGATATATCTCAGGCTTGACTGTTCTGGGTGAACAAGTCAAGACACTTGGTGGGACCATTTAGTTATGTGGATTTAGTTATGTGGATTCATAACTAAAATGTTCAGTATTTTTTATCTGTTGAATACCCAGGTACTTGGTTGGACCATTTAGTTATATGGATTTAGATTTTCTGTAGTTTCCTGAATATTTTCTTGGACTGTATTTTAAAACATTAATTCTATTACATTGTTGTGTTTTTCTTTTCTGAAGTCGAATTATGTGCAAGTGGATCTTCTTTATCTTTCCTATAATCTTTCTTTTCACCCTTTTTATGTTTTAATTTAATTTTTATTGGTTGTTTTTCTGCTTTTCTTTATTTCCTGTTATTAAATGGCTATTTGAATATAATCTACACTGGGAAACCCATAATTTAAATTTTCATTTCTATGATGGTTTCTTTTTTTTAATTCTAAAATATTTGTTTTAATTAGTTATACAGTAGAATGCATTTGACACATCATACATAAGTGGAGTATAACTTCTCATACTTCTGGTTGTACATGATGTAGAGTTGCACAGATCAAGACCAGTGTAATCATACATGCACATAGGGTAATAATGTCCAATTCATTTCACTATCATTCCTACCCTAATACTTCTTCCCATTCCTTCACTTCCCTCTGTCTAATCCAAAGTACCACTACCCCCACCCATTGTGAACTAGCATCCGCATATCAGAGAAAGAAAATTCGTCTTTGGTTTTTTGGGACTGGCTTGTTTCATTTAGCATAATATTCTCCAGTTCCATCCATTTAGCAGCAAGTGCCATAATTTCATTCTTCAAGGCTGAGTGATATTCCATCATGTATATACACCACAATTTCTTTATCCATTCATCTGTTGAAGGGTATCTAGGTTGGTTCCATAGTTTAGCTATTGGAAATTGAGCTGCTATAAACATTGATGTGGCTGCATCTCTGTAGTATGCTGATCTTAAGTCCTTTGGGTATAAACCTCTGAGTGGGATAACTGGATCAAATGGTGGTTTCATTCCAACTTTTCTGAGGAATCTCCATACTGCTTTCCATAATGGTTCCACCAATTTTCAGTCCAACCAGAAATGAATAAAACCTTTTTACCCATATCCTTACCAAAGTTTGTCATTGCTTGTATTCTTTTTTTTTTTGCTTGTATTCTTAGTAATTGCCATTCTGACTGGTGTGAGATGGAATCTCAGTGTAGTTTTTTTAAAATTTATTTATTTTTAGTTTTTTAAACATCAGAATGCATTTCAAGTCACAGTGCACAATTTTTCATTTCTCTGGTTGTAAACAAGATAGAGTCACACCATTCGTGTCTTCATACATGTACCTAGAGTAGTGATGTCCATCTCTTCCCACAATCTTTCTTACTTCAGTGCAGTTTTGATTTGCATTTCTCTAATTGCTAGAGATGTTGAATATTTTTCATATATTTGTTGTTGTCAATTGTATTTCTTCTTTTGTAAAGTATCTGTTCAGTTCCTTAGCCTATTTATTTATTAAGTTATTTGTTTTTTTGGTGTTAAGCTTTTTGAGTTCTTTGTACATCCTGGAGATTAATGCTCTATCTGAGGTGCATGTGGTAAAGATTTTCTCTCATTCTGTAGGCTCTCTCTTCACATTATTGTTTCCTTTGCTGTGAAGAATATTTTTAGTTTGAATCCATCTCATTTATTGATTCTTGATTTTACTTCTTGCACTTTAGAAGTCATGTTAAGGAAGTCAGTTCCTAAGCCAACATGGTTAAGATTTGAGCCTACTTTTTCTTCTAGTAGGCACAAGGTCTTTGTTTTAGTGTCTAAGTCCTTAATACACTTTGAGTTGATTTTTGTGCAGGGTGAGATATAGGAGTTTAATTTTATTTTGCTTCATATGGATTTCCAGTTTTCCTAGCACCATTTGTTAAAGAGGCTCTCTTTTCTCCAATGATTATTTTTGGCACCTTTTTCTAGTATGAGATAACTATATTTATGTGGGTTTGTCTCTGTGTCTTCTATTCTGTACCATTGGTCTATATGTCTGTTTTGGTGCCAATACTATGCCATTTTTGTTACTATGGCCCTGCAGTATAAAGTCTGGTATTGTGATGCCTCCTGCTTCACTTTTCTTGCTAAAGATTGTTTTGGCTATTCTGGGTCTCTTATTTTTCCAAATGAATTTCATGATGGCTTTTTTTAGTTCTATGAAGAAAGTCATTGGGATTAAGTCTAAATTACTGATTGTATTATTTAGTTCTATAGTTTCTTTGTTTAGTTTTTGTTTGAAGGATCTTATCCAGTACTGAGAGAAGTGTGTTAAAGTCACCAGTATTTTTGTGTTGTGTCTATTCAGTTCTTGACATTGAGAAGGCCTGGTTTGATGTACATAGATGCTCCATTGTTTGGGGCATAAATATTTGATTGTTATGGCTTGTTGATGTATAATTCCCTTAAGCAGTATGAAATGTCCTTCTTTTTCCTTTCTGATTAAATTTGGCTTGAAGTCAACTTTATCTGATATGATAATATCAGACATTGTTTGCATGATCCATGTGAGTGACATGTTTCTTCCATCCTTTCACCTCCAGTCTGTGAATGTCTTTGCCTATGAATTGACCCTCTTGGAGACAATATATGGTTGGGCCTTATTTTTTAATCCAGTTGACCCATCTGTGTCTTTTGATTGATGAGTTTAGTCCATTAATGTTCAAGGTTATTATTAAGATATGATTTATATTCCTATTCATTTTGGTTTATTTCTAGTTTTAAATTTGAATAAGTTTCTCCTTTGATTGACGATTCCTTTAGTGTAGTTCCTCCCTTCACTGGTTTTCACTTTTTTTTTCCATTTCTTCTTCATGGAATATTTTGTTGAGAATAGTGCAGGCTTTCTAGTTGAGAATTCTTTTTAACTTTTGTTTATAATGGAAGGTTCTTATTTCATCTCCAAATCTGAAGCTTAATTGTGCTTAATATAGGATTCTTGGTTGGCACCCATTTTCTTTCAGAGCTTGGTATATGTTATTCCAGGACCTTCCTATCTTTGAGAGTCTGGGTTGAGAAATCAGCTGAGATCCAGTTTGGTTTCCCTCTATACATAATCTGATATTTTTCTCTCATAGCCTTAAAAATTCTATCCTCATTTTGTATGCTAGGCATTTTCATTATGATCTGCATTGATGTGGTTCTGTTGTAATTTTGTACATTTTGGGTACTGTAAGTCTCTTCTATTTGATTTTCCATTTCATTTTTTAGATTTGGGAATTTTTCTGATATTATTTAATTGAAAAAAAATTGTGCATTCCTTGGTTTGTATCTCTGCACCTTCATATATCCTGATAAATCTTAAATTTGGTCTTTTCATGTTGTCCCATATTTCTTGGAAGTCCTGTTCATGGTTTCTTACCAGCTTCTCTGTGTGGTCAACTCTATTTTTAAGATTATAAATTTGACTTCTTTGCCTGAGGTTCTGTCTTCCAAGTTGTCTAGTATGTTGGTGATGCTTTCTATTGAATTTTAAATTTTGTTTATTGTTTCCTTCATTTTGATGATTTCTGCTTGTTTTTCCCCCCCCCAAATCTCTGCCTCTTTATTGAAGTGATCTTTCACTTCTTGTGTTTTCTCTCTGATTTCAGTCCTAATACCATGCTTTATTACTTCACAGATCATTTTAACTATGTACATTCTAAACTCCTTCTCTGACATTTTTTCCATTGTGTTATTGATGGTTTCTGTTATTGGAGTATCTTGGTTTACTTGGGGCAATTTTTTTTCTTGCTTTTTCATTTTGTTTGTGTGTCTACCCATCTAACAGTATGGATCTGAGGCAGTAGAGCTTCTATCCTGTGGACTTACAGTGTCCCTGAAAGTCTCCAGTACCTCACTGTTTAGGAGGAGACAAATAATAACAAGAACCAATGCAAGCAATATACAGCATTAAATCAGATAATTCCTACTATGATATCTACAATGTTAATTATCATAATAAACATAAATGATACAATCAGTTATTGCCTATAATAAAAATACAACAATTGCAAAAGGGTTGACAATTTCAAATGGTGGACAGGGAGAGACCAGAAGGTTAGGAAGTGATATAGGTTGTGATGAATATGAGGGAGGAGGAGAGAAGACAGAAGGATTGCTGGAGTGAAAGAGGCAATCCTGCAGGCAGAATTCCTAGAGTCCATGTTTAGGTTTAGGTGTAGAATTTTCCATTGGTGGCATGTTGGTGATCAAACATTTCCAGATTTTGGAGCATTTTAGATTTCAGATTTTCAGAGTAGGGATGGTCAGTCTGTGGCCATCAAAACACCTGCACAAAGTGTGCTAAGAGTTTTTCTTATCATGAATATGTCACTGAACACCATTATATCATTTTCTTCATCTGTGGTGATCATAAAATATTCTCTAATATGTTATGGGCAAATAAAGTTTCCTGACTCCAACCCTATCATAGTCATGATATTTTACTGTTTTTATATATTTCTAATTTAGTTTTATGAATATTACTTTTCTTTTTTAAGATCAAATTTGTCAAAATTTAGTCTAGGATTTTTGAGTTTATGTTAATGAGAGTTGGTCCTATATTTTTCTTTATCAGAAGGTCCTCGTGGCAGTTTATTTTGCCCTTATAAGACAAAATGGAAAGTAATTCTTTTTCCACTCTCTCGAATAGTTCATGTACAGTTGGTAGGATTTCTTCCTTAAGTGTTCAATAGAATTTACTGTTGAAGTCATCTGGGCCTGGAATTTTCTTTCAGGGAAGGTTTTAATTATGAATTCAATTTCTTTAATAATTATAATTTATTGAAATTTGGCAGTTTTTCTTGTATCAGTTTTGGTAGGTTGTATTTTTCTAAGCATTTTGTCTAAGTTTCATGTAAATTTATTTCCATTTTATCTAAATTTTCAAGTGTATCCTCAGAAACTTGATGATTCCTTCTGTTATCTCTTTAGCATCTGTAGGATCTTAAGTGAGATCTCCTTTCCATTTCTGATGTGAATTTTCTATACCTTTGGTTTTCTTTCATCATCTCACCACAGACTTATGAATTGTATTAGTTAGCGATAAATTTTCTTTTGCCTCAATTCATCCTTTTTATTGTATGTAGAAGTTTTATTCCATTCCTTTTGTTCTTCTTTATTATTTTTCTTCTTCTTTTCTGGAGATTTCATTTAAAGCTCTTTTTCTAAATTTTTCAGATGAACACTTAGCTTGTTAATTTATGACTTTACTTTTCTAATAAAATTCATAATGTAAATTCCTTCTAAACACAGCTTTACCTGTATCCCATTAGTTTTAGTATGATCTTTCCACTCAGATTATTTTCTAATATTGATTATAATTACCTTTATTATGCGATTTTAGCCTAATTTTATTGTTGTCATGAGCCATATTCTTTCTGTTTCCACCTATTGACATTGTTGAATTTTGCTCTTATTGTCCCAAGTATGGTCAATTTTTATAAAAGCTATATGTGTTTAAAACCCATGTACATTCTGCTGCTGAAATTTTTCATTGTTTCATTATTAAGTGTGCATTCCAAGATTCTATAGTTGTCTTGCCAACAGTCTGCATGTTGAGGAACCCAGGCCATCAACCTTTGGTCTTTATGTGCACTCCCTCACTGTCCACTTGGTGCAATTCAGAATGTTCCTGCCCTACGTACTGTGTGTTTCCTGTATTGAGCAACAGGACTTAGAACCCTGATCATGCCCTCGTTCTTCTACTTCAATAAGATGATAGGTGATGCTTCGTCCATTCAGAAGGAGGCACGTTGACAGATCACCTCTCTTTATGTGCAATGCCTAGATTCATTAAGACACTGGAGATTACAAAATGATGATATAGTTCTTCAAATTTCTTCATTTATTATTTTGAATCTTTCACATAGAAATAGCACTGCTTTTCTTCTATGCTTGATTATTTTCTTTAATTTACCAGTCTTCAACAGAATAAATTAGTTCTCTAGCTTCCTCTGGAGTTGCCCAATTAGTTTTTTGTGAAAGTCATTACCTCACATTTGTAATATATTTAGTATTTTAGCTACCCTGCAGTTGTTACTTTCTTCAATGTGCACATTTTCTTCATTTTCGCCAGTGAAAGCTCATCTATTGACTTCTATTAATGTCTGTTTGGTCATTTGGGTTGTCTGACATTTGTTCTGTAGTGAATTTAACCATTAAGTTTTGGTTGTATGCTAGACATGGTGCATCTTAATTTAATAAGTCAGCATTATTTTGCCCAATTTACAGCCAAGAAACTCATAAGCGACATAATTCTACTGGTTCTCAAAATTAAAAAGTGAAAGAAACTATTCTATTTCTTATCATTTTTCCTATATTTTTGTTTTCATTGTTTTCTGACTCTATTAAAAATCAGTTGTAATATTAGCAGGAGAGAGGACATTTTTATTTAAGTTAAAAAAAAGCAAAGCCATGTTTATAAAAAGAAAAGTCAGATGAATATTTATATGACAAAATATTTGCTTATTTTCTTACACTTTGCTAAATGCTACATTTGCATTCTCTCTCTTAATCCCCATATAACTATGTTAGGTCTCATGTGTTTGTGATTATATATATCATATATATATAATATATATATATTTACTCACATATATACATACATTGTATACATATATAATTTTTAATTGATGCATAAAATTGTACATATTTAAGGGGTACAGGGTAATATTTTAATACAGGTATATAATTTATAACAATCAAATCAGGGTAATTGGCATACCATCACCTCAAACATTAATCATTTCTTTGTGTTAAGAATATTCAAATTCCTCTCTGCTACCTTTTTGAAAGATATAATTAAGTGTTGCCTACCACAGTTGCCCTATATGCTACAGAACATTAGAAGTTATTCCTTGTATCCATTGCATCCTTCTACCTATAAACCCTCCTCTTTCCATCCTTCTTCTCCCCCAACCCTTCCTTAGCCTCTAGTAATCAGTAGTTTACTTTCTACTTCTATTTTAGCTTCCGTGTATAAGTGAGAACATGCAGCATCTGTCTTTCTGTGCACAATTTATTTCATTTAACATAATGTCCTCCCACTTCCATTGTTACAAATGACAGGATATAATCTTTTTCCATGACTGAGTAACATTCCATTGTGGTATGTATATGTGTGTCTCTATATGTACATATATATAGTGTATGTACATATGAGTGTATATATATATACACTACATGCATATCCATAAATCATTTTTTCTTTATCCATTCATCTGTTGATGGACACCTAGGTTGATTCCATACATTGTCTTTTGTGAATAGTGCTATATTAAGCATGAGAGTGCTGATACCTCTTTGACATTCTGGTTTCATTTCTATGGATATATACTCACTAATGGAATTGACAGATCATAGTTCTATTTCTAGTTTGTTGAGGAATAACTATCCTGTTTTCCATAAAAGTTATACTAATTTACATTCCTACGAGCAGCATATGAGAGTTTCCCTTTTTCTATATCCTTGCCAGCATTTATTTTTTGTCTTTTTTTTTAATATTTATTTATTTATTTTTTAGTTTTAGGTGGACAGAATATCTTTGTTTTTATGTGGTGCTGAGGACCGAACCCAGTGCCTCATGCATGCTAGGCGAGCACGCTACCACTGCGCCACAATCCCAGCCCCTATTTTTTGTCTTTTTGATAACAGCATTTGAGCTGGGCTGAGACAATATTTCATAGTGGTTTTGATTTGCACTTCCCTGATGATTAGTATTGTTGAACATGTTTTCACACACTTGTTAACCATTTGTATATCTTCCTTTGAGAAATATCTACTTAGATGATTTGCACATTTTTTAATATTATTATTATTATTTTGCTTCTGAGTAGTTTGAATTTCCCCTACATTTTGGATATTGATCTCTTCTCCAATGAATAGTTTGTATTTTCTCCCATTCTGAAAGTGGCCTTTGGCTCTGTTGATGATTTTTCTTTTACTAATGCAGAAGCTTTTTAGTTTGATGTCATCCTACTTTCAAGTTTTGCTTTTGTTATCTGTGCCTTTGGGGTCTGCTCTTTTTTTGGATATGGCTTGTTTTCCAAATATTCCTATTTGAAAACATCTTGGCTGAGCTTTCTGGCTCCAACATCTGTTACCCCAATGATTTCTAGCATTGAGTTGTTTTTAAGATTTATTGTGATGGATCCACAGCAGGAGTTGGCATGCTTGCTGTAAAGGATGATGTTTTGTAGGACACTTATGGTTTCTGTCATGTATCTTTCTTCACAGAAGTATAAATACCATCCTTAGTTCACAGGCTGTATAACGACAGACGAAAAGGCCAAATTTGACCTATTTCTTATAGTTTGCCAACCTGTGGTTCAGAGTATCCCTTTCCCTACGCTCAGTTAGACCTACTTGTACAGCATGGCCTTCCTGGGCTGTTGGCTAAGTTCAGGGTGCTCAGTGATGCTTCTCCTTAGTTGAAATTCCCGTTTCATTGTGCAGAGTCTGGAATCTGTTCAGCCCACAGCCCTTCAGCAGCTATTTTCTGTCAAGCCTTCCAGATTCTCCCTCTGCACATATTAGTATTTGGCCAAATAATTAGAGACCCCATGAAGATTCCTGCAGTTTCCCTGAGCAGCTCCCTTTTCTCTAATCCAATTCCCTGCAAACTCCTTTCTTATTAGCAGCTTTACATCATGGTCTCCACTACTCACCCTTGATGAGATGATTGTGCCCTACTTGGTGACTACCTCCTTGCAATGTATTCTGGAATGTGCCTCTGGTTGAAAACTAAGGTGATTGTGACTCATTTATGAATTTTCCTACTCTCAGGGATTGTATTCTGGGCTACCTATCATTCTAGTATCTGAGAAGACGTGTCTCAGTTATTTTGTCCAGTGTTTGTAGTGAAAGGGCTAATTCATTACCACCATGGGGGGGGGGATCTCTAAGAAGACTTTTAAAATGTGATTCTTTACATATTTGATAGTCATTATTAGTGAGAAATATACAAGTAGATGATAAAAAATTTAAAACCCATGTTTTCAAACACAACTTCACAAATAAAATTATATCTAAAAATTGAATGCTGCTTTTATTTTGCTTTCCTTAATATATGTAATGTCAAAATGTCTTTTTTTATTTGTTCTAATTAGTTATACATGACAGTAGAATGCATTTTGACACATCTTCGCATTCTTCTGATTGTACATGATGTAGAATCACACCAGCTGTGTAATCATATATGTACACAGGGTCATTCTTTTGTCAACCTCCCTACCCCATACCCCTCCCCTCTCTTCACACCCCTCTGCCTAATTCAGAATACCTTCCCTACCTCCCCCCTTGTTATGAATTAGCACCCATGTATAAGAAAAATAATTCAGATTTGGG
Source organism: Xerus rutilus (assembly GCA_028644305.1). Classification (NCBI taxonomy): domain Eukaryota; kingdom Metazoa; phylum Chordata; class Mammalia; order Rodentia; family Sciuridae; genus Xerus; species Xerus rutilus. Next base: position 116,251,540 of record CM053401.1, on the reverse strand, counting down.
TTTTGGGGGGGATTGGCTTATTTTGCTTACCATGATATTCTCCAGCCCCATCCATTTACCAGCAAATGCCATCATTTCATTCTTCTTTAAGGCTGAGTAATATTCCATTGTGTATATATACCACATTATCTTTATCCTTTCATCTGCTGAAGGGCATGTATGTTGGTTCCATAGTTTGGCTATTGTGAGTTGGGCTGCTATAAACATTGATGTGGCTGTGTCACTGTAGTATGCTGATTTTAAGTCCTTTGTTATAAACCAAGAAGTGGGATAGCTGCGTCCAATGTTGGTTCCATTCTAAGTTTTCTGAGGAATCTCCATACTGCTTTCCGTAATGTTTGCACCAATTTGCAATCTCACCAGTAATGTATGAGTGTACTTTTTTCCCCACATCCTTGCTAATAATTATTGTTGCTTGTATTCTTACTAATTGCCATTCTGACTGGGATAAAATGAAACCTTAGAGCAGTTTTTATTTGCATTTTTCTAATTGCTAGAGATATTGAACATTTTTTCATATATTTGTTGATCAATTGTATTTCTTCTTCTCCGAAGTGTCTGTTCAGTTCCTTAGCCCATATATTGATTAGGTTATTTGTTTTGTTTTGTTTTGTTTTTTTAGTGTTAAGTATTCTTAGCTCTTTATACATCCTGGAGATTAATGCTGTATCAGAGGTGCATGTGGTAAAGATTTTCTCCCATTCTATAAGCTCTCTCTTCACATTATTGATTGTTTCCTTTGCTGTGAAGAAGCTTTTCAGTTTGAATCCATCCCATTTATTGATTCTTGATTTTACTTCTTGGGCTTTATAAGTCTTGTTAAGGAAGTCAGTTCCTAAGGCAACATGGTAACAATTTGGGCCTAATTTTTCTTCTATTAGGTGCAGGTTCGCTGTTCTAGTGCCTAGATCTTTGATCCACTTTGAGTTGAGTTTCATGTAGGGTGAGATACAGAGGTTTAATTTCATTTTGTTACATGTGGATTTCCAGTTTTCCCAGCACCATTTGTTAAAGAGGCTATCTTTTCTCCAATGAATATTTTTGGCACCTTTTTCTAGTATGAGATAACTGTATTCATGTGAGTTTGCCTCTGGGTCTTCTATTCTCTATCATTGGTCCACATGTCTGTCTTGGTGCCAATACTATGCTGTTTTTGTTACTATACCTTTGTAGTATAGTTTAAGGTCTGGTATTGTGATGCCTCCTGCTTCACTCTTCTTGCTAAAGATTGCTTTGGCTATTCTGGGTCTCTCATTATTCCAAATGAATTTCATGATTGCTTTTACTAGTTCCATGAAGAATGTCACTGGTAGTATGATGAGAGCTAAATGTTGGTCATTATATCTGCTCTCTGCAGGACCATAGCACATATCAGTAGAACCTGCTTCTTTGGGGCCACCCTGAGGATCCTCAGATTTGAGAATCCACTGAGCCATCCTGAGATAGCTGTAACCATTGGTGGGATGTCACTATTCCCCAGCACACCATCTAGAAAGCTCTGATTTTCACTAGTTCTCTGTAACTGGATGAATTGTTGTTTTAAGACAACCAGTTTATAGTACTGTGTTGCAGCGGTCTGGGAAATCAATACATATCCCAACCCAGTTGTTATTTTCTTTGGGATGGCTGAATTTATATATTATTTAGTGAGGACTGACATCTTTATAATCTTAAATATTTATATCTATTTTACTTTTTGAAAACCGTGTTTTGTGATGTTCTGTAGAATGTCAGAGTTTTTATTTTCTTACAGGTTCATAATATTTCTTGTTCATTTTAGGAGTAGGTATTTTACAGGTTTTTAAAAAGGATTCCTTTTTCAGGACCAACTCATGATATACACAAGGGGTTTGTTCCAAGACCCATTGTGCATAATAAAATCCTTGAATACCCAAGTTCTTTATATGAAATGGTTCTTTCACATAACCTGTGCAATTTTACCATATACTTGAAAACATCTCCAGATAACTCATAACACCTAATACAATGCAAGAATGATGTAAATAGTTGTTGTCTTGTTGTTTTCTGGAAAATGGCAAGAAAAATGTCTGTGTATATTCAGCATAGATGGATGTTTTAAAATATATATTTTTAATCCAAGGTTGGTTGAATCTGTGGATGCAGCATCTGTCAATAATGGAGGGCTGACTATACTTTGCTCAGGGGTTAGTTTGCTTTTTGAAATAGGCACCATTCCGCTTTCTTTGGTATTCTTACATTTGCTATTCTATAGAAATTGCACATAACCTTGAAGTCATCCTTAACTTTTCTTTTCTCTCAATTTCATATGTAAAGTTTCAGGAAATCCTGCAATCATCTTCAAGCCAACCGTTTCTCATTCCCTCCTCTGCTGCCCCCATGGTCCAAGTCACCATAATCTCTTACAAGATTACAGTTTGTATTCATTAGGGTTCTCCAGAGAAATACAATCAGTAGAGTATGTATATATACATAGGTAAAAGCAGTTGTTTTTTGGAATGGGCTTAAGGGATTGTGGAGGCTTGACACAACCAAACTCTACAGGGTTGACCAGCAGGCCGGAGACCCAAAGATGAGTTGCCATTCAAGTCCAAAGGCAGTCTTCTGGTAAAAGTCTTCCTTACTCAGGGGACATCAGTCTTGATTCTATTAATGCCTTCAACTAATGAAATGGAGCCCCCCCACATCTGGCTAATGTTGGAAAATGTTTGATACTAAGCTTTATGTTTGATTCCATGTCTCCATATATTGCCTTTGACTCAGTAGATGGATGACTGTTGACATAGCAATGACCAAAAATGACCTAGGGAAGGATTCCAAGGGGGAGAAGCATGTAGGGCTCGGTCACTGTGGGACCCTACCTCCCCTCCTCTTCCCACTCTTGGGGAACCCAGATTTTTATAAGTCTGCCACTTTCCTGGTGTTATCCCAGCCACACTCCATCCCCCATCCTCAAAGCTAACTCCAGCTTCATGCTTGACCCATCTCACATTTCAAATGAGGCAGAAGTCGGGCCTTCAGCAGACATTTCCCTAATGATTCTCTGTAGAAGCCAGAGTAAGTACATTCATGGAATCCTGTCAGGATTTATGTGGGGTTTTTTTGTTTTGTTTTGTTTTGGTTTGGTTTCATTGTTCTCAGAATAAAATCCAGTCTGAAGGCCTTCTTGACCTGGTCTCTGTCACCAGGTCCCTCTCTCCTCCTTGCTGGTGGTCTGGCTCCAGTGACCTTCTCTCAGTACCAGGTGGGAGGCTATGTGCCCCGCTACAACCTGGCTGTTACCACACAGCCCTCCACCTCTACCAGGAGAGTAGTGATCAGGTACCTGCAATGGAGAAGGTTTCCCACAGGTTCCTAGACTAAGAATTCCTCTTCCCCAAGATGAGACGTCACCCCTCACCAGGTTCTGCTTTGTGCCTGGAGAATGGGAAGTCCCTGCCCCTTTCATTGTTGTTTTGAGGGTAACTGTGAACAAAACACATTTAGTCTTCTTGTGGAGAAAAAGCATGTTTTCCACCAACCTGTTAGTTAGAACCCTTTTCAGAAAGTCACAGCATTTTAATATAATTTTCTACTTGCAGATGGAATTCTTATTTCTAAGATTTGGCCCTTACTGTTTATATGTGGTTGTTTGGCTTTCCCAGTAACAAATAACAGTAGGTGAATCTGTGTGTAGGAAACATTTTGGAAAAGCATCCTCAGTTGTTCACCTTACCTTTAAGGAAAGTGGGCTTGGTTCCCACAGCAGAAAGGACTTGTCTTCATCTCATTTCCCTGTGGTGGGGACCTGGGCTGGCTTCTTCTCCCCCATCCACCACTGATCTGCAGCCTCACTAGGGCAAGTGTGGTCCTGTGCTTGGGCCTCCCTCCACCACCACTCACCCTACTCACTCCCCATAATAGGGAATAGGCTGTAGTTGAAGGTAAGGTTGGTTTTTTCTAGGCCCTGGCCACTAAATGGACCACATGCTTCTTTGTATTTCTAGAACCCTGGCAATAACCTTCCTTCCAGCATCAGCCAGGGCAGCAGCTTTCTTCCTGCTGTTTCCGCCCTTCCTAGTCCCTTATCTTCACTCCCTAGGCTCTGAACTCTGGCTGCTGTGGCTGGTCTAATGTATGCTTGAGTTGATTTTACTGCCCCAAAGCTCTCTTTTGCTCTGGGGAACCAACCTAGTTGTCAGAAGTGCCTGTTGTTTGCCCTGGCTGTAAGATTCCCTGGTGACCCTACTGGGGGCAAGCGCACGCTACAGGGAGCATTGAGATTGTTGGCCCAGCACCTCTTCCCTAGGAACCTCCCCCACCCTCAGTGTCCCCATGGTTACTACAAGAGCCCCCAGTGAGGGACAGCATGAATGCACTGATTTGGGTATGGCAATTAATCCCATGTGGACAAAAGACTGCTGTTCCTCTCACTTGGCTCAGGGCATCCCATACTGTCTGTCTCCATTGACAGAGTTTGAAATGTCAAGCTCAGCATGGCCAGCTAGTATGCTTCCCAATGTGCGATGGAAGCCAGGCTGCAGGGAGAGTCAGAGGATGACCTGAACAGAGTTGCTCACAGTGGCTGAGGCCTGCTTTTAGGGCCTGGCTGTGTAACCTAGTTCCATCTGGGACCTTGGATTCTCAGAATCAATAAGTTCTCTTTTGTGCTTAAGGTAATGTGGGTCAGATTCCTATCACATACTTCCTGAAGACCTGCCTACCTAGTATTTCTTCACCTTGGCTTTCTATCCTCAATAGTTTTTGTCCCCCTTGAGGATCTTAATCACAAAAATGCAGGAGGGTGGGCAGTGGCTGTTGGTGTGTGACCCTCAGAGATCCTGCCTTTCTGTGACAACATCATTGACATAGGGAATCAGATTCTATGTGACTATGCCACCGTGATAGAGGAAGTACTGGTGTGTTTTAATACTAAGCTGGAGTGAGAAATGCTAAGTTAGTTTTGTTTGGTCGTGTGTGTGTGTGTGTGTGTGTGTGTGTGCCAGGGATTAAACCCAGGGTGCTTACCCATTGAGCCAATCATCTCTAGCCCTTTTTATTTTTTATTTTGAGACAAGGTCTTGGTAAGTTGCTTAGGATCTCACTAAGTTGCTGAGGCTTGCTTTGAACTTGTGATACTCCTGCCTCAGCCTCCTGAACCACTGAGATTACAGGTATGCACCACCACACCAGGCTAAGTTTTGCTTTTTGTCTTATTTCTTGTGGCAAATCTGATGTATCTTGTGTTTTTTATGATCATGTGTGCAAGACTACACAAGAGTAGAAATAGAGTGACAAATGGAAGACTTGACTGATTGAATTTATCCTCCCCTGACCCCTCTCCTTTCTCAACCAGAGATATCCCGCTACAAAATAGTGAACCTCTGCATTTTCCAAGCCCCAAATATCTCTCTCCATAAATTGAGTATACAGTTTATGTTTTGTGAAATATTAAAATACATGTATGAAAGGATGAACTGTGAAGTGACTTGTGGAGATTCTGAGAGTACTGCCAACATTACACCAGGGTCTTAAAATTACTCCTTACTGAGATCTCAACTAGGTATTGTCTTGGTTATACAGGTGAAATTTTTATTTAGGGTTAAAAAATGGGATTTAATTATAGATCTGAAGGTGGTTCTACAAGTAGAAAAATCAGAAGATCATGAAATGGGAGCCTTAGATTGTGTTCCAGTGTTTACACACTTGAAATAGTGGGCATTTTCCCAATCTTCACAGCACTTTAGCTAATTTTAAAATGGTAATAATGACATTTTCCTTTTGTTCTTTGAGCTGACATTTTAAATGTACTTTGAACTTCTTGGAAGAAAAAAACTCCGTGTAAACATAAATGTTTTAATGTTATTAGCAGTGGTTACAATAAATATTCAAAGTAAATATATACTCAACAAATATTTATTGCTTATCGCCATTTTTCCTGAAACTCCAATAAAAGTAAATGATGTGAACTGACAATAAAGGAATATCAGGCATTAAAAAGACATTAAAGAAACACAAGAAAAAGATTCAACAAGGGAGAAATGGACAGATGGGACATGACAGCAGCATTCTGGAAGAATGAAAAGTGTGTTGTTGTGTGGTAACTGGCTTAGGTTTATTTCTGCTTTTTTCACTGTGCAGGGAGCTGAGGGTGCAGGGTGGAACCAGGAAGAAACAGGCTGATGTCTATCTCAGGACCCTGAAAAGGGTCAGGAATTAGAGTTACCAGATGTCTCTCAAGGAAGGGATGTGGATGGGGCAAAAATTAGACTTATAGTCTGGGATAGGCAGGTAAACTTCCTTGAGCCTACATAGGGATCATGCAGTTATGCAATTGTTGTTCTATAACTCCATTATTAAACAGAGGCTGAACCAGAGAGACATTAGACTGGAAAGATGTCAGGTACAGCCGAAGCAGACGTGAGACAGAAGAAGAAGGTAGTTAGCATGAGATAGTCCCTGCTGCAGTAACAACCATAAAGCCCTTACAAATGTCAATGGCTCAGCATAGCGAAGATTTGTTTCTTGCTTACAAAGTGCCTGGTATTGGCTGGATTATCTTCAAGGCAGCTTTCCTCTGTGTGGTAAGGAAGGTAATGAGACTAATTCTGTTTTATGGCTCCACCCTCTTATCCCTTACCCTCAAAGTTGCTGTATACAGAGTAGAAAAGGATGGGGTAGAAACCTTGATGGTAAGTGCCTCAGAGCATAGGTGACACATCCCTTCTACTCATATGTCCATTTATCAGACTTGGCACATGGCTCATCCTAGCTGTTAGGGAGGCTGGAAATGTAGGGGCACATGTGATGTTCTATGAACACTAAGTGTCCCTGTAACTTGGGATGAAATGAGTCTTTGGAGAGAAGAATGAGGCCTCTATCCATCTGCCTTTTCAGCCTAGCTTCTTTTGGCTCCCATGAGGCTGGTTGCTTGTCTCAACCAGGCTGAGGCCGGGGCTAAAGGAGTATTTTCTGTGGAAATTCATAGTTCAAGAGAATAACAATCACAGATCTGGGGAGACAGAGTAACCTCTCTGTGAGGCCCACTGATAGGCAAGTTCCATCTATGTGCAGAGTGTATTTGTCAACAGTTTAGGAGTTCTTATATGGTCACTCTTAATACAATTTATTTTTGTATTGGAGATTGAACCCAGGGGCACTTAACCACCAAGCCATATCCCTAGGGGGCTCCCTCATTTTTAATTTTGAGACAGGATCTTGCTAAGTTGCTTAGGGCCTCACAAAGTTGCTGAGGCTGGCCTCAAACTTGCAATCCTCATACCTCTGCCTCCTGAGTTGCTGGGATTACAGGCATGCGCCACCCCACCCGACTCTTAATAGAATTTTGTTGAATGCCTTCTGTATGTTAGAAAGTGCTCTTGATGTTGGGCATATAACAGTGAACCAAATAGACAAAATTCTCATTCTCTTGAAGTTTTATTCTAGTGCAGAATGATTCTAGTTCAGGATGATAGATCATAAAAAATGTTTAGATGAATTATATGCCATATGCAGGTAACTATTATGGCCAATAAATGAAACTAGAAGAAACATGGGGTAATGGGGCATGATGTGCTATTTAATACAGAGTGATTAGGGAAGGTCTCATCTTACTTGAGACCTGAAGGAGGAAGAGCATGAGCTGGGGGAAGAAGTTTCCAGGCAGAGAAGACATCCATGCTGAGTTCCTGAGGTGGAAGCAAACTTGATACACTCGAAACATAAATGGCAAGGATGTGGCTTACTGAGAGATCACAAGGAGAGAGTAGGAGTGGAAGTTAGTACTGAGCAGGCAGTGCCTCATAACAGCCTGGTGGATGATTCCGATGATGTTACCTTTTATGAGGACCCCAGTGATGGTGACCAGAGGAGAGATGTTTAGGAGAGTGTCTATGGAATCTGTGCCCTGGACAATCAGGGCAGAATTCACAAAAGTGATGAAGAAAGAATGAGATTCATTTGTATTGAGGCGTTTAGTTGTGGTTCCTTCATTCTCATTGCTGTACAGTATTCCATATGGCATGAGGTATATATGTTCCCTTCATGAATTTTATTGTTGATGGACATTTGGGTTATTTTTAATTTGGCAATTATTATAAATAACGCTGCTTACGTTGAATGTCTGCTTACATATAATTTTTTGTGTGTGTACAACTAGCAGTGAAATTCTGGCTGCATGGTTTCAACTTCAGTAGCTCACACTGAAGCACTTTCCAGAGTAGTGGTTCCAGTTGACATTATCCCATCAGAGTGTGTGTGTTGCTGTATTTTCCAGTGTCACCAATACTTGGCATTGTCCGTCACTTTTATTTTAGCCAGATGGTAAGTAAGTTATGATTGTCTCATGGTTATGTGAGATAGATCTTCCTGGTTCCGTCATCATGGTTACAGCACAATTTTGTATCTCCTTGAACAGTTAATGAAGCTGAGCGAATGTCTTATTATATGTTTATTAGACATGAATACTGTCTTTTGTGAAACATGTCCCCATTTTCCACTATGTTGTTTGTATTTTTCTTACTTACTATATGTTCTGAAAATGAGTCCTTTGCCAGTAATTTGTGGTTTGTAGGATGGACACACACACACATACATATGCACTTAAATACATACATAAATATACACTCAATTACACTCAGGGGCTTTCCTTTTTATTGCAAAATGGTCTTTTGTGTGTCCTGATTTTAAAGTTTTTCCTACTTTTGGCCACCAGAATTTTCTGTTATCTTCAAATAGCTTTATTATTTTCCCTTCCCCATTAAGCGCCATAATTTATTGTGTTACTTTTTGTCATTAAAAAATGTAGTTTTATTTTTCTATATGTCCTTTATACCCAGTTGATTCTGGATTATTTATTGAAAAGATAGTACTTATCTGACAGCTGTGCAATGCCATCTGTATGACAGATGAAGTGTCCTTATATTCGTGATTAGCTTCTGAATTTTGTTTGATTTTATTGGTCTTTTTGTCCACATTTGCATCAAGATCAAATTGTCCTAATAAACGCAGATTTATAAGTAAGTCTTGGTATCTAGTAAGGTAAGCACTTTGTTATTCTCCAAGATTCTTTGGCTGCTGGAGGCTTTGCATTCTCATGTTAGTTTTACAATCAGCTTGTCAAGTTCTGCAAAGAAACCCTGCTGGTATTTTTAATGGGATTATAATGAATCTATAAATGATTATGGAGACAGTTGACATCTTGACCAAACCATATATTCCAGCTTATGAACATTTATTTAGCTCTCTTTAATTGCTCTCAATAATGTTCTATTATTTTCTAAGTAGAAGCATATAAATTAATGTGTGTGTTGTTGTTGTTTTGTGTGGTGTTTCAGTTATCTATTACTACCACCAGCCACCTCCAGAGTTAATTTCTCAATACCACAATACTTTATTATTCCCTAGGATTCTGTGGGTATTTCTGCTGGTCTTGCCTGGAATCACTCCTTGGATTGCAGGCAGATTGTGCCTGGAACAGCTGAACAATTCACATTGCCCCACTCATTATTTGGAACTTGAATACTGGTTGGTAGTGGGTCTCCCATTATCATTCAGTCCATAGTGTAGGCTGGGTTTCTGGCCATGGCAGGGGGAACCTACAAAAGGGAGGGTTCCAGAAGACACAGGCAGAGGATGCCAGCCTCTAGGCTGCAGAACTCACACAGTGTAACCGCTGCCACATTCTTTGCTCAAAGCAAGTCACATTAGAGGGGCAGAGAAATAGCTCCTCTTGGTAGAAGAAGTGTAAGGGCACATCAGATAAGAGCCATTATTGTGTCTGTCTTTGGGAAAATGTGCCACATATGGAGTATGTTTTAATTTTATTTTCTGTTTGTTCTTGGAAAACAGAAAAAAACTGGTTTATGTATATTAACCATATATCCAGCTACTGTGATACACACACACACACAAACACACACACACACACTTTCTGTTACTTTACCTGTGCATTTTCCTGAATTTTCTACATATAATATCAAGTTATTTAAAATTAAGATAATTTTGGTTTTTTTCTATTCAGCCTTCCCAGCTTTGTATTTTCTGATTGTACTAGCCAGACTTCCACTAAAATGATGAACAGAAGTGGTGATAGTGGATTTTGTTGTCTCATCCATCATCCTAGAGGAAATATTTTCAACACTTTCCAGTAGATCCTATCACACCTCACATCACCACAATGAGCAAAAACCTTCCAACAGACAAACCTTGGAGAACAACTCACACCATGTGCAGATCACAAGTTGACAGTTGTCCAGTTCTACTTTCCATATCTAAAACTTTATTGTGTAATAATATTGTGTTTTATGCAGGTTGTTTATAGTGATTGTTTCAGTTCCATATTTTTTCAAGCTTGCTAAGTTTTTTGTTAGGCTGTTTTAAAAACATGAGTAGATTCTGGATTTTATCATATTACTTTCATTTATTTTGAGAAGACCATAGGAGAGAAATCCTTTATTCTGTTAATATGGTAAACCATCTTGACTGATGTTTTGAATGTTAAACCAACTTGTTTTCCTTATTATGACTCAACTTGCTCATGCTGACTCTTCTGATTTTGTTTGTTGATGTTTTATACTGTATTTTTAATTATATATTCATGATGTAGATTGGCCTTTAATCTTCATTTTTTAAAACGTCCTTGTCAGATTTTTATATTAAAGTTATGCTTTCTTCCTAAGAGGCACTGGGGAATAGCCCCTATTTTTCTTTTTTTGGGAGCATTTATTTAAGACTTATGTTATTTCTTCTATAAATTCTCAGTTGAATTCACTCTGAAGTCATCTGGTCTAGAATTTTCCTTGAGAGAATGTTTTAGGTTCCAGATTCAGAAACTCCCAGGATTATTCATATTTTGTGTTTCTTCTTGTATCATTTTTTATTTTTGTTGTGTTTTTCTAGAAATTTACTCATTTCATCTGTTTTTTAATGTACTGGCAAATATTCCATATAATAGTCTCTTATTATCCTTTTAATATTTGCAGAGGGGTCCATTACTCTTAGATTGTACCTTTGGGAAAGCACAGAGGTGGTTCTTCACTGAGAAAGCCTGACATCTGGAAAAGGGGGACTGCTGGGGCAACTCTGAAAGGGACAGTAAGTGAACAGGAGGAAGCAAGTCCTCCTCTCCTCACTTTTCTGCCTACTGGCCTTTATTGGAAGAGCCCAATATGTAACCATCAGCATCCATCTGTTTTCTGTTACTATAATGAAATACAAGAGTGTGCATATTTTATAAGGAAGAAAGGTTTATTTAGCTCATAGTTCTGGAGGTTCAGAGGTATGGCACCCATAGCAGCATGACTCTACTGAGGAATTCATGGCAGATAGCATCACAATGGCAGGAGTGGGTATAAGAAGGAATAGTCACATGGCAAGACAGAGAATCAGAGGTAGGGAGGGGCAAGTCTTGTTCTTTTTATGACAACTTTCTGATGAGAAGTAACCAGAGTTCCATGAGAATGCCTTAATCCTTTTTGATGAGAGTGCCCCCAATGACCTAAACACCTCCTACTGGGCCCCACTTCTTACAGGGTGGTATAGAAGACCATAGGAAAGAAACCCTTTATTCTTTATTCTGTGAACCATCTTGACTGATGTTTTAAATGTTAAACCAACTTTTTTTCCTTGTTATGACTCATCTTGCTCATGCTGACTCTTTTCCAATGCTGACTTCACTTCTAATGCATGAACCCTTGGAGGACAAACTCAAACCACATCAAGACCATAGCACCATGTAAAATAGAACAGCAATTTACAGATATCCAATGCCAGTATCAGAACAGTGGATTTGGAGTGAAACAATCATAGTTTAATAACCAGCACATTCCCCCACCCAAATATGCCCAGTACCCTTTTTACCTTGCCCTGCATCAGGGAGAGCCTTATAGTCATTCTTTCCATTCCATCTCCTTAACCCTACTCTGCTTCTCCTTATTCTTAGGGTATGTCAAGATTATTTGGGACCAAGATCTTACTAAGAATTTCCTTTTTTCATTTCAAGAATTCTTATGGACAATTATATTATAATGTATACTTACACAATCATTGTCAATGAATATTTTAAAAATAAGTCCAGTCATGCAATACATTTTGGTCAATAACGGGATCACATATGCAACAGTGGTTCCATAGGATTGGGATGAATGGGGCCAAAAAATTACTAACATCTGATATTTTTATTGTGCTTTTCTATGGTACATATGATTAGACAGATAAATCCCGTTGTGTGATAATCACCTACAAGATTCAGTGCAATAACATGCGGTATGTGTTTGTAGCCTAGGAGCAATGGGCTGTACCATATAGCCTAGGTGTGTATAGGCTATCCTATTTAGATTTGTATAAAGTTCCTGTGGGAGGACAGAATCTTGTTCACATGAGGACAGAATCACCTCACAACACATTTCTTAGAGCATAAGCACATTGGTAAGTGACACATTACTGCATGACAAGACTCACTCTCATTATTGATCACTATACTCTGTCCCTACCTCCCTTGGGTCCCTCTTTTGATTTGGCTCTTGGGCAAGAACATACAGTAGTATTTTCAGGAAGCATACATAGAAAGTATGTGCTTTCTCACTCTTCATGTCTAATAATCTATTTTTCTATACTGACGTAATAATAGCTGTCCTGGGTGGAGAATTCTTTCAGTTCTTCCTTCTGCCTAGCCAATAAATGTTATTCCCTGGCCTATTCTTTTCCATGATTGCAGGTGAGAAATGTGAAGTTAAAATGATTATTTCCAGAAACGACTTATTCTTTCTGCCTGGAAGTTTATGAGATTTTTCTATTTTTGAAATTCAGAAATTTTGCCAGGATGTGTCTGATTTCTGCCTTTTCAGAGCTCTTTCAGTCTTCAGGCTCTACTTGGTTTTGCCTGTGACATGATTCCTTTGTTTATTTTCTGTCATTGTTTTGTGTTCTCCTCAGCTTCTATTATTTGCATGTTATACTTCCAGCTTCTACCTCCTTGTCTTCATTTTTCATTTGTATTTTTAGTTCATTAACTTTTTGTTTTGTATTGTGTGACTCATCTTTCATCAGAGCCCCCTAAAAGAATAATTTGTTTTTCAGTGAGGATCATTCTCTTTTACTGTACCTCTGCTAAAATTCAAAATTTAAAAATCAAGCATTATTCTGTCCTAGAAGCATTTTATCATGCTCTAATAATATCTCCTTATGTGTTCTCATTATGTTTTTATTATATAGTCTATTTCTGTTTCTGCCATTAGTTCTGGTCCACAGTCCCCATCTGTTCTAGAATTAGGCTGACTCCTTACTTCAAATGACTATACTTCTTAGATAGCATGTGTGTTTGCTTTGTCCAATCATTTTCTTGGGTGTAGAATTTCCCTAGTGCTGGTTTGGGCCCAGCGAAGGCCTTGAAAGCTGTAATCCCTCTCAGGCCATGGTGGATTGAGAGGAAGAGTTGGGGACAGATGATAAGTTATGGCAATGATAACTGTTGGGCTGGGGCAGTTGGGCTGGCAAACCACATTGTCTAGGTTTAGATGTGGGGGAGGGGTGGGACAGTGTCTACTTTCAGAATCAAGTAGACCTGAATTATCTCCAGTCTGACCTTGCAATTTCTCTTTCAAGGAGAATAGCTATGTCCTCCCAGAACTGACACTTCAGGTGGGCCAGATATGTGCCCTCTCTGCTGCTAGGGAGCTACCCATGTCAGTGAGCTAACTCCACGAGTGGAGTTGAGTACCTGTTCCTCACTCTGGGCTCTGCCAGACAGTCTCTCTCCAGACGGCCTGATCTTTGGCCCACAGATTCTTTTTTTTTTTTTTTTTTTTTTTGGTACTGGGGATTGAACACAGGGGCACTTGACCACTGAGCCACATCCCCAGCCTCATTTTGTGTTTTATGTAGAGACAGGGTCTTGCTGAGTTGCTTAGTGCCCTGCCATTGCTAAGGCTGGCTTTGAACTCACAATTCTCCTGTTTTAGTCTCCCAAAGTGCTGGGATTATAGGCATGAGCCACCACACAGCTGGCTCACAGATTCTTTCTGGACTGTTTTCTGATTTCAGCTCCCTGTGCTGACTGTGCCCCTCTACCATGGGCCATGGGGGTCAATGGTGGGCCACCCTTTGGACACACCCCTGCCAGACAACATCAATGAACACAAGAGGCCAGAGGATGTGTGGTTGGTTGGCATGGGGCTTTCCAAGCACAGCTGTGTCCTAGCCATCATCATATTGGGACCAGGAAACAAGGTCTGATTTAGGGTACTACATGAATCCAGGCAACAAGGATAGATGTATTTCTGAAAGCTTCCAGAGCCTCAGGTTTTAACTTCCTGTCATATCCTCCAAAGCAAACAGCAGACCAAGGTTGTAGAATAAAGTAAGATCTTAGGAGACAAGGATCAAGTACAGGCAAAATGACAAGGGAGGACCTTAATGCCAGCCCATCTGGTGGGTGAAGAAGCGATGACTTGCTGGAGTGAAGGAACCAGTTGAAGAGTGGTTGGGAGCTTGAGAAAAGAACTCCTTGGTGGGTGAACCATGGCTGAGGACAGGCGTCACTCAAGCTAGGATGACACCCATGAAATATAAGGGCACATCTTCATGACTTCCAAACAAATCCTGTCTTTCTAACCTACAGACTTGAGCTATCTGAGCAAGCCATAGACCTTCCCCCTTCCCCAGGCCCTGGGTAACATGTAGATGTACTTTTGTCATAGAGTTGGAAGCCAACTACCAACCTGTAGCCTTGCAACACTTCCTGAACAGCAGCATTTACACTCACATTCAAATGTCTATGGAGCCGAGACAGATGCAGCCAGTTGGCACACAGCCCAGTGACTAAGCTTCATGGCTGCATCAGGTGAGGTGTGTGAACAAGGTGATAGGTCCCTCCCATTGGGACTTCCCAGTCTACAGGTGTCGTTTGGGAAGCTTTGGGGTTGTTCTTGGCTGCAAATAAAATAAAATCTATCTCAAAAGCTTAAAGAACCAAAGAGGTTATCATGTCAAATGGCAAGTGCAGAGGGCGGCTGCTGTTTTCTGTTGGTTCAGGAGCCCAGCAAAGTCAGAGACCTAGCTTTTTTCTAGCTTTCCACTCTGCCAGCTTCAGTGTGTTCATGTATTGGCGTAGCTCTTTGCATTCATGAAATGATTGCCACTGCTTGAAGCAATACATGCAGGTGCAAAATGTTCAGTAGAAGTTCCTTCATTCTTTTTTTCCAATGAACGTCTTTATAAGAGCAAGTACACATTTTTCAGATGCCTCCAAATATATCCCTCACAACTCATTGACTAGATGAGATCACATGTTCACTCCTAAACCAATCACTCTGTTATTTAACTTCCATTTATTGCACTGTATAATTTATTTATAAACTTAGAAAATATTCTTAAGTAAGACTTGCCAAGGAAAAATATGGATGAATATTAGTATTAAATGGCAATGAGTTGGGTTGAATTTCTGTAAAGTTGCATCTAATAATCGCACTAGGCACAAAGGATTAAATGTAACAGATGTATCCACATTAATTAATCACTATATGCAATTTCCCAATACGTAGCTCTTAAATGTCCAGAATAAGAACCACATTGAATTAGGTAATTTGCTTAGAGGTAAATGTGAGAGAAAGAAAGAAAAAAACATGCACTAACAGCATGAGCTACTTGGATAATTATAAACAACTGAGCTGCTTAAGAAAATTTCATTTGCACATTTTTAATGATTGGTTGAATCTAAAGAAGCAGTTAATGTTTGCTTTTCCTACATCTTCTCTCTCAAGCTTGTAGGATTAATAAAATCTTTAAAATAAAATCTTAAAAAGTCCTACTTCTTAAAAAAGATGTCCTGGTGTATCTAGCCAGATTAAGGAATGGTTTTGCCAACTCCAAGAGAGAGGAAACCTCCAGAAAAGCAAGCTCCCTCCCTTTGCATGCATTTTGGGTTGCCCTTTCCATACTGGCTGCTGAAGCAAAGCTGCAGCTAAGCCAGCAGAGAGACACATCCAGGTAGCAGGTTCCTTCTGCTTTCTCTCTTCCCAGACGAATGTGACTCACCTGTACAGGGCTTTTTCCTGTCTTAGCCAAGGTGCTGATAGGTATTTGTCAGTTATCATATTTGGATCTAAATGGTTGCTGTTTTTTCTTGACATCACAGGGTCCATTCTGTCTTACCTATTTTCTGCCTCTTTCTTCCCCAATCCTTCTTTGTACTTCCTTTTGTCCAATTGAGATTAAACTTGTTTATTCCCTGAAATGCCATTCTTTCTTATTTTCTCTATTCAAGGCTTTTGACAGCTGCACACAGCAGTCAAAATATCTCATGCAACCACAGGAAAGGAGTTGGAGAGAAAACTGAAGTTTCCATTAATATTGGAATTCTGGGAATTTGTTACAAAGCAGCAGGTACTAGGACTTTCTAAACAAGAAGTTGGTCAATTTCTCTACGTAGTGAAAAGGCCATACATGATTTATACATTTTTATACATTTTTAGGGAATTATAGATGTCTTTTAATCCTTGAATAGAAGTGAACATGGCAGACTCAATGTTTATTTTTAAACAGGGGTATTTTAAGATCATATACACATATGTCCCAGGGTTTCACTCTGAACTGCAGATTTATCAAAATGAAAATGTGAGCATTATGGTTCTGTACAAGCTTTACTCATTTAAACAGTTTTTATACCAAGAAAACAATGATCACATTGCTGCAACACATTTACTTTTTTGTCCAGGTGAGCAAGAGATAGTCCAGGCAAGAGAGATAGAGCACTTGACTTTCTTGCCCCTTCCAGGTAAAAAGATATTTACATCAATTCTTATGTTCATGTATGGTTTGCAAAAATAGCTTTGTGGGGCAGTATTAAATTTGTCCACTTTAATTTAAAAAATGATTATTGTTGTTAATATTACAATTTTGCAGAAAGATTACCCTTTTCTATCAAATGAGCAACTTCCGAAAGTACATTTGGAAATCTGGTCAGTCAGCTGAGTAGACTGAATCCTGTGGTCAGCGGAGTGACATATCTCATATGATTCTGAGTTTCTATTAAGTTTCATCATCATTATGTATTTCTTATAAAATCTCATTGTTCTCAGTTGTCATATTTAGCAAACTGTGGAAGCTCAATTCAATTTAATTAGAGGAGCACATAAAGAGATGGTGTGTTGTCAGCTTTATATCATTGTGACAAAATACCTGAGATAACAAATTATAAGGTGGAACAGTTTAGTTCAGCTCATAATTTCAAAGGTTTCCATCCATCATTGCCCATCACTGTCTTTCCTTTTCCTCTGTCCCCTTCCTTCCCTCCATTCCCCATTGTCTGATGTACTGAACTTCTATCTGCCCTCCCACTTATTGTGGATCAGCTTTCACATATCAGAGAATACATTTGACTTTTGGCTTTTGGGGACTGGTTTATTTTGCTTAGCATGATAGTTTCTAGATCCATCCATTTATTGGCAAATGTCATGAATTCATTCTTTATGGCTGAGTAATATTCCATTGTGTATATACAGCACACTCTCTTTATCCATTCATCTGTTGCAGGGCACCTAAGTTGGTTCCATAGCTTAGCTATTGTGAATTGAGCTACTGTAAACATTGATGCAGCTGTATCACTGTTGTATGCTGATTTTAAATCCTTTGGACATATACAAAAGAGAGGGTTAACTGGGTCAAATGGTGGTTCTGTTCCTAGTTTTTTGAGGAATATCCATACTGCTTTCCATAGTGGTTGCACCAATTTACAGTCCCAGCAGCAATGGGTAGGTGTACCTTTTGCCTTGCCAACACTTATTGTTACTTGTATTCTTGATAATTGCCATTCTGACTGAGTGTTTGACATCTTAATCCACTGTGTGTTTTAATAGCTGTTTAGTTTCATTTTGTTTTTAACTACAGTAGATCTTGCCTTCAGTGCCATGGGTGGAATTTGAAAACTTGCCCCTAAAACAAGGGTAAAGAATAGAGTTTTAAATGACAGATTATAAATGTATCTATATAGACTTTCACAGATGTTAATTTATTTTGAACTTTTGTGATTATCTTGGACTGGCTTAGGGCTGGAGTTGTTTATACAGCCCTAAAGCTTCCCTTTGTCCATGACTCTCACAGAAAGCCAGGGGGCAGCAGGGACAACCAGAGCCCCATTTCCTCCATGTTATTTCACCATCAGTTTTGAAGTTTGATGACTCCAATGTAGCCTTGAACGGAGGCCCTGTTTGTTCTAGAGGTCACAAAGTTATACAGAGTCATGTGACCAGGTTAGGAAATTCATCATTTTACCACCAGATATTCTAATAAACTCAGGATGCTCCATCTTGCCAGCATCTAGGAAATAAGGGACCAGGCATTTCTTTGAGAAATGTTAACTGTGAGGATGGACTTTTTCTTCTCCTCCCAACATGTGTGGATTATCTTGTATTTTGAATTCTTTCATAGAATAATTGTATTTTACAATTGAAAGAAGTTGCTTCCCCCAACCCTACCTTTCTGCAGCACACGGGGCTAGAGACCAGGCCAGTTGGAGGCTTTCTTCCAGGACCCAGAGGAAGCTGGTAACAGAGTAGGATGAAACTGCTTTCCTTGAACTGTGCTGCAGGTTTTAAAGGGGCCCCTTAACTGCCTTAAGTACAGACAAGCCTGCTTACTGAGGCTGACTGAAATCATTATTTTCACAGAGGACTTGACTCTGTTGCGGTTTGGTTTAACTTTATAATAAAAAAAATTCTTTTTCTTTGGTTGTTGATACAGAAAGTCTGGGCACCTGAACTGCATCCATTTGATGGTTCTCACTGCTGGTTTATAAGTCAGTCTTTCCTGTTTCATCTCATGATACTTATTAGGGATTTTCAGCTTGACTTTCTGCAAGTTTTTTTAAACAGTTTTATTTAACGATTTAACATACCATTAAGTACACCTGTTTAAAGTATACAAATTAATGTTCTTTTAGCATATTTACTGTTATGGAATCATCATGATCTAATTTTATGATATTTTAATCACCTTAAAATGAAATTTCATACCTGTTAATTGACTTCGCATTTTTCACCTTCCTACCAGCCCTGCACCATTAATCTTTCTGCCTTTATGTATTTGCCTCTTCTGGACATTTCATTTAAGAGCTATTATATAATGCATTGTCTTTTGTAAGTAACTTATTTCATTTGGCACAATATTTTCAAGGTCCATCCAATTGTCTCATGTATCTGTAATTCAGTACTTAATTTTCTTTTTTCTTTTTTGGTACTAGAGGTTGAATTCAGGGACACTACTGAGCCATATCCCCAGTCCTTTTATTTTTTATTTTGAGATGAAGTCCTTGCTAAGTTGCACAGGCTGGCCTCCAACTTGAGATCCTTGTGTCTCAGCCTCCCATGTTGCTGGAATTACAGGCCTGCACCACTGGGCTTCACCATACTTCATTTTTTTATAGCTAGAAAATTCTTATATTTTCTGGAGACATATTTCTTTAAGTTATTTGCCTACTTTTAAAATTTGAGATTTGTCTTATTCGCTTGTAAGGATCATTTATCTCTTCTATGTATAAATCCCTTATCACATAGATACATGACTTGAAAATATTTTCTCCCAGAACGTGTGTAATTGTCCTTTCACTTTCCTGAGAGTGTCCTCTGACATACAGAAGTTCAGTTTTAATAAAGTCCAACTTATAGGTCTTTTTTCATCACTTATGCTTTTGGTCTTGAATCTCAGAGACACTCGGTCAGCCCAAGGTCATGAGAATTTTCTCTAGCACTTTGTTCTAAGAGTCACAGTGTTAGCTCTCACATTTAGGCCTAAGATTCACATTGCATTGATTTTGTGTATGTTGTGAATTTGGGGTCCAAATTCATTTTTGACCCCAGTACCATTTGTTGTTATCCTATTGAATTGTCTTAACCTCTCTCCTGAAAATTGGTTGGTTGTAGATGTAGAAAATTGGTTGTAGTCTGGACTATCAGTTCTGTTCCATGTCTCTATATGTGTATTAATTTACTAGGGCCACCATAGGAGACTACCACAGATTGGGTGGCTTACACAACAGAAATATTTCTCATGGTTCTGGAGGCCACTAGTCCAAGATCAAGGTTTGGTCTCTACTGAGGCTTCTGTCCTTAATTTGCAAAATGGCCAGCTTCTCACTGTGTCCTCGTGACTTTTTCCTCTGTACAAGTGCATTACCAATGACTCTTCCTCTTTTTTTAAAAAAATATTTTTTAGTTATACATGGACACAGTGTCTTTATTTATTTTTATGTGGTGCTGAGGATCGAACCCAGTGCCTCACACGTGTGAGGCAAGCTCTCTGCCACTGAGCCACAACCTCAGCCCGGACTCTTTCTCTTTTAATGACACTAGTCCTATTGGATTAGGGCCCACCCCAAAGGCCTCATTTTAACGTAATGTATTAAAAGATATTACCTCCAAATATAGTTACATCCTGAGGTACTAGGAATTGGGACTTAAACATGTGCCCCTTGGAGAAGACATAGTTCATGTCATAATAACATGTGCCAGTGCTGTACTGCCTTGATTACATTAGTGGCGTAGTAAGTTTTGAAGTCAGGAATGTGAATACTCAAATTTTGTTCTTTCTCAAGACTATTTTGGTTATTCTGAATCCCTTGCATTTCCATATGAATCTTAGAATCAGTTTGTCAATTTCTGAAAAAAAAATTGAACTTTTTGTTGATAAGGTTTTGATAGGAATTATCTTGAATCTATGGATTAATTTGGGTAGTACTGGCATATTAATAATATTAAGTCTTCTGACCCATAAACACAGGATGTTTTCCATTTATTTAGATCTTCTTTAATTTCTTTTATTGTTTTCTACTTTTCATAGTATAAGTTTTTCACTTATTTTAAAAACTTTATTCTTAAGTGTTTTAACATTTTAATGCTATTATGTATGGAGCTGTTTTCTTAATTTCATTTTCAGATTGTTCATTTCAAGTGCATAGAAAAAAAATTTTTGTAAATGCATCTTGTATCCTGCAACCTTGTTGAACTTATTATTCTAATATTGTTTAGGGAATTCCTTGGGATTTTCCACATGCGAGATCATGTCATCTATGAACAGATAATTTTACTTCTTTGTTCCTAATCTGGATGCCTTTTATTTCATATTATTGCCTAATTGCCCTGGCTGGAACCTCCAATACAATGCTGAATAAAAGAGGTGCAAGTGTGCATCCTTTTCTTGTTTCTTATCTTAGCATAAGAACATTCAGGTTTTCACCGTTAAGTATGATGTTAGCTATAGATTTTTCATAGATGGCCTTTATTACATTGAGGAAGTTTCCATGTAGTTTGCTGTATTTTTAGCATGAAAGCCTGTTTGGATTTTGTCAAATGCTTTTATTGCATCCACTGAAACTATCATGAGCTTTTTCTCCTTTATTCCTCTTAACATAACATCTTATATTAATTGATATTTCTGACACTAAACCAGCCTTGTATATGAGAAGCAAATCCCATGTGGTCATGGTGTATAATATTCTAATATATTACAAGAATTTGTTTACTAGTATTTTAATAGGTATTTTTTTGCATCTGTATTTTTGAAGGTCTGTGGTTTTCTATGTTTATAGTATCTTTGACTTTGGTACTAAGATAATACTGGACTCACAGAAGTTAGGAATTAGTCCCTCCTTCAATATTTCTGGAAAATATGGGACAGGATTAAACTTAATTCTTTAAATGTTTGGTAGAATTCACTGTGAAGCCATCTGGACCAGAGTTCTTCTTTGTGGGAAGTTGTGAAGTTACTAATTCAATCTGTTTTGAGGTTATTAGTTCAATCTGTTTCATTGTTGTAGATCTACTCACATTGTGTTTTAAAATAAATGGCATTCATCTGTGTCTTTCTAGTAACTTTTCCATACTTCTAATTTATCTTATTTTTGACATAATTGTTCAATGCTCATCACATTCCTTTATAATATTTCTCTAAGTTTTGTAGTGATGTCCCTTCCTTTTGGCTTTATTATTTGTGTTCTCCCTTTCTTGGTCAGCGGAACCCAAATTTTGTCAGTATGGTTTATTCTCCTTCAAGTTCTTGGACCATCTTGTATGAGCTGTAATTTTTCTTATTCACCTGTGCAGGGTTTTATTCTCCTTCCTTTGTTCTACAGGGCCTGTTGTTGAGAGTCACTGGAAAAGTATTAGATCGGTAAGTGCTGAGAAGCCCAGCATTTTCTGACAAAGCAAATTTTGTTTTTATGGGCTACAGTGAATCAAAGGGCACACTATTTACATATCTGCAAAGTATCATGAAATGGTCTTTTAGAGCCCAGGACTCACAGAGGGAAAACTGCTGCCTCTCCCAACCTCAAGGCCCAGTAGCATTTGACTTGCCAGTGAGGCTGCTCCTCAGGGCAATTGAGCAACAGTCTGGGACTTAGAGGAACACCCTCAGAAAAGCAATAGATGTGGACTCTTAGGAGAGAGACAGAGACTTCTACCAGCCTAGACCTCACAGGCACCAGGTGGTCCTGGCTCTTCCCAGGCCTTGGGACAGGGCTTGCCTTCTCATCAAGCACCTATGCTCTTACTTGTTGCATCTCATGGGAAAGCCCTGGACTAGTCCCCTCCTCTACAGATTTGGAGAACCCATGATCTCTGATTATACTCCAGCCCTGAAAGCATGCTTGCTGTGGTTGTAAGTTCAAAGGAGGGAGCCAGGAAGGGGTCAGGATCCAAGTCAGGAATCTGTATAAATTCATATCGCAGGATTCTTGAAATCTCATATATTTCTCTGTTTATGATTATTGTATCCCTCAGGACCGCCAGCCGTGCACACATTGGATCTTCTTGTCTGCCTTATTTTTATTACTTTTCGATTGATACATTTGTTCATATTTATGAGGTACAATGTGGTATTTTGATTCATACCTTGAATGTTTATTTTTTTCTAATTTTTTTCATTTACTTTTGCTTTCCATTTTAGTGTGTTCAGTTTTCTCAATACCTATTTGCATTGTCCCCCTCTGGGTATTAGCTTTGTTCATTCTCCTTGGTGTCTTTGTCTCATGGGTACAGTTCTGCCTTAGGCTAAAGTGTAGCCTAAAATAATGAGGTTTCTGTCATCTTGCATGACCAGTAGAAAAATACTTTGGGTTGAATCTGGTAAACACAAATACCCTGGAGTAGCAGATGCCTTAAAATACAAACACTTGTAA
This sequence comes from Xerus rutilus, assembly GCA_028644305.1. Taxonomy (NCBI): domain Eukaryota; kingdom Metazoa; phylum Chordata; class Mammalia; order Rodentia; family Sciuridae; genus Xerus; species Xerus rutilus. The sequence continues at coordinate 116,228,415 of CM053401.1, read as the reverse complement.
GAATGTTTCGTTCATTGATGGACTACATACATGACAGTGATCCCCTAAGATCATATTGCCTAGTGACATCAGAGCCATCTTAATTTGTGTAAATATACTCTGATATTCGCCCAGTGGTGAAATTTCCTAACAATGCATTTCTCAGAACATATCCCTGTCATTAATCCGTCTATGACTACGTATTCCAAGTGGTCTGAAACTATTTTCCCCAGAGGGAAATCACCACCTTACCCCATATCCACATTCTATATTGAAAACCACAGTCCCTCATGGTTTGTCTCTTCCTCTGTACTGCCTGCAGATAAAATTATAAGCATATTCCTCAAACGCAGAATACTGTGGAAAAAAAACATAACAATATGAAATTGTATTCAATTCATGTTTTATGAAATTCGAAAACCCTTATCGGTGGTATTAACCTTTTCAAGCTCCATTCCTGTGAAACAAAGTGTCATTTCCTGGTATTCCTTTCCCTTGCATAGTGGGCTTGGCTACTGACTTAGCCAGAATTTCTTTAGTGCCAAATAACAGTAACCACCAACTCAAAGGAGATTAAGCAAAAGGAGATGCTCCAGTAACTCATTACCTAACTTCAAGCATCTAACCTTGAACTCAGGATCCAGGGATTCAGGTGACAGCATTCAAACTATGTTTTAGTCATCTTTTTTTTTTTGCTGCTATACTAAAAGACCTGACAAAAACAATTTTAGAGGAGGAAAAGTTTATTTGGGGGCTCATGGTGTCAGAGTGTTGCCAAAAACTCAAGTCCTTGTTCCTGATGCCAATCCAATGAGGACATGATTTTGAGAAAAGGGAAAAAGAAGGTTTATTGCTTTGCTAGCAAAGGAGAAACACAGGAGACTCCTGTCCCAAAGGCTGTGATTCTGCCCACCAGCAGGAACAGGGACGCTTTTAAAGAGGTGACTCAAAGGCTACATTCCATTTGTTCTCTATTAAAGTTGTAATTCACTCGTTAATTTGGGAGGTAGTCCTCTCGGAGATCTTCTGGTGCCATCCCTAAAGTCTGGATTACTTCATTCCTATGGTGGGTGTGTGCTCAAGGACAGATAAATCTGCCTTGGATGGAGAAGAAAGTAATCCTGTTTCCCCTGAAATTAAAGAGGGGGAGACATTAGGAGGGGAAGATATTAAGGAGAAGCAAGGAAAGAGAAATAAACATGTCCATTTTAAAAATAAGTTGCAGTGGCAGAGCAGCAAGGGTTATAGTCAAAGAATAAAGTGGACCACTATTACAAGAGGTCTCAGTCCAGCTGAGACGGCCAACTCGATTGCCCTTTGCCCCCAGACTATAACGCTTACTGAGCCAAATTGAAAGGGAAAAAGGTCTTTTAATGAGCAAGCCAGGCAAGTGACTGGGAGCAGGCTAGCACCTCAAAGAACTCCCAGCACTTGAATTTTGGAAGTACAGAGTTTATAAAGGCAAAAAACACAAAAACCACAAGGACAATTGAGCTAGATATAAGCCAAAAAGACCTTGTTGAGACATATTTTGATTACATTGGAGAATTGTTTTGATTATACATTTCAAGGTCATTTTTGTTATATATCAGGACCAAAGTCAGGGCCGCGGGAAGGTCCTAATGTCCTGTCAACATAGATACAGCTGTCAGAAGGCTGAAAAGAAAACATTTTAAGCAAGCATAAAATGGAGTCAGGTCAGAACAAAATGGTGTTACATTTCAGCAGAACCTCATCCCAAAAGAGTGTGGTGGAGGAAAGCATTGGGAGACATAGCACAAGGAATCAGAGAAGAGAGAGCTCTGCTCAACAAGGACGAAATATCAACCCCAAAGGCATGTCCACAATGACCCACCCTCCTCCAGCCACACCGGACCTACCCACAGTTACTACCCAATTAGTCCATATCAATGTATTAATGCACTGATTAGGTTGAAGCGCTCATTACCCAATCATTTCACCTCTAAACTTGCTTGCATTGTCTCACATAAGCTTTTGGGAAACACCTCATATCTAAACCAGAACAAACTATTTCTCCATCTCTTTGAGCTCTTTTTTTTTTTTTTGGTACCAGGGATTGAACTCAGGGGTACTCAACCACTGAACTCAACCACATCCCCAGCCCTATTTTGTGTTTTATGTAGAGACAGGGTCTCACTAAGTTGCTTAATGCCTTGCCATTGCTGAGGCTGGCTTTGAACTCGCGATTCTCCTGTCTCAGCCTCCCTAAGTGCTGGGATTACAAGCGTGTGCCACTGTGCCCAGCTTCTTAGAGCTCTTTTGAGTCAGCTTCACCATGAGATGGATTATCCCCAAGCAACAGCACAAATGGCTAGGCTTTTGTTACCCTGCAGCTTGTTAACTCAGAAGAAAGAGAACTTGGATGAACCCCCAAGAAGGATGCAGATTAGCCTTCAGGGTTACCAAGGTCTCTTACAGGTGGAAAGAGGCAGTTCCTAAAAGCAACAGATGCAGAAAGGGAGGGTCAGGGACCACTAAAACAAAAGGAATCTTATGGGCCACTACTGAGACCTTGTATAGACCTTAATGATTTTCAGAAAGACCCTGAGTATATGGATGATTTGTATTTCTTAAAAAGAGTTAAAGAAAAAGGTCAGGGCCAAATGGCTGCAGTGCTTGGAAAGCACTCTCTCTTCAAGGCCCACCTCTTCCTCTTCTGCCAATCAAGGAAAGCTGTGCTGCTATTTAATCAAAGTGTTTGTTTAGGAGGGACAAACTGTTATTATACAGACTATGTGATGTAAGCAGGAATATCTTTGTTAGGAATAGGTGGATACTTTTGTTACAGTGAGTGATCAGAGTGAGAGGACCCAAGGAATTTTATTTCAACCATTCAAAATCTGCATTGCTTTCCCGGCTATCTACCTACATAGTATTTGCTACTCAAGTCCTTTGCACACGTGCTGTGCACTGTCCGTTTTTGTCCACTAGAAAAGGTGGGGAAGTTGCTCACACATGCTGACAGCATGCTTTGATTACTGCCTTTCTTCCCCCAAAAGTCCTCACCTGCTTTTAGCACTGTGTTGCTATCAGAAAATGTACAATGTTGCTCTGGATCTACAAGAAATACCAATGAATGAAGAGGAGAATCTAGTAGATAATAAAATGATTAGAGCTTCCAGGCAGGCATTTGCTACCAAGGAGATGAAATAAAGCATTTAATTACTTAGAGACATTTAAAGAGCACTTGGTCATAGGCATTTCCTTGCTTGATGCATTTGAAATCTTAGCTCGCTTAGATTTTTGCCTCAAGGAATTTCAGTTTTTTTTTCCTTTTGGGTCTGTCAGTAAAACCTTTTATTGAAATTATTGGTCATTAACAAAGTATTTGAAATTTTCTTTTCTGTTTAAACCCATCGTCTTTGTTACTTCATTCCTCGTACTGAAAGACAAAATGCCATATGCCAAATCACATTGAATTTATTGAAAATTTGAATTGCATAACTGCTATGGCATTATGTCACTATGAAGTTAAACTTCAGTATGGATATAATTTTCTTTTCCAAGCAAAGAAATAAAAATTGAATTTTATTTTTAAAAGTAAATGACTCTAATACCACCTGACATATACTTCCAGAATTTTCCCTGATTTTTATATGTACATGTGTTTCACTGCAGTGAACATCTTTTTACTACAGGGTAGCAGAATATGCCTCCCAAAATATGCCACTTTGGCATTAAGATTACTTTGAGCTAAAGGCACTTGAAAAACAGCAGATGCAAGAAGGGCATTCTAGTCTCCTCTTTTCTTCCTGGGAACAGAAGATTAAAAACTCCCATGTGCAAGATGCCTTTCCGGTACCAGGAGAAAAGAAACATTATTCCATGGGGAGTCTTAGCCAAGAGAATTCTGTACAAACAACCTTGTTAAAATAATTATCTTCCTTTAGATTCCCCACATAATGTACTTACTTTCCTACAATTACTTCTCTTTGTTCAAATATAAAAGAATTTAGGTTTTTCTACTTCTGGATGTCATCATTTCCTTATGAGAGCTCCAATGACATGCAGTACTTAAATACGTGTGCTTTTCTCCTGTTAATCTGTCTCATATTAATTTAATTCTCAGGTCCAGCTGACAATCTTAGAGAGTAAAGTTTTGGCTCCCCAATACCACATACAACTTTGTGTAGCACTCGTATATTTTCCTTAACATAAAGTCCCTAGAAAGAAAAAAATATATATTATCAACTACTCTGCCAGGTGCTAGGTACTTGACAAACCTATCTCAATACTCTGAAGCCAGGATTAGTGGTCTCATTTTGTTGATTTGGAAACCCAAACTTGGGGTGTTGGTAGCTTTCCTAGTGTTGAACAGGTCTCTAATCTAGAGCCATTTGATTCCAAAGATTTTACTGTTTCAAGAACACCATTGTCTATGTTCTCTGTGCCTGTTTCTTCACCTGTGAGAAGAAAAATTTAATGAACACATATGCCTCATTGAGTTGTTTGGGGGAGTAAATTAACTGAAGACCACTTGGAAAAGATCTGACCCATAGTTACCTTTGTAAAACCATTAGACATTGTGATTTATACATACTATTATTAGTGTTATTACTACCCCAGTTTCTACCCAAACATGCATGGCTTCCAGTGTTAATCTAAAGTGGAATATGGGTTTGGGTGTCTTCCCCATTCAGTATCTAAACTTCATTCTAACGCTATTCATCTTTGTAAAACCATTAGTTGTTACTTGTATTTATTGCCATTAGTGTTAATTTGTCACAATTTCTACCCAAAACATCCATGTCTCCCAGAGTAAGGTGGAATGTGGGTTTAGGTGTCTTCTCCATGCAGTATATAAACCACATTTTATCATTTATGCCTGTATTTTCTCACCTTTACTCTTCTGGACAGTAGACAGGTGTTTTCAGACTTAAAACTATTTCTTCTCATCTATTTTGAGTAATGACAATCTGCTATCTGAGCAAAGGTGCCACTGGCAGACACTTCTGATTTATACAGTCACAGGAAGCCTAACCAACAGAACTACTTAATAGTTTAAATGAATACCTTAACAAGAAATAGTGCTGAAAGACCAGACTGATTATTGACAACAGCTTTCATCTTATTTTTAATTTCTCCCTTATCTCTTGGTTGCTGAAATTATTTGACTCAAGGTACAACCAGTTTGTCTGGAAGTAGCTTTTGCAGAAATTAGATTGCAGGAGCCTTCTCTGAATTTAAGTACACATTGTAATTTTCAAGGAAACTGAAGCAGATGAATTCTTACTGTAAAATAAAATGAATGCTACTATGATATATTTTTATTAGTAGGCCTCTGACTTAGTCTGTTTCATGTTGCTATAAAAGAATACCACAGACTCCAACTTAGAAACAATGAAATGTTATTTGGCTCATGGTTCCAGAGGCTGCGGAGTTCAAGGTTGTAGGCTAACATCCAGTGAGGGCCTCTTGTTGTGTGATAACATGGTGGAAGGCATTGCATGACTGAAAGAGTACACTTAGCAAAACAGCTGAACTTGCTTTAATAACGGAATTACTCTGGAGATAACTAGCCCATTCCAGAGATGACACTAATGCATTCATGAGGGCAGAGTCTTCATGATCTAATCACTTCTTCTCAGGCCCACTTTCCCAACACTGTTACACTAGGGATTAAGTTTCCAACACTTGAACTTTGGGAGACACGTTCAAATGACAGCAGCCCCTTCTGTTAAGATTGATGTTTGAGAATATATTGTTGTATCTTGTGTGGAAGAGAAAGTTATTACTCAGGGCTTACTAGATTTTAGCATGTTTGCATAACAACATGGAATATTCCATATTTAGGACTGGAGTTCCAGTGCCATTATTAGACTGCATTTTCAAACTGAATTACAAAAATTTTATGCTACTTACATTTAATGAAATTTTAATAAGGTTGTGTTTTGATGTTATTATTCAAATAATGTGTTCTGAATTGCTTTCCTTTGAATATATTTGCATTAAAGAGGAAATCAATTTGATTTAGTTCTTTCAACAGTTTACCCAGGTTCTGGGTAGCTTTAAAGACAAAGAGTGAAATTCAGTTTTTTCTTTGCAAGTCAGTAAGTAGAGAAGCACATTTACTAAGATCAGTAGAAGTAATGGCAGCAGATTGCTGATGGTTCGAGTTAATGAAATGACTCTTTGGCTATTAGAGTTGCACAATTAAAAATATACATACAAACTGCACACATCATGGATTTTAAGGGATGATATCTCTGTTCTTCTCTTTTGTTTTTGAGCCCTAAGGCTAATATAGTAAGAATTAAGAAATTTAGGAACTACACATTATTTGCAGTTCTTGATCATTGGTGCCCCACATTAAATGGTGATCTCTTGAGAGAGCACATTTCTCTGCGCACACACATTACACTTGGCCATTTCTGGTAAAATCGTGCTTGTGGGTCCAAGGCAGTTTCGTGAACATTTTTTTTTAAGATGTACTCATTACTCATTTAACCAAGTTAGTTATTGGCACGTGGCTCCTGCTTTGTGTGGATGAATTTCTCCTGTCTAGCTAATAAAGTTTAACACAGAAAATATAAATACGGAAATAGGGGAAAGAAGTCTTGCTTTTGAGGAAAGTCGGCCTTATAGATCCCAAAGGAAGGCAGCGAAAGTAATTGTAGTAGTCAGGAAGGTGTGAATTTCAGTGAGGAATGGTAGAAAAACTACAAGTCCTTTGGGACTTTTATGTGCGCATTTGGTGTAGGAATAAATACTTTTACTTTCTAATATTACCTTCCTCTTCGCCTTAGTTTTCGTCAACATTTACCCTTTGAGTTCCCTCCGTTTACAAATATACCTGATTTTAAAACTCAATACGGCCTATAAAACATGCCAAAGCATGTGTGGCCTAAAAGTTGGTCGCACATTTGCTTGGGAGTTTGGGTTCTTGATTTCTCTTTGCATGATTTGAAAACAACAGCACACAACAGTTACAGAAGGCCCAGCTCATACCTAGGGGGACTGCAGAAGTCTCTCCGCATGCGCAGTAGCTGCACACCCTCTAAGCCCCATTCTCGGTCACCTGCGCCCCCTCCGTGACGCAACACGCAGGCTCCGCCCACGCAGCGCGCGCCTTCTGTGACCCCGCCCAGAGCCGCGCAGGCGCGCTTCGTTCAGACCCACAATTCCTGCCGCTTCCGCCAGTTACGGCGAGCGTTCTCCACCCGCTGGAGTCTGCGCTGGCGCTCGGCTCCGGTTGCCTGGTGACATGTTGCAAAAGCCAAGGAGTCGGGGTCGCTTTAGTTCCCCAGCGGAGAAAGAAAGGGATTCGGGCCGCGGCGGAGACGTCCGGGCCCAGAGAGGAGGCGTCTCGGAGGAGACCCCGAGCACGTCCCGCGGCCCTGCGGGCTCTCCAGAGACCCAGGGCACTTCCTCGCAGGGCGCACGCCGGTCCCAGGCCGCCCCTGCTGTGGGGCCTCGGACCCAGAAGCAATTGGAGCTGAAGGTAGCGGAGCTGGTGCAGTTCTTGCTGATTAAGGATCAGAAGAAGATTCCTATTAAGCGTACCGACATACTGAAACATGTCATCGGCGACTACAAGGATATCTTCCCGGACCTTCTCAAACTGGCTGCGGAGCGCCTCCAGTACGTCTTCGGATACAAGCTAGTGGAACTTGAACCCAAGAGTAACACCTACATCCTGATCAACACCCTGGAACCCGTAGAGGAGGATGCCGAGGTGAGAGGGGATCAGGGCACTCCCACCACGGGCCTACTGATGATTGTTTTAGGGCTCATCTTTATGAAGGGCAACACAGTCAAAGAGACCGAAGTCTGGGACTTTCTGCGCCGGTTGGGGGTGTACCCCACGAAGAAGCATTTAATCTTTGGGGATCCAAAGAAACTCATTACCGAAGACTTTGTGCGACAACGTTACCTGGAGTACCGGCGGATACCCCACACGGATCCCGTAGACTACGAATTGCAGTGGGGCCCGCGAACCAACCTGGAAACCAGCAAGATGAAAGTTCTTAAGTTTGTGGCCAAAGTTCACAATCAAGACCCCAAGGACTGGCCAGCGCAGTACTGTGAGGCTTTGGCGGATGAGGAGAATAGAGCCAGACCTGAGCCTAGTGGTCCAACCCCATCCTCTTGAAATCAGGAATGGGTTCAGAGGGACTCTCGGGACAAGGGTCTGTGACCCAAAGGCACGATACTGAAAGATTAAGGGAAGGGGGTTTGGAAGGAAGATGTTTCTGCAACACTTGAATGTATGTAGCTTTAGGATGTGTTGCAAAGGTTTGTTCTTTTAGTGTTGCTTTGGTTCTCACTTTTCATTTAAAACACAGGAGCATTTTTGTTTTAATGTCTCTTTTTGTGGTGTGAAAAGTTTGCTAACTTTATAAAAGTATTGGGAAACTGTACTATGTTTTGAAACAGATATTTAAGAAGAAAGAACACATCAAAGATGCCAAAAAAAAAAAGTTATTATCTGGTCTCTGAACTATCCTAGTTTGTAAGGAAAAATAAAAGTCTTTATAAAATTAAAAACAAAGATGTAATTGCCTATATCCTTATTACTTTAACACAAGTGTTTTCATATATTTTCTACATATGTAAGCATTATGCATGGTTCCAAGAAATATACATAATGTATTTTCTGCGAATAACAATTTTTATATTATTACTCAGCTCTGTTGCTGACCTCTTGATTTTTTTTTGCTACCATCATTGTTTTAATAAATACTGTTTTTGAGCAGTTAATCATTATGCATTTTAAAAATCCCATGTCTTAAAGATAATTTCATGACTCAAAACCAGCATCTTTAAACGTTTCTGCTACATATTATTGAAGTAAATAGTGTTCTGTAGAAGTTGTTTCTTGTGTGTGTGTGTATGTATGTTTTGATGTAAAATAATTTCTCACTGAGTCCCCCCAAAGTTCATAAAAGGGACATAGTGATTAACCATGCCTGCTTTGGGAATTGGATTGCCTAAATCCACCACTGTGAATTTGGGTGGGTGCTTTAGCGTGTATACAGGTGTTTCTTAAACTATAAAGTGGGCTTCTGATTTGAGTGTTCTGTGTGCCAGTGTGATTAGCAGGTAAGAAAGTTTACATGAAGTTTCAGGCAAAGTTCCTAGTGTGGAGGATTATAGTTGTTGCTTAGTTTTTTAAAAAACGTGATTTTTATTCTTCTAGTCTGGAGCTGCTACTACTGGCTTAAAATTATGGTTGTATTCTTCTACTCTGATTCCATTGAATGGTTTTATGGAAGGATATAACCTGATATATGGTGAATTTAGCCCACATAAGACAAAAAGAGCAGGAAATTTAGACATAAGATCTCTGCTGGGCTTTGAAGGGAGCACTGCAATATAGTACAATGAAATTATCAGCCTTGGGGTCACCTGACAAACTGAATATGAATGGTACTCCTGCTAACTTGTTAGTATGGTGATTCAAGGGTAAGATTTAAGCTCTCAATCTCGATTTCTTTATTTTTAAAATGGCAAGATAATTATACTGTAATTATGTCAGTTAAATGAGCCAAAAGAGAGTTAATAGTCTCATTGTATTTCTCCATAACTGCTAGCCAAATGGTGTTTATATACAAAGATTCAACATATTTTATTCAGTGAGTGAATACATGTAATTGTTTTGAGGGAAGTTTCTGTAAATTAACCACTAAATGAAGTAAATACTTTCACTTAGGAAAATGAACAAAAATAGATAAATTTCTTCTATGCTGACAAATGTCATCTGCAAGAATCTATGGTGGATATGAGGTGGGTTTGGAGGAATATGAGAGATTACTTGGGTTTATTTCATTCTGTAGAAATTGGATTTACATTTGTTTCATTCATAAACTACAGTTAGTCCTTGAAGTCATTTCTTCCTGGTCTGCATTTTATTTCAGTGTGTAAATGACCTCCTGTCTACTGTTCTTACCTCACTAACTGACTTCTCTTAGTATACTCTAATATTTTAAGATTTTGTGTGGCGAAATTACCATTACCCAGCACCCACTGGCAGTTTTGTCTGAGGCAATGAATGCTGGGTAATAATAATTATATCACAGTTTCCTCATAGAGATGTTATCAGTTTTATCCTCACATGTTATTTTGTTTCAGATTACAAAATACAAACATTAGAGACAAGTTCAGGCATTTATTTCTTTTCCTTCTCACCCTTTCCACAGGTAATGAGTTTGGATATCATGCCATTGTACGGTTTTATAATTTTACTATATATGTAAAAAAGTTTTGTGGGCTTTTACAGTTCATATAAGAAACATTATAACCTTTCACTACTTGCTCTTTCCACTCATCATTATGTTTTCCATGTTAACTTGATTCATTTTAGCTGTTCTTTCATGGGGGAAAATAATAGTTTATCCTTTCCCTAATGATTAGACTGTTAGATTCTTTCCTGGTTTATTTTATTTTTTCAGATACTGTACAGTGCTTCCTTAGGCCAGGAACAAGTAAAGCAATCGAGATCATTGCCAAATGTCTTTTAAGCTTGTATCAGATTACACTTCCACTTTAATTTCATGTAGAGTTTTCCTTTCTTCTGTTGCCAGTCACCATCCCGGAACCCTTATGATACTTGGCCTGTTCAGCTATTCTGGTGGGTATGTAATGATACTTGATTGTGGCATTAATTTGAACCTCTTAATTAGTGATGTGAGGCATCTTATCTTTTGCTGTCATCCCCTTTTGACCATCAGGTAGGTGTCATTACCTGTTCAATATTTTTCTCTTTTTAATGATTTATTACAGTTCTTTATACGTTTTGCATATTCATGTACACAATTGCAAACACTGTCTATATTTCTACTTTTTTTTCTTTGTCATACAGATGATTTGACTTCAAATTGTCACAGTTTCAAGTATTTAAAGAAGTATTTTTAATATAGTGCTTTGAAAACATTCTCCCTAATCCTTATAAAGATTTTTTAAATACTTTTCTAATCCTAATAGTTGTAAAGATACTTTGCAGTATTTTTTTCTAAGTGTGCAAAGCTTTGATTTCCACATTGTTTTTACTCTGTTCTTCTGTGAGCTACAGATGTAATATTTTTCCTATGGGTAGACTAGCCCCAAGTTTTCAGCATTTATCCTTTCCATACTCATTTATAACATTGTCTCAATTATATAGCAATGCTCCAAATATAATTTTATGGCCATGGCTGAAGAAGTTTGGTATCTCCTTGTTCATACTTTGTTGTTATAATTATATAGCATTTGTAATATAGGTTTAACTTCTAATTTTAATACTGATTTCTTAAATGTTTTTATGTTAGCTAGAACTGCTATGTGTTCTCAAAGTGGTGGCAGCAAACCTCACATATATTACTGATTTCTTATTTCTGATTTTAAAAGGAGTAATTTTTAAGTTTTGCCAATGTGATACTTGGTATTAGGGTTTTTCTATGGTTACTTAATTTCCCTCCTATTTCTAGCTTAGAAATATCTAGAAAAATTGTGAATAGCTTGAAACTTGTCATATGCTTATTATTCATCTGCTAATATTAAGGTTTTTTTATTTATTCAAATAGACTTTTCTAATTTCTAACCATTCGTGTGTTCCTGTCACAAATACTTATTGATGATGATGGATTCTTTTAAATACATTTTTTTTTGGCTAAAAATTTATATCTTTTAACATAAAGGGGATTTGACTGAAGCATTTCTGTGTTTTCATTATTGGGTTTTGAATTTATGCTAAATTATTTAAAAATGATCTCAAACTTAAAGAAAAGTTGCAGACACAAATTTGAGTTCATTTAGTTATGTTTCTTTAGCCTCCTGTTTTCAAACACTTCTTAGTCTTTGCTTGACTTTCATAATCCTGGCAATTGAAGAATATGAGCCTGTTTTGTCGTTCTGTAGAAATCCCTCAGCTGGAGTTTGCTGTATCTTTATGATCAAGTTTGAATTATATATCTTGGCAGGAATATCACAGAAGCAATGCTATTGGAAGACACAAAATTTTAAGTTGACCTTGTTATTTTGTAACTGATCACTGGTTAAGGGGATTTTTCTGCTATGCTTCTCCACTGAAATTTTAATCTTTCCTTTTATAATAAAAAAGTAACCTGCATGGAGATATTCTGAAACTCTGTAAATATTGTACATTTCATCAAAACTTTTTAATTTGTTTACCTATTCTTATCTATATGGACTCATGTTATAATCTTTTGATTTATGTACACACACACACACACATACTGAAATCAGCCCTAATTTGGCTATAGAGAACTCCTTAAGCTGACTTTGGTGTCTTAAATGGTACTGTCCCTGAAGATACTAGGCTGAATGAAACAAGCTAGTCACAGGACAAATTTCATGAAATGATTCCCCTTACAGAACTTACTGAGACAGTCAACATCACAGAGACCTAGAGTTAGAGATAGTCACCATTCATAGAAGACTGGTGGCTTTCAGGAACTGGGAGGAGAGAGAAACAGGAAATTAGTGTTTATTGATACATAGTTTCAGTTTGGGAAGATGAAAAAGCCCTGGAGACAGTGGTGGTGATGGTTCCACAACAGAATGAATATGCTTAACGCCACTGAGCCCTAAGCTTAAAAATTCTAAGAATGGTAAACTTCATGTTGTGTATATTTTACCTCAGTTTTAAAAATTATAAAAACAGTAATTTTATGTATGTTTACCATAATTTTTAAAAACACAGTAAACATGAAAAAACATCCTATCCTATTGTCTCTTACCCCCTGGACTTCTCAGCAGTGTCTGTTTTTGAGCACTAAGTTTTAAGATAGTCTCTTCTTAGATTCAGTGTAGGGTTGCTGTCTAGTGTTTTTAGCAAAATTTATTTTCTTTTTGCAGTGCTGGCGATTTAACCCAGGTATTTGTATGTGCTAGGCAAGTGCCGTACCACTGAGCTACATCCCTAGCAACAATTTCTTTTTGAGGTCCTTTGAAACTGAACAGGCCGATTTATTTACACATCACTAGAATTATATTGTAGTGTTCTTGTAACTTAAAAATTAATTTTGACACTTTGTGTAACTAAACTTTCCCACAGGATGCTGTGACATGCCACAGTTATTAAAAACCATCTCTGAAATAATTACTGATATCATGAACTTGAAATATTTCCTAAATGAACAAAATACAATTGTTTCATTTTCTATCCTACATGTACATTTTTAGGTAAAATAAATTTTGCTACATTTGGGGGAGATGTACTTATGGTAGAGAATGGTGATACTAATGTCTTCCTATACTTGATACAGCTAAAACATTCCTTTTAGCCATTAACAGATAAATTAAGACCTTACCACTTTCACACATTGCTAATGGGAATGAAAAATGGTACCACTCCTGTGATGGGGAATTTTGGTAGCATCTAGCAAGACATGCATTTATTCTTCTGTCCAGCAAACCTGCTTCTAAGAATATATCCCAAATCTAGGCTGGCAAATAAAAAGATGTATGAACAAGGCTATTTATTACAACACTAATACATTGCAAATAGCAAAAGACTTAAGAGCCCAAATGTCTATCAATAAGGACCTGATTATTCTAAAGTGAAAACAGAGAAGGGGAATTTCTATACACTTCTTTGGAAGTATTTATATTAAGTGCAAAATAGGTGGAAAAAAATGTGTGTATTAGGCCACTCTTGCCTTCAATGAAAAAACACATGATGGAAGGATAGAATATAAAATGTAAAAATAAATGGTTACCTTTTAACAAATTAGAGAAAGGAATAGGGTAGAGAAGACAGAATAAAGACTGGATTTATTTGAAACTTCTTTTATTCTTTTATTGACTTAACTTTGGATTCATTTTATATAATTATGAAGCTCAGTTTTAGAAGTGAATGATGCCTGGTAAAAAATGAAATAAAACAAAGGAATAAGGGTTCATAACCACACAATAAGGAAGGAAACATTTGAGTTTATAACATCCTAATTTGACTATTTGTGGACTGTACTCTAAAGATAAAAAGAAATCGATATCAATCTTAAACTGGTTTTTTTAGTAGTCATACTTTTGGTAGTTCTATTGGTACTGTTATTTTGAAACTGTTTTGGGGTATTATGGAATTAAATGCAATGCATAATTATGTTTGGAACAAAGTTTTTTGTCATAAAGGTATAAAATTGGATGTAGTTAAATAAAAACGCTGTAGGTTGGAATTTGAATCAGAAACATCAGTATGAACTCATGTCTGACAACCAAAAATATTGAAAACAATGACAATTCAAATAGCAAAGGGCATTTCTGTAACAAAAATTGAAATTATCTAAATACCACTGTCATTGAATCTGCACTTACTATAGAAACGGCCGATTCCATATGTGAGCAAGGAAATATATATGATCCTGGAGCCTCAAAGAGCCTGGAAGTAAGAAAGCTATCTATCTATTAGACTAGTGTTGAAAGGACCCATGTATCAACTTGAATGGACTCCGACTATTGACGTCAGTGATTGAAACATAGCGTATTTATGTCTGTGGTTCATAATGACCAGAGACACACCAAACAAAACGATATCTCATTAGTCACCTTTGGATGATGCTTGGGAGCCAAATATGTTTTTAACAAACATGTGTTAAAGATTATATTTAACTCCTTATTTAATGAGGAAACCAATAAGACATTACAAGCTGTTCAAAGGAGAATTCAAAGCCAAGTGCAGTAGCACATGTTTGTGTGCTACTTGGAGGTTGGAATTGGAGGATTGTAAATTTGTGGCCAGCCTGGGCAATATGATGAGACCATGTCTCAAAATAAAAAATAAATGGGGTAGGGATGTATCTCAGTGGTAAGCACCTCTGGATTCAGTTCTCAGTACTGAAAACAACAAAGAATTCAAACTTTGTATATATAGGCAATCAAATGCAGAAATAAATATATAAATATAAAAAAATTGGTCAGTATTTATAGGATGAGAATCAGTTATGTTCTACCAGAAAGAATTTACTTATTCATATTGCTTGCACACTGATAAGTTTTCTACAACTTGCAGAATTTAAAAATAGAATACAGAAAATGACAGGCACAAATATTTCAAAAATATACACTAGAGAGGGTAGTTTTTTAAAAAAATATTTTCTTAGCTGTCAATGGACTTTATGTATTTATATGCGGTGCTGAGAATCGAACTCAGTACCTCACACATGCTAGGCAAGTGCTCTACCACTGAGCCACAACTGAGCCCCAAGAAGTTTTTAGTTATTTCCCATTTCAAAGTCTTTAACCACTTTTTTGTGTCAGTTTCCCTCCCCTTAATCATATTATTCTTAAAAATTATTCTTAATCACAAAAAGGTACTTTATTAAATGTGGGCTAATCATATAAGTACAACAAGAGTGTTAATTAACCATATAACCATGTAATTTGAGCATCATATCAACTAATCATTTCAAAATTTGGAAAAGAAATGGAAAAAATACATCTCTGCTTTTCCTATATGAACTCTATACCTTAAGGTAACAAAACTATTGATGAAGGAAAGTCTGTGTCTATAGATGTATTTCCAATAAGAAACAGAAAATGATAGAATTAGACTATCATTATCTTGGAAACTTTAATAACCAATTTAAGCATCTAAGCCATCATCCAAAATGACTGTTGGGACATTTGCCTTGCATGCTCAAAAACCCTGGGTTTGATCCCAAGCACTCCCCCACCAAAAGCCATTAACATCACACAAAGAAAGACAATATCTGCCTTTTATTAGTATGAATTTGGTCAAACCTCTGGATTTAAGCACCAAACTACCAAATTACAAGACACATAGATGCTAGAGAAACCGTAAGTGATAGAAGGGTACAATTTGAAAGTTTAGGCTGCAGAAAATTCTATAAGACCATGGTTTCTTCAATAACTTTCAAGGAAACAAAGACAATAATGGGGGAAACACATAGATTAAAGGCTGTCTTCATAGCAAACCGCTTGTACTCTGTGGAAGTTCACTATATCCTATGTAAGCTGATTCAAAGTGAACAATATGGGAACTACTGGGAAAATGCAAACTCTTGAGTATTCAGTATTAATGAATAAGTATTATGGACATGGTAACAGTATTTTGATTTTATTTTCAAAAAGTATCATTACTTTAGAAGCATACATTGTCATTTGTAAGGATGAAATTATATTTGCTGCCAAATATTCTGGAAGGGAGGGACAAACACAATTGTCCACGAGTGATTAATTTTTGAAGCTGGGTGATGAGTGCCTGGAGCTTCATTACACTATTCTTTCTGGTTTTGTATATGTATGGAATTTTCCATAGTAAAATGAAAAAAAATAAACTTGCAGTTCTCATAGATATACTTCTCACATGATTTTCTTCAATAATTTATGACTTGTTACTTTTGAGACTATAGAATGCAAAGAATTTTCAAGTCTAGCTTCTGAAATATTCTAGCATAACAGGTTTCAAGTAAAAATCACGGCAGCTTGATATGGCTTTTCCCAGATTTTACCTTTTATATTTACGATAATGTAAATTTGAAATGTTGACAAATAACTATACTTTCTGTTAAAACACCTGAGTGTTATTCACATAATTATGTGATCAACCAAAATCCTTCTTAAAACCACGTCATTTTTCCTCTGAGCCTCTCCAAATGAATAATCAATTTTTTGTTTGGTTTATTTCCAGATAACCTTTTTCATGCTGCTCTCTGCAGTGTGTGTAATGCTGAATTTGGCTGGTTCAATCCTTTCTTGTCAGAATGCTCAGCTAGTCAACTCCCTGGAAGGCTGCCAGTTGGTGAGTAATGAATGGAAACCTTTTCATAGAGGTCATAGCCTTTGATTTTTGACTTTGCATGAAAGTTATTTAAAAAATGATTTTATTGTATTTTTGGGTTCTCATAAAATTTCAATTCATTCATCAGTTTTCTATTAGTTTAAGCAATTTCAGTGAAGTTGATTCATTTCTATAAATTCCTGCAATTAAAACTCATTCTATTTTTACCTCAATTACTAATTATTTTATTTTATTTTTATCTTATTTTATTGTATTTTTTTTTCAGTACAGGGGCTTCAATCCAAGTCTCGCACATGCCCAGCAAGTACTGTACCATTGAACTACACCTTTAGCCCTAATAGTATACTTTAAAGGACCTCAATAGTGCTTTTTTACAATAAATGTCTTTAGTGACTTATATTTTAACACTGGTTACATTAATTCTTATTTGCATTGAATTTTTAAAAGTGAAATTCAAGTGAATTTTTGCAAGTGAATTTTATGTGCTTGACAGTGAGTGCATCAAAACAATATAGTTCTCATTTTTTCAATTAAAAAGAGAATTTTCTTTAGATATAGCAAATTGTAGATAGTGTGCTATGTATATTGTGAAGGATCTGTTTGTTGGATAAAACTAGGCTTATAATTTTGAGGCACACTTAGAGCACTTGCCCTGGTTTGATCCCTAGCACCCACAAACAAAAGAAAACAAAACCACAATAGCTTAGCTCATGATACTGCAGTGTATCCGTCTGGCTGGGACAGCAGTAAAAGTGTGTATGCTGCACTCAGGTATGGATCTTCTTGGATTCCTGATTGGACTGTGATTCCTGGGTACAGGAACAGTGGCATTTGTTTCTTTATCTTGAAGACAACACCAGGCCCTCCTTCAGAGCCACGTTGCTCTACAGCTGCACGTGTACTTGCTCTACCTGTTGGCTGTAGTTCTGAGAAGTCCATAGGGAATTGCCTGAAGTTTTTCTGCAGCAAGGCCATGCCTTCTTTTCCATTCTCAATGCTAAAGCACCTACTGATTTAAAAAAAGTAATTGTTAAAGCTTAATATTGTTATTTTCTGTTTGATGTGGCCTAGAGAACATTGATGCTGCAGTCTTTCCTGTTGATTACTAAGGACTGGCTCAACCTGAATCTTCACCTCTGTCAGAAGGATGACATGCCATGTGTATCCATAACTTGGTCATCCTCTTTATTCCTAAATAGTAGGTGTCACAAATATGGTAAAATATGGTGGCCTATAAGGGATTGGCTATTTTTTCTGGGACCCTTATTTTCCAGTGCAAAGCCCTGTGTGAGAGAGGCAGACTGACTGGGATGAGGTGAAGCCTGTACATCTTGTCCAGTCCTTAAGGCCTGTCCCCGCTCCCCCTTGATCTTAATTTCCCTACCTTGTTGCTGGGAAAGGTTGAAGGAAAGGAAAGGTTGAAGAAGGAAGATCTGGTTTCTTCTGTTCCTTCTGCCTTCAGTACCTCCATAAATCAGTGAAAAGAACATCATAACACCCACAAATGTGCACACCTCTGCACTCTCCAGGATCTCTTTGGTTAGATGGTACTTGGAATCCTAAGTATTTATCTTACTTAGAGCTTGATCCTAAGTGTCTCTCTGCCCTGATTTAAATAAGGCCAGTAATCTCAGAGTTTCAGACCAGTATTCTCACTTCCTTAAGGGCAATGCAGGCAGTAGAAAGAGTTCTGGATTTGGGAGTTAACAATCCAGGATGAAAGCCATGGCTTCATGACCTACAATTATGTGACTTCACATAAGCTGCCCTCTGTCAGCTTCTCTCACAGCTTCTCTCTCAGCTGTCCTGTTACACATGTTCACCTGCCTCAGTTCTTTATGGGCTATTAAATTACCTATAACATATAAAACATGATACATTAACATGATACATTTTTGTAACATTTCCTGTTACAAAAATTACATGAAAATTCAAAAATAAAACACACTCATAATTCTTTCACCCACTTTATTATTCCCATCCAGTCTTTTCTGTGCATATGTCTGAAAAGACACATATGTTTATGTGTCTGAAAGTATGTACATGTGTGCATATGTGTGTGTATATGTATAGTACGTATACATTTGACATACTTGAATGTGCTATAATCTTCTTCCTACTTTGTGATTTTTGAAATTGATAATGAACATTTGTTCTGTTTTTAAATATTTATCTAAAACTTCATTTGCAGTGGCTGCTCTGTATGTATGAACATAACCTTACTTATTTAAAAGGTCTGCTTTTTTGTGATCATCTTCATATAAATTCTTTTTATGGTTCCTAAAAGTACATTTGCCTGACCACAGTGAACCCATATCTTTAGAGCATTTGGTGCATACTGACATACTGCCTTGTAGGAAAGCTTACCAGTTTACACTCCCAGTGTATGAGAATGCTCTTCTCCCTACACTCTTGGCAACACTGAACATTATCACTCATTTGAATCCACGTCAATTTGAAAGGCATAAGATGATATCATTATTTTAATTTAAATTTCTTTGAATATTAATAAGATTGAGCTTTTTATTCATTTATAATAACATATACATAAGTTTGGGTATGTTTATATAGATAGAGATATGCACGCAATTATATAATAGATGTACATATATATATATTTGTGAACTATTTGCATTTCATCTTCTTCTGTGAATTGCCTATATGTAGTATTTACCCAGTGTCCCAGTTTTTGGCTTGAATGCTTATCTTACTGATTTGTAAGTGTACTTTGTCATAGTTTTAATCTCTTGGCTTATACTGGAAAATTATAATTCCTATTGTTGTTTACATTTTAATTTTATATTTTGACACAAAGAAGTTTTAAATTTTTTATATTCAAACTTAGCAATTTTCCCCTTTATGCTCTTAGCTTAGAGCCATGCTGAAGAAGTCCTTTTCATTCCTAAGATCATGTTACCCCAGTCATCACTGGTTATAGTGTACTCTTATTTTTTTATAGTAATTCTTCAATATTTAGAATATATTTGACAAATTTAACTTTTTTCTCCCCACATGGTTAGGTTGTTTTCCTAAAATCATTTTCTGAGTAACCTAGTACATCCTTTATCATATGAAATGCCACCTGAATCATGTAGGGTCCTATGCACCAAGCAATAATAACAGAACCAAAGGTCTTTCATGGGAGGGATGGTGGGGCCTATGAAATAACTGAGGGGGTCTAGAGACCAATCTTAGAAACTGGTCGGTGCTAAGGAAGCTTCTGTTGGTTAGGGATTCTGACTCAGACAGGGGGCTTTAACAGGAACCCTGAAGCCCACCAGGGTACAGTTCTGCAGAAGAGAGCAATTCCAGTGATTCTTAACTTCTTTATCCATTTGCTCTGGAGTCAGAGTCCACGGAGGATGCATTTGAGGAGGGAGCAATCTTTTTTTAATAACTGGTAGGGCACATCATACCCTACCCCCCCATCTCAGATTTTCATCTTCTTCCTAAAATTTGTTTAGTCATCTAAATGAGCTTAGATTTTTTTCTTTTAGTAAAGACTCACAAGGAATGAATTTGAGATTTGAGTTGGAATCATATTATATTTATACTTAACCTTGAAGGAAAATTAACATCTAAACAATATCATGTTTTCCCATAAAAAAGCATAGCATATGCTTTGGTATATCTAAATATTTTTAACTTCTTCACTCCAATTTTTGTTTTTCTTTAAAATACCTACTACATTTCCATATGGATGTATTGTTTTTGTATCTTTTCCCTCTGTGTAATTTAAAATTAGCTCGTTCTCTCTGCATCAAAAGAAAATACAGGAAAAGTAAAATAATCTTTTAAAAAATAATGCCCAGGATTGAATCCAGGGACTTAATGCATGCTAGACAAGGGCTCTACCACCAAGCTACATCCCCAGCCCTAATTTTTAATTGTTTTATTTTGAGACAGGGTCTTGCCAAATTGCCCAGGCTGGCCTTGAGCTTGTAATCTTCCTCTTTCAGCCTCCTCAGCATCCAAGATTCCAGATGTGTACCACAGCACCTGGCAAAAGTAAATCTTTTCTTTTAGACTTCTAGGACCTCACTCTTCCAGAAGTAGCCACGATAACATTTTTAAAACCTTCCCACTCATTGTCTATGCATATATTTACACACATGGGGGTCCATTCTGCACATCATTAGTCACGTTGCTTTTGTCAGTCAACCATGTAGCTTGGTGACATTTGGACATTAACACTTGGAGATCTTCTTGGGTATTAGAGAGCAGCAGAGAATTCCACTGGATGGATGCATGATAATTTATTTAACCACTCCTTAATGATGGTAGGTTGGATATGTTTCTAGTCTTTCGCTGAAATGAACATGGCTTAGAATGTTACCTTTTGCATATCTTCATTATTCAACCAGTACAGAGTGGCACTGGCACTGCTTGGGAACTGGCCTAGGTGCTAAGTGTGTACTATTGAAGAAGATGGGAATGTGCAAACCAATCTAGAGAAGAAATTAGGAGGAGGGTTCTTGTAGTCGATGCATGTGCGTCCACTTTAAATTTATAAGGTTATTCCTAAATTGTCCTCCCAAATTGAGGTGTACCATCTTACACCTTTGCCAACAAAATGGAGCTGTGCCTGATTACTCAGACCCATGCAAGCTTTTGTATTATTAGAATTTTTTTATCTTTGCCAATCTGACAAAAATTTAAAATTTTATTATATAATATTCATTTCTTTAATGAAAAGTGAAGTTGCTCATCTTTATGTTGCTTAGATTTCACTACCTGCTCATTGCCAGTGTATGTATGTTGTCCATTTTTTCTGTTGGGTTGATTTATATAATTGATATGTAAATTCACTTTCTATATTAAGAAAACTGGCCATAATTTTACATGTTGCACATACATATATTTTCATAGTTCATTTTTAGCATTTTGAGTGTTTTCCGGGTTTTCTTTCTATGGGGAAGTTTTTTTTATTTATTCCTAACATTTTATACTTATGGTTTCTGGGTTATGTGGTTTTCCTAGAAAAGCCTTTCCTACTCTAAAATTATAATTTCGCACTTTCTCCCCAGTATTTTAGGGTTGTGTTTTTAAAAAATACTTACAAATTTCATGCATCTGAGATTTATGTTGTTATAAATATCAGAACATGTTTCTAATGTTAAAAATATACAGGTATATGTGTGTGTGTGTGTGTGTGTATTTAAATTTAGTGCTAATTATTTGAAATATTTTGTTGCTCTAGTGGGTACATTTGTTAAATTGGTATTTTATATTGTAGGAGGCTACTAGTGGTATATGAGACAGTATTTCTTTTATTACTTCCACATCATGGTATTTGGAGTTGAATGTGCAGTTGAAACTTTGATCCCATTTTCATAATAAATAATAATAATTTTTCATAATAGATAATTAAAATATTATCTCCCACCTTCCAGGGTTTGTGTGTCTTGTTTTGTTCTGTCTAGTGGCATTGGCTAAATCTGTTAAAATAGCATTAGATAATGGCACTTCATCATTCACTTCTTCTTCCTGAGGTTCATAGGAACCTCTTAATGACCCCTTGCCAAGCATGATACTGAGAGATAGTTTCTGTTAATCTGTCTAACCATGAGCTACGCAGGACAGGGGACAGGAGATACAGTGGGGACAGCTTCTCCACATCACCTGTAGCCCAGTGGCTGCATCTGTCCTGCACCCACAGGGAGTGTGCACTGCTCTAATAGACGAGAATTACCCAGAACCACAGCCTCGGTTTCCCGAAGCTATTTTCCTAACACTTTTGTGATCACAGAGACCCAGAGTCAGTGTGGCAATGCACAGTCATGGTCCAGGTGCACTCTGCACAACAAACAAGGTGGACTGGGCATTCCTGTAGATCTCAACTCTAGTGTCCATGGAAAGGAGTGGTAATATGAGGAGACAGGACTTTTGAGTCATTTTTCTAGGCAAATATGCACAACCCAGGCCTTATGTTACCTTTTACTCTTTTTGAGGATTTATAAGGGGAAAATATTGACTGGTAATGATATTTTATTTTATTCTTGTTTTATTCCTGACTTTCTCAAGAATGCTCTTGATTTAATACAAGGTATGCTATCAGCTTCTGAGAGATGCCCTTTTTAAGATAAGGCATTTCCTTTCACCTAGCTTTCTAAGATTTTACTTTTTAATCAAGATGCCTGTAAATTTTATCATCATCTTTCCAACATCTGTGAAATGATCATATGACTTTCCTCCTTCGATTTATTAATGTAGTGATTTACATTAATAGATTTCCTAATACTGCATCACCTTTGTACTACAGAAATAGGCCCTCCTTGGTACTGGTGCTTTTAAGGTACACATATTGTGCTGCATTCATTTTGCTAATATTTTATTTAAGAGTTTTGCATCCAAATTCGTAAATGAGATTGACCTAAGTTTGCCTTATGTGCTATCCTTGTCTAGTTTTTTATATCTGAATTATGCTTCGTTTTCAGACTGAAATAGGTTGTATTCAGCTAGTCCTGTGCTCTGACACAGTTTAAATAACCTAGGTATTATCTGGGGTTTTTGAATTTGGGGGAGTTGATTTGGCTGCTTTTATCATTTTTTTCAATGATCATTATGTTATCTGAAGTTTTCTTTATATTCTAAAGTAATTTTTGTTAATACCTGTCTTTCTAATACTATTTCACCTGGGTTTTTCTAATTTTTTATTACAATGCTATAAAAAGGATATAAAACTTAACATCCTTTTATAATTTAAAAATAATCCTTTTAGCAAATTGCTAGAGATAGAAAGTAGATTATTGATTGCCTTGAACTTGAGAAGAAATGGGGAGTTTGGGGGAAGGGTATAGGGTTTCTTGTGGGGGGATAATGAAGATGTCCTAACATTGATTGTGGTCGTATGACTGTGAATACACTGAACACTTGTGAACTATACTCTTTAAATCAGTGAATTATATCTCAATAAAACTATTACAGTTTTAAAAACATTTTTCTTAAATAATTATTTGTACATCAAAAGTTTGTTTTCTCTCCAGTGAGCTGAAGTGTCACTTTTCTTAAAGTTGTTTTTCCCCCAAGAAATAACTGTTAGTTTTATTTAACAAGGTTTCATTGATTATGTTTTTATCTTATTAATCTTTTATATTTTTTAAGGCATGTTTTGTTCATTTTCTACCTTTCTCAGTTGAGGGACAGTAGCAATATTGTTTTTATAGTTAATAGTTTTCCCTGTGGGTGCTACTAATACACAGTGTTCTGGTTGAGTTAATTCTAAATGGTTTGTAAATTTAACTTTTCTTTACTTTTCTCTTTAACTAAGCATTACTTAAATTAATGTTCACAGCTTTTTAGGTGGCTAGACTTTTTGTTCTTTTGTTCCTCTTGTATTCTTAATTTCTAAGTTTGTCTCATGAGAATATGTGACCTCTAATTTTTACTTTTTATAACCTGGTAAAATTACAGAAATAGTTTTGGAGTGTGTTTGGCAGGCTTCTGTTAAGAACAAAAAGGAAACATATATTCTCCATTTGTTGGGTTCAAAATTTACTCACATAGCTGTGTGTCTGTCTCTGGAGAGAACTTAATGTGAGTTCAGTCAGGAGCTTCTCACTGATCTGGCCCCTCCTGCATCATCACCCAAGCTAGGGCACCTTAGACTGCTCCCCAGTGCTACCCCACAGATGCTCTTCCTCCTGCCAGGTCCACAGTAGGCTCCTCAAATCTTCCAAAATGCTGATTCGGTGCCTTACCAGTGGCAGGACCTTCCCTCATCACCCTATCTTAAGAAGCTCCCCACCTGTGCTGTTCTCTCAGTTTTCTGCCTCATTTCCTTCGAGTACTGGCCTTCACCATGATTCCCTCTCTGCCAGAGCTGCACAAAGGAGAAGGCCACAGCTGTGTGGTGCCTTGTCATGCACCCAGGCCTGGAACCAGTGCTGGCAGGGAGTGCATGCCAGGGAGTCAGTCAGAGAGTGGATCCCAACTGTGCCTTTCCCCATTTGAAAGTTGAAAAAATCATTCTGGAATATGATGGTCATAATAACCCTAACTTTATGTATGACTGCATATATGTTGTGATTCTATACAACTTACAACTAGAGAATTGATATGTTAAAAAAAAATCATTCTGGGATTTTAAATAACCATGCTGTTTTAGGTAAATTAATTATTTGAAAACGCATTGACTTTTTTCAAAGACCCTTTAAAATGCCTCATTGTGTTCTGTTTAATTGGGGCTTCATGTACATCAAAACATGACAGCATCAAATTTGTTGAAATGAATCCTTTTTTTTTTTTGGTACTGAAGATTGAACTCAGGGGCACTCGACCACTGAGCCACATCCCCAGCCCTATTTTGTGTTTTATGTAGAGACAGGGTCTCATTGAGTTGCTTAGCGCCTCGCCATTGCTGAGGCTGGCTTTGAACTTGCAATTCTCCTGTCTCATCCTCCCTAAGTGCTGGGATTACAGGCTTGAGCCACTGCACCCGGCTGAATCCTTATTTTTAATGACCTTATTCTTTCAATTCATTCTGCAGAAGTTTTGGGTTTACTGTCATACTTTTCTTACTGTGTCTTTAAATGAAAGTATAACAAAACAATGCTTTTCAAATGTAATTTGACATAATATAGAGCATTATATATGGTGGGAGGTATTCTGTCTTGAATGAAATGACACTAGTTTTCCTTTTCTAATATGAAATAAAATATAAATCGATTCTCGTTAGTAAACGGGCAAGTAACATGTAAGTTCAAAAATAACTAAAAGTCCCTCTGCCTCCCATTCTCTGTCACATGGGCAATTGCTTCATGATGTGTGAATGTCTTTTGTACACGTATGTATTTATGTACATGTGCATATACATACCCAAGCACATCATTTCATTTTTATACATGTAAATTTATACTGTATACATTTGTATGTGACATTTTTCCTTCTCAATGGTCTGTTTGAGATATATAATGTAAGTATACGTAGGGTGTCTTTTGTTCTTTCAAATATAGCAGGGTATCCTTACCATAGTGCATTATATTTACCTGTACTGAGAAGTGTTAGGTCATTTCCATTGAATTTCTATCATAAGCCTGGGCTCTGTGAACACACATTCTTGTCATTATTTCTGGTAAATGGGATATATAGTCAGGCACTAATTTTTTTTAATGAAAACAAAACCTCCAACATTGTAGCACAGTCTGAACTAAAATATTGGACTTAGAAATGTAGGTAAAAATTATACAAAAGGAATATATTTAAATCATTTTATTATATGTTCAGACATAAGCTTGAAATGTGCTTTTGAATATTTTTATATAAAAAGAAAACTATCTGTTGCATGGGGGTGATGATGGTGATGGTTGCTCACTGTATTGAGCACCTGTTGTGTACGGGGTTGCTTTAGCAGCTTATATAAGTTCATTTACCTATTCCTGGAAACTCTAAATAGGAAACAGTTACTATTTTATTCTCATTTATAGGTAAGGAAACTGAGACCTTGGGTGTTCAGTAATTGTTCCAGAGTCATGCAGCTAGCAGACGCTGGAATCATAATCTAACCTGTGCTCTTAATCACTAATAAAACCATTGCACTTCTGTTTTATAGAGCATTTGAACTTTAGAATTATGCTAGCAATTAAAAGATGTGAAAATGTGAATCCCTGAACCATGGTAGTAAAGAATATTTCTTGTTTATTTTTGGTTAAAATAAATATTTGGATACATGAGAGAAACTCTCCTATATAGAAAAGAGTTGTAAGGAACCTCAGCCAAAACTTCAGTGTTGCAGCTTGCAAATTTGTAAGGAGCATGGGCACTTCCTTTCCAGTCTCATCAAGAATGCAAGTGGGGAAAAGACATTTCCCTGTGACAAATAATTCCATGAGTTATGCTGCGTTTACCCATTGCTACATCAATGTTTTTTTGACCCTGTGTTCTTTTTAATTAGATTCATCACATTGCAGAGACAGTGTGGTCTCTCCTTGTTAGCAGTAAAGCCTGAGTGTCCTGATCTGCCAATGCCTATGATCTGCACACTAATTGGATGTCTCCAGTCCTGTACAGGCTTCTTGGTGTGTTGCTGTGTCTCCCAGAGCAAAAGAGGGGTGGTCCAGATAGATCTGACTCCTGGACAGGTTTTGGAAGAAAAGCAGCTTGCTGCCTTTTTTCCGTCTGTGTTTCTGATTCATGAACTTGATCTCAGCCTCTCCTTGGTATGTCCCTTCCACATGTAATGTAAAATTTCTGCTAGATGAAGTTTGGAATGCAATCCCCTTCCCTAAAATGTAATTAGCAAAGGACTTTTCCTACAAAGTTAGGGAACTGGTGATAAAAGACAATCAAGTATCTGGTGCCAATGGAAGAACTCAGAAAGTGTTTTGTTATTATAATTTCTACGTTAACCTTATCTCCAAGTTCACCCAAGATGTGCAATGGGTTATGGTTTTGTGGGGAGACTATTTTCTCCCTTGTTGGGGTATGAAATCTCTTGAAGCAAGAGTATGCTGGAGCAGGTTTGTATTGTTTGGAAGAGTGGCTTATTAAATGATCAGGTTTTGAAAAAATAGCTTTATGAGATGTCACAAATCACACAACTTGCCCATTTAATTCCATGATTCTAGGATATTCACAGATATTTGCAAACATCATCATAATCAATTTCATCTTAGAAAGAAACCCTATACCCCTTAGCTATCACTTTCCTTCCCTCTTCCCAGTCCTAGGCAACAGCTAACATAATCTCTGTCTTTCCCTATTCTCAACTTTCAGTGAATGGAATCATATAATATGTGGTCTTTTATGACTGGCTTCTTTCTCTTAACATATTTTCAAGGTTCATGCATACCGTGGCATGTATCAGCACTTCTTGATTCTTTTTATCTGGATAATATTCCATAGTATGAATAATGCCCCATTTTGCTTATTCATCCATCCATACACATCAGAGTTGTTTCTACCTTTTGGCTATTATGAATACTGCTGCTATATTTATGTATAAGTTTTTGTATAGGCATGTGTTTTCATTTCTATTTGGTATGTGCCTAAGAATAGAATTGATAAGTCATATGGCGGCTCTAGTTTAATTATCTGAGGAGCTGCCAAACTCTTTTCTTAAATGGTTAACACGATTTCACATTTCCACCAGCAGTGCACAAGGTTTCCAATTTCTCCACATTTTCACCAACATGTCCGTTTTGACCCTAGCCATGCTAGTGAAGGTAATGTGGTATCTGGTGGTTTTTTATAGGGATTTCCCTGATAACTGATTCTCAGCCTCTTTTCAGGTCCCATTTTTCTACCTGCCTGGGAGGAATATCTGTTAGACCCTTTGCCTATCTTAAAATTGGGTTGACTTTTTAGTATTGAGTTTTAAGAGTTCCTTCTATGTACTTGAAACAAGTTCCTTGTCAGATACATGATTTGCAAATATTTTAATCTGTTCATTTTCTTGATGATTTTCTTTGAAACCAAAATATTTTAATTTTGATGAATTCCAATTCACACACATATATATATTTATTTTTTAAAATAAAAGAATGCATTTCAAGTCATAGTACACATACGGAGCACAATTTTCCATTCCTCTGGTTGTAAATAAGATAGATTCACACCATTTGTGTCTTCATACATGCATCTAGGGTAGTGATGTCAATTTTATTCCTCCATCTTTGCTACCCCTATTCCCCCTCCTTTCTCCTACCTCTCCTTTGCTCTATCCAAAGTTCTTCCATTTCTCCCATGCTCTCCATCCCCACCCCGACTATGTATCAGCATCCACTTCTCAGAGAAAACATTCAGCCTTTGTTTTTTTGGGATTGGCTTACTTCACTTAGCATGATGTTCTCCAACGTCATCCATTTACCTGCAAATGCCATAATTTTATTCTCTTTTATTGCTTTATCCATTCATCTATTGAAGGGCTATTCATCTATTGAATTGTGCTGCTATAAACATTGAAGTGTCTGCGTTACTATAGTATGCTGTTTTTAAGTCTTTAGGGTATAGACCAAGGAGTGGGATAGCTGGGTCAAATGGTGGTTCCATGCCAGGTTTTCTAAGGAATCTCCATACTGCTTTCCAGATTGGTTGTACCAATTTGCAGTACCACCAGCAGTGTCTGAATGTGTCTTTTCCCCCACATCCTTGCCAACACTTATTGTTGCTTGTATTCTTGATAACTGCCATTCTGACTGGAGTGAGATGATTGATATCTTAGAGTAGCTTTGATTTGCATTTCTCTAATTGCTAGAGATGTTGAACATTTCTTCATATATTTGTTAATCAATTGTATATCTTCTTCTGAGAAGTGTCTGTTCAGCTCCTTAGCCCATTTATTGATTGGGTTGTTTGTTTTTTTGGTGTTAAGTTTTTTGAATTCTTTATATATCCTGGAGATTAGTCCTCTTTCTGATGTGCATGTGGCAAAAATTTGCTCCCAGAATGTAGACTCTCTGTTTACCTCATTGATTGTTTCTTTTGCTAAGAAGAAACTTTTTAGTTTGAATCCACTCTATTTATTGAACTTTTATTTTATTTTTTGTGCTTTAGGAGTCTTGTTAAGGAATTCAGGGCCTAATCCTATGTGATAAAGGTTTGGGCCTACTTTTTCCTCTGTTAGGCGCAATGTCTCTGGTCTAATTCCTAGGTCTTTGATCCACTTTAAGTTGCTTTTTGTGCATGGTGAAAGAAAGGGGTTTAGTTTCATTTTGCTGCATATGGATTGTAATTTTTCCCAGCACCATTTGCTGAAGAGGCTATATTTTCTCCAATGTATGTTTATAGCACCTTTGTCTAGTATGAGATAACTGTATTTATGTGGGTTTGCCTCTGTGTCTTATATTCTGTACCCTTGGTCTACATGTCTATTTTGGTGCCAATCCCATGCCATTTTTGCTACTATAGCTTTGTAGTATAGTTTAAGGTCTGGTATTGTGATGCTTCTTGCTTCGTTCTTACTATGGATTGCTTTGGCTATTCTGGGTCTCTTATTCTTCCAAATGAGTTTCATGGTTGCTTTTTTTATTTCTATAAGGAATGATGTTGGGATTTTAATTGGGATTGCATTGAATCTGCATAACACTCTGGATAGTATAGCCATTTTGACAACATTGATTCTGCCTATCCAAGAACATGGGAGATCTTTCCATCTTCTAAGGTTTTCTTCAATTTCTTTCTTCAGTGTCCTATAGTTTTCATTGTAGAGGTCTTTCACCTCTCTTGTTAGATTGATTCCCAAGTATTTTATTTTATTTTTTCTTGAGGCTATTGTGAATGGAGTAGTTTTCTTGATCTCTCTTTCAGAGGATTCATCACTGATGTATAGAAATTCTTTTGATTAATGAGTGTTGATTTTATATCCTGCTACTTTGCTGAATTCATTTACAAGTTTTCTGGTAGAATTTTTTGGATCTTCTAAGAATAGTATGATGTCATCGGCAAATAATGATAGTTCTTCTTTTCTTATTCATATCCCTTAAATTTCTTTCATCTGTATAATTGCTCTGGCCAGAATTTCAAGGACTATGTTATCAATTCACATATATTTTGTTCCTTCTGTTTTTAGTGTCACACTAAGAATTTGATAAATTTAATTTCATAAGATTTACCTCTGTGTTTACTTCTAAGAGTCTTTTAGCTCTTATGTTTAGGTCTTTGATCCATTTTGAGTAAAATTTTGCATATGCCATGTGGTAAAACTCTAGCTTCATTCTCTTGCATATGTGTCTGCAATTTCTTTACCACTATTTTTTGAAGAAACTGTTCTTTTTTCTTTGAATGGTCCTGGCACTCCTGTTGAAAATCAGTTGGCCATAGATATTTGAGTTTGTTTCTGGACTCTGAATTCTACTCCATTGTTCTGTATGTCTCTCCTTGTGTCAGTCCCACTCTATCTTGTTTCCTATTGCTTTGTAGGAAATTTTGAAATCGGAAGGTGTGAGTCCTTCTATTCTGGTTTTTTCCAGATGATTTTTTTTTTTTGCTACTGGGAATTAAACCCAGGGATGCTTCACTGCTGAGCCACATCCCCAGCCCTTTTTATATTTTATTCTGAAACAGGGTTTTATTAAGTTATTTAGGGCCTTGCTAAGATGCAAAGGCTGGTTTTGAACTTACAATCCTCCTGCCTCAGCCTCCTGAGCCTCTGGCATGCACCACTGCACCCAGCTCAAGATTGTTTTTGACTTCTGAATTTTAGCATCAGCTTATCAATTTCTTTGAAGATCATCTCAGCTGTGGGGAAATCACCTAGACCTTTATTGGAACTGTCAGTAATTATTCTCCAGCTCTTGATTTTTTTAAGGCTAATTTGAGGAAGCAATGATATAGTTGATTCAAAACAGTAGGTCAGCACCCAAACCTATGTGCCTCTGCTCATTTGTGGCAGAGCATTTTTCCAGTTATAATTGAGTAGGGCATCTAGGTTTTTGTAGGACTCTGCTTCAAAGAGTTATGCACTCATCCATGTTTCAGTTCCCTCCCTGACTTCAGTGGCTTCTGAAGTTGTCACCAAGCAGTTTTTCAGGGGTAGGAAAAGAAGTTAAACTCATTGATTAAAAGGGTGACAAAACCTGGTGATTAGGGGGGAATTTAAAAATACATTTAGATTTAGAGCAAAACAACACATGAAAGAGTGAAGAGAATAAATAACAAATCAAACTTTTCAATTTATTTCTGCTACTCTCTCCTTTTACATGGAAGGTAATGAATGATTAAATTGAGATTGCAGTAGAATGAACACAGAATTTTAGAGCAAGAATGAAACTTAGAAGCTCTCTATGATTAATTCTTTCATTGTAGAAATGTGTTAATCGGATCATTTATATATACCACATATCTCTGATTTTTATTCCCTGGTGCCCGAGTCTGAAAAATCTCTCTAAGAGATACAAACACTTGTTTTATATTTAATTTACTCTACAATGTTTATCTATAGAAATGCCACTTACAAATTCTTTGTTTCCACAACAGAAATAGAAAAGGTTAAAACTGTATATATTTTTAAAAACAGTTAAAATTTTTACTATGACAATTGTAGATTCACATGACATTGAGTGAAATAATAGAGAGATATTCACAGTGTATTTTGTCCCATTTGCCCCAATGGTAACAGCTTACAAAACCACAGTATAGTAGTACAAATCACAACTCGGGTACTGACATGTGCAAGCCACCTTATATCTCCCTAGTTTTGCTTGCACCCATTTGTCTGTCTGTGTATGTGACTCTTGGTATAAATTTTATGCAGTTTTGTCATTAATGCAGGTTTGTATAGCCACCACCAGAGTCAGGATACTGATCAACACAAGGATCCCTCAGGTCTACCTTTTTATAACCATATCTGTATCCTTACCACCGTGTTCTTAACTCCTGGCAACTACTAATGTGTGCACTATTCGAAACTTCTTCATTTCCAAAATGTTGCAGAAATAACCATTTGGCATTGTCTTTTTCAAATCTGAAAACATTGGAGCTAGTTTTCCAACTGTAATAACTATTTGGAATCACCTTTTCATTCAGCCTACTTCCTTAGAGACTCATCCATGTATCACTACTCCAGTCCTTTTTATCACTGACTAGTGATCCATGGTGTGTATGTATGACCATTTAACTCTTTCCTATTGAAGGACATCTGAGCCAATTCTGGCTATTTGCTATGATGAATAAAATAGCTTTTTGTGTGAACATAGTTTTCATAGTATCCAAGAGTGCAATTGCTGCTATCATATGATAACAACATATTTAGTTTTGTAAGAAGCTACAAACTGTGCATCTTCACCATCGTTGATGAAGTCAGTATTTTTATTGGTTACATAGTGATGTGGTAATTTGGTATTATTTTGCATTTTTCTCATGAATAATGTTAAATACCTTTTCATGTGCTACATTGCTATCTGTATATATTCTTTGGTGAAATGATTGTTAATGTGTTTGGACAATTGGCTAATTGACTTTTTTGTTTATAATTGTTGGATTTTGAATTTTTTCATGTATTTTAGATAGTGGTTCTTTTACTGATATGTGGCTCACAAATATTTTCTTCTTGTTTATAAGCTTCTCCCTTCAGCATTTTTAGATGGACTTTCAGAGGACAAAGATGTTTCATGTATTGATAAGATTTCTCAGTTTAGATGGTGATTTTAGTGGCAAGTTAACTCTCCTTAACATTAGATCTTAATAATTTTGAGGGATTTCCCCCCCGAAGTTCAGTAGTTTAACATTTTACATTTAAATCTCATTTATGCATAAGGTATGAGGTTGAAGTTGAGGTTCATTATTTTCCCTATGATAGTCTGATTGCTACACACTATTTATTAAAAAATCTGCCCTTCCTTTATTTAATTGTTTTTGCACCTTTATTAAAAAATAAATTCTGAGTATTTGCACATACTTATTTCTGTGTTCTCTATTCTGCCTCGTTGATCTGTGTGTCTTTCCTTCAGACGGTACCATAGTTTTGGTTATTGTTATTATATAGTAAGCTTTAATAGTGGACATAGTGATTCCTCCCACTTGATTCTATTTTCTCAAGATTATTTTAGTTGTTCTACAGGTTGTGCTTTTCCATGTAAATTGTTTTAATATGCTATCTCCTTGTACAAAAAAAATTTCTTGTTGAGGTTTTTGTAGGAATTATATTAAACTTACAGAACAAATTGGGATGAATCAGTATCTTTCTATCTTGAGACTTCCAATTCATGAACATAGTATGTCACTTTATTTATATCATTTTAAAATTTATCTTACCATCATCTTGTAGTATTCAGCATACAGGTCTTGTACATGTTTTGTTTAATGTATACTTAAGCATCATCCTCTTTGGGGCAACTAAATGATATTTTCTTTTAATTTTAGTTTCTGCATGTTTATTTTTACTATGTGGATATGCAGTTGATTTTTGTTGTTGATTTTTATCTTGGAACTTTTCTGACTTCCCATTAGTTCCAGGAGTTTTTTGATAGATTCCTTGGGATTTTCTACATATTCCATCATGGCATCTGCAAAAAGAAGAGAAAATTTTGTTTCTCAGCTTCTAATCTGTTCACTTTTTATATATCTTTCCTGCCTATTTTACTGCCAAAGATTTTCAGTAGTATGTTGAATAAGTGTCATGAGAGGGACATGCTTGCTGTATTCCTAATCTTAAAGGGAAAACATACGGCCTTCAACCATCATGTGATATTAGTACAGGGTTTGTGTGTATGTGTGCGTGTATAAAATGCATATATTACACATTATTATACATATACACACAAAATGTATAATGTATATATATGTACACAAATATGCATATATGTGTGTATTATATGATATAGTGTATGTTATATAAGTATAACATATATTTCAAATGAAGTCATCCTCTTGTATTCCTGACTTGCATGAGTTTTAAAATGAATTCATGTTGGATTTTGTCAAAAGATTTTTCCTCGTCATTTGATATGACCACATAATTTTTCTTCTTTAGTTTATTGTTAATGGTGGGTTATATTGATTCTCAAATGCTAACCAGTTTTACATACATAGAATAAATATAACTCAGTCACGTTATATAATCATTTTTCTACATTGTTGGGTTTGGTTTGCAAATAATTTTGTTGTGGAATTTTCTTTTTTTCTTCCTAGTTCATTTTGTTTTATTGTTTGTTTGTTTTGTTCTCTACTCTTTTTGTCTGGTTTTGGTATTATGCTAATAGTAGCTTCATAAAATACGTTGAGAAATTTCCCGCCTGTTTTCTGGAAGAATTAATGTTGATTTAGGCTTTTGGTATAATCCTCCAGTGAAATTATCCGGGTTTTTTGTTGGTTTGTTTTTGAGAGCCTTAAAATTATGAATCCAACATCCTTAATACTTACAGGGATTTTCAAATCATCTATTCTATATCATGTCAGTTTATATTTTTCAACTGAATCTATTTCACCTAAGTTGTGAAACACATTTGTATCGAATTTTCATATCACTCCTTTGTTATCCATTTGATGTCTGCAAGGATTTAGTTATATCCCTATTTCATTCCAGATCCTCACAATTTGTGTCTTCTTTTTATCTTGCTAGAGACTTGTCAGATTTGTGGATCTTGTCAAAGTACCACATCCTTTTTTCATTTCTTTTGTCTCAATTGTTTTATATTTCACTGATTTCTGCCTTTATCTTTATGATTGCATTCTTCTGCCTGCTCTGGGTTGGTTTTTTACTCTTTCCTTTATCTAGTTTTTTTGAGGGAGAAATTAAGTTATTGATTTCAGGCCCCTCCTAGTTTCTTTTTTTCTTTTTCTTTTTTAAAATATTTTTTAGTTGTTGATGGACCTTTATTTTGTTTATTTTTTTATATGTGGTGCTGAGAATCAAAGAATGCCCCACACGTGCTAGGCAAGCACTTCAACACTGAGCTACAACTCCAAGCCGCTAGTTTCTTATATAAGTACCTGGTGCTATAAATTTTCTTCCTATTATTGCTTTAGTGGCATCCCACATATTTTGATATGTTTGTTTTCATTCATTTCTCTTAATTTTTAATTTTTTAAAATTTTTAAAAAATTTTTTTTGGTACTGGAGATTGAACTCAGGGATACTCGACCACTGAGCCGCATCCCCAGCCCTATTTTGTGTTTTATGTAGAGACAGGGTCTCACTGAGTTTCTTAGCACCTCGCCATTGCTGAGGCTGGCTTTGAACTCGTGATTCTCCTGTCTCATCCTCCCTAAGTGCTGGGATTACAGGCTTGAGCCACCGCGCCCGGCTTCTCTCTTAATTTTTTAAAAAAAATTTCTTTGAGACTTTAACTTTGATCCATGGATTACTTAGAAATGTGTTCTTTATTTTCCATGCATTTAAAATTTTTCCTCATAATAGCAAAGAAAAACTAAGGTATGGCTAGAACCTCTCTTAGGATAAGCAAGATGAAAAGACAATATATGACGGCCACACAAATGTTATACAGCAAGAAAAGGGAAAAGAAGTAGTAAATAAAACATCATCACTTGTAAATCAGACCAATCTTTTTTGTAGTTATTTTGGAAACTGAGAAGGTTTTCTTTTTTTAGTGTTCTGTAATGGGTGTACAGATGTATAGACTACAGAAGTGTCTCTTCCATGATCATTTTAAGAGGTTCATCAATTACGTTTTCTGAATCTGCTGATGTTTACAAGTATAATTTTTGGCAATTTTTTGCATTTTTAAGAGTTGTGATCTATTTGGACTTTGAATCTTCTTAAAGTCATGAGCATAAAACAGTTCACAGTATCCTGTTTTTTAAAAAGCTGGACTCTTACTGTGTTTCCCAGGTGGGTCTCAATTCTCCTGCCTGTGCCTCCTGATTTTCCAGGACTGTAGGTATGTTCCATTGCACCTGGTTCATGGTATTTTGTAAATATTTTATGATATCTGTATATATTTTTAATATATTATGTTCCTCTGTATTCAATATTTAATCTATTATCTCATTCAGAATATACACATTGTTTTTTTCTTTTTTAATTGATGGGACTTATGAGTTGATGATTAAATCATATATTATTCTGCCTATGAAGGTAAGAGTTTTGCTTTTTTCTTTTTTGATTCTGGAAAAATAGACACAACATAAAGCTTACCACTTTAACCATTTTTAAGTGTAAAATTCAATGGCATTAAGTATGTTCCCTCAGTGTGCAGCCATAACTACTACCCATTTCTGAAACTTTTCCATCACCCCAAATGGAAACTCTATACTTATTTAACAAAAGCTCCTCATTATTCCCTTCTTTCAGCCCCTGGTAACCAATATTCTACTTTCTATCTCTATGCATTTGCCCATTGTAGGTAACTCACAAAAATGGAATTATGCAGCATGTGTCCTTTTGTGTCTGACTGCTTTCATTGAGCATAATATTTTCAATTTTTCTGTTCACTGGTAAATTTGATCTATTTATATTTATTGATGAGAGATGTTTGGTCTCAATCCTATTGACTTATATAAGATGTGGGTGATTAACATTTTCATATTATGACTTAAAAGGGCAAAAATGCATTCTTCATTGTTTATACCTCACCTCCATTTGGCACATGTCCACTGACAAAGGAAAAATAAATTTCACTCTTATCACTGCACAGTGGTTTGGTCTCTGTTAGTTGGAAGGAACCTCTCCAAGATGAACTTTGTCTCTCCGGGAAGTATTCAGCCCCTCCATCCTTTTCTCTCCATCTCAGACCAAATACTAGGGTCAACCACATTTACAATTCTCTAGGTCCTCACAGACATGGCTCATATTTCCAGTCTAATAACCCCTCTGCCTTTTTCTTATCCTGATATCAGAACTGTGAGTGCTGGACCCCTGAGAAAGGCCCTATGCTGAATTCTGACCTTCTACTTCCATCTTCCCCTTCCTACTTCTTCAACACATTGCTCTTTTTTTTTTTTTTTGGAAATTCAGTTCTTGGACTACACATCCTCTGTCATTCCCCTTCTAGACAACCCTCCAAGTTGCTATCCCCAAAGTTCTTCCTGTCTGTAGTCAGCATGGAGTTATGGCAGGAACTTGGAAAATGTTTGCTGAATAGTGGTCTGAGTGGGATCTTTACAGCAAACTCTGCATTCTGTGTAACAGCCCACTTCAAGCTGCTGAGATAATCTGATTAGTCTCATGATTCTGTTTGGAGTAACTTCTTTAAAAGGTGCTTATTGTTTTCATGAGCCAGTTACTTTATCTGTTGTCACTGGACCAGTCAGGACCACAGGTAGAGAGAGACAATGGCATATCTTGAGGAGGTCCTCAATTTTGCAACTATCTCATTCTCTCCAAAGCCTATTATAATTTCTTCTTGAGGCTTATAGCTGCATTTATCACCAGCACTCTCATCTCAGAATTGAAAGCATCCAGTAACCAAGCCAACCCCAATTATGTAGCCACAGCCCTTCAAAGAGCCCCTCAGTAACCAGGGCAACCCTGATTAAGCTTCATGAGGATGAATAATAAATTACAAGAGGACACAGCTACAGGCTGGGGCTGCTGGACATGTCTGGCTGTGAAGAGGAAGAAAAACTTGGCTGAAGTGCACAGCCCCCTCCAAGTCTCGTTGGCACTTGCCTCCATCTTGGTTTCCATTGTTGCTGAAAGGTGCATTTCTGTGGTGCTAATCATAGGTCAAGAATAGTCTTGACTTCTCTTAGCCTCATGAGAAAGGCAGTATTTAACTTCTATTTGTGCTTTATAATGACTCAGAATTTTTCCCTTTTAAGGAAGAATAATTCTATTGTAATTTATGTGTGTGAATTTGGCTTATCATGGACAAACAAATTTCATGGGAAAAGTGGCAATTTTAAGAAGTTGATTCCAAACTCAAAAGTTTCCTTATAGAGAAAATATTCCCAGCAAAATAAAAATCAATATGGTTCCATGTAAATATTTATCTGTTCACTGTGTATATTTGTTCATTCTCTTATATATTGGATCCGCACATTCTGCTTGAAGGAGAACCCAATGTCTAGCGTGTTCTTGGTGCTGGGGACATATCAGTGACAAGAAAGTACTAGTGATTGAGCTTCCTCTTTGTGGGTAGCTCATATTCTAAGAGGAGACAATTTTAAGCAGTGGGAAGTGCTACAAGGAAAGAATCAAGGAAATGTGGTGGAGGTGGTGGTGTTTCTCTGAGCACATGGCACATCATCTGAAGCTCAAAAGGTACAAGGTGATAACTAGGGACAAAGTCCTGTGGCTAACTTGATGAGATTAGAGAACAGAAAAGAGGTGCAGGGTCTGAAATGCTCAAAATTTGCAGCTTTGTCCTTGCTCTTTGCCCCTTGGTTTCCAGGAGCTTCCTTACTAGACACTCAGACCGAGATATTTCCACTGCTGGATTTTGCACTTGTCTGGGAGTGAGATTCAATGTGCTGCTCTCTAGTGATGTTATTTTTTTCTGTGATTTCATGACTGGGGCACTTGGTGAGTCTTTTCACTTTGCAGAGCGTTAGCTACCTGTTAGAGGATATTTTTGTCTCTCTGTGTAAAAAACTGGTTACTCTGTTAAGTAGAAATAATTTGCTGCCCATCTTTGGCAGTTATTCACAGCAATGTAAGAACTTGTAGATAATTGTCATCTAAGACTAGGGTAAATTATCCAGCATTTCTTGGAGAACCCCTAATGTTAGCACATGTAGGTGTTTTTCTCTTGGGCTGTACTTCTCCAGGCTTCCCAGTATGTAGCTGGGGCTAACTGTATTAGGGATGGAGTGGGGAGGTGGCAGGAGGTGGTCAAGTTTCCAACTTTGCTTAATCCTTATTGGATTTCACCATCCTCCTCAGTCCTCTGTCAGCTGAACCCTCTCCAGGGAGTGTCTGCCATTTTTCTTCAGGGCCTCTGGGATGTGGGGGCTAAGGCTTTCCCTCTGCAGGGGCTGAAGGCCCAGGGTGATATACCCATTTCCTTCAGTCATCACCCTGCCAAGAGGCTCTGCTACAGCTAGACCTCCTGAGCGGGTGTTGGATTTAACAAGGCTTTAATGTCTGCTGGAAGTGTGTTCGCTGGAGGGACATGTGATGATCAAAAAAATTATGTGAATTTACAGGTCATTTTTAGGTGGTATTAGTGGCTGAGATAACATCCAGTTACCCATAGCTGACTCAGTCTGGGCACTGTATCTGCTTCCTTGGGAATCCCCGCTAGCTTGTCAGTGAAGGATCATAAAAGGAGTAAACTCACATGATGGAACTGACAGCAGGAGAGGTTTCCACTGTAGAGAACGGAAAGCAGGTAGAGGGGGCACCTCACTTTGCAGAGAGAAGGAAATGGAATTGCACAGGCTGACAAGGCCAAGACAGATACAGACCAGATCCAGGGAGCCTTGTCCTGAGGAAGCAGCTCCCACCAAGTGCCTAGTGCCTGGAATGCAACACTTTGAAGAGAAGCTAGACATTGAGATTTTTATGTGTAGGTCCCCAATTTTACCCTCAAATACAATATGATCCTGCTCACACCCAATAATAAAATAGACTTAAATTTTAAAAATCACTGTCCATTGGATCAAAGGTGACCAGCTGGCAACCCTACCCAACTTCTTCATTTGATATGCTCACACTATTGAAATTGACCAACAGATAGGATTGGCCTTCTATTTCACAGGTTCAGCCTCTGCAAATTCAACCATCTATGGTTCAAAAACGTTCAAAAAATTTTTTTCAGCAAGTTCCAAAAAGCGTAACTTGAATTTGCTGCATGCTGCACACTAAGTTGAATTCACAAAAATGAAGTATGTCGTCATTGTATTAGGCATCCTGAGTAATCTAGAGAGGTGTAGTTCATATGCAAATACTATGCCACTTATATGATGGACTTGAGCATCTTGGGATTGGAATTTGGTAACCACTGAACTTCCAGAACCAACCTCCCATGGACACCAATGATTAACTATTAATCTGTAGATGTCCACTGTTGTGTTTTCAGTTTACTTAGAAATACAACACTGCTGTGAGCAATGCTTTTCCACATAGAACTCTGAAAATCATGAGACTCTTATCACATGTTATTATGTTAAAGACCGGAAAAGAATTTGAACTCATGAAATTGTTATTCTTTATTGGTGTATGTTCTAGGAAGGAAGAAATACCAGTTGGCAGGCATTTGTGTCTGTAAATAGAGTGATAAAAGTGGGGCTGAGCACAAGGGAGCTGGCTGCTCTGCAGGCACCCCCATCAAAGCTGGGCACCAGGAGGGTGACACCACCCAGGTCACTCCGGACCACCTCATCCTGAACCCCTCAGCACATTCTCCTGATTTACAGAAGATATGAATCAAAGTTATTTTTGAAAGGAGAAGGAGGACATGTCAACTCAATATGCCCAGTTCCCTTCTTGGAGAGTAACAGCATGTTCTAGAATATTACAAATCAGAGAAGCCATGCAGAAGAAAGAGACATGTTTACTCTTTTAATAACACTATTTTCTAATAATTTGACCACAGAACCTAATTTATTTTCTTTCCATTTTTTTTTCTTATTCCAAATACCAGTGCTGCAAGCATTCTTGCTTAGGTCTCTGGGGAAGAAAAACACTAAATGTTCCTTAATTTCCTGTTAACCAGAATAATTTGCTTCAGCTCTTTGTCCACTTCTGCCAGCAGAGTAGAGCTGTACTTTGATTACAGTGCTAATTAATGAAATTTCAGAGTCCAGCCTACAAGTGCAAATCTACATAATTAACAAAAGGCTTCTCAGGAGAGGTAGAGGCAATGCCCCTCCCTGAAGTTCCATGGGAGGCAGAATCTCTGTGCCAAATACCTTCCACGCCTCTCCTGCAATACCCACATCTCAAGAAAAGCTGTTTACTTTCCTGTTCAATGAGTGATGCTTGTGTGAATATCCGTAACTTCCCAACTAATACTGTCCTTGAGTGTTTCATCTGCATAGAAAGGTCTTGTAAAAATTCCCAGGATTGTGGAAATGGGCTCCACCCCCTCTGAAGATAAGCCTTCAGGGAGAGCTTGTGAAGCTGGCTTAGTGTTCTCATTTGACAATTGCCTCCCTGGCAGGAGTTCCAATTGGCATCTGCACATTCCCATACTCTTAATATTCTCTTTCTTTCTCTCTCTCTCTCTCTCTCTCATTAGGATAACACATATGTGATTAAAAAATTTTTTAAACCCATACTCAAAATAGATTGTTTCACAATCTAAACATCTATAGCAGAGGCAACAGGTAAAGTAATAGAATATGATGAAGCAGAGACCAAACTAAAGGTGAAATAGCTGATGATAGACATGAAAAGCAGGTAGGGTTTTTCCCCAAAAAAGTTAGGGAAGATTATGAGGCTTGATTATATGATTTGTACAATAAAAATCTTGTCTTCTGGAATTAGATAACTTTTCCTTAAATATTTTACACACACACATACACACACACCCCAAATAAAAAACCTTGGTTTAGATCTGAAATGTCCCCCAAAGGCCTATATATATTAAGGGCTTTGTCCCCAACCTGTGTCACTATTGGAAAGTGATAGAACCTTTAAGAGGTGGGGCCTAGTGGTAGGAAGTTAGGTCATTGGTCTAACAGCCCCTTGGAGGGGCTATTAGAACCCCAGCCCTTTCCT
Organism: Xerus rutilus; assembly: GCA_028644305.1. NCBI lineage: Eukaryota > Metazoa > Chordata > Mammalia > Rodentia > Sciuridae > Xerus > Xerus rutilus. The sequence continues at coordinate 116,186,716 of CM053401.1, read as the reverse complement.
TTCTCTCTGTTTCCTTCCTGGCTGCTTTGAGGTGAGGAGACCTCCTCTGCCATGTACTCCCATCATCATGTACTCTGCCACCATAGGCCCAAAGCAATGGGGCCAACCAAACATGAACTGAATCCATTGACACCATGAGCTAAAATAAACCTCTTAATTATCTCATGTATTTTGTCCCAACAATGGAAAGTTGACCAACCACCTAGATTCTCATCAGATTGGGTATTTTAAAGGAATAAATACTTTTCATTTCTGTTTCCCACCATCTTCATGGTACATATTCCAAAGGGTGATTTAAAAACAAAGAATGCTGCAGCTCTTTGCCTTCATCAGCAACACAAATGCATTTCCTATACCACATGCCTGTGCCTGTGTTCTAATGCACTTTAATTATATGAAAAGTGAAATTCAGAAATACTGATTGGTTATAATGGGCAGGCTTTAAGCCAAAAAATATAATGAAAGCAATGTAGGGATAAAATAATCAAAAGAACAAACCTACCAGTAGTAATCCTTGGATGGAATCAAAAGAACAAACCTACCAGTAGTAGTCCTTATGATTTAGGTTTCTTTGAATTCACATATGCTGGGTAAAAACTGGTCAAGCCCAGTCTTGGGATGATTCAAGCCCTGGAACAGTACAGAGGGTGGTAGAGTGAGGCATACCCTCCACCTACAGCCAACTTGGTGGGACTGACCTTCCCACAGATTAAGTAAGTGCTAGAAGAATGCAATATATCATCATTAGCTACAGTCACCTTGCTATTAGCAGATCTCTTGAAATTCACTTATAACTGTAATTCATAACTATAATTATGTATCCTATGACTGATATCTCCCCAACCACCCAGCCTCTAGTAACCACCGTTCTACTCTCTACTTCTATGAGGTCATCTTTTTCAGATTCTACATATGAGTGAGATCCTGTAGTACATGGTATTGTATTCTTGAAAAATGTAAAGAGAATGGATGTTAAGTGCTCTTACCACAAAACTGATAGCTGTGAGAGGTAATGCACTTGTTCATTAGCCAGATTGAACCATTTCACAATGTACGTATACTTCAAAACATCCTGTTGTGCAGTACAAAACAATGCTATCTGTCAACAGAAAAAAAAAGAATGCTTGAAGTCAGTGCTGACTGCCAGGCCACTGGCATGAAGTGTAGCATCCCTGACCTAACATCTCTCATGTCCATTTGCTAAAGGTTTATTTTCCATTTCCTAGAATGGACTTGTACTAAGTAATTCCAAGGTAAAGGGGGTTATAGTTTTGAAGTCACTGGGCCAAGGGCCGGGCCATGTGGGGAAGGGTGTGTGAAGTAACCTCAGGGCCTAAGCAACCTGGCCCCAATGAACTATAGGCTGTAGGTTCCCATGTACCCAAGACCTAGTCCCAGGTCAGAGAAGGGACTCAGGATGGCAGCCAGTGCCATGAAAGGAGGGCCAGAGTGGGGACTGATGAGCGGCCCTTCTGTCATGCAGCCCTTAAATGGGCTGCCTGTCCTCTGCCCACCTTGCCTGATATTTCCTGTACATGGCACACAGTGATTGGGTTTGAGAGGTGGTGAGGCATATTGTGAAGACTGGAATGACCACTACTCTCCATTAGCTATACTATGGAGTTGACAATGTGCAGATTTTTGTAATTTTATCAAAGAACAAGTGTGGTCTCCCCCATTTATAATAGTACAAAATGAAAATGTCTTCTGAGGGAAAGACTGAAGAAATATGTTGACTTTTACTCTTCCTAGCATTATGCATTAATTTGAATAACCGCATATTTTATAGAAGCTCCTCTTGTATCACACATCATTTAATCTTGGGTATTAGAAGTAATACTTATACAGTTCATACCCATGGATTTCACCCTATGACATACATAGATACATTTGATGAGTAAGTGTATTAGTCAGCTTTTCATTACTGTAATAAATGCCTGAGACAATCAACTTATATAGAGAGAAGGTTTATTTTAGCGCAAAGTTTTGAAGGCTTCAGTCCATGATTGTCCTTGCTTCTTTTGGCCAGGGGCGAGCAGCACACCATGGCAGAAGCACATGGCTGGACAAAACAATTTATCTCATGGCCAGGGAACAAAAGTGGCTAGGATCCAACTATCCCTTGCGAGGACATGACCCCAATGATGTGAAGACCTCCCATTTGGTCCCACATCTTAATGTTTCTACCACCTATTTATAGTACCAAGCTGAGAAGCAAGCCTTTAACATACGGATTTTTAGGAGACAGCTCGAGTCCCAATTAGCAAAAAGTATCTATTGAAAATATGCTTAGGAAAGAGACAAATTGGAGTGCCAAATGGTTAGAGAGGGATGTATCAAGCTTTAGTTTGCAAGCCTGTTTGAAAGGTAACCAGAATTGCTATAATCAGGTATAGTAGAATACAGACAGTCTTGAAAGAGTAGTTTATTATTTATGGTTTCCACAAGGAGGAGGCAGGCTACACCATGAAGAGCCACATGGGGAGGCACCCAGGTAGTCAGGAGACAAAGAGATATAGGGCCAGAGCCTTTATTGTGGTTTCTATGGGAAGCATCAGAGAAGCAAGTTTGAACAAGCTTAAGACTGGCAAGTTTAAATGCTTTTAGTGGATTTTGGTTATATTGGTGGTCCCTAGTTGTCCAAGACCTAGTCCTGGGGTGATTTAGGGCAGGGGAAAATAATGGCTTGATGTATGACAATTAGTTAAAGGGGGTGGTTGGAGGTATAGACTATGGGTTGGTTGGTTGGTTTATAAAAGGGGGCTTGGAGGCAAGTTGTTTATTATCTGTGGGAATTAGCCTGGGAGGAGTAGCATCTCCAAGGTTAGTAAGGCTCCAGGATGTCAAAGCAGCATAAAACACAGAAAATAACTTAATACTAAATCTTAATACTAAGCCTTGACAATCTGGTTGAATTACCAAAATGACACATTTACACTCAGCTTTTTAGAATCATAACTCTCTGTCCATCCTCCACTTCAGAGTCAGTTGTGAGCAGTCTCCATGTGCCAGGCCCTTGTCCTCAAGAAGTTTGCACTTCGATGGGATTGCACCTGCTACAGTCACATGTGGAGAAGGAAACTCATGTTTCAGAGACACTAGCTCTCACTTGAGAATGAAGAGAAAGATGCTTGTGCTGAGTCTTGGGGGGGAAAAATGTACCTTCCCCATATTCTTTGCTTCAGTTAATGGCAACAGTGTGAGGCAGGCATATTCCAGGTGGAGGAACCAGCCTGTGTGCAATCATATTCAAAATGCAGCTTTCTTTCTGTTTCTCACTATCCCTTGAAGTTCTCCTCACAGCCATGTGTTATGGTTTAGATGTGAGGTGTCCCCCAAAAGCTCATGCATGAGACAATGCAAGAAGGTTTAGAGGTAAAATGATTGAGATATGAGAGCTTGAACCTGACCAGTGAATTAATCCCCTAGTGGGGATTAACTAAGGGGTAACTGAAGGCAGGTAGGATGTGGCTGGAGGAGGTGGGTCATTGGGGACGTGCCTTTGGGGTATATATTTTGTCCCTGGTGAGTTGAGTCTCTTTCTCTGCTTCCTGGTACCATGTCTCCAGCTGCTTTCCTCAGCCACACTCTTCTGCCATGTTGTTCTGCCTCATTTTGGGCCCAAAGAATGGAGTAAGTCATCAATAGACTAAGAACTCTGAAACCACGAGCCTCAAAATAAACTTTTCCTCCTGTAATTGTTCTTTTCAGGTCTTTTGATCTCAGCAGCAGCTGGGAGAAACTGAGGCAGGCCCCAAGATCTATTCAGTCTTAAGCAGTTGATTGTCACCCTAGCTATTTATATGTTCTTGATAAATTATCCATGTTAGCATAGACATATCCCCCCGGAAAGTATTGGGTTAGACAGGAATTGATATGTTAATAAGAATGTGTAAGGGCTGGGGCTGTAGCTCAGTGGTAGAGCACTTGCCTCTCAAGTGTGAGGCACTGGGTTTGATCCTCAGCACCACATAAAAAATACATAAATAAAGCTATTGTGTCCATCTACAACTAAAAAATATTTTTTAAAAAAGAATATTTGTGTAAGTGGTAGAATCACAGCAGTATTAAAAACAGGGTCTACTTTATGCATGAAAATACAATCAACAGAGTGACAAGACTAATTACTGTTATGGGGGGAAATGTTTACAAATTATGTATCTGTTCAAAGGTTAATATCCATCACATATAAAAAACTCTTACAATTCAACAACAAAAAGACAACCAAATTTAAAAAACAGATGAAGGATGTGAATAGAATTTTTTTCCAAGAAGATACACAAATAGTCAAGAAGCACACAGAGGTGTGCAACCTCACCAATCTTTAGGGAAATGCAAATCAAAACCATAATAAATTACTACCTCACACCTATTAGAATGGCTATAATAAAATTTTTTAAAACACAGAAGGTAACAAGTAAGGCAAAAATGTAGACATAGGGATCCTTGTGTACTACTGGTGGGAATGTAAAATGGTACATACTCTGTGGAAAACAATATGGCATTTACTCACAAAATTAATAGCATTACCATATGATCCAGTAGTTCCACTTATGGGCACGTACCCAAAGGAATTGAAAGTAAGAACTTGAATAGATGTTTTTACACTCATGTTCATAGGAGCATTGTTCACAACAGTCAAAAGGAAACAATCCAAGGGTCCATCATCAGATGAGTGGATGAACAAAATGTGGTATGTTCATATAATGGAGAATTATTCAACCTTAAGAAGGAAGGAAATTCTGACATGTGCTACAGCATGGATAAACCTTGAGGACAATGTGTTAAGTGAAATAAGACAGCCTTGAAAAGAAATACTGTATGATTTCCCTTACATGAGATATTTAGATTAGTCAAATTCATACAAACAGAAAGTAGAAGAGAGTAAGGAAGGGGAAATTCCCACTCAATGAGCAAGAGTTTCTATTTCCCAGATGAAAAAATTCTGGACATGGATAGTGATGATGAATGCACAATAAGGAATGTATTTAACAATATTGCATGGTACACTTACAAATGGTGCAGGTGGTAAACTTTATGCAATGTGTATTTTGCCACAGTTAAAAATCAGGGGGCTGGGTTGTGGCTCAGTGGTAGAGTGCTTGCCTAACATGTGTGAGGCACTGGGTTTGATTCTCAGCACTGCATATAAACAAATAAAGTCCATTGACAACTAAAAAAATATTTTTTAAAAAATCAGTTTTTACAAACCCATTCTTTCATTAACATAATGATAACAATAATCACATCAGCATATAACAACATTGGCATTTTGTGTTTTTACCTCCATGATCTCATCTGATTCTCAGCAGGGTCCCAGGATCCTGCAGCTTGGAGAAGTAAAGTAGCCTGTCCTGGATCACTTTGCAGCAGGCAGCACCGAGTACTGCTAAGCTCCTCAGCTTATGAGTTTATGAGTTTCACCCCAACAAACCCATTACAAGTCAAAAACATCCTTGTCAAAAAATGCATTTAATATACCTAGCCTAGAGAATACCATAGCTGAGCCTAGCCTGCCTTAGACAAGCTGAGGACACATACATGAGCCCACAGTTGAGTAAAACCATCAAACACAAAGCCTATTTTAAATAAAGTGTCAACTCTCTCATGTCATTTACTGAATATTGGAAGTGAAAAATGGGGAATGGTGATGTGGGTATGCTTTCACACCATGTCCAGTTGAAAACTCTCAAGTTGAATCATTGTAAGTTGGGGGCCTTGGTATGCCCATTATGAACGTCCCAGCCCACAGTCACTATGGCCACGCTCCCCTCTGTCCTGCTCTGCCTCCCTTGAACTCTAACACCTCGATCTCCAGGCTGAGACTTCCCCTGCTGCTGTCCTTTTAGGAGTATCTGAAGGTCACCTCTCTATCTCATTTGTGCTTCTATAAGAGAATTGCAGGGTCATTGCATTCCTGCCTTTTTGTTGTATAAGCCTTTTCTACTGTGAGACAGGCTGATGTGCCATAAATAAGGGGGCGGGATAGCTTTTAAATGCTCCAAAGAGATTCATGAAAAATTACTGTGGCTTCATTTGCAAAGCTCTGCTGTGTTTTTTCCAATGACCCCAACACCGAGGGGCATTCTTGAAATAAATCTGTCAGCTGCCTGCCTGCCCAGATGTTGAGGTCAGGGAACTACTCAGGAGGTTTCCAGAATTTTTCTTAGAATTAATCACAAACTCAGTGAAATAACTGACGGAAAAGATTTATTTGGAACTCTATTCCTTTGGGCTACTGAAGAGTTATTTTATGTAATAAAGCATGCCTGCCAGCCAAGCCTATTTCCCTTCCTTTTCCCTGGACGATCCTTCACTGAGGAAACTGTCTTGTTATTTACATTAGCTACTTTAGTCTCAATGTCAAGCCTAGAGGTGTGATTATATAATAATTTCTTGCATGTTTATGAGATGTGGGAGAATGGACTACCCTTGTCCCTCACTATCCATTGGAGATTACACACACACACATACACTAAAATCTTTACATGCCTAAGTCCCTTATATAAAATGGTGTGGTGTTTGAATATAACCTATGCACATCCTCTGTATGCTTTAAGTCATCTCTAGATTATTTACAATATTTATCACAATGTAAATGTGATGTAAGTAGTTGTTATACATATTGTTTAGAGAATAATGAGAAGAAAAAAAGTCTTATTTAGTACAGATGTAATACTTTTCTTCTCACATTTTCAATCAGTGGTTGATTGGATCTGCAGATGCAGAGTCCACAGATACAGTGGGCTGACTGCATATCAAGAAAGCTGGCATTGGATGCGGTGGCACACACCTGTAATCCTAGCACTTTTGGGAGGCTGAGACAGGAGAATCATGAGTTCAAAGCCAGCCTGAGCAACTGCAAGACACTATGCAACTCAGTGAGACCCTGTCTCTACATAAAATTCAAAATAGGGCTGAGGGTGTGTCTCAGTGGTCGAGTGCCCCTGAGTTCAATCCCCGGTACCAAAAAAAAAAAAAAAAGAAAGAAAAGAAAATTGGGCTTTTATACAGTTGAGAGCAGTAAAGAGACAGCAGAAGCCAAAGATGACATTCACAAGCCTAGAGGCCGGGTTCTGAGCCAACCTTGCCTCCCTGCCCATGGCTATGACATGATACATACTTGACAGTGACTACTTTGTACTAATATAATACATGGAAAGAAGAAAAGAAAAAGTGATTATTTGGTGCATTTCTTATGGTTTCTTTTCATAAAGTGATTAGTCTCCAAATCAGAAGAACCTAGTCAGGGGTGGGGGAGTGATCTGCCCATCACACGCATTCCTGGTGTGCAGTGCTTGCTCGGCCAGGGGCAGGCCTGATCCAAGCTGTTCCATCTAGTCCTTCCAGGATTTGCAATCTTAGTAGAGTAACTGATAGGAGGGGAAATAAGGGTCTTCACCCCAGCTGTGCATCTAAAGCAGCAGGCATTTCAGGCCAACTAGATGTCCTTAGCTACTGCCTTAGAGGATTCCTTCCATGATGTTTTGTCTATTTGAGTTTTTTGCATTCTCTCAATTTTTTTTTATGTGTGGCAATTTTGTTAATTGATATTTTCATTGGAAATCATCTTTTTAAAATTGATTTTAAAGTTTACTAGTGCCAAGTTGTTAGCATTCTCTTCTCATTTTTAATTCTCTCTGCATATGTGTGTGTCCCCTTTCTCATTCCTAATGAATGCTAGTAGAGTAATTAAATTTTTATCCATCTCCTAAAAACATATCTAGGGATTCAAGATCTTTAACCCAGGAATGTGGAAGCCCAGGGGAAAATGTGTCTGCTGGAGTTGCTCCAGCCCCAGGCCTGGTTAGCCAGGTATCCTCCAGGCTTTGTCCTGGTCTATCTTTTATTTTGAGGCCTCTTATATTCTGGGATTTGGGGTTTGCTTTTCAAGGGACTCTACATACTGTATCAATGCAACCATTCATTTTACATTTTCCTGAATATTTATTGTTTTGATTTAGATCCTTAGTAAAAGAGATTTTACTTTTTACATATGAGACAACTATAGATGAATAGTCCGCTATCCAACACCTTTTATTAACGAAACAATCATTTTCCTATTGAATTGAAATGTCATTTTTTCATATATTATGTTCCTGTAGATAGTCTGTCCTATTTCTGAAACTATTGCACTGATCTCTCTTTTTAAGCCATGGCTTTAGTGTTTTGAATATAGCATCTTGATAATAACTTTAATATCCATCCCTCCCATTGTTACCCCTTTTCAGGATTTTCTGGGTAATTCTTGTACAGATGCTATTATCCATACAGGACTTTAAAATAATTTTTCCCAGTTCTATTCACAGATTCTTATTTGGAATATCTGCACACAAACACATTCCTTGGGAAGGATCACATTTTTAGAATCCTGCAATTTTCCATTTAGGAGCAGTCTATGTGCCTGCCCTAATCCAGGGTGGCTGTTTCAGTCAGGGTTCTCAGTTGTGAAGAAACCAGCTGCAGCTAGTTTTCTTCTGGAAGGAATTATCATAGAACTTCCAGTAGCTCACAGAGCCTCTAGGATGACCAGAAACCAAGTTTGGAACCCATGTAGCCAGGAAATGAAGGATATCCCAAATTGTACCAAAGAACTGCATTGAGGGTAATGCTTCTGTTTTGGTAATACCTGGTGCCAGCTGCCAAAGGAGAAGGTGCCATAAAACTGAAAGAAGAGGCTGACAGATTCAGGATTTTACGAGAACGGTTTTTTGGAGATGTTCAGACAGAAGTGTGTCTTGGGCAGCAGTGAGATAAGTGGATCCCTGTACTCCAAGGCAGGAGGAAGTGGTTTATAAACTAAGCCAGACTAAGGTGGGAAACAGCCATTGGTGCACATCTGGCCTTTCTCAAAGTATATATCATCAGTTAAACAGTCCCAGCATCAGTGATTGGTACGACGTACACAACTGACTGTCTAAATGACTTTGTTTGTCCTGTGGGTTTTGGGATGCATGTCAAGGTCACCTAGCAAGCAAAATAGTGGTTACAACCAAGATGGCTCTAGTCATGTCAAGTTGGATATCTACACCCGCATCACCACAAGGCCAAGACCCCAACAGCAGAGTGCTGATGACCTTGTTGACCCTGAGCTCTGAACCCTGTCTCCTGAATCTCAGTTCCTTTCCCCCTGGAAATAGAAGGTGTTCGATGGCCCTTATGCCAGAATGGAGTCTGTTCAGTGCCTGCTTCTTATGACCAAAGCTCTGTGTAAAGTCTGATGAAGTCCTATTTCATGGATAGAGCCAGTTACCTGCTAGCTCCCTCATTGCTTCATAAGACAGACTGGAAAGGCATTTCCCTTTTTTTTTTTTTTGGTACTGGAGATTGAACTCAGAGGTACTAGACCACTGAGCCACATCCTCAGCCCTATTTTTGTGTTTTATGTAGAGATAAGGTCTCACTGAGTTGCTTAGCACCTTGCCGTTGCTGAGGCTAACTTCGAACTCGCGATTCTCCTATCTCAGCCTCCCTAAGTGCTGGGATTACAGGTGTGCTCCACAGTGCCTGGCTTGGAAAGGCGTTTCTGGAGAAAGTAGGAAACAGAAAGTGAGAGATTTCCTGAACCCAGGAGGAGGCTCACTATTTGAGGTTGGCTAGATTGAGTGACCCACACTCTATATATGTGTTCTTGCTCTTTCATAACATCTTATACACAACTTCACATAGATCATTTAATTTACCTGTTTATTTCTTAGTATTTTATATTTATTGTTACTGTTAATGTAATGTTTTTGCCATTTTTTTCTGTTTTTTAGTAGTATTGTATTTATTATAATCAGTGTAACAAATACTCTTACTAATTCCTTCAGTTTTCCAGTATAGACTCAGGTTGTTTTAGACATTCCATCATGTCATTTGAAAATAAGCACAATTCTATCTTTTCTAATGTTTATATAGCTTATAATGTTTTCTTATTTTATTGCATTGGCTGAAGCCCCCAAAACAAAGCAAAAATTGTGGTGATAATTATGGATATCCAAGAGGAAAAATCTCTTTTAAAAAGCAATGGAAAATACAGATAAGGAGCAGAATGGAAAAGCCCACAGGAACACAATGAACAGGCTTATTTGTAGGTATTGTTGCAGCCAGCCCAGCTGAGGAGAATTCAGAATGCAAAGGGAAAATCTAGATACCTCATCTCAAAAGTGATGGATGCAGTAAGCAGGACTTGCAGAGGAAAGTGGCCCCTTGGATGAAAGCCTCCATATTTCTTGGCTCTAAGAATGCTGCATTACCCCAACCAGTGTCTTTAAGTAGCAGACACATGGATGCATGAGGGTTTCACAGCATCGTATTTTATAATACTTTGTACAATAAAAAACCATTTGTTAACAGTTATAATTGATCGGTGTTTATCTGAAAAGCATTTGAATTTTGAGTTGGCTGGTATAAAACATTATTTATTGAAAAGTAGGGCACCTCCTAGTCTGAAGGAAACTATTTGTTTTCTCTTATGGGCTATTTTGAATAAAATTGCATAGATTTTACTGATTTTCTTTTTAGTCATGTTACCTCTAGGTTTTTATATTTTTAAAATCCCCTCTCCTCTCAGGCATGGGTAACTGTTCTTTCCCCTGTCACTGAGACTCTCATGTTCTCTCTTGATCTAACACTGTTTATTGAAATGCTTGGAATATAGTTCTTTCTATCCATGGTTTTAAATTTTCCAAGCTGTTTTTACTTACTCAACATTTATTGAACACCTACAATTCATCAACACTGCAAATACTATGATGATAAGATGTGTAGCTATAGCTGGATAAAATAAATGTCAAGTGGAAGTAGGGCTAGAAACCCAGAAAAGACTTCAAAGATGGAGGTAGAGTTGGCTATTGATGGATGAGTAGGAGTTTGATATACCACGAAATAAGACAGGAAGTTTCTGACTATGAGAGAAGAACGAATCAAGGTGCAGAGCTATAATATATCTCCCTGCATAAATCAATTTGAGTGATTTTCAGTGTTTTACTGTGATTCACCTGCCATTTTCTGGAACACACAGCTAAGCTTTCTTCAAATATACTTTTTCTTTTCTATTCATGGTTGTTAAAAATAGGAATTTCAAGGAATTCCTGATGGTGTCCTTCCTGGCCTTGGTCAGTAGAAACTGTGTTTGCTTTGTTACTTAAGGGTAACTAAAATGGGATGCTTTGAACTGAGCCATCTTCCAGCATCCTTAATCATGTCTCTCGAGCCTGCCCTCGAGGGTCTAGTGCCATGTTAACGAAGAGGTAACGGTGGGGTCTGTCTGTTCCTCCGTCTAGATCAAGTTTGACAGTGTGGAGGTGTGTGTCTGCTGTGAGCTGCAGCACCAGTCATCTGGCTGCAGCAACCTCGGGGAGACGCTGAAGCTGAACCCGCTGCAGGAGAACTGCAACGCCGTGAGGCTGACCTTGAAGGTGACCGCTGGGTGCTGTTTGTGCATGCGTTTCACCCCGTGCTTTACAGACATTACAGGAAGATTTATTAGCATACAGATTCCTTTCAGCCCATAATTCATCCAGGTAGATTCAATGCCAGAGGCAATGTCTTTCAGGGGAACATTTTAAAGGATTATAGATGTTCATTTGGAAGATGTTGCTTTCTGGATAGTGTTTTCCATTTTTATCTTTCCATTTTCCTGCCTCTGACATATGCAAAGTGGGATATGGATGGTTGAAAGAGGTTTTTTTCCTAACTTTTTATTTATTTATTTATTTATTTGTTTGTTTATTTATTTATTTATTTTTGCAAATGATGATGTGATGTATTCTATTGCTTTTCTGACATTTTTGCTGTGCCATCATCAGAAAACACATGAGTATTTATTTTGCCATTTATAAGGAATTTGGAGAAAATTCTTATAATCTTTCATAGCAATCTGTTTTCATGTAAAATATCTGATCTTAAGAAAAATAACATGAAAAATTTGTTCATATTATTCTGTTTATTTATTTATTTTTGTTGCAAGCAGTTTTTTTAATTTCTGGAAACCAAAATTGACTGCTTAAAAATACTTATGAACCTAAGCAACTCAGTGAGACCCTGTCTCTACATAAAACACAAAATAGGGCTGGGGAGGTGGCTCAGTGGTCGAGTGCCCCTGAGTTCAATCTCCAGTACCAAAAAAAAAAAAAAAATACTTATGAACAATGAACCCAAACTTTTCAGTGAATGCAACTGTGCTAAAACTTTTTTTTTTTAATTAAAAGATGTGGTATGTTCAAAGGAACACTTGGTTGGTGGTAAGACTGCATTTATAGTAAATAAGGAGCTCTAGTATGTGTACGGGAAATAGTATGTAGGGAAATGGAGACTCCAAGAAAAGCCACCTCAAATCTGGAAAGGAGAGACGTGTGGCCCTCTGTGGTTAGTTAATTTGGCACCTGTGGTTAGTTTTCCATGGGTGGTCAATAGATGGCAAACAAAGCAAAGATGTACAGAGGATGCACCTAATCAATGTGGTAGGAGTCGGCCTGGTTCTGCAAACCTACCTTGTTTGGCATGGAGAAATGCCCATGTTCTGGGTCCCAGCATCCCACTAGAGTAAATTCATCAGGGTTGGAGGAAGCCAGAAGCACAACGCTGGAGGATGCCTTCTATTATGGTTCTAGGCTTTCTCTTACTGACCCAGATTACCTACAACCATAGTTGATGCCTCGCTACATCCTGAGACCTGCTCAGCCCTTCACTGCCATCCTGAGAAGGGGTAAAAGCAGCCATTGCTCAGATCTCCTTCTGGCAACTCCTAAGTTACCTATGCAGCTTGGTAACTTTTCTTTTCATATTTAAAAAAATAACAAAACAATAGGTAATTATAATTATAATGCAACTACCCACTTCCTGGAAGAGCTAATAAATTCCCAGGGGAATCTCCAATCTCTAGAATACGTGTGTGTTAATCAACTTTCTGTCACTATAACAGAATACTTGGGATAATCAACTTATAAGAAGAAAGTTTTATTTTGGCTTAGTTTTAGAGATCCTAGTCCATGATTGAGTGGCTCCTTTTGTCCTGGGCCTGTGGCAGGACAGCACATCATGGTAGGAACACATGGCCAAGCAAAACCACCCACTTCATAGGAAGCCGGGGAACAAAAGAGAAAGAAGAAAGGACTGGGGTCTCACATTCTCTTGGAGGGCACACTTCTAATGACCTAGGGATCTCCCACAGGCACTACCTCCTAAAGGCTCCACTACTTCCAAATAGCACTCCCTGGAGACCAAGTCTTTAATATGCTGACTTTTGGGGAACACATACCAACCTGTAGCAATGTCGGATGCAGTTAAACCTGTAAGTCACCTCCTACTCTTCAGCTAGTGGGTTATGGTATGTTTGACCAATTCCATGAAAGCTGTGGAGTTCTCCTGGGTACCTTGCTTATTCTATGGGACTCAGGACCCATCTTCATCAATCTCCAGCCCCTGAGCAGGTGACGAAGACAGCTTGAAAAGTAATGATGGTGCTGGAAAAATAATGCCACCTATAAGAGTGCAGACTCAGGCCTGTGGTGAGCAGGTGATTTGCAAACTTACCCTTATTCACTACTTTAGTACCTCAATGAGAAAAGCATTTGGTAGAGTGCAGCCCAAATGGAATAAAGTGAAGAATACTCAAGAAGATCATGTCAAGGTGGCAAGCCTAGTTGGCTAATCTAGCCTATTCAATGGCTCTTCCCCATAGATGTTCAAATTGCTCAGGACAATGGTAAGAGTTGAAGGCAAATAAAAGACTATTCCATATTTTATGGAATACTTGGACTGGTAACATGAGACTCAAAGGAGGCAGGATTTATGATTGAGGTAGGAGGCTGATTGTCTAGAAGTTGCAGCTTAGTAGTTAGAAGAAGGAGCAGCCTGCTCAAGCCCCCTAACTGAAGGCTTATGCAGAGGGGCAGGGTCTGAGTTTCATGTGAAATCAAGAGGCCAATGGACTGTTGGAAGTGAGTGCCTGTCTATAGTTTACTTCTGTTCTCCAACTTCGTTACTGTCTAAGAATGCTTTGACTATCCTAAGTCCTTTGCATTTCCATTTAAATTTTAGAATCGGCTTGTCAGTTTCTACAGAAATCCTGCTAGGATTTTTATTTGAAATACATACATCACTTTGAAGAGAATTGACATATTCATGGGTATAGCTCTCCATTTATTTAGGTCTTCTTTTATTTCATCAGTGTTGGTTTTTTTTCACATCAGTGTTGTATAGTTTTCAGTATATAGATCTTAGTATATTTTATAATCTTTATGCTTAAAGTATTTCACATTTATTGATGCATTTTTAATGGTATTTTAAAATCATCTTCTATTTGTTGCTAGCATATCAAAATTTGATGTTTCTTTCTGGGTTATATCCTGCAATCTTGCTAAACTCAATAGTTATAGTAGCTTTTTTATATTCTTTTGAATTTTCTATGTAGAGAATCATGTGATATGCAAAGAGGCAATTTTACATCTTCTGACTTGTATTAGTCAGGATTCTCTAAAGAAACAGAACCAATAGGATATAGGTAGATATACATATATGAGAGGGACTTATTAGGGAATTGACTCACATGATTAAGGAGATTGAAAAATCCCACAAGAGGCCGTCGGTCAGCTGAGACACTGGGATGCTGGTAGTGTGGCTCAATACAAGTCCAAGGCTAAAGGCCTCAGAACCCACATGATTTTCCCCCCAGATATAGAATTCTTGAGGAACATTTCCCCTCCACCAAGGTTTATAGATGAAATGCTATTCTCTTTTGCATTGGGTATTTATTGAAAGAAAATTTTTCAAGTCGGCTTTATTCTTTTTTCCTTCTGTGTATGTTGTAGTCATTGATGCCATTTAAAACTATTTCTGGCTCTTTAGTTTCCCCCTACATGTAAGATTGTTCTATCTAGGCCCCTTCTGGTTGCTGAAGGCCATGGGAACAAAACTTTTATATATCATTTCCAAGCCAGAGATTCTCCAGAGCTCTTTTTCCCTCTGGCAACAGTAATTACAAATTTATAGATGGTAGCTGCACCACCAGCTACTACCCTACCAGGGATACTACAATAAGCAAAGCCTCCTGCAACTTACTCACACTGGATATGTAGCTGGAATGACAAATAAACCTTTATTGTTTTAAAGGATAGGATGTATGTGACCAGAACCTCCGCCTGAGTAGCCCATTAGAAGGTCAGTGCTCAAAGGTGGACACCAAAAGGTGAATTTGGGGGAATATTTGTTACTGCAATATAAACTAACCCATCTTGTCTGATACAGATCAATATTTCTTTTTCTTTTTCTTTTTTTGGTACAGATTTCAATAGTATTTCTTTAATTATCAAGTTCATTACCTTCACTATGTCTTTTTTTATATGTCTTGATACTTATCAATCTTTATCAATTTTTCCATGATACACAGTGTCCTCTTATAGCTTATGAATTTGCATCTTACTTTATTTCAGAAAAAATTTCTTGAACTTTATATTTGAATTTTTTTTCTATTTCAGGACAGCAGTGCTTTTCTTGGACCAATTTATCTATCTTTCATAACTATCAATTTTTCTCTAGTTTAAAAAAAATCTTCCTTTTCCATTTCATTTTGCTATTTTTCTAAAACCTCTCTCCCCAGATGTATTTTCTGCAGTGAGCATTGCCTTTTTGCTCTGCTCTTACGGTGATATTGAGTTTTGGCAGCTCCCTTCTCAACTTTCTGTATCTTCTTCATTTGTTCATGGAGCCCTTGTACCTCTGCTTTTAGCCCTTAGAGTATAGCAGCTTTCTTCTCTGCCCACAGTTTGCACCCATGGATGTCTCTAGCTAGTTAATTACACTGGAGCTTTCTATGTGTCTTATGTCTTTCTTAGATCTCTTTGAGGTATATGGACACATCAAAACACTAAAGCACCGTCCCGATACTTATTTGCTAACTCAAGATTTATGCTCCATTTACATAGGCTTTAGATCAAGTAGGATTTTATCCTTCCTTCTCATAATCATAGAAGCTTCTTCCTGAGTCAGGTAGATCTAAATCCCATGTTAACTAGTTTCCTTGTAATTGGTGGTGCAGTCACTTTTTGTTTGTTTGTTTGTTTGTTTTTGGCTACTGGGGCTTGAACTTCGGGGCATTCAACCACTGAGCCACATCCCCAGCCCTATTTTGTATTTTATTAGAGACAGAGTCTCACTGAGTTGCTTAGCACCTCGCTTTTGCTGAGGCTGGCTTTGAACTCGCAATCCCCCTGCCTCATCCTCCCGAGCCAAGCCCTTGGGATTACAGATGTGCACCACTGCACCTGGTGGTCACTTCTAATATAACATTATTTGTGAAAAGTTATTTGAGCCATGCTCTGATTGATGACTTTGCCTGCAGGAAAGAGGTCTTCTGCATGGACCCAGTGTTGCTTCACTGGCAGTAAAACTCTTGGGTACCAGAATAAGCATAGGTATTAGGAAATGGAGTCACTCTGGAATGGGGCTGCTCTACTTCTGTATACAGAGTTTCATGTGAGCCCCTGCTTATATAGCACTTGCAAAATGTTCTTGACACTTAGCAAAAGAAGGGGCTAAGGGAAATGTTCTCTTCATTAGTTTCCCTTGCTCTCTCCTTTTTGGACAGCAATTAGAGCAGGTTCATTGATCTTTTCCATGGTCTCATTTGAGCTCTATTTATCTGGTTGGTAACATTCTATGTCTAAATTTCCATATTAAATTATAGATTATCCATCTTTGGTATCTAAAGGACTCAATTTATGCTGGGAAAATCCCATATAATTGGCTTGGGAGTCAAAGCACTTTGATTTCAGTAGTGTTTGAATTAACTGGTACTGACTTAATGAGATTTGTCTAACTACTCACTGCTAGGCTGAACTCCCTCCCTCCTTCCGTCTGAAACCTCTAAAACCTGAAAGGTTGTACCGCCACAATCTATCATAGGGGAAAAAAGCAGAAACCAATGTGATGAAGAATATATTTGGAATTCAGAATATTATGCAGATGTTGCTTCACTCATCCTTGAGACTGTTTGTTTGTTTGTTTGTTTTGGTGGGCTGGAGGCCCTGACATTCCTATATCTCTTTTCTGTCCTTCCTACCCAACCCTACTTCTGGACTCTCTGAATCTTTAGCAGAGAACTGCTGGGGACACACAAACCCCTCTTGAGGACAGCGATAGTCTCTTACCATGGTAACAACATCTGAGGCATGATAAAGTTTTCTGCTCCACCCTCACTCTCACTGAGAAAAGGACATGAGGGCACCTGGGATTCCACCATGCCAGCCATGCAGGGATTCTCAAATTTGTAGAGCTGGAGGGATGGAGTATTTGTTCTATTGTCCAACCACCCATCATGTGGGTGGGAAGGCTGCAGCCTGAGGGAGGTCAGGCAGCTCCTTTGGGGACCCAGAGCAAGTCTGGGTGGTGGGCAGGGCTCTTTGGGGGGTCTCAAAGACCCATGTCCCTGCTCCCCAAAGAAGGGCCCTGGTTGTGGGCATCTCATTATGAACAATCAGGAAATAGCATCTAAAACTTAGGATTCCAGCATCTGCTTTCCCAAAGCCCTTGACAATGTCTGGCAAATGCTACTGAAGGAGAAAGTATGTAGATTCCCTTCCTGAGGGAGTCTAGACTTTTGTAAGATAAGGTGATAAAATAAATGATAAGATTTTTTTAAAAAATTTGTTTGGGGCTGGGGTTGTAGCTCAGTGGTAGAGCACTTGCCTAGCATGTGTGAGGCACGGGGTCCAGTCCTCAGCACCACATAAAAAGAAATAAATAAAGGTCCATCAACAATGAAAAAATATATTTACAAAATTGATAGTTTAATGTTCATCTTTGCCAAGTCAAACTTAATGCAATGGTGACAAATTTTCTGATATGTATCAATAGACTTTTTAAAAAGGCACAAAATTCAGAATTAGCTTTTGGAACATGCTTCATCATATGCCGATACTATGTCTGTCCCAACTTTAATTCTTTGCTATATTCAAGAATCATTATGGTTTTATTATAGTGATACATGTCTAATTCAGAACAGAGGGAAAGATCTGTTTCTTCTTCTTTTAAGTACCTGATTGAATTTATTGAGCCACACTAAACCAAATTACCCAAAGAAACCTTATCAATGAACTAGGAGATAAAAGTTCCCAAGAAATCAATCAGTTATTGAGTTTATGTACTTTCTTATCTTAAAAATGTTTTATCTTTGTCCCTAAGAAAGTTAAGAAAGAGCCAAAATAATTCCCTAAAAAAACCTAGAGACCTGAAAATAAACTCATTATTTAATCTTGAGTAAGTTCTTAACTATGCTAATGAAATAAAAATGATTTTGTTTATAAATGAATGGTCCACATTTTGTGATAAAACCTGCAGCACTGATTGGTGGTATGAATGCACACACACAGGTCACATGCACACATCATATATACCCCTTGTGTGCTTACACACGCACGCACGTACTACACAAGGCATACCTGTGCACGTGCATACGCATACACATATATGTACACATCACACAATGCAAACACTACCCATGCACATGCACGCACACACATGCATGTATATGTGCACACACATGAACTCCTCCTAGAAATGAACTTTCTATATTCAGAAATGGGCAGCTACATATGTACTGTATCTTTATACAGCTTAAAAAAATCACCCTTTGCCTTCTAAAGGATGCTAGTGGGTCCTTCTGGCCAGGTGGGATGTGATCAGAGATGAGAATGTGTCAAATTCCTGTTACCACACTTACACAAGATACCATAGGCCCCATGTAAGGGAGCATCTAGAAATATTGGGCTCTCCTGACCATTGAGTACTACTCAACCTGCAAGGCGGCTTCCTTGGTGGAGAAGGGGGTGCCTACCTTGTTCTTGACTGACATCTCTGTCCCTGGTTTCCTCCTCCCACACTCTGATTCTACTGGCATCCACCTTCCCCTGTGTGGTGGAGATCCTGAGTTTGGTCTGAGATCTACACTCACAAACCCATGTGGCATCTGTATAGTCACCCGACTTCTGAAACAGTCATAGAGAGAAGACAGTTCACCAAAGAAGCCTGTGACTTGTCTGTGCCTGTGAGTGAAAACTAGGTTCAAGATCTTCAAATGTTGAGATAAAAGTATTTTTAGTGACATACTTAGAACAATCACATCCTCTTCAACTCTGAGCAAGGTTAGTAAGTAGAGCCTTACAGAGCGACTGGGTGTGCACAGCCTGACTGGACTGTCTCATTTTCAGGACTTGCAGGTGAGCTTCAGGTGCATGCACACCTCCTCCTGCAGTTGGTGAAGTGATGGGCCAGTGCAGAAGGGGACTGCTCACTGCTCAGGATCAGAGTTTTTCTATGGTTCTGTACCCTTCCCTTACCTGTACCACTCTTCCTCATGGGGAGGGAGGGATAGCCCTAAGTCTCCTTCTCTTTCCAAGGAAGATACATGGCATTCCAGGGAGAGGGGTCCACAAAGGGCCCTGGCATCTCGTTCTCTTAACCCCATCTCTCCAATACCCAGGTCTTCCACCCCACCATGATGGGGTGACCCCAAGGTCACCAACTGACCTGGTCATTTCCTTGCACTATGCCACCTCCAGTATCTCTCCAGGACATCCCTCAGGCCTTGGCCTCATCTCCTTTTTGCCTTTCTAGGTTCTGGTCTATTAAGGACAAGAAAAACCAAAGCATTTTCCTACTCACACCATAAGACTTCCGACACCAGATGTATGGTGGTTGTTTCTTCACACACCAGGAACTTCTCCAGGAAAGATCAGCTGGGTGTCTTCTAATTCAATGTGATTCTGACATTTTCTACTTGGTGATGCTGTCAGATCTCACAGGTTTAGGATTCAGTCTCCACTTCCCCACTTCAGATGCCAATCATATTCTAAGTTCCCCTAACTCCTAGTACTTATCTTCACTTGAGAGTGATCACAAATTATAATTATGTATTTGAATGACTTTTTTATTGACATCTGCCCTTCCATAGACTATAAGATCAGTGAAGGTAGAAAAGGGGCATGGCAGCAGTGACACTTTATAACTATTTTTGAAATCAGTAAGAATTTTTCTTTGGAGCAAGAGTTTTTAATTCATTCATTCAGCAAAAATTTTTGAACACCTCTTCTGTGCCTGGGTTGGGTGACAGGCAATGAAGATATTGAATTATAAATATTTTCATTGCTTCCCTCTGTTCTTAGTGTGAGCCATTATTTTGTTGAGTGGGGAGATGGGTAAAATTTGAGGTTTGCATAGGTGGTGGTATGGGTTAGCCATAAGAAACATAGGAAGTGGGAAGATGTGAGGAAATATTTGGGAGTCTGTTGCTGAATGATGTAAGACACTTGCAGCACTAGATACAGTGATAATGTGAATAGGGATATTTGTCCACATACACACATACCCCACCTATAATTCTACAGAAGACCTATTAAATTGGGACCCAGTATTACACTGGACATTAAGAAAGGGTATAGCAACCAGTCCTTTCTAGAATATTCTAGAAATTTCTGATAGACATACTGTATATAAGAGCCAGATGAAGAAAGAAGAAACCAAGTTACAACTCAGCTCTTGAAGCCTTTCTGGGAAGTCACTGGAAGATGTACTGTATGTCAAGGGTGTGCCCCAGTTTTGAAGAGCAAGGATTGAGAGGTGTTTGGTTGGCCAGATACAAAACAGTTATATGGTATAAAGGGTAATTTATTGGAAAGATGGGTGCCAAAGACCTTCATAATATCCATAAGCAGCACTCATTATTTGAAATGACAGAAAATATTTTTAAGATCTAATGTGATATGCTCTGCAAACACAGTTTCAGGATACAATATCACCCCTGCCCCCCACTCCCACCCCACATGCCTTCTACCTAGACTTCTGCCCTGAAGTCTTTCCCAAGTACACATTCTGGATCCACTATACCAGGATTCAGGGCAGCTACTTGGGATACTCTTGGACGCAGATAGCTGCGACACAGGTGGAATCCCCTCTGTCCCCCCAACCCCCATACAGACCCACAGTCTTTGGCACATTTAGATAAAAAACTACAAAGAGCCTCTTCCTTCAGGCTGCAGGATCTCTGCAATGTTAGCATGGTCTCTGTTTCAAGGACAGGGGAGAGAGCTTCGTCTATCTAGGTTTAGCAACACCCTGGCGTTTCCAGGACTGTACCAGCATAAGTACTAAGAGACTCTCATTTCACTCTCAAACAGGTAGGTCCCAATTGATCGAGTTTCCAAAAAAGAAATAGGGACTCCCAGAAGAGTTTCATTGCCTCACATAGGAAGTAAATGCAAGGCTGGTAAAAACACTCTTGATTGACACAAACTGGAGAAGATAGCATAGAGCCCACAGCTGGAGATCAGAGGTTATTTTTAAAGCATATAGTTATTTTCAGGGTTCTAAATTGGTATCAGAATGAGATAAAGGAAAAGGAGAGGCAAGTATGCAGTATGAGAAAATGTTCAAGAATAAAGAGATGAGGGACCATTGGAAAGAATGTGTAAAATTGGTGGAAGAGGAAAATTGAAAGTGGAAAATAACTACTATGTCATAATGCATCAGTGTGTGCTCAAAATATGTGCACTTTATTGTATGCCAATTATACCTCAATAAAGCTGTTAAAAGTTTTTGTGACAGATGAGTGGGTGAAGAAGAAAGGATAAAAATCAAAGACAGGAAAGACAGAGATGGAATAATACATGAATTCAGAGATTTGTTTAGAGTATTTGATGTGATTCAGAAATCAATAGGCAACTGGTTACAGGAACTTGAAGAAGGAATAATATAATAATGGATGAGCTGAATACAATTATTTTGAGAGGCTTGATATACCAGGGCCACAGGAGAAATGGTCCAAATGAGAGGAGCCTCAGGCAGAGCATTTGGCACAGGGACAGAATATAATGTGGAAGAAACTTCTTAGGGAGGCAAAATATCTATGATTTTGTGTAGTCCACTGCTTGGCTTCTCTGTGAACTGCCATCCTCTGTGAACTGGTTTATACAGCCTTTTAAAATGCATCATGCTGTTTTCTCCAGCCTAAGTGAGATCAGTGAGGCAGGCTTGTTACTACAGTCTAGAGACAAGAAAATGGAGGCCTCAAAATGTGCAGAGACTGAACTGGAGTCTCAGAACCAGTAGTTGATCTGGACTTCTGTCTTTACTGTCAGGTTTGGTGCCTACCAAGTGATCCACTTGGTAGGAGACTAAACCTGAAGAAGAGTAGCCAACCAGTGAACAGCTAAGGAGTCATTTCTCAGCAGCTTCTTGTCTCATGCACCTCTTGCCACATCTGAGAGTGACCACTGCACTCTTATGAAGTTATCAGCAAGTTCAACATATACAAAAAAGTATGAAAATAATATAATATTATTCTGTGATTTATCCAGTCCTACTATCTGTGTTAGTCTGTTTTCTGTTACTATACCAAAATCCCTGAGAATGGGTAATTTTATAAAGCATAGGAGTGTATTTGACGTTTCCCTACACAGAAGCACATTTCATTGAAGTTTTACATGAAAGTTGACACAACAGATCCCATAAGCAGATGTCTATTTTCACCCACATCACTTTTCTGATATTTACCCATATAAATGCGAGTCACTTTAATTCTGTCTTTGTAACCCCTGTGTAGTTTTACAGTATAGGAATGTTCCACAACTTGCTTATCTACCTCATGCTAATGGACGGGAGTTGTTTGCAATTTTTCAATAGTGTAACAGCACTGGAGTGAATAGTCACATGCACTCAGTGGCAAGTGCACACGTACTCGATTTCCTCTGGCATGCATACTTGTGGGGTTATAAGAAGAGCATCTCCAAGACTTTTCCTGTCGCCCTGCACTGCAACTGTGCGGACTCACCTTCTCACCAGCCAATGGAAGAGGTGCACGTGCTTCTTGATGTTGTCAGGCTTTTCACATGACTAATGGCTGCTTGTGCTACTCACCTGTGAATTGCCTGTTCTGTCTCTTCTGCTGTTGGGTTATTTGTTCTTTTTTCTTTATTCTTTCTTATCTTTTTTTTTCCAGCCCTGGGGATTGAACTCAGGGCCTTGTACATACTAGGCAGGTGCTCTATCACTGAGCTGCATCCCCAGCCCTTTTAAATTAATTAATTAAATTTCATTTTGGGACAAGGTCTCACTAAGTTGCTGAGACTGACCTCTAACTTGTGATCCTCCTGCCTCAGCCTCCTGAGTGGTTAGGATTATAGATGTGGCTACCACTCCTGGCTGGGTTTTTCTCTACATGATTGTCTTTGTCATAAAAATCTTCTCACAGTCTATTACTCATCACTCAATGTTATTTTGGATGTCATTTTTCACTGAGAAGTTTTCAGTTTTAGTGAAGGCAAATTCATTTCCTTTATGATGTTTTAAGAAATATTTTTCCATCCTAAGGTCATAAAAATATTCGCTGGATTTTCTTCTATGAGTTATAAAACTTTGCTTCCCATGTTTGGTTCATTAGTACCCTTGGGGTTTAATTTTGTATATGGTAGACATAAGGATCTAATTTTAGTTTATTGTTTGCATATAGATAATCATTAATTATTTCAGCATCAATCTGCATTTCTATATTCGAAGATGTCTATTTTTGAGTCTCTCTTCTTGTTTACTGGTCAGCTTGGCTTTCCATCATCACCATGTCCAATTAAATAGGATTTCTTGCTGGCCATGGTATAACATGCTGGTCATCACAGCAACTTGGGAGGCTGAGGCAGGAGGATTGCAAGTTCAAGGCCAACCTCAGCAACTTAGTGAGGTCCTAAGCAACTTAGTGAGACCTTGTCTCAAAATACAAAAAATAAATAAATAAATAAACAGATAAATAAATAAATAAATGGCTGGGGTTGTAGCTCAGAGGTTAAATTCCCCTGTGCTCAATCCCTGGTACCAATAAATTAATAGATAAACAAACAAATAAATATGGTTTCTTTATTAGTGCTGTATTTGATAGGATAAGCCTCCACTTTGTTCTTCACACTTTTCTTGACTATTCCTTGTCCTTTTTGCCCTGTCTTCTCTCTTCTTTCTCTCTCCCTCTCTCTCTCTTCCTCCCTCTCTGTGTCACACACACACATTGTTTATAATTGCATTGTAGTTTTTGCAATGATAAAATTCGTGGAGAGTGATCATTTTTCACATATCTTTCCATTTATTTAGACTTCTGCTATGTTTTCCAGTAAAAATATCATAATTTTTGGTATATAGTCCTGACCATCTTTTGTTAGGTTACTCTTAGATACCATACAGTTTTGTGGCTATTGGAAATGTAGGGTTTTTAAAAATTACACTTTCTCATTAAATATTTTTATAGACAGAAACCCATTTACTTTTGTTCATTGGCCTAGTATCCAGTTACTTCTACTCCATTTGCTTTATGGTTTGCCTGTAAAGTGTTGGGAGTTTGGATTTGGAGGATTACACTGGAAATAATGACAGTTTCATTTCTTCCCTTCCAATATTTACCTTGATTGTCATTTCCCCTGCCTTCCTGCTCTGGTTAGGACAAGGCTGAGTGATCATTGAGCCAGCAGCATCCTTTTTATGTTCCTACTTTTGAAGAAAATAGTTTAATTATTAAAGAATAATGTTTGTTGGACTGAAATTGTGGCTCAGTGGTAGAGCGCTTACCTAGCATGTGTGAGGCACTGGGTTCAATTCTCAGCACCACATATAAATAAATTAATAAATAAAGAGCACTGATGACTTAAAAAATATTTTTTTAAAAAAAGAATAATGTTTGTTGAAAATTTCTGGTACTATGTATTATTTGCCAGGAGAAGGAAATCTCAATCTTCTAAGATTTTATATCCAATCTTCTAAAAGTTTACCAGGAAAGAGTTTTCCATTTCAGCCAGTGCTGCATCTGTTGAGGTAAACATAGGTGCACGCATGTGTGTAAGCATGTACACACATTCACACACACATGTACAACTTAATTCTGTTAATAGATGTGAATTCCATGAATGGATTTCTAAGGTAGAACTTTTCTTGCATTTCTGGGAGAAGACTTGGTCTAATATTTTCATATGATCATGAAAATCTGCTTTGCTGATATTTTATGAAGGATTTTTATCACTATTTGTAATTCGTATTAATCAAAATTTTCCTTTTTCATATGGGGCTTGTCTAGTTTGCCATCATTTTCAGTTTACACTAGACTTAAAGGATGAGCTAGGGACCATTGCCCTCTTTCTCCCTCTATAAGCAAAGTTTGCATAACATTCTATTTGTTTATTGAATTGAATGTTTGGTAAAACTTGTGAACCATCTGGGTGTGGTCATTTCTTGCAGTCAGTGGATAGTTAAGTATGGATTCGATGGATTCTGGGATTTCTTCTTGAGACCATTTTGCTACATTTTATTTTTCTAGAAAGATTGTCCATTCTGTTCAAGTTTTCAAAATCATCCATATGAAAAATTCAAATGGAACACTTATAGTTATATCTCTTGATTTCTAATGATTTTAATTTATTCTTTTTCTTTCTTTTGCTAATCATCCTTGCCACAACTTGTCTATTTCATCAGGGTGTTTTTGCCCTGAAAAAACAAACTTTAGATTCTGTCTATTGTTACTTCGTTTGCTATTTCATTCATTTTTGCTTTCATTTCCATTTATTCCTTCCTTTGAAATTCCTTTTTCTTTTTTTCACTTTTTGGGTTTAGTGCTCTGCTACTAAATTCAGTCATTCTTCTTTTCTCACATCTACATGTAAGAATTTACATTTCTCTCCAGCTGCATATTCCATCTTTTGGTGTCTAATAATTTTTATATTCAGTTCCAAGGATACTCTGATTTCCATTGTGATTTATTTTTCAATCCCTGAGTTATTTTAGCATCTTTTACACGTTTCAAGAATATAGGTTTTCTTGGCTATCTTTTTGTTATTTGTAGCTAATTTAATTGCACAGTAGTCAAGTAACTACTTATAAGATACCTGAGGTCAGCTGTTTGGTGTGGGTTGAGATTGACTATTTAGTAGGTGGAGAGCTTTTGGAAGTCCCACATCTTGGTGGTGTCAATCTAAGAAAGCAATCAGAGATTCTCCAAGAAATAATAATATTTATTTGGGAATAGCAGAGCACTGCAATAGGAATGTACCTACCATAGTAAATTACGTATATTCAAGGAGTTTGAGGCCAGGGGAAGATTTAATGATGAAATGAGGAGGATTACATAGCCATTTTAAAACAGTAATCTCTGGTTACAAAGATCAACAACAAGGTGGCATCAATTCAAGATTAAAATGGAAGTTCCTGGTCAGATGTCCTTGTAGACATATTGTTTGTGGAAGGTTGTGACTCCGGCAGTCGTCTGTGAACAGTTCTTGCTATAATGCATGCACGCACTGGATTCCCCACTTCATAACCTCCCAGCTTCATT
The DNA here is from genome assembly GCA_028644305.1 of Xerus rutilus. Classification (NCBI taxonomy): domain Eukaryota; kingdom Metazoa; phylum Chordata; class Mammalia; order Rodentia; family Sciuridae; genus Xerus; species Xerus rutilus. Next base: position 116,160,381 of record CM053401.1, on the reverse strand, counting down.
TATTATTTTTTGTTGTTAGGGTGTGACAAGAGTGACTCCATTTTGCTTCTGGCAACTTTCACATTGGCATAGGTGTATCCATATGTGCTACATGTTCATCAGTAACTCGATGGTTGGTCCTCAGTAACTTGTTGTTTGTTGGCTGCATTGAGACTAGTGAGTTAAAACTTTTATCATGAGGTTGGATTTCTACATTTATCCACCTGCTGTCAACTGATTTCCTTTTCTCTGATCATTCTCTTCTTGATCATGTCTGTACACTCAGCCTCTCCCTCTTGATTCTGGATCTTAATCCAAATTCTCTGCTCTCCTTACTGAGCACACCCTCCCTGGGCAAGTTCTCCACTTCCACTGGATCAGTCCTTATCTCTCCAAATTTATGACTCCAGGCCAGATGCACTCACTTGCCTGCTGGACGTTTCCATGCAGGGGGTCTCTGACATGTCAGATTTAGATGAAAACCCAAGGTTATCTTCACTGCCTGCCCCTCCATATCCTGGCTATTCTCTACTTCCATCAGTTTTTCCTACTGAGAATGACTTGGATTCTTCCCACAAATAAGGTCCCCTCTGCTCCCAAACAGCTTCCATTTTACAAGCTTCCATTTGGGTGGACTGCTAGGTTCAGTAGAAGAATAGAACCAGCTGGGACACTCCCCACTGTCCTTCTTAGCAGCTCTCGTGAGGGACCCATCCTCCCAGAAGCTGTCCTCCAACCTGGTGGATGACATCATCAGCACTCCTAGTTTTTCAAGGCAGAGAGCTGGAGTTTCCCCCAACTTGTCCTTCTGTGCCTATCAGTCACCCTTATCTCTTGACTATCTCCTAAGAAACTAGGTCTGTATCTGGGAACACTAAAGAGTGCCTCCAGTTCCAGCTACTCAGAAGGCTTAGGCAAGAGGATTACTTTATCCTGGGAGTTGGAGGCTGCCCTGGGAAACATAGCAAGGTTCCTGTTTGAAGGAAGAAAAAAGCAAAAGACAGAAAGAGCCAGGGCTCTGTGGAGACCAAGGAGTTGATGTCAGAGAGAAGAAGGAATGATGACCATATTTGTAATGGAGGGTCATCCAATAGCAGTAGGGACAGGACTGAGAGAGAGGCCCAGGAGGGAGACACACAAACAAGGAGGGCAGAGCCCACAGAGGCTACAGCAGAGGAAGAAGGGAGGGTTTTGATTTGGCAAATGTGGTAGTTCATCTCCCCATGGCTTCACCACCCATGGCTTCACTTTCCAAGGTTTCATAGGCAACCTTTGTCCAACAGGTTGGTCATCTTGGCCCAACAATATTAAATGAAAAATTCCAGAAATAATTCATAAGTTTTTAAACCGTGTGTCACCCGGAATAGTGTGGGGAAATCACTCCATACCAACATATCCATGCTGTGTACCCTATACACTACCTGCTGCTCAGTCCGTAACTAGCTGGGTTATCAAAAGAACAGTTGGGATATTACAGTGCTGTGTTCAGTTACCCTGCATTTCACTTACCAATGTTCCCAGAAAGCAAGAGCAGTGATGCTGGCAACTTAGCTATGTCAAAGAGACACAGAATCATAGTATTACTAGGGTTTGGTACCTGCATGTGCCATCCTTTCTGGCCAAGGGAGAGTCCACAGGGTCCAGATGCCTGACCCTCCCTGGTCCTGTGCCCTTTTTGTTCTCCATTCTATGCTTTGTCTTGTGCGATGAGGAGGAATGCCCCTCATAGCCTGGAGAGGCCTCTCTATGCTTTTCCACTTTCTTCCCTGGAATGGCCTCTTCCCACTGCCAAGAACTAGCCTCCCCTCCTTGACAATTACTGTCTCAGAATAGCCCTCCCCTGTAGTCCCCAAACTGAATGTGTGGGAGACCCGCCCAGTTGTGCACACTGAAAACCCTAAGCTGCATTAAAGCAGAAGGGCTGGTGAAGGGGTGCAGGCGAAGGGTTCCTTCTCCCCTCCCAGAGTCAAGCCAAAACCAGTGGCTCCTCTCCATTTTCTTCCTGTCTACCACAGCCCTTGAGGGCGTTTAGTGAAAACTGCATAGTCTGGAAACATGAGGAAAAGAGACATGCCTGTATCTTTAAAGACATGTTATAATACCAGTTAAATTCAGATTGGAACTGTTTCTTTTGGTTATAGACATTATCTAAGCACTCCGGAGGCAAAAGGCTAATAAGATAATTTAAATTACTTCTGTGTCTTCCTCAGTATTTCCCACAAGCAACTCTTCATTTTTTTAACTTCATTCTTGATCTGCCTGGGCTTTAATCAAAATATTTTCACTCACACTTAACCTTATGGAGGGTAAGACAAGCAATCATGGGACAGAACATCTAAGAACAAAAAAAATAGCAAAATAATGAAAGATGGACAAACATCAGAATAATTTCCCTGATCAGTTGAACAAAAGAAGTAAAAATACATCAGTTCAGACAGCACATAGGCATTCTTGGCATTTTTGGATGCATATTGTCTTTGTCTGTTTTCTATTGCTATAACAGAATACCTGAGATTGAGTAATGTATAAAGAACAGAAGTTTATTGGCTCACTGTTCTGAAGGCTGAGAAGTCCAAGAGCATGGTGCCACTATCTTCTTGGCATCTGGTGAGACCTCATTTGGGTCATGACATTGCAGAGGCTATCACCAGAGGGATAGAGACAAACTGGCTTTTATAACATACCCACTCTGGAGATAACACATTAGTCAATTAATCCACTAACATTAATCCATTCAATAGGGCTAATCACCCCTTAAAGCTCCACCTGGTTCTCACCCTCAGTATTTCTCAATGGGGATTAGATTTCAACTTGAATTTTGGTGGGGACATTCAAACCAGAGCAAATATCTGATAATATTTTAGTGATGTTTTACTTAAGTATTCATGGATGACACCTAAAAGAAATCTGTTGAATTCATCCTCAACTACCTATGTTTTTAATTAAATTGAGGGCATCTCAGGTAATTACCTATATGTAATAATTATAGCTAATGTTGATTGAACCTTTCTGTGTGCCAGGCATTGCTAGAAGTATACCTGTGAACTAATTTTACCCTTACAACTCACGCTTGAGGCACAGGTACATTTATTCCCATTTTACAGATGAGAGCACTGAGACAAATCAAATTAAATAGCTTCCCAAGGTCATGCTGATTGCAAAGGTGGAGCTGGGATTGCAGACCAGTTAGTAGATAAGTAGACAATGCTACTGCCTAGGATCAGGGCTTAGCTACAGGATAGTAAGTATGAATGGTCAGAACAAGCTAATGCCCAGTAAGAATCATATTGCCTTCTTAATTACCAGAAATTAAAACATATTTACTCTCATTGTATGTTTTGTCTTCAAAAAAATGTGAACATTGACTGAATATAAATTCATGAATTCAGTATGTGATAATTCTCTGAATGATATTTTGTGATGCATGTTTCCTGCACCAAGTAGATCAGGTAAAAGGTGTGTTATGGATACTGCCTGTGAAATAAATACCTGGTATAAGGAAGTTCTGGCTTTAGAAAGCAAAAGCAAAGCTTTATGGTTTATGGTATGAGGTGTTTCTAGTTTTGACAGACTCCTGGGACAAGGCAATTTGTCCCTTCCTTGTCTGCTGAGTAAAATGTCAGCAGAGTCAGCTTGCAGTTCCATTCTATTGCCATGCAAGGGATGAGCTGTCATTTTGATTCATGGGAGAAAAAAATGATACAGCATCCTCCATGAAACAAACACTGACACACAGTGATGCTGTGACTCAGGGTCTGTCCTACCAGGGAAGACATGTCCCCCAAATCAGCAGCAATGCCTGTGAGTTAGATCAGTAGATGTCATTTATTTAGGAATTTGAAGGCTCAAAAGTCCTCATTTACAGATTTTCTTTAAGGGTTAATATTGTATGATTTTTCCTTTTAAAATAATGTTTGAAATAAGGTCTGGTATTTTCCTGAATCTTAAATATTCCCCAGTCATTAGTCAAAGAGGGAAATTTTTGTCTTTTTGGCTATCAAGAGATTAATTTGAACTGTAGAGATTTTCACTTATGACTAGTTATAATCAACTGCTTGTGTAATTGCTAATAAAAAGACTCTAAGATATTTTAAAGCAATTAAAATTTAGTTACCATTCCAAAGTAACTTAAATATAGGCAATTATTTCAGCTATTAAATACCTGAAAATGCTTCATAATGTTTACAGATTAATAACTTAATTATTTTGATAATGTTGGCCCTCTGGTTTCCAGGGATTAATTTATACATGAGTTTGAGTTGAGTGAAATCTACCCAAATGTGAAGGCCAGTCATAGATGAGAGAAAAATGAATGGCCCCAACCCTCTCTGGAGCTGGTGATTTCCTCCCCTCTGACCCAGTACCTCCCAATAATGAGCAGCTTGATACTATAAGCAGCTCTGCATACCCCTGATGGAAATCTCCCCAGGAAGGTATTCCCTTGCTTCATCTGAAGTCTCAGCTAGTACTGACCTCACAGATGGGCAAATGCAAGCCCAAAGAAATGAGAACCTGCTCAAAGCCACACAACCAGGAATAAGAGAACCAGGCTAAGGCTTCCTATCTGGAGATGTTCCATGGAGTATGAGCAGGAAGAGACCAAAAGAACATCAGAGAGCTTTCCTGGGGGCCAACTTTAATGCCATTTTTTATCATATCACACAGAAGCAGGAGAACTAGACAGCATTTGTTCCCAATGATGAGCTCCCAAGTCACCCAGGTTTGGTTAGCACCCCACATACAGCACCCTTCTGGACCCTCCTGCCTCAGTTGACTGGCCCAGGAAGTGAACTCCTGCCCAAGCAAGTTCCTTCCCTGGGCAACAGAGAGAGCAAGGCAAGTGTCCAGTGCTAATGCTGCACAACGTTTATCTGGGAGCTGGTCTGCAGAGACAGCAGGAGTGCAGCAGGAGCAGGCTGCAGATGGCAAAGTTTTTATCAGCCGCTGTTGGCAACTCTTTACAGATGAAAACCCGTAAGGTACTGGAGCCAGCTTCTGCTAAAGCAGGTAAGGTAGCTTTCCTGGAAGTCTGCATTGCTGACTGGCAGGACTGAACCTGGGCATTGAGTCCCAGCCAGAAGGGCAGAGGCTTGGCTGGGTGGCAAGTGAGCTGGCACCCACAGCCAGTTGAAGCGTGGCAGCCAGCATGGAAGACAATTAAGTCATTATGGCCAAGACCTTCTAAAGTGGAGCTGGAAGATTGCAAGAGGATTGTATTCACACCTGCTAAGGGTTAATCAACAGAATGTTCCAACAGACTAGGATAAACAACTGAAGTCAGTGCCCTGCCAGCCTTGAACATCTCTCAGCTGGGAGTGCCCTAATTAACTAACCAATCACAGGTGGGTTGCAATTTAGGATTTCTGCCTGGCAATAAACTGTCTCTGAAAACAACTACTGTGCAAACCCCTTATATGAAACCTCTCCTGCATTTGTCTTATGGGACACTTATGTGCTACCCTGACTCAATATACCTGAGTTGCAATTCTTTGTTCTACAAATAAATGCTATTTCCTTTTATCTCCATGCCAGTCTTTTTTTTTTAATACTGGGTGTGCTGAATAATTAAGGATAATACGAGGATTTTGGCTTCAACCATATTGATGACACTGCCTTAAGCAAGAAGAAGGGACCTTGTAGAAGTGTTCCTATTGTCCTCTCCGCTCTCTCTCCTCTCCCTCCCCACCACCACCCCTGGCCTCCCTCACCCTTCGTACCTCAGCAGTGGGGCTCCTACTTGTTTTTTCTCTCCATCCATCCCCACTACTGGTCTAGTCCAGGTGAGATGTCCTTGCCCCTCCCCAGGAGTGTGGATCCTCTACTATTACTGCGCAAGAGGTAGCTCTGCCTTCTGGGTCCTTGGTTTCCTCACCTACTTGACCTCCCTGTGTTGAAATGGAATTCCTCCAGATGACTGTGCAGCCATTCTTTGCCCTCTAAGCTCAGCCCAAATGCAGCCTCTGCCAGGCAGCCCTCCTGACTCCACCTTGTCCCTGTAGCTTTCACCATTGGTTCTTGCTGTGCCTAAGGGGTCGACAGCAGCTGGTACAGCTATCTTTAGAAAGAGTGTACTGGACATTGGAAACTACCTTCTCTGTCCAGCCATCCGGGGCTCCCACTCTTTGAAATTCAAGGAGATGGAGGCCGATTAGATACTGGATTAATATGGCATTACCCAGATAAATTACTCAATGAATCAAACTGCCCTTTACAGTGAAAGCTAAATCAATAAATAATAGTGGGTCAGTAATTGGCTGTTTTATTGAGTTCCAAAAGTCCAGGCTGGTCCCTGCCTTTAAGACTGTGTGAATTTAGAGGGCCAGCCAATTGGTTCCTTCATTTCTGAGGTTTTGTTTCAAACAGGCTTGAGTCTAACTGGCCTTCAATTCCTAAGCAAACGAGGTACATTAAGCATTGTTTCACGAGTGAAAACACTCCACTTCTCTTTGTATCTTTGGGGGATTATTTGGCGGTGAGAGATGAAGCACAGTAATTGAAGTCAATCAAGGTTAAAAGAAATGCGCTGGGCAGCATTGCACAAGGGGCCTTTTGTGCACCTTGGTCAGTATTTTTTTCTAGACTTTAACGTTCAGGGTTATAGGTGACAGGAGTGCTTTCACACACAAAGGAAGATTCTGAATGGCACTTCATAAGTGACTACTTAATGCTACAGTTGCAAAGCCTTTGATCTTTTTCTTTTCTTATTTTTTGAAATTTTTCTTGTAAATCATTCCGTGTGAAAACTTGAGAAAACACTTCATGGAGCATTGTTATTTTAACTTGTGATTAAGTTGGAGTACTTCAGGCATTTTATAAGTACCTCATTACCTTAGCATGAAAAGGGATTGCTAATGAAAATATTTTCCTTGTGTCAAAATTAAAAACTGGAAGGAGAAACAATGCCTTTTTTTCAAATATCTTCCTGGGATTTTCTTGTAGAGGGAGGAGGGAGACAGGAGCCTGCAGTGTAAACGGAACGTCCCACAGCTGGTGACTGTCTTGCGTGTAGCATTCCGGAGTGCCCAGGTGCAAATGGCCAGTAGCACTGTCAGGATATGAGTGGAGGTGACTCTGTTGAGGGTGAACTTGCATCCCAAGGAATACAGAATGTTGAAATACTTGGGACATCAGGCCCTGCCATCAGAGGACCAGTGGCTTTTTGGATGGTTTTAATGATGGGACATAGAAAAGCCCATTGCTGTAGTCAGTCTGGGCTGCTATCACAGAATATTTCAGACTGAGTGGGTTGATCAACATTTATTTCTCATTATTCTGGGGCTGGAAGTCTCAGAGAATGCCTGCATGGCTGAGCTCTAGGGCCCTCTTCCTGGTTTGCAGGAGTCCCTCTTCTCATTTTGTCCTCTTGTGTCTGGGAGAGAGGAGAGAGAGGAAGCAAGAACTCTCCTTTTTTGATCAGAGTACAGATTCTCACGGGAGAGTCCCACCCTCATGACCTAACCTCTTCCTAAAGGCCTCATCTCCATATCCCATCACTTGGGGAAGGGGCGGGGGTGGCTAGGGTTTCCAAATATGAATTTGAGGGGAATATAAATTCAGACCCTAGCACACATCAATACTACCCTGCATTCAAATGAATCAATTCCTTTTGTTTGTATTTTTCAAAATAAAATATATTACTGATATGTAAGTCACAATTTATTAATGATGTCCATTTATATCTGCTGTTTTGTTTGGAAGTAAACATTTTGCAGATACAAATATTAACACAGCAAATTATATTATTTTCAACGAACACATATTCTAAAATTTAAGAATAAAGAGAAATCAATAATACAAGACAGTTTTTCTGCGGAAGCCACCACCACATCCCTCACCCTAACCCTTTTGTGACCTAAGCCTTGCAACTCCCCCTCAGGTCTTTTTTCTCACATCTTTACTCACAGGCCGCAGGTCATAGGTCACAGATTACCAGTCAGAGCTCACAGCTCAGTCTTTACTTACAAGTTGCTGCTCACAGGTCATATCACCTCTCAAAGGTCTCAGATAATAGTCCCCACTCATAGATCACAGGTCACTGATCACAGTTCACAGGTCATAGGTTACCTCTCATGATCATGGATGACCTCAGGCTGGCTATGGTGCCTCCCTTGTGTGCAAGGCTGGGACCTGTCCTGCCTTGGCTAGATCAGGTTTATTTCTTTGCACACGTGATGGGCTCCATGTAGATGGTGTGGTTCCCCCAGCGTATCAGCTTCACAGCCTCCCTCACCTTATTCAGAGGGTCATCTAGGCCCCCTCCCACCCTGCCAGTATCCCTGCCCCCAACCCCTACCCCATACTCTGTGGCTTCCAGGAGCCATAAGGTATGGAGTCCCCACCCACCCACCCACTGTCATGGAAATGCACTAGAAGGTTGTCCTCAAGCTCTCAGGGGGATATCACGACCCCTGCCTTCAGACCTGGATGTTGTAAGTCCCTTGTCTTCCTTTCTGAAATCTCTATGCCAGAGCAGGACACCCGCCTCATGTGTGCACAGCACCTTATTCAACACACACACACACACACACACACACACACACATGTGCGCATGCAATCCAGGGACACACAGGAACACGGTGATCTGCTCTGCTCCAGTGACAGCCCAGCCAGGTGACCCCTCTGGTCCTCTGCCTAGCAGACCTCCCAACTGCTGCTGCCTGGTTCTCAGGGGTACTCTGGGTCTCTGTTGGGCACAGAACCTGCTATCTCCAGCACATTACCAGCAACCCTGGCCTGGCACTTCTTTTCAGGGCCAGCTCAGGATGGACAATGCGTTGAATGGCAAATGAGCCCCAGGGTTGAAAAATCTACCTGCCACCAGGTGTCGCGTTAGCCCACTGGCATTGATATGATGTCAGACAGGCCAGACTTCACCACGGTGACACACATTTTGACAGACTTGCTTTATCAACTTTGGCTAGAGGTATGAAGTGCCCTATTTGTTGAATGCAGTTTTGCTCATGGCTGGCTTCGCATCCCAGCTTCATCACGAGCAGAAGTCGCAGCAGAAGTGCCAAGCCATCTGCCTTCTAGGTTTCCATTTTTTCCCCACAAAGCATTTGTTTTCAAGTTTGTGTTGGTGAATAAAATACCTAAAACTGATCATCATCATAAAACTTCTCCTGCCTGGCAGATTGGCTTTAAACTTTTGTCATCTGGAGTCTTTATTTTTTTCAGTCATCTATTTTTATGTTACCTTGGTATATATTCAAGAAAACTTGTAGCATTGTGATTGATTGAATGTAGACTTCTGAATCTAGAGAGTTATGACAGGTTCCCATAATTATTCCAAGCAGAATTTTGTACAGTAAATTTTAAGGCTTTCCCTCAGTGCTTGTTATTTAAAAAAGAACTTTGGGATTGGGGGTGCAGCTCAGTGGTAGAGCACGTGCTTAGCATGCATGAGACCCTGGGTTCCATCCCCAGTACTGCAAAAAGTGAATAAACAAAAAAACGCCTTATTGAATATTTTTATTATAAAAGCCACACCTGATCGTTATATAAAATATAAAAACAGATGATTAATAGATGAATGCCTGACAGACGAAATGGATAGATGAGTGAAAATTCCTCAATGGATACAAGTCTTTTCTAGACATTTTTCTATACAATAGGTATCTGTTATGGTTTCAATATGAGATGGCCCCAAAAGCTCATGTGTAAGAAAATGCCAGAAAGTTTAGAGATGAAATGATTGGGTTATGAGAGGCATATCCTAATCAGTACATTAATCCACTTGAATGAATTAACCGAGTGGTAACTTCAGGCAGATAGGGTGGGGATGGAAGACAGGGGTCACTGGGAGGCATGCCTTTGGGGTTTACATTTTGTCCCTGGTGAGGCAAGTTTAGTCTCTCTCTGCTCCTGATTGTCATGTCCTGAGCTGGTGTCCTCTGCCATGCCCTTCTGCCATGATGTTCTGCCTCACCTCAGGCCAGAGCAACAGAGCTGGCTGCCTGTGGACTGAGACCCGGAAACTGTGAGTGCCAAATAAACTTTTCCTCAGCTAAAATTGTTCTTTTCAAGTCTTTTGGTTGCAGCAGTGAAAAACTGATTAAAACAACTCTTTTTTAAAAAGAAATATTTTTTTAGTTGTAGATGGACACAATATCTTTATTTTATTTATTTTTATGTGATGCTGAGGATTGAACCCAGGACCTCACACATACGAGGCAAGCATACTACCAGAGCTACAATCCCAGCCCCCTAAAACAATTCTTATATGTAAAAGTTTTAACACAAAGCCAGAGCTAAACTAATACCATACTGCAGTTCTCACCTACTCATGGGGGATATGTTCCAAGATCCCCCACAGATGCCTAAAACATAGATAATACCAAAGCCTATGTATACAGTTTTGTCTCTGTACATGCCTATCTGTGATATATTTTATAAATTAGGCACAGTAAAAGATTAACAATAACTAATAATAAAATAGAACAATTATAACAATATACTATAATAAAATTTGTTTTATAATTGTGAATAGTTTTTTTCTGGAATTTTCCATTTAATATTTTTGGTTCCCAGATAATTCAAACCACAGAAAAAGAAACCACATAAGGGGGAAATACTATGTTAGCAACTTTGCTGTTTTCAATTACTATATATTGAGATAGACAGCAGCTGATCTATTGGTTCCCCCACACACACCCCCATTACTGTCCCCTGGGCCTTGCTTTGCTCATCAGAGCTGATCCCAGCATATGGCATCACCTAGACTCCTTTCCTCTGGCACCTGGCTGGGGTGTGCCCACGTGCTACTAGCAGGAGGCAAGATAAGAAGAGTGGGCAGCCCCTTCTCTCAGGCTGAGAATTTTGCCCACTGCCACAACCCTGTGCAGGGGCCCCTCTCTCGGCTGTACTTTATCTGGGTCCTGATAATATGCCTCTCCCCCTCTTATCTTTAGATGTGGGTCTAACAGTCTCTGTTCTGCCTAGTTCTAGTCTTAATGTTCCTTGTGGGTTTCCTTAACCCTGCCGCACAGAGATGATTCATTATGCTCAAAGGTCAGTCAACCTTTGAGCATGCCAGCTGTTTTCTGCCAGGACAGACTGATAGAGATGGATCAATGTATAGGGGGAGTTCTTCCTTTATAATGCTGTAGAGGAATTCCCTTGTTGGATTACTTATAACATTTTTTATTTACTAGGCAATATTTAAGATGCACAATATGGTATGGGAAATAATAATAACTCAAATGTGTCAATCATATGTGTTAGGGAAAAAAAACCCATTAATCAGTTTATTAACATACCTGTTTCCAGTACCCTCCCCTACTGGTGTTCACAGTTTTTCCTGCATATATAAATATTGTAATTATAAATAACTATACACAAATGCATATAGAAAAATGTATTCATGCACATATACATACATACAACATACATACATACAAATATATGCATCCCTGTAAGATCTTGAAATCTTGTTTTGGTCTTCATCCCCATTTCGTGGCATACAAGTAATAAAGTTCTTGGAATCTCTGAAGTGGTAAGTGTATTTGTATATGCTAATGAATTGACTGGTGGCTGCAGTCCCTTGGATGGGGGCTGGTCCCAGGAAAGACCAAGGTGCGATTACGGGGTTGGAACTTGCTACCCTATCCCCAACCTTCCAGAAGGGTAGAGAGACTGAAGGTTTAATTGGCCATCAGTAGCCAATGACTTAAGCAATAATGTTTCCATAAGAAAGCCTCTTAAAAACCCAGGTCAGGACTTGGAAAGCTTCCAGTTGGCCCAACATGTGGAGGTCTCTGAAGGGCTCACACCCAGAATAGACATGGAAGCTCCATGTCCCTCTGCACATGCCTTGACCTGGGCATATCTTTATGTTTTCTTTGTAAGATCCTTAATAATAAACCAGGAAACCTAAGTCTTTCCCTGTGGCCTGTGAGCTGCTCAAGCAAATTAAACCCAAGGAGAGGGTTTTGGGAACCATTTCTTGTCACCAACAGGTCAGAGGCACAGATAAAGCAACCTGGAGCTTGGGATTAGCATCCAAGTGGAAGGGGGAGTCTTGGGGACTGAGTCCTCAACCGGTAGGATCTGACATTATCAAGTCAGAAATGAATTGGGTTGGAGAACATGGTTGTCCACTGCAAAACTGCTTGGTTGCTTGTGAAGAGAAAGCCCCACACTCTGGAGACACAGAATTCTGTGTTGATTGTGGCAATGTGAGTGAGAGCTGAGGAGGAACAGTCAGTCTGTTTCTCCTACACAGCCCCTAACAATATTTCTTTAGTTGGGGCTTGTCTTGGGATTTCGTGTGAATGGCATTTCTCACTTTTGTATTTGTCCTTAGCTTCCTGTGATATTTTGTTTGTGAGAGTCACCCATGTGGGTGTGTGGGGTTCTATTTTGCACTGCTATCTATAGCCTTCCACTATATGAATATACCAGCTCTTATTTACCCTTTCTCCTCTGGATGGAGATTTGGACTCTGTCAAAAATGTTCTTATCACAAACAGTGTTGCTCTAAACATCCACATCCAGGTTCCCCAGGGCACCTGTGTGAGCACATCTGTAGGGTATATTTCTCTCAGGAAAATCACTGGGATTTACTCATCTTCAACTTTACTGGGTTTTGCCAAATTGTCCAAAGTACTTGTACAAATCTATACACCCAGCAACACTTTATCAGGATCCCCATTTCTCCAACCCTTTGGCAGACTTATTTTTGCCACCTAAGATGAGGAACACAGTATCTCATTAAGGGTGTTGGATGTATTTCCCTGACCATAGAGAAGCGAGGCAGCTTTCCTATGTTAAGGACGGAGCAGACTCATTCATGAATGACCTGTTCTTATCTTTTGCTACTTTCACATTGGGTTGTCATGTTCTTTTTCATTTTTAAATGTTTCTCATTCCTTCTGAATGCTCACCTTTTCGTCATATTGTACGTATTCACAGCTCATAGCCTAGCTCCGTCCCTGCCCCGCCCCCCTTTGCATATGTCTGAAAATGGCTGCAAAAGCACTGCAAGTATTGATTTTGAAGTCACAAATAAATTTTAGCAAGCATTCAAATTTACAGATGCAAAATTTACAAATAATGAAGATCAGTTCTACTTCCATCCCCCAATGTTACAAAGATGATCTCTTACATTCTTCACCTAAAAGTTTTGGAGTTGTGTATTACAGATTGGGAATTTTTAAATTCCCATTTGTGAATGATGTGCAATTATTGATGAGTCTGTATGGATAAACAATTACACTAGTATCATTTATTATGAATCTATCCTTTTCTTACTAATTTGTCATATGTCAAGTTTCCATGTATCTGGTTTGGTTTTTGTTTGCACATTCTTCTTCTGCCTAAATAAACAAATCTTTGTCTAGTTTTCTAGTTTTTATCAATCCCACCGCCTTTACTTACACTGCTTTTATAATAGATCTTGATACCTGATAGGGAAGATCCCTTTACATGATTATTTCAAATTATCTTCTATTCATTTATTTTATTACCTTGGGATAATAATGGACATAGCAATTGAGTGAATATAAGTTGTAAAGTATGATAATAAAATGAACCCCTAGACCCACTAGATACCACTCATACCTCTGTTACTGCCAGTGTGTGTCCCCAGCAGAAGGAACTACCATCTTGAATTGTTTTTCTATTTTTTAAAAAGTTTAATTACCTAGGTGCATTTGCCTAAGCACAATGTTGTTTTGTTTTTATTTAGTTTTATGAAAATGACATCATATTCTGTGTAGTCTTTTACAACTTATTTTCCTCAAATTCATTTGTGGTGTGTGATGATAATTTATCCATTTTCACTTCTCTGGAATATTCTGTGTATACACCTTGTGTATTCAAGCCTCCCTGATGGAAGGGTACTTGGGCAGAATTCAGTTTGCTGTTGGCGACAGGGCTGGTTGGAATGAGCACCTGTGCGTCCATCTCAGGGCACATGTGGTAAGCCCTTCCCAAGAAGATTGCTGCAAATATTCAACTTTAGAAAATTATACCAAATTATCTTCCCCAGTGGTTGTATCAATCTTTACACCTATGAGAAATGTCTTAGAGTCTTCATTGATTCACATCTTCAAAGCTTGCTATTAGTATTATAGATTTTGCCAATTGAGCAGGAATACAAAAGGTATCTTGTGGTCTCACTGTACATTTATCAGCTATTATTCAAATTGGCCTTTTTTAAAGATATTTATTTGCCATTCATGTTTCTCCTTCTAAGAATTGTTGCTCATATCTATTGTGTATTTTCTGTTGGTTATTTGCCTTTTTAAAATTGATTTCTGTGTGGTTTATCTTTTAAGAAATCCTTTCTATTTTGAAGACATAAAGATACTCTCATATATTTATTTTCCTTAATCTTTCCTTTCACACCTGTATTTTTTTATTTGTTCTTTCTATATATACATGACAGTAGAGTATATTTTCACCTTTATATTCTTAATCCATCTGACACTGATTTTTGTGCATGTTATGCCAATAACTATTTATGCCAGCATTGTTCATTGAATAGTCCATTCTTTCCACAAAACTCTATTTAGCTTTGTCTGTCACACATCAAATTCTAATATTTATTTGCATCCTTTTGTATTAAATGATTTTTTCTCTCTTTGCCAGTATAATCATCTCTTGGTGACTACGGGATGCATCTGAAGATAATCAATTCCTTTATATAAATGGTGTAATATTTGCATATAAGTTACACACATCCTCCATGTACTTTAAATCATCTCTAGATGACTTATACTACCCAACACAATGTGAATGCTATGTAAATACTTGTTCTGCTGTATTATTTAGTGAACAGTGGCGGGGAAGAAGTCTATATGTATTTACTGCAAATGCGATTTTCCCCCTACTATTTTCTACTCACAGTTGGTTTCTATCCACACTGCCTTGATTATTATAATTTTATGATGAGTCCTGCTAGCTGCTAAGAATTTAAATCTGTAAATTTCCCTTCAAGTAAAGTTGTTGTGGCCTCCCACAAGTTCCTACCTCTGCCCAGGTACCTCCCCCTGGAGCCCAGGTACCTCCCCCTGGAGCCCAGCACCCAGCACTAGAGCATTGCCTCTAGCACCAGGCCCTCAAGTGCCAGTACCAGGCTCTGTCTCACTCACCAGTGGTCCTACTGTACCAGCTGCTGAATCCTTGGAATTTCACCTCTGCCCTAACCTTTCAAAACAAAGAGGGTGTGTTGAAATGCTAAAGTCATTTTTAGAAATGCCTGTTTATTCTGAGTTACCTCTGTTAATTGCTCATCTTTGTGATTCTATTTTTAAAAATTTCCTCAAACATTCCATACCTTGCTATTCTATACTCCGTATTCAACAATTCCAACATCTGAAGTCCTTGAGAATCTAAGTCAGTTTTTTATTAATGATGCCTCTTGCTGATAGGTGGCTCATGCCCTTGTGTACAGGGTAATTTTTTAAAAAAATTTTACAGTTTCACTGGATGTGGTGGCACATGCCTATAATCCCAGCAGCTCAGGGGGCTGAGACAGGAGGATTGCGAGTTCAAACCCAGCCTCAGCAATAGTGAGGTGCTACGCAGGAATACAAATACAAATACAGGTGCTAAGCAACCAGTGAGACCCTGTCTCTAAATAAAACACAAAATAGGGCTGGGGATGTGGCTAAGTGTTTGAGTGCCCCTGAGTTCAATCCCTAGTACCAAAAAATAAATTTTAATTAATTAATTAAAAAATAAAAATGTTACAGTTTCTTCACATTGTATCTACTTTTACAAAATGATATTGGTATACTTTTAGGTAATGAAGTGATTATACAATAACCCTTTTTATATAATATAAAATAATATAATATAATACCCCTTTTGTGACAAGAGCACCTAAAAACTACTCTCTTAGAAAACAATCTGGAATGCAACCCAACATTATCATCTATAGTCCTCATGCTGTATGTTAGAATTCTACATTTGTATATACCTATGTGTTATATATTTCTATAACTTTGTATCCTTTGACCTACATCTCCCAATTTTCTCTCACCCAACATTTGCCTTGCCAAACCACTGTTTTATTCTGTTTCTAGGTAGTCAGCTTTTCTTTTTAGATTTGTGGGAAGATTTCTGATTGAGAACTCATATTTTCTTGATGTTAATGTATAGGAATCCTGTGGGTTAACCTGAAGATTTTATCCCCAAACTGAGGATTCCTGACCTCTCTGGGAAGTCAGAAAATACTAGTATTTGGAACCACTTTAGTTACTTCCAAGTAGATGAATTAATTCTGGAGTCTCTGTCCAGCAGGCTAGCTAAGGGAACCAAATCTCAGTGCTTTAATTAACGTTTACCCTCAGGACAACTCTGTTTCTACGCTGGCTCACTGATCAGTTTTCAGCTCCAATTTTGGCTTACAAGTTGGTCTTTTAATTTAGAAGAAGAGGAGAGATGAAGGTTTTAGAGAATTTCCCTACTTTCTGCAAGGTTATCAATACATCAAAAAACATTCATAATTCAGAATCTGACTCTTTTGCAACAGAAAGGACCCATCTCAGAAAGTTTGCTATCCTACCTGTATTAGCTGTCTTCTGTTGCTATAACAAAATACCCAGGATTGAATACTTTATAAAGAAGAGAGGTTTATTTAGCTCACCATTTTGGATGCTGAAAGTACAAGACCATGCAGCTCTATCTATGCTTAGAGGGCTCCACAATGGATGGAATTGCAATGGCAGGAGAACATACAACAGGGAGAGATAACATGGTAAGACAGGAAGTCAGAGTCAGAGGGAGGAATCAGTCTTCCTCTTTCTATAATCACCCACTCTATCAGAAACTAACTTCATTCTAAGACTAGCCTTAATCCCTTCTGAGGATGATACCCCAATTATCTATACCTCCCAATAAGCCACATCTCTTAAAAGTTCTACCACCTGTTATA
>CM053401.1:116044674-116143020 GCA_028644305.1 Xerus rutilus | reverse complement strand
CAAGAAGAATGTATTTTAGCTCATTCCTAGGAAATTATGCTGAGTGAAAAAAAAAAAAACAATTCCAAAATGTTACAGCCACATGATTTCATTTATGAACATTCTTAAAATGACAAAATTATAAAAATATGAAACAGACTAGTGGTTGACAGATTGTTAGGAACAAGGGATTGAGCAGGCAGCAGGGGGAGGGGTGAGTGTATCTGTAAAAGGCAACATACAGGGACGGTGGTTGTGGGTCTTGTGGTGATGGAAATGTTCTGTATTCTGACTTTATTATTGTTAGAATTCTGGCTATGACATTGTGCTATAGTTTTGCAAGGTGCCACCATAGGGCACACAGGACCTCTCTGTGTAGTATTTCTTACAATTCATGTGAATCTACAATTATCTCAAGATTAAAAGTTTTATTTTAAAACTTGGCATTTTAGTAAGCACTCATGGAAACTTGGAGTTGTATGTTGTGATTGATAAAAAAAATTGCCCACTTCCTTACATATTGACCATTCCAATTACTTAGTGTTAAAAATAGTTTGATCAGCATTGTAAAAGAATAAACAAATGTGTTATATTTAAGGCAAATTTTGATTATGAAAACACACACACTCACAATAGAATCGCCATGAAGCAAATGACACTCAATTTCCACCCTCGTTCTGGACCCAAACAGAAGGGCTAAGGATTCTACTGCCTGGGTGGCCAAGATGAGTTGACCCTTTCCTGCATCTTTTCTTTCAGGATCTCCTCTTCAGCGTGTGTGCTCTCAATGTTGTCTCCACCATCGTGTGTGCATTGGCTACGGCTATGTGCTGTATGCAGATGGTCTCCTCTGATGTCCTGCAGATGGTGAGTGACCCTCTTCTTGCCCAAACCCACTCAAAATAGTGGGCCTGATCCCTTCTCCCACAGCCACTTTGAGACCAATATAGAAGCAGATGCTTCAGACTGGAAGGGGAGCCCTATCAGTCCTGGGAGCATGGAGACCCTAGAAGGTCATCTCATACAGCTCATTGGAAGACAGATCATCCATATGTTTGGTGCCACCGATGTCGTTGGAGTTCAATGTTGATGGAGTCCCACCATGGCCCTGTCCTAGATGGCCTCTGGTGTGTGCTCCTGGGTAATTTAAGTGAAAGCCTGGAAGCTCTAGACATCCCCTGGGTCCAAACCTCCAAAGCACAGCCTCTTCCTCACACTTCACGATTCTTTTTTAATAAAGGAAGTTCAGAGTTGTCAAGAGATGGTTCTCAATTGAAAAACTGCTATTCTTTGCTTTTTAAAATTGCTAATTAACCCTGAGCTCATAATCCAGTGGCAGACCACTGGCCATCATTTGGCACCCTGGCCAGGGTCTTACAGAAGAATAACTGCTGCTCCCAAGGAAGCAATGAGGCCAGAAGCAGGGGTCACATGCTTAATTAATACACATTTATAAACACGTTTCATAAATAATAAAGGTTCTTGGTTGTTTCAGGGTGGATAGAGAAATGCTCACTATTCAGTGTGTTACTACTAAACTCAGTACAATTAAGAGAAATTGATAAGAATATCTGTTCTTTGATGCTAAGGGTGGGAATCCCACTCTTGATCTCCCTCTTTCCCTCCCTGTCTCTTTCTCTTAGTTTATTTTCTATTACTGTAACAGAATACCAAACAATATTTGGTAATTTTTTTCAGTACTAAGGATGGAACCCAGGAGCTACACCCCCAGTCCTGTTTATATATTTATTTTTTCATTTTGACACAAAGTCTCACCAAGTTGCCAAGGCTAACCTCAAGCTCCTGGTATTTCTGCATCAGCCTCCCTAGTCACTGGGTTTATAGGCATGTGCCACCACACCCAGCAAGAATAGGTAATTTGTAAAGAAAAGAGGTCTTACCGACGCAGTGGCACACGCCTGTCTGTGATTCCAACACTTTGGGAGGCTGAGTCCTAAAGAATTGTGAGTTCAAAGCCAGCCTCAGCAATAGTGAGGCGCTAAGCAACTCAGTAACACAGAATAGGGCTGGGGATGTGGCTCAGTGGTCGAGTACCCCTGAGTTCAATCCCTGGTACAAAAAAAAAAAGGAAAGAAAAGAAAAGAGGTTTCTTTAGCTCACAGTTCTGGAGACAGGAGAGCCCAAGTTGGAGCAACTCCCTCTGGTTGGCTTCCATTGAGGGCCTCCAGGCAAAAGGCAGAAAGGAAGTGGGCACAGAAGGAAGACGAAACACAAGAGGCAAGCTTGCTTTACAACTACTCACTCTGGTGGCAACTAATCCCATGAGAGTGAGAACTTACTCCCACCAGGTGGCATTCATTCATTCATGAGAGTTCCCCCACCAGGCCACACCTCCCACCCAACACTGCTATACTGGGAAATTCAGCCTCAACTTGAGTTTTGGTGGAGACTGATACTTAAGTCACAGCACTGTCTTCCTGTCCCCTAGCTTGCCCCTTGAGACCAACCCTGCCTTCCAGCCAATGTTTCGTGCATCTCATGAAAGAACAGGCAAGATGTTCCTGTAGTAGGCTCATGCTGTTGTTTTTCTCATCCACCCTGGGGCATGATCAGTTAATCAAGATATTGGGCCAGAGAGCATCATTACGGAGACATTAAAAATGTGCTGGTCCTGATCGTATGCCATGCACAGCCTCCTCTCCTGGTGTATATCCACACAGCTGTCACAGCGGGCTGACCTTTTGGAGAGGTTGCAGTGTTCTGAAAGGTGTCTAATTAAGCAGTTATTCAGCAGGATGAACTTTTGGCCTTGTTCAGGGAGGCCTTGTGTTGGCAATTTTCTCCAATGTGTTGTGTAAAGGAAAGGTTAAGTACCAGGGGCTTACTCGCCTCAGCAGATTTTACTATTGATCTAGGAATATCACACCAATTTGACCAAACTAACAGAACTAAGAGCTGCAAATGCTGAAAGTTTGTATTCCCCTAGTTTTAAGCATTAAAATGAAAATAATGCTTTAAATTAGTTTTAAATACACTTTAAGTCAACTAAATAAGAGAGATGTATCTTCTAGCTATGAAAACATGTACACTTAGAACAGCCATGTTCACGGTCTTTATATAGTTGCAATTTGTGGAATTGAGGGAGGCCTGGAGTCATGAGTTTAAAGTCAGGCACATCCAGGTCCAAGCACACCTCTTCTTTGTTTGAAAAATGTGATTCTGCCATATCACTGAACTTACCTGTGCCTTAGTTTCCTCACCTATGAAATGGACCTAATGAAATACCTGGTGATCACTCAACAATTGTAATCTGTGTTGATTTTTTTTTTTTTTGAAGTGCTGGAGATAGAACCCAGGTTCTCACACATACTAGCAAGTGTTGTATGTACCACTGGGCTACACTCCCAATCCTATGTTGATTTTTAAATGTGGAGGGAACCTAAGTTTGTCATTGAGACATCACAGCAATGACTGCAAATGCAGTGGTTCTTTGACATACTTTATTAACTATAAAAAATGTATGTAAACATAAATTATTGTAGTAATGACAACTGTTTGAGTAGGTTTTCTGTTACTAACAAAAAACCTGAGGATGATACTTCATAAAAAGAACAGATTTATTCACCTTACTGTTTTGGTGGTTGAAAGTCCAAACAGCATGGTGCCTGCTCTTATGAGGGCCCCCCTTTGGCTGTGTTACATCATAACAGAGGTGGATAGCATCACAGTGATAGTAGCAGGCAGGAGAGACAGTGATTACATTGTGAGACAGGAAGGTAGAGAGGGACTCAGACACCAAGCTTGCTCTTTCATATCAACTTACCCTCAACTTACCCTTGTCTTCAAGAGACTGGCTTTAATCCTTTCCAGAGTCTGTGTCCCCAGCAAACTAAGCACTTTCCACTGGATGCCACTTCTTTAAGTTTCCACACCACATTCTAACATTGCTACACTGAGAACCAAGTTCAAACATGAATACTTGGGGGACGAACCACATCAAAACTCTATAGCAAGCTCCCATCAGAAACTGGCTGTTTTATCATTAATTATGCTGTAGATTAGTTTACTACAAATCCCAGCTTGGAAGTAGAAATAATTAAGCTTCCCACTGGCAAGATCTTTTCCCTGTGTGCCCACGTGCTGTGAAACTACCAAGGCTCTGCTGTGTTAAGACCTGGCCATGCTGCTGAGCTCCAGAGTCACAGCAGAGGCAGAGAAGTGGTGGAGCATGACTATGCTCCCGTGGGACCAGCACCTGTTGGTGTTTCCTCTGCTTTAAATATGATTAATTCTTTTTGATCTTCTGTCCTCTCAGAGCCACTGAGATGAGTCAGATGGTGGTGAGTCAGGTGGAAATGGGTTTTGGAAAAGCATGGTAGCCACATGGAGGTTGATTTCGGCATGTGGGTAGAGGCTGGGTCAGGCTGACTGCCCCAGTCTGAACCCTCAGAGAAGCAGGGAAGCCTGCATGTCTTGGTTATGCTCCGAAGGATGGAATCAGGAACTGAGTGGTGCAGGTGGATGCTTCAGAATCTTTCTTACTGCGTTTCAATTGATCAGTCAGTTCTTTAATTAAAAATGTAATATATGATCACTGAAACAAGTCCAATAATATAACAAAATATAAAGAAAAAGTTAATAATCTCCAGCCCTATGGAAGAAATCAATGCTAAAACTTTGCAGTGACTCCTATTTATTCCTTATTTCTCAAGTGCTTATATAAACATATACAAATAATCTTATTTTCCACATTTTCTCCCTTCCTCCTTTCTGCCCCTTCCATTGTATCAATACATTATATTTGTTTATCCTTTCATCAGTCGGTGTTCGTGGGTTGTTTCCACTTCTTGGCTTTTATGCATAATGCCTATGAAGACTCTTGTATACACTTTTGTGTGGACATGTGTTCTTTTTTTCTTGGGTGTATGTCTAGGAATAGAATTGCTAGATCATAATGAAGACTCTTTTGAGAGACTACCAAGCTGTTTTCCAAAACAACTGCACCATTTTATCCTCCTACCCAAAGACAATGGAGTTTCCAATTTTTCCACATAATTGCCAATACTTATCCATCTTTTAATTATAACCATCCTAGCAGTTGTGAAGTAGTATTTCATTGTGGTTTTGATTTTCATTTTACTTAGGATTAATGATGTTGAACATCTTTGCATATGTTTAATGGCTTTTTATATATCTCCTTGGAGAAATTATTTTCAGATCCTTTACCCATTTAAAAAATTGCATTATTTGTCTTTTTATTACTGACTTGTAAGAATTCTTTATATATTCTTAATATGAGACCATTATCAGACACATAATTTGCAAATTTTTCTCCTAGCCTGTGTGTTGTTTTTTCACTTGATGTTGTCCTTTTAAGCACAAAAGTTTTAATTTGGATGAAGTCCAGTCTGCCTATTTTTTTCTTTAGTTGCTTGTGCTATTGGTGTCCTATCAAAGAAACTATTGCCTAATCCAACATAAGGGAGATTTATGTCTCTGTTTCCTTCTAAGAGTTGTATAGTTTTAGTTCTTACATTTAGATCATTAAACCATTTTGATTTGATTCTTATATACATTGTAAGGTAGAGGTCCAACTTTGTTCTGTTTCCAATGTAATTTTTTGAAATGACAAATATTTCCTTATTGTATTATCTTGGTAACATTGGTGAAAATCAGCTGACCAGATCATGGATATATGAGTTTATATTTGGATTCTCAGTTCTATTTCATTGATTAATTTGGTCTTGGTTATTGCAGTAAGTTTTCTCTCTCTTTCCTTCTGATTTTTCCCCCCCATACTAAGGATGGAGCCCAGGGCCTAGCACATGCCAGGCAAGTGCTCTACCATGAAGCCACATCTCCTGCCCTTTTTATTTTATTTTGAGACAAGGTCTCTCTAAGTTGTCCAGGGTAGCCTCAAACTCACAAACTTCTCAAGTAACTAGAATTGCAGGTGTGTGCCACCATGCCCAGCTTGTGGGAAATTTTAAAATTGAGATGTGTGCCTCTCCCAACTTTGTTCTTATTTTTCAATATTGTTTTGGAGATTCTTTACCCTTTAAGTTTCATATGGATTTTAAGATCAGTTTGTCAATTTCTTAAAAAAGTTGGGACTTTGACTAATATTATATTACATCTGTGCATCAATTTAAGCAGTATCATCATCTTATTGGTATTTTCTTCTAATCAATAAACATGGGATGTCTTTTCACTTATTTAAATCTTTTTTTAGTTTCTTTTAGTTATATTTTGTAGTTTCCAGTGTACAAAACTTACACTTATTAAATTTATGTCTAGGTATCTTTACCATTTTGATGCTATCATAAATGGAATTGTTTTATTCATTTAATTTTTATATAATTCATTGTTAATGTATAGAAATAAAAATGATTCTTTACATTGATTTTGTGTCCGTAAAACCATGCTGAACTTTTTCATTACTTTTAACTTTCAAGGGAATTTTTTTTTCTATGTGCAAGATTATGCCATCTATACGTAAAAGTAGATTTACTTCTTCCATTTCACTCTAGATGTCTTTTATTCAATTTTCTTGCCTAAATGCCATAGCTGGAGAGTCCTTCAGTAGCTACAGAGAGGGCATCCTTGTCTGTACCTATCTTAGGGACAGAAGCTTCCAGTATTTCACCATTAGTATATTAACTGTGAGTGTTTCAGAGATGCCCTTTCAGGAGGGTTTGGGAAGTTCCCATCTATTCCTACTTTGTCAAATGTTATCCTTTATCATAAAAGATTTTAGACTTTGTCAAATGCTTTTCTGCATCTATTGAGATGATCATTTGGTATTTTTTCTCCTTTATTCTATTAATATAGTTTATTACACAGATTGTTCTTCTGATGTTAAACCAATTTTGTGTTCATGAGAAAAATCCTATTTGGTCACAAAATGAAATTATTTTTTATGTGTTACTAGGCTTTAATATTAGATTAATATTGACCTCATAGAATAGGTTTGGGAGTGTCCCCCTTCTATTTTTTTGCAAGGGGAGGCGGGACATTTTTAAAGAATTCATATTAATTCTTCAACTACCCAAAAGGAAGGTGTTTGTTGGCATCTTTGATTATTGTTTTTTATGCTTTCATAAGCCTGACTTTTTTCTTCCCCTTTCTCTCCTTCCTTGGGAGTATATACACTTCCTTCCTTTCTTGTACCATGGCCAACTTCTGGGTTTTCTTGTGGTAATTGAAAATGTTTAGTTCCATTATTCAGGCTTCTCCCATGGTATGGCCTTTCTTTTTCAATTATAGTTAATCTTTAAATCACAGCATCCCATCACATTTCCATTTATTTCCCCTTTTTAACTTTATCTAGCATACACAGCTTACCTCTATTTGTGTTCTTTATCTCTCTCTATTTTGATACCTTCATTCTGACCGAATTTTCATTTGGGGAGCTCAGTGTAACTCTTGTTTTCCTAACCCATCATTCTGATGTTATTTTTACCTGAGACCTTCAAGGTGAGAAGCACTAATTGATGATGAGAGCATTCTTGGAGGGAGGACACTATGAGCTGGTGTGCAGAAGGCCTCTTGCCATCCTTTCCTGATAAGCTAACACTAATTTCTTATCTCAGAAAGAACCTGTGATACTCAACCCTTGGCCCCACCCACTGCTCTTCTCCAGCATCTTGTTGAACAGCACAGCGGGGTGGTGAGGGAATGAAAACCAGTCTCTTGCTGAGCTGTGGGCCCTGCCCTGGATCTCTGGCTTCCATAAAAGGAGCATTTCCTCCGGTTTTGCCCCAAGGGACAGCTATGCAGGCCTGGAATCCCTGCACCATCTGCAGGCCAGGACTCTTATTGCCACTTCCCAGCCATCTCACTGCTCCTGAACGTTGGCAGTGGAGATGCTAGTTGTGAATTCTACCATGATTCATACGCTAACAGCTTATGCAGCAAAACACAATTCTAGCTGTAACAGTTTCTCAGGAGAGTCCCAGGTTTGTGTCAATGACTGATTGATTTATTTATTAATTTATTTATTCTAATTAGGTATACATGACAGCAGAATGCATTTTGATTCATTGTACACAAATGCAGCACGACTTTTCATTTTTCTGGTTGTACATGATGTAGAGGCTCAGCCTATGTGTAGTCATACATTTACCTAGGGCATTGATGTCCATCTCATTCAACCATCTTTCCTGCCCCCATGATCCCTCCTTTCCCCTTCCTCCCCTTCTTCCAATGCCCCCCCCCCATTATGGATCAGCATCCACTTATCAGAGAGATCATTTGGCCTTTGGTTTTTTGGATTTGGCTTAGTTTGCTTAGCATGATATTCTCCAACTCCATCCATTTACCTGCAAATGCCATAACTTTATTCTTTTATGGCTGAGTAATATTCCATTGTGTGTATATGCAACAGTTTCTTTATCCATTCATCTATTGAAGGGCATCTAGGTTGGTGCCATAGTTTGGCTATTGTGAATTGTGCTGCTATAAACATTGAAGTGGCAGTGTCACTGGAGTATGCTGTTTTTAAGTCCTTTGAGTATAGACTGAGGAATGGGATAGCTGGGTCAAATGGTGGTTCCATTCCAAGTTTTCTAAGGAATCTCCATACTGCTTTCCAGGTTGGTTGTACCAATTTGCAGTCCCAACAGCAATGTATGAGTGTGCCTTTTCCTCACATCCTCACCAACACTTATTGTTGTTTGTATTCTTGATAACAAGAATTCTGACTGGAGTGAGATGAAACCTTAGAGTAGTTTTGATTTGTATTTCTCTAATTGCTGGAGATGTTGAACATTTTTTCATATGTTTGTTGATCAATTGTATATCTTCTTCTGAGAAGTGTCTGTTCAGCTCCCTAGCCCGTTTATTGATTGGGTTGTTTGTTTTTCTGGTGTTAAGTTTTTTGAGTTCTTTATATATCTGGAGATTGATTCTCTATCTGATGTGTGTGTGGCAAAAAATTTGGTCCCAAAATGTAGGCTCTCTGTTCACCTCATTGATGGTTTCTTTTGCTGAAAAGAAGCATTTAAGTTTGAATCCATCCCATTTATTGATTCTTGCTTTTATTTCTTGTGCTTTAAGAGTCTTGTTAAGGAAGTTGGGGCCTAATCCAACATGATGAAGATTTGGGTCTGTTTTTTCCTCTATTAGGCACAGGGTCTCTGGTCTAATACTTAGGTCTTTGATCCACTTTGAGTTGAATTTTGTGCATGATGAGAGATAAGGGGTTAGTTTCATTTTGTTGCATATGGATTTCAATTTTTCCCAGCACCATTTGGTGAAGACGCTATCTTTTTTCCAATGAATGTTTTTGGTGCCTTTATCTAGTATGAGATAACTGTATTTATGTGGGTTTGTCTCATGTCTTCTATTCTGTACCATTGGTCTACATGTCTATTTTGGTGCCGATACCATGCTGTTTTTGTTACTATAGCTTTGTAGTATACTTTAAGGTCTGGTATTGTGATGCCGCCTGCTTCATTCTTCTTGCTAAGGATTGCTTTGGCTATTCTAGGTCCTTTATTTTTCCAAACAAATTTCATGATTGTTTTTTCTATTTCTATAAGGAATGACATTGGGATTTTAATTGGAATTGCATTAAATCTGAATAGTACTTTTGGTAGTATGGCCATTTTGACAAAATTGATTCTGCCTATACAAGAGCATGGGAGATCTTTCCATCTTCTAAGATCTTCAATTTATTTCTTTAGTGTTCTATAGTTTTCATTGTATAGGTCTTTCGTGTCTCTTGTTAAATTGATTCCCAAGTCTTTTATTTTTTTGAAGCTCTTGTTTTCTCTTTCAGAGGATTCATCACTGATGTATAGAAAGAAATGCATCTGATTTATGGGTATTGATTTTATATCCTGCTACTTTGCTGACTTGATTTATTAATTCTAGAAGTTTTCTGGTGGACTTTCTTGGAGCCTCTAATAATGGGAACAAGACAGGGATGCCCTCTTTCACCACTTCTATTCAACATAGTCCTTGAAACTCTAGCCAGGGCAATTAGGTGAAAGAAATTACAAGGATACAAATAGGAAAAGAAGAACTCACTAATTTTTTATTCACTTATTTACCTTCTCATTCATTGGTTCATTCATTTGTTTGATCAGTCAGCAGACATATCATATTTTGCTACATGTTTGGTGCTGTTAAGAATGTAGGACTTTGAGAAATAGTCATCCAAATAACCTATAGCTCCTTTCTTATTTGCATGGATCAGCATTTTGAGATAATTAATAGTTGTTGAAACCAACATGATAAATGTGTGTGTACATGAAATGTAGTGTTGCTTTCAAAATTGGTAAAGCCGAGTTACTGTAATGTGTGGAAGTAGTGACAATAGTTCATCTGATTATACAATTCAGTTTATTGATATAATTTAATGGAAAAAGCTTTTTGCCTCTTAAGTGTTCTATACTATCATTTTTTTGAGTTTTATTTTTAAATGTAATCTCATTTTTTCCATTTTCCATCACCTTACTTTCCTCTCCCACTTCCTTCATTGCCAGCCACTTTAGCCTCAGGAAGATCATCTGCTATTACATGCATCTCCATCAGTCACTGGAGTGTTCATTTCATCTTTTATTATTGTCACGTATTCTCTCACCTCTAAGTTTGTGCCTTATAAAGTAGAACTCCTTTAAAAGCTGCACATGGGGAATGTGCCTTCCACAGTTATGGTAATGTGGTAACGTGGGCACAGAGCTGGTATGGGTGCAGGCCACTTGGGGACATGACCCCACCCATATACACCAGTATCTTTTCTCTGTTCACTCCATTGCAGGCTGCACCTGCTTGGACCTAAAGTGGTCATCCTTTCAGCCTGGGCTCCGTAGCAGATGCTACTGATCTACCAGACCAGCATCAATGGGCAGCTGATTAATCTAAGCAACTAGTTAAAGCAGACATACAGCAAATGATGCACACATCTTACCTTGACTTTACATATGCTTCAAGCATTTGTCTGCCTGTCTTGTGATTTGAGGCAGTGATCTTTTCTTTGTTCTTAGGTCCATTTGGTTGTATTTCTTGCATAAACTTCATGAAAATTGCATGATTTGTGATTTCCAGGTTCAGTACTTTTAAAGTGGGTTGAGCCATGGGAAGCAATTTGAGTGCAGAACACCTTAGATTTTTGTGATTTTTATGATTCAATTCATTCTCTTAGAACTGCCTTGCCAAGACCTAATTTGGCAGCAATTTCTGCTTAGCTACTTTTATGTTTCAAGTCTTTCCAAAGAATTCAGGTTGGTTTTCCTAGAACAAGCTGCTGTTTCTTCCTGCATCCATATGTCATTATGCAGTTACTGTATTATCTGAAACTGGCCTTTCCTGGTATAGAAAGACACGTCTAGGGCCTTGACTGGCATGAAACTCACTTGGGGGGTTAGGGGTGGCAGCAAGCAGCAGGAGCAGAGAGCCACAGGGTAAGCAAGTATTGTCCCAGAGTCTGAAGCATAGAGGAACAGCACCAGCTTATCTGGTGAGTTGGTAATAAGGAATCAATTAAGAAAACTCTTACTATAGTAATAATTCTGCTATTTCTACTAAGTCTAAGGAAGGATAGGGGAAGAGGTGCTTTACCCTTGTATCTCTCAGTCTTTCTGGAAAATCTCAAAGTTGTGTGTGCTTCCTTCAGGAGCCAGCATGTAATAGGAAGGCTGAGGGAGGTTTCTCTGCTCCCTGGGCAAGCAGGGAGGGTAGCTTCAGGTCAGGAGCCAGGCTGGGGAGTAAAGGCAGGTGCACAGACCCATCCTGGGGCCTGGAGAAGAGAGTGTTCAGAATACTAAGGCCTGGAAATCCCAGACCTGTGTCTTCAGGCCCCTGCTGGTCTACTCTGTCTTTCATGAGGAGACAGAGGCATGGAGGCTTAAGAGCTAGGATTTATGACAACAGCTTTTTTAAGCCACATGCCACTACCATGTGGGGCTGTGACTGAGAAATTGTGTTTCTTGGTATGGCCCTTTCAGGTCCCAGTGGGGCCAGTCAAAGGGACTGAAATTCACAAGGTCAGTAATATGCTGTCTGTCACATGGGCCCTCAGTGGGCAGGCAGGATCTGAAGACCAGCCCTCTGATATCCAGTCTGAGGCCCTTGACCTTCTTGTGCTTTCTCTCAGATCCCAGATGCTGGGCTGTGTAGATGGAACCAAATTAGAGAGGGTCTGTGTTGTGGATCTTAGGAAGCTACCTAAGCCAGGGAGCCAAGTTCTGGTCACCCCTCACTTCCAGGTGTGTCTAGAAGGACAGCATAAAAGTATGCTGGGATCCCTCTCCCCAGAGAATACAGGATGACAGGATCTCAGATGCATGTTCCTCTCATGTCAGTGACAGCCTTGGGAACATATGATGCTGATATCAGGAGGGTCTTTGTTACCAAATAGACCAGATAACCCAGGACAAGCGGAACCACCCCTTCTGTCCACCACCTCCAGATGCAGAGTCACACTTTACACCTGGCAATAAATGTGCCCATGTGAGGTCTCAGAGTATAGTACACTGACAGGTATGGGGGATGCAGGCTGACCAATGGGCTTTCCAGGGTCACAGGCATTTCTACCTGGTTCTGAAAGATGACTAGCAGATTGCCAGGTAAGAGGGAGCTAGAGAGCCGCAAAGTGGGAACAAAATGTGTTTAGTGTTTAGGGTAGAGATGAAGTGGGTTAGTTCAGAATGAGGAGGTTTTTTTGGCATTGGTTGGTTAGGAAGCTAGAAACTTGATGGGATTCAGTGAGCAAGGGTCTCATTCACAAAAGACTTTTCAATGGCATTGACCTCATTGATTTAAAAATAGCTCTGCTAGCAGGATGGAAACTGAATCCCAGAGGCAGAAAAGCAAAGCAGAAAGATAAGTCAGCTGCTTCTGCAGAGGGAGATGAGCAGAGGTTTTGCAGAGGCACCACAGTGAGGAGGTGTCTGATTATCCACATGGCAGATGTCCCACGCTGGAATCCACTGGTGGATAAAATACAGGTGGCCCCTGACAGGAAAAGAAGTTGGCCTTGGTGTTTCTGCACAATGAATACGAAGACCATGTTACCTAGGAAGGCTGAATGAACAAAAGGGGATGCTGAGGTTACGCGAACCAAAGTAGCTTTCACACCCCAGAGGGAGGAGGACAGAACGAAAGGAGAGAGGGTCAGGACCACAGGGGCTTCCTTCCTGCTGTTCCCTCTTGGCTCCCTTCAGCGCTCCCTATTGGCAGAGCCTAGTGGGGAACCAGCTGGCAAGGGAGCCTGGGAAATGTAGTCTGTGGAACTCCAGCCCCATGTCTCAAAGCCCAAGGACATCATCTGGTGACCTTGGGCAGTAAGGCATATCCTAACCTCATTAAACAGACACTGATGGTGGGGAAGAGAAGGAAGAGGGCAAGTGTGACTTGAAGCCTTCTTGCTGGGGAGGCTGAAAAGCCAAAGTAAAAGTGTCCTTTGTAACAAGTGCAGTCTGAGATGCTTCCATGAAGATGGGGGCCAGCCGCACACCTCTTAAAAGGAGGTTTGGAGCTAAAAGCTGATGCAGAATCTGTGTTTGTTTTGTTTTGATTTGTTTTGTTTTGTTTGTTTCATTTGGTGGTACTGGAGATTGAACCCAGGGCCTGGCATATGCTAGGCAAGTGCTCTATCACTGAGCTACATCCCCAGCCCAGAGTCTGTCTTTTAATATTCATAAAGCCTGTGGTATCTGGCAGCATCCAGTCATTCAACCTTCCTAATGAAATCATCTGGAGCTCCCACCTTTCCTGAAAATACTTGCTGTTCCCATGCCTGGTGGACTTAGGGCTTTAATAGGCAAGTGTTTTGACTTTTGCATTTCATTAGTTTTTCTTGAGTATATTGTTGATTTTCCTAATTCCTTTTAGAGACTCATTCAAAGTATTTCCTCCTCATTAGACCTCATGGACATTTGCCCTCATCCAAATTTCTCGG
Source organism: Xerus rutilus (assembly GCA_028644305.1). Lineage (NCBI taxonomy): Eukaryota > Metazoa > Chordata > Mammalia > Rodentia > Sciuridae > Xerus > Xerus rutilus. The sequence goes on along the minus strand of CM053401.1, from coordinate 116,129,174 downwards.
CCTTTGTGCACTAAGCATAAGGATCAACAGCTTTCCATGGCAGAGAACAACAGATGCACATTCAGCTCCTCAGAGCTCTTGATTCACCTCTATTTCAGACAATTATAAAACATAGCTGTGGGTCAGAGCAAGCTGGGAAGGCAAGAAATGTGCTCTGTGGTTAGAAAGACCCACAGGAACCATTTTTAATCTCCTGGGTTGCATGTTTTGTCATAGCCACCATTCTTTATCCATCCACCTACAGCAGGCTAAGTTTGTATCTGACCATATTCAGGATTGTGACCTTACCTGTATTAGTGCAAAAATGTTCTAATGTCCTGACCTCTATCAATTCCAGCATACCCTACCTCTAGTGCCAGAAGGTACTCCCTACCTCCCAGCTTCAATCAAGCTGCTCCCCAGCTCCAACACCCTCTCTGGCTCCCTTGTGTCCTCAGAATTAAGAATTGACTTCTAGAGCCTTATCTGTTTGCTATTCTGAAACACATCCTTCACTGGCTCATGACTGTTCTTTTTTTTTTTTTTAATATTTTTTTAGTTGTAGATGGACACAATATATTTATTTATTTATTTTTATGTGGTGCTGAGGATCGAACCCAGTGCCTCATGCATGCAAGGCGAGTGCTTTACAACTGAGCTACAATCCCAGCCCTCATGACTGTTCTTGATCCTGAATCCCTTCTTAACCCCACCCCTTGAAATCCTACCTGTCTTTCAAGGCCTGTTCAGATGTCATGTTCTTCATGAACACTTCGTAGATCCTAGGTTCCTACACTGCTTGGTTACATCATTGTTTTCTAAAGGAATTGCCGTGCTTGACTGTATACAGGCGACTCTGGGTTCTTACCCCTACACACTGTCCCTCTCCTTACTTCACATGTCATGCAGTGGGTAGCCCCAGAGCATGGGGCCTCCATAGCCCAGGGTCTTTTGCACCTGTAGACTCTCCATTGAGATCAATAGAGCAATGTCACAGGCATCTGCATGCCAAGGTGGCCTCTAGTGACCTGAGGGTGGAAAGAGAAGCAGTTATTAGTTCTACTTCAGAAATGGAAACCAGACAAGTAGCATTTATTCTGAGTTTTGCTCAGTTTGCTTAAGCAGCATCTCACTGTTCAGGGTTGCCTCAAAAATGTTCTGGAGCTCATAAAGAAGTTTCTTCACAGGGTATGCAGAGTCCTGGGAATGCAAAATACAATATATATTCTGTGTCTAATTGGTATCTGTAATGAAATATTTGAGAAATATTGGGTTAAAGGATTAAACAATGAAGTGAATTTTTCAATACAAGCCTTATCAGGACCTATAACACACTAATGCATGTTGCAGGGTTCTGAAAAGAGCATACATGTGGAGCTCTTCCCACATTTATTTAACTGTAGGAATTTGGTGGAGGTGCATCTCGAGGGTCTAGCATTGTCTCATGAACATGCTTTGGGAAGTGCCATTGAATTGTGTATGCCAGCACTTGTTTCACTACAGACTTTGAGTAGTAAAATCGCAGAATCCAGTGTTAAGGATGATATTAATGACTTCCCAGATGGTATTTTTTTCTCCAAAAAAAGTGGGACAGAGCACTCCATATAACAACATGAGAAACCAACGTAATGAGGCTTCCAAGGGGAGATATGAGAACAAAGCAATCCTTTTAAAATGTGTGTTTAGCAGCTATAGCTTTACAAATTAAATTACAGACATTCCACACTGATCGTTAAAGCTTATGTGTAATTAGCTTAATTAGACATGAGCCACACAAGATGTCCCAAATAACTCTGATTCTGTTTTCCAGTTCTTTCCACAAAGGTCGCATTCTGCCAACCCTGCCTGTGTGACTCCCCATGGCACAGTTCTCCATCAGACGCTGGATTTTGATGAGTTCATCCCCCCGCTTCCACCTCCACCCTACTATCCTCCTGAGTACACCTGTACACCCTCAGTCGAGGCCCAGAGGTTGGTCTACCTGCTGGATGAGTGCCAAACCACCAGGACAGGAAATGAGGAGGAAAAGGTTGAAATGGCCTGCTGGCCTTCATTGAGCAGAACAAAGGACAAGCCTAGGAAAGTGTGTTTGATGAGAAAATAGACAATGAAGTGCAGAAGGAGAAGATGTCCTTTGAAATAGGACATCTCTATTGGTATCTCTGCAGTAGCACCAAAAAGAAAACACAGGCAGATAGAAGCAGCTCTATAATGTTCTCATGATGTGTAAAACGTTTGGTTATTCATAAAACATGAAATTTAATTAAAGATTTCATCAGCTGTCTGATTATTTTAATAGACAGGGCCATAGAGTTGCTTGAAAATGTGGATGTCTTTCCAAATGAAAAACAAAAGTTAAAATTGCCCAGTGATTCAGGCTTTTATTTCTCAAACATGACAAGTGTTGGGTGAGGGGAAACCTTGACAATCCATGTTCTGATTGCTTTGAGAAAATCGTCAGCAGTTGGGGCTGCTTCCTCAGAGAATGACAATGTGACAGACGGTTCTGCCTTTTCAGGGGCCTCCACCTGGACTTTGCTTCCTCCCCATTCAGCACTTTGTACGATGTTGCCATCAACAGCCCTGGCATGCTGTACCCTGCTGAGCTCCCCCCGCCATATGAGGCCGTGGTGGGCCAGACTCCTGCCAGCCAGGTGAGGCCGGGGATGCAGGTGGGGCCAGTTCCTACAGAAGTGCTCAGGGAAACCTCCCTGGCCTGTTCTCAGAAAGCACTGGGCTTGCGTGATTAACACCCATGACTGTCCTGCTACTATCCTACTGTGTGCATCTGCATTAATTTAAGCCTTTTTTAAAACCTGAAGAATGCTGGTCTTCTTAGCCCTGGGTTATAGATGAGGCGATAAGTTCAGAGGAAAGGACCTGCCTGATGTCATCCCAAACTCATCTCTGCCCTGCTCATCCTGAAGGCCATGTCTACATAGAACAGGCATCAGTGCCAGACCTTATCATATCCAGTGACCAAGGAGGTGTCAACCCTAAGGAATCCCTGTGGGTGGGAAAGCACCCAGTGTAGCCTCAGCCCCACAAGCCTCAAAGACAGTCACATCCATTAGGAGAGGTCATCTTTGCTAGGCCTGTGGTGGTGGTGGCAGTGGGATAAAATGAGAAGACAAGATGTGCCTACTCTGTGCCTAGTGGAAATGAGTGTTTCCACTCTTGGGAATTTTCGGGGGTAATATACTCTCCTTCAGGGTGGCTTTTGATAGGACATCTCAGCTCCAGGCTGGCCTCAGGAGTCCCTTTCCACCCTGGCACAAGAGATGGTACTTGAAATGTCCCAAGTAGCTCAGCAGTCTGCACATGGCAGCCCTAGACTGAGCCAAGGACTTCATCATAGTAAAACCAACTGTGTGAGCGTTGCCTTTGGGAACAGGACTCTGTATTGAGGAGGCAAAGCATGGCCCTGAAATTCCTGAATTTGCAGTTATAGAGATTCTCTTGAACTTTTTTCTTTAAAGCTGAATGGGTTGCTGCCTTCCTGATGTGATTTCTCTGAATAATAATAATTCTGCTGGGTGTGGTGGCACATGCCTGTAATCATAGCAGCTTGGGAGGCTGAAGCAGGAGGATCACGGGTTCAAAGCCAGCCTCAGCAATGGCGAGGCACTTAGCAACTCAGTGAGACCCTGTCTCTAAATAAAGCACAAAATACAGCTGGGGATGTGGCTCAGTGGTCGAGTGCCCCTGAGTTCAATCCCTGGTACCCCCCTAAAGTAATAACATTAATAATAGTAATAATTCAAATCAGTATCAGTGAAGACTGTTAGCTGTGGTAACAGTCTTCAGCACTCAGTGCACTGCAGGGCACTTATCACAAGCACCTAGTCTGTACCTGGGCATGGTCTAGGGAGGATCTGAGAGTTCAGAAAACATGAGTATGAGGCAGGGAAGGGTAGGGAGAGGGTTGGGAATGCCATTGGGAGAGGGAACAGCCTATGCAAAGGCTTGGAGGAAGGGAGTGAGGGAATGACCTACCCAGAAAACAGAAGGCTACTCAGGACTAGTCTCAGAAGAGTGTGACATGTATGTCCAGGTGTGATTCACTGGATTCAGGGTCATCAGAACATTTGAGTGGGTGTCCACCAGGCAGTAGGATCTATAATTTAGAGCCTTATCTTAGAGAAAAGTGAGCCACAGAAATGGTCATTGAGACCTGGAAACGAGGGGGATGTCCAAGGAGAGGAGAAACCTGCAGAATGACACCACTGCATGTTATAGCAGAAGGGCCCCCGCCCACGGGATAGGCTACCAAGCAGGCAGAGCACTGAGTAGGGCTCCCATAAGGCCTGCATTTGCAGGAAACAGCAGTTTAGAAAGGAAGGATGGGCCAGGACTGCCCAGAGGCTCTGAAAGACTGAACCCTTGGATTCACCTGGCTTACCATGAAGGGCCAGCTGGTGGCCTTGGCAGGAGCAGTATTAATAAGGTAGTGAAGCAGGAGCCAGTTTATACTGGGTAGAGGAGTGGATGGGGCATGAGGAGGGGTAGGAAGCTATGGGTCATGGTTTTTAGATTCCAGTGGGCATTCCAGTCCTCCAAGGACTTGTCAACCAACCAAATATTTTTAGAAAATTAGAATAATCAGTATTTTACTCATCATTATTTTTCATTAATATATATCTTTTTAAAATGATGTGTTAAGAGCAGGGCATGGTGGTACACACCTGGTGGCCCGCTCCCAGGGTTTCTAAGCCACTAGATGTTTGGAGGAGGAGGGTGTGCTAAGAATTTGCATTCCAAACAAGGTCTTTGCTCCTGCAGATGTAGGACCTATCTGGAGAACTGGAATATATCACTATTGCAAGATGTTTGCTAAACAGAAGATGGATGGTACTTAGAGGGGAATGTGGGTATAAGGCTTTGACGATGCCACCAAATTGATGTAAAAGGATCTGGAGGAGGAGGCAGTGGGCCCAGGCAGGGCCCTCAGTGGAGGGCATTCCCCATGAAGGCAAGAAGAGGCAGCTGACTGAGGCATGCAGTCAGCTGGGCCTTGTAACCAGAGGGGCACTAGGCAGGCTGGCAAGCACACATGGAAACCTCAAAAGTGCACAGGGCTATGTGATTCTTCCCAGCTGCCTCAGAGAGGGGTGGGAAACTCCGCCATCCTCGGCTTCATACCTCGAGCCTCCTTGCTACCATCACAGAATTGCAGCTTCATGCTGGGGAGTCTTGGCCAGCTTCCTTACCCTCCCTTTTGTCAGCTGTGACTCCTATTTCCAGAAGAGATGACTGGGTGGAAACATTCACAATCCCATGTGCCCTCCCTAGTGGAAAGTGGCAGAACTGGGCATGCTGCCCGCTCAGATTCCTTTGCTTTCCAACAATAAGAACCTTGTCCAGGAGCCCCACCCCTAGCTTTCCAAGTCCTCTGAATGCTAGAAGGAACTTTGATTTGAGTGTGACATTCTTTGATGAACAGAGGATACCAGAGGATAACAATACAGTTCTAAGACGTATGTGACACCATTCTCCAAAACTACTGGAAATTCTTTATGTTGAAATTTCTCTCATAGAATGTTGGTGAGAAGCATTGTAAGCATTTTAAGGTCAAAGCCTTGTCTTACGTCAGCTTGTGTTAGCTCAAAAACCTCTAGCTTGTAAGTGTTTATGCAAACATTATCCGCAGAAACAGCCCAGGCAAGTGTCTGTCTGTGTGGCCTCTCTCACGGCCCACCCCATGCGAGAGCAGGACAGCATCTGGTGATCAAGGGGCCATTGCAGCCCACAGGCCAATTCTATTTGACTCCATGCTCTAGGAGCACCTTTCAATTCCACAAGCATCTCCAGGAGTCCAGAAGTCAATGAAACCCATTACCATCCACAGAGGGAAGGCTGTACCACCAGCTGCCCCCTCCTCTGGGGTGGCCAATTCCCCCTACTAGACAGTGAGGAGCTGCCCCCCTTCACAGCACAAGCATCTCCCTGGGCAAGAAGGAGGTTAATTGTGTCCCCTTGTTAGGACAAATGGTTTGTAAATTGCCTATCAGTACTCATTTGGATAAAGAGAGGAAGACAGAGTGACAGAAGAATGAGGCAGTACCATGTGGGCTTTGTATGGGAGCAGGAGATGAGGCAGGTACTCCTGGGACTTCATTTTCCTTTTAGATGAGGCCTTGCTATGTTGCCCAGACTGGGCTGGAACTGCTGAGCTGAGGCGATCCTCCCACCTCAGCCTCCTGAGTAGCTGGGATTGTAGGCGTGTACCGCCACACATGTCTGAGAAGATATTTTTAATTGAGGGAGAAAAGCAACGCTTGATCAAGGATGTTCACATGGACCTATTCCCCTCTATGGATCGGTCACACGTTCCCTTTCGGCTTTTTTGGTAGTGATATTATTCTTCTCGGTGGTTCCAGACTGTATTCTGCAGCAAGTTCATAAGGAATGCATTTCTTTCTACAGCAGGGAAGTTATTGAGGATTTATCTGTTTGGCATTCCTGTTTAAATGACAAGATTATGTTCCAGGGACCATTTGCATCCATAAGTACTCCATGGAATAGAGAACCAGGGATTGGACAGAAGCCCCTCCCTCCTGGAACTAAGAGTCTGATGTGGTGATGGGACAGGGACAAATAAACTTCTTTGCTACCTCAGAGGGAGAATTAAGCCTGGCTTCTGGGTAGGACATTAACAAAGGAACATTAAGGCCTCTGTGTAAACAGAGGCCACAGCAAGTCAAAGGCACAGAGGTGGGATGGCCAGTAGCTGGTGTGGGAGTGTCAGATACACAAAGGAGGTCACCAAAATGGCCTGAGTACAGGTGTTACACCCTGATATCAAACTATGGAAGTGCCTTTGAGGATTGGTGCCTGGGTTTTATGACCCAACAGTGCTTGAGGCTAATTTGGTGATAGCATGGTTGGCAGAATTGAGCATGAGATTCTGGTGGTACAAGACCACCAACCCTGAGTCCTGAAAGTTATTAGTTACATGTTCAAAGGCAATGACCTCTACACTTTAAAGTCAGTGTCTTCAAAGGCTGCCTTGAGGATATTACTCACATTTTCCATGATGGCTGATAATTGCCCCCAAAAAACAGCTCTTCATAATTCTGCTTCTAGATAGATGACCTCACCCAGGAGTGAGGAACTCATTACAGAAATAGGGCAGGATTTCCTTACAGTGTTAGTGACAGAGCTATCTAATAGGAAGATGAAGGGGAACTTAACTGTTTTGCTTAAATACCAATTGATCTTTCTATTTCAAAATAGCGTATCTGAGAATTTCTAAGCCCCAGGTTAAGTTATACAAGTCCAGGAGTGTCCCAGTTTAAGTTATACATGCAGCCTCTCTTTCATGGGCCCTCTTACCTCCTTCAAGGAATTCTGTTTATGAGCCTTTCTCCCATAACTCAAATTTTAACTTAAGTTCCATGCCACAAATTTATTTCCTGTCCACTCACTTCTACTTTTCTAGTTTGTTGACAATGCTGCATGAAGTGAACAGCTATTTTCCCCACAGCTTTAGTGCAGCAAGGTGGCTTTTGACATCAGGGAAGACCAAATTCAAATTAAACCCTTGGCACTCTGCTTTCGAGAAGTGATAGATGTGCTCCCAGGAGCTGTCTCCTCTCAAAACTAAATTTTCTGGCTCTTGAATCCAGGGAGCCAGAGGGAAGTGAGTGCTGCTTCTGCAAAATATAAACGAATCCAATTTCCTCCTGACCTTGTCCCACTGTGTATTTTATTTCTCTTGTTTTATTTATATTTCTTTATTACCAGAAGCGCTCTCTCTCTCTCCATCTCTCCCTCTCTCCCTCTCCCTCCCTCCCCCCCCCCTCTCTCTCTCTCTTTCTTCCAGGCAGTAAGTTTCTAAGTTACCTTTCACCTCCACACACACAAAAATCAAATAGAAGATTAGATATGGGAAGAGCGTTATGGAATGAAACAGACCTTGAGGGCATTGTTCGTGTGTGTGTGTGTGTGTGTGTGTGTTGTGTGTGTGTAATTTAGTGGAAGATTCTGGCAGGGATTTCCAAAATTGGTTATTGGCACATAGTGATACAGTGAAAGAAAAAGGTGAATGTCAATGGTGATGTGAATTATTCCTCACCCGATTCCCTCCCCAAAAGTATGAGAGATCTATGAGGTTTCATGGGATGGGGTCCCAGGAAGCCTGTAGGCATCTCTCTCAGGCAGCTCTTTCTCTGGTCTTCCCTCTGTCTCCAACCCTGCTTCTAACCCCCCCGCGGGAAGCAGCTCACATCCTTTGTGTTGGTGCAGAGGCTGCAGCTGGAGCCACCTGCCTTAGCACTAGCCTGGTTTAACAAGGAAAGATGGAGAATATCAGCTATCTGATTGAAATGGCAGGGGATAAGGGAGGCAGAAATGTAATTACCTGAGCTGGAATCGGACCAAGCCACAGGGGCCCACCTCACCTTCCCCAGCCTCCTCTGGAGCTCATTATTTGCAAGTGTGTCCCCAAAGCAATTCTGAAATAACACAAGGAATCAGAAATTGTTTTCTGAGCTACCATAGAGGTGCACGGAGGTGCCCGTGTGCCTTGTGAGTCATGTTCTGCACATTCAAGCACAAGGTCAGTGAGGGGCCAGGATATCCTGGAGCAGAGATGGAACAGCTGTGCCCACCAACATGGGAACCATGCTGCACAGATGATGAACAGGGGACAGGGCAGGAGACTCAAGAGGCCTGTTCTATCCTCCTCCTGTTTCCTGAGGCCTCTCTGGGTAGAAAAGGCGTCAGTCCAAGAAGAAAACTGCCAAAGCTTGGAGACTATTGAACTTGAGCTGCCTAGCTACTTGCCACTAGGATAGGATGGCACTAGCAGTGTGAGATCACTACTGTGCTGCAGGGCTCACATTCAGACTGGCACACCAACCTATGTGAACCTGGACCTTGAGCCTGAATCTAGGCAGGGAGGGCAGCCTAAGAGCTACCTCTCCCTCCCCTGGCAAGAGACCAAAGGAAAGAGAGCATAGACTAGCTTGCAAGAGTCTGGAAGCTCATTTTGGATGTGACCATTTATCTAAGGCCCAGTCCGTGTCCATACCTTGCCAGCATGAAACATGATAAGTCCTGTGGCCTTATTTTTCCAAGAGTGGAAGCCAGGACGAGACAAAGCAAGTGAAAGAATTGCAGTAGAGCAAATGGATGGAATTGGAAAGCATTATGCTAAGTGAAGTAAGCCAATCCCAAAAAACCAAATGCCGAATGTTCTCTCTGATTAATGGATACTGATACATAAGGGGGTTGGGAATGGGGAACATAGGAGAAATGGAGGAACTCTGGACGCGGCATGGGGGAGGTGGGGGGCGGGAAAGGGGAATGGGTATAGTAAAGATGGTTGATTGAGATCGTCATCACTACCCTTGGTGCATGTATGAAGACACAATTGGTGTGACTATCTGGTTTGCAACCAGAGAAATGGAAAAACTGAGCTCTATATATGTACTATGACTTGAAATGCAATTAAATAAACTAATTTAAAAAAAAAAAGAATTGCAGTAGAAGCGAAGGCAGGGCCTGTCCCATGTCCCACAGTGACTCTGAAGGATCCTAGATGTCCTTTGTTGGTCCCAAACAGTGCCCTTCAGTGGTAGGTGAGCAGGTTCAGGGTGTGCCAGGGCTTGGAAGGTGCTCTTATTGCAAAAGGTCAGAGAAATAGGCTTTGACCTTGGCAAAGGCAACTTTAACACCCCCATCTCATGAATTTAGGGGAGAATCCCGGACATGTATGTACATGTCTCTTAATACTTCTGGCTAGGCGGTGAGTTTTAAAGCCAATCTGTATAGTCATCCCTCAGTATCCACAGGGGATTGGTTCCAGGGGATATGCCTCTCAGATACCAAAATCCACAGATACTCAACTCCCTTAGATAAAATGGTGTAATAATTACATGTAACCCGCATCCTCCCCCCATGGTTTTAATCATCTCTAGATTAGTTATGATGTCTAACACAACACCTGCTTGTTTTACTCACATGGATTCAGCATAGTACTTGATACATAGAAATTCAAGTTTTACTTATTGGAAATTTCTGGAATCTCCCCCTACTCCTGCATATTTTCATTCCACGGTTGGTTGAATCCATGGAATGGGTGGATACAGAGGGTCAACTGTGTTACTAGAGGCTGCTGTGGTATGTTCCCAAGCCCTGCTGATAACTCACCTTGATGCTTTATGTTTCTTGCTGAAGGTTACAAGCATTGATCACCAGGTGGCAGAGTCCAGCTCTGGAGACCCAAACACCACTGCTGGCTTCAGCACACCAGGTAATGTTAACTCTTAGTACCTGAAGCATTAAGTTTATATTTTTTGAGGATGTGTCTTTTTCTCCTGTTTTCTTCTCGCCTCTTCTTCTTACTCCTGCTCTCCATTTTTCACTCGTTACAGGGGTGGAACTTGCTACAGTCTTTCCCCTTAAGTACTACATAAATTCTCCACATTTTTCCTTTAACCTTCACCCAGTAAGTCAGTATTCCTGGGGAACCTCATGCTTTCTCCAGGAAGCACTCAGAGAGCACATAGGTCCAGCAGGTTTAGCTGCAGAACAGATAACTCTCACTAGGTAATTAACCACCATGTTGGACTGAGGTTGGGTTGAGATTCTTTTTATGGCCTGTGCATGTCCAGTGGCTCCAGGCTATTTCTCACTTTCACACCTTAGTTACAACATAATTCAGTAGGACATGATTGTGTGGGTCTATTTTGGGATTCTCTATCCTGTGTCTTTGATGTGTGTTTCTGCCCCTCTGCCAACTCCATACCATCTTCCTATTTGTAGCGCCCCGACTTCATCTTTCAAGTCAACATTGTTTTAGCTCTTCCAGGGTCTGTACTTTCCATTATAGATTTTAGAATCAGCTTATCTGTATCTTCAAAAATCCTTGTTGGGATTTCAATAAGAACTGCATCAAACCTCTAAAGCCATCTGGAGGGAGTTGATATCTTTCCTACACTGAGCCTTCAAATGTACAAAGTATGTCTCTAATCCTCATTTTGTAGTTTTCAACATACAAATCCTATTCGAGTTTTGTTAAGTATACAGTTGGGCATTGGTTCCAGGATCCCCCTTGGGTACCAAAATCCAAGGATTCTCAAGTCCCTAATTTAAATGGCGTAGTATTTACACATAACCTGTGCATGTTCTCCCAAATACTTTAAATCATTTCTAGACTACTTACCTAACCCAAATAAATTCTAATAAATAGTTGTTATACTGTATTGTCTAGGAACAAGAGAAAGAAGTCAATATGTATACAGTACAAAAAAAATTCAATCTATACTTGGTTGAATTCAGTAGGTAGACTTCATAGATACAGAGGATTGACTGTATACTTAAGTATTTCATTTTTTCAGAGTAATTGTAAATGATATTGTGTTTTTAATATTTTTTCTGCTTATACATTGTTCATCTGTGTGATTATGTGATATAGATGTGATTCATTCTTGTGTGATGACTTTGTATCTTGCCATCTTGTTAAACTTACTAGTTCTATCATTTTTTTTTGTAAATTTGAGGGTTTTTGTTCTTTTTACCTATTAAAACATGATGAGGAATGGATGCCGGCAAGGCCACAGGGAAGCCACTACCCATAGTGACTGGCATCCAATACATCAGCCTCCCATTTTTAGGGCTCTTTATCCAAAATACTTTGCCAAAAATGTTTATACTGTTAGATGTAATGATCTCAATTCTGGAACTGCCCTCGGGGAGTAATGCAAGCAAAGAGAAGTACAAATGAAGATGGTTGTTTACATTTTTCATAACAGTGAAAACTCTGGGGAACAATGAAACCCATTAATAAGAGTAAAAAAGCCCTGTTGCATATGATAAATACATTATTATACATCGATGAAGAAAATGCTTGTGGTCTTCTGTGTGAAAAATTAGAGGTCCACTAGGATTATGATGTCATCAAAGCAGGCCCACAACACAACTCCGGGTGAGAGTGGGCAAAACCGAGCGTCAAAGTCTCCAGCAGGAGCCTCTCTTGGACTGTTACCACAGGTTTATCAGTTTCTGGCAATTCTGTGTATTTAGAGTTAGGTCATATTTGTCCTAAGAAACTCAGTCAGTGGATTATCACTGATGCTAAGGGAATTGAGATCAAGAAGAATCAGCTGGCATGAATGTAATTAACAGTTTTGAAATGGAGTTTAGATTGGGTTAATAAATACAGTTTCTGGGTTTGAAATTTTCTAATGACACAGAATGTGTTTTTTTCTTCCCTCTCCCTTCCTCTCTCCCTCCCCCTTTCCCTCCCCCTTTCCCTCTCCTTCATGATCTATTCATCTTTGAGCACTTGCTCAATTATGTCCTGGAATAAATTCCTGGAAGTGAAATTGCTGAGTCCAAGGGAGTATGTATTTTAGATTTTAATATGTTAGCTAAAGTATTCTGGAAAGGTCATTTTACTAGTTTACATATCCACCGACAGCATATGAGGCCCAGGACATGGTCACTCCTGATGACCATTGTCACCCTTTCAGGTAAAAGACCCACACACAATTTCCGTGTTTATAATTTTTTATGTTTATTGCCCAGGCACACGTCTGATTTTGATTGATATTTTTCTCTTGCAGTGTTTTTATTTTTGTAGATTTATAAGAAAAAACATTTGTTAAATGCAGACATGAGAAAACGTGAAGGCTCACACCTTTCCTATTTGTGACAGGTGTACCTCTTCAGTTTCTGCTTTATTTTTCCCCCTGTTATTGACACCCTGTTCTATATGCAAGTTCCCAGTTTTAGTTTTGTTTTCAAGTTTTTCCTTCAGGTTTCTATCCTGTTACAAATCCTCCACTCCAAGGCTATAGATTTGTTTTCATATGTTTTCTTCTACTATTTTTATAGTATCTTTAAAAGAAAAAGATTAATCTTCCTGAAGATTTTTTTATACAATGTGGGGGTACTGTTCATATTTTTCTATTTTCCCAAATGGACTACTAATTGTCCCCAACCATTTATCGAGAGGGTAGCAGTGGTAAGCAAGAGTACTCTAGAATCTTCCAGCTGGCTCCACATCTTGTGGTTATATGACCTCTTGACTTCCATCTCTAAGCCCATGTCTTTCTATGGAATGGGGATAACCTGGATTTGCTTCATAAGTGGGCAGTGGGGACTAAGCAGGAGATTAGCCCCCAAAAGGGTTTATGGCCCCAAAAGCCACAGCAAGGGGCAAGGTTATAGATAATCAGAGAACATGGAGCATGCAGAAACAGAAGCCTCCCATATGTCCTGGTCAGGACCCACAGAGAAGAGTGAAAGGAACAGACTCTCAAAAGCCTCCCAGGAGGAATCTAGGCTGTTGTGACACAAACCATGTGTTTCTAAGCAGGCTGTGCACCTTGTCTATGTATTCCAATGCTGAGAGGGAGCCTTGGAAGCAGCTGGTAATTCAAAAAGAATGTAGAGCTGGGCATGGTGGTGCACCTGTAATACCAGCAGCTTGGGAAGCCAAGGCAGGAGGATCACAAGTTCAAAGCCAGCCTCAGCAATTAAGTGAGCCCCTAAGCAATTTAGTGAGACCATCTCAAAAAAAAAAAAGTTTAAAAAGGGCTGGGGATATGGCTCAGTGGTTAAATGCCCCTGGGTTCAAGCCCCAGTGAAAGGTAGATCAGCACTACTTTGTCTTTCATGTTTTTGCAGGTCCTTGGTGGGGGAGGGGTTCTTGAGAACACAGACTCTGATCTGCCCCCCCCCCGCCACTCCCATGCCAGACTTGGAGTGGTAAGGGGAAGAAGCCCAGATCTGACTGACATTGCTTGTCCAGAATAGCAATTCTCAGTTTAAAGGGCATCCACTTTCCACAGAGGGTCTATTCTCACCTGGATAGCCAGGCTCACCTCCACAGTCTCTGATTCTATCTGGCTCCAAGTTTGAATTTCTTTCTTTCTTATTTTTGTTAGTTTTTTGGCTTTTTGTTTGTTTGTTTTGGCATTGTGCTGGGGATGGAACCCAAGGCCTCACACATGCTAGGCAAGTGCCCTATCCCTTAGCTGCACCCCCAGCTCCAAGGTTGCAAGTTTGACTTGTCCCCAGGTAAGGTTGAAGCTGCTGACCTAGGGCTCTCTTTGAGAACCAAGGTAGATATCATGTGGGTTGGGTTTATCCTGCCTACATGACCCAGGGATTGCATTTCAGGTCCCAGGTTGCACCTCCTATCTGAAGTGGGCAGATTCTCAGGCAACCAGGGCCTGGCTGGCATACAAGGTCTCTCTCAGAATTCTCACTCTTCTGCAGACCCTGCTCATCAAGCATCCTTGTGACCCGAGTATCTGAACTTTGATTTCTAGTCTCTTGTGGGGTGTGGAGGCCTTGATTACCTACAGTCCCATTTCTGGAATGCTCCTGGAAAAGTCATCTGGTACTTCGAACCTTTCAACATCAGACAGCAGCATTTTACAACCTGGTCCAGTGTTTCCATGATTCTAAGATTTCAGAGTTTATTTAGGTTTGGGGTTTAAATGGCAGACACTATCCCTGTCAGGGTGGCTCTGTGGTCACTTGCCTTAATGCTGTGCTCATTCTTTTATAGTGCCAGCCAGCAGCACGAGCCTTCCAACATCAGAGGGAGCAACCTCACTGGGTCCAAGCCACACATCCCCCGACGACACTGCAGGCACCTCACTGCCCCTGCCAACTACCCCAGGCCCTCTGGAGGCTACAGGTGTGAGCATGCAGGCCCAGCCAAGTCCTGGGCGTGTGGCCCGCTCTGCCAGTGACCCTACCTCCTGTGCATCCAGTGAGGCAGGTATGGCTGGTCAAGCCCATCTGTGTCCCCAGGGTGTGTCCTGGACACTGAAGGTCTCATGACCTCTGAAAGTCAAGACCCAGCTCTGGAAAGCTGGGGAACATGGTCTGGATATCTGAGACCCTAGCTGAGTGTGGGTGGTGATAGCCTGAGGGCCTCTGTTGTGTCCACCAAGGCAGAGGAGGAAGGATGTGAGAGCTTGGAAAGATGGGAACTCACTAGCAGTCATCCACTCTGGGGTTAGCTATGAGGGCTCACACATGCTCCAGGGTCCAGGAAGGGCCAAAGTTCAGGCTAGGATAGGTGACCACAGGTGAAGTCTATGAGTCGGTGGCATGTCTTCTGCCTAGAGTCTGAAGCAGACTCAGGTTTGTTCTCAGCAGCGCTTTAGGGCCCCCTCGGCAACCCTTCATGTTCAGTCTGGATTGTGTGTGGAGTCCCTGTATAACTGTGTGAGTGGGCACTAGCCTGGGCCATAGGACTGGCATCATAGTCCCTGTGTCCAGCAGCCCCAGAATTTGCATTTCACAAAAACTCCCTCAGCAGTCTCGTGTCCCCTGATGTGGGAGAACTCATGTCCATCCTTGTTGCTATGGGAAGGGCTGCATAATTTCTGCCAGTAAAGATCAGCGTGCCTTTTGATTATGGTTCCATCACAGTTGGGAGATTTTCACAAAGTGGATGTGAAAGAACCCTGAAGAAGTCCCAGTGTGACTGCTCCTGTCTCATCTTAGTGGTCTAATCCAGTGGACCCCCAAATAGCCTAGAGTCCAGCCAGCCAGGGAAGAATGAAATCCTGAAAAGGAACCAGGAATCCACAACAGCCAACTTCCTGGAAGCACCCTGGAAGCCTCCTGGAAGCATTTCCTGCTTGAAATGCTTCATTTTTCACCTGCAGACTTTTGAACTGGATTCCCTCCACCTCTCTTTATCCTTCCCTCCCACATGCACTCGCTGGCTCACATACAGAAAGTTCCATCTGAATTTCCTGAACAAGTCCAGCTCTGCTAGTTCATTCAGAGCTTCTCAGCTTCCCTCTGCTCTGTGAGGATCAACACCTGAGCCTCCACATCCACAGTCACCCACGGAGGAATGAGGGAATATCCTATGCACGTGGAGGGGCTCAGGGGTAGGTTCTGTGGCCCTCTGCTGGCTTCCTTTGGCCTGTTCCCCCTCAGTGAAATTAATGCTCTACAAATCATGACATTCAAGCCATGCGGATGAGGGCAAATGCGATCACCATTTCTTTCCTACATCCCGCACACCAGCCTGTTGCTTCTGGCTCCTCTCGGCCATATGAGACCGTATCTATTCCACAGGATGAAGGCACGAGCCTTCCAGGTCCCGGGGGAACCTCAGATTCAGAGGGAATTCTGATGAAGGGTTCAGGGCTCATGTGATGCCAGTTGAAGTTCCCGAGTGGGACCTGGACACCGCCGGAGCCACAGTGGGCCTGGTGAGATGCAAGGCTGCTCCCCTTTCATCCGTGGACTGGTTTGTTTCTGCTTGTCTGGCATCTAAAATATATGTGTTAGCCACAGGCAGGCTGTGATAGTTTTATCAATAATTCCTTTTTCCCTTTCATGTGTTAACTCGATTCTCTTCTGGTTAAGATGCCTCTTCACACTCGGCCTCGTGCAGCCAGGACCTTGAAACAAGACTGTCTCGGGCTGCTCTGGGGACAGGTAAGGTGCTGCTTTTCTGAAATGCTTGACATCCACCATTGTGAGGTGGGGGTGTGACTTAGCTGCACTGGGTCCTTAGCTGCATTCAGTTCAGCTTCTGTCATTTTCACCCAGGAATGCATTTCCAACTTCATCTCTCTCTCTCTCTCTCTTCTCTCAGTGCAGCTATATCAGGAGCTAGAACTAATTTATCATGCATATGGCTGCTTATTTTACTACATTAATGACATTTTTAGGGAGTTGATTTGGAGGATTTTTACACTTTCTCATGTTTAATTCCTGGGCGTACACATTGCCTTCCAAAAGACCCCAGAACAGGCCATCCAGAATGTGTCTACTTGGAGTGACACAGAGCACGCTGGTCAAGTTGGGCCTTGATGTGCATCTTCATGAGTAGATCTCAGCTGACTGCCTGGGCCTGGCTTTGTCTCAGGTGCCATCTGACCCATGGTTATTCTATGTATGATGCATCGTAGCTGGCAGTTAGCCCTGTGGGGAGCTGGAGCCATTTTTCCAGCCCCTGACCTGGTGGGCAATAGGGAAGGACCCTGGGTAGTGGCTGCTCTCTGTGACTAACATGGTGGAGGGGGTCTCATTGCCTCTCTACCATTCCTCAGCTCTGATTTTAAGGCAGACCCTGTGTCTAGGTACCACAGTTCTGGCCCAGCAAGTGATCAGACCTACAGGGAAAGGTCATGGAGCTGGGGAATGCTGAGAAGGGCATTGGCTTAGGAATTGTGGCCGCGAGGCAAACAAGGCCGGTCTTTGCCCAGTACCTGCCCTTCCTCTCCCTGGCTTACCTTGTAGTTTGGCTCCCATCCCTAGTCCTTCAGCTCTGGGAGGCTGCAGCCCTCAAGGTTAACACCAGTTTAACTCTGGGCTGAGAGGGGAGAGAGGGACAGGGGAAGCAGGGGCAGGCCCAGATGCCAGTTCAGAAACAAGAAACCCAGCAACAAGCTTGTCCACGGCATGATTCTAATGCTTTCTAAAGAACTCAACAGATACCTTTTGTTGGTTTTGTTTCTGCTTGTTTTCAAATTGCATCTTTTCCCTTGATTTTTAGTTTCCACATCTCGTTCACTCATGGCTACCTATCAGTACCAGCTGTCACCATCCAGGGACCCAGGGACCTGGAAAAATGACCAAGAGACAAAGTCAGAGGCCTTACATACGGTCTCCAAAGTGCAGCCACACTCTTTAGTGGACAGCAAGGCCTATGCAGACACCAGGGTTTTGGTGGCTAAGTTTTTGGAACACTCGCACTGTGCCCTCCCTCCAGAGGTGCGGCATGTGGTGGGCACCATCCGCTCGGCAGTCACCTCTGAGGAGCACCCGGTGGAGGAGGCCATCTTCGGTGCTGGAGTCCTGGATCAGCTATGAAGCAACCAGAAGTCTGGACAGGACACTGATGGAACTGGTGTTAAGCACAGCCTTTTCTTGCCAGAAGATACCATCTTGACTGAGAGGGGCCTTCAGCCCAGCTTGGCAGAGGACAAATGGAGAACACCCAGGAGTATCCATGTGCTCCAGTGGGCAACTGTTATTCCTTCTCTAGAGGTGGCTCTGATCAATGGTCTTCTTGGGAACTGCATTTGCTACCTATTCCAGTACTTCAGAATGATGATTCTCTTGTGTCTTTAGCGAACTTTGGTTTCATTGGGCATCTAGCACCTTGAACTGACCAGCATTATGTGAATGCCAGTACAGTGACAGGTGACACTCATGTCACTTAGAGACACTACATATCCTGAAGTCAGGGCCATAAAATCAGATTCTTCTCCACCCCTAACATAGTTTAATATTCAGTGGATAGAGGATGTCATCCAGTAATGGGACTATTTTCCCATGTGGTCCGTATCTCTCTTTAATGAAACCTTTATCCTATTATGACCTGTTATTTCCTTTAAAAGGAAATAGTACCTTGAGCCCAACTCTTTGACCACAGGGCTACAGAGCTGTTGTGCAAATACATAGTGATGGGGTTCACCATGGCCCTGCCACCCCTGTGAAGCAGGAGGATATTGCAAGGGTGTTGAGGCACCTGCCATTTCCTTGTCTCCTGGGCCCCTCAGCTGGGCCTCCGTCTGCAGGCTGCCATCCCCACTTTCTCCCTAGGCTCCCCTTTCTCCATGGTCTCCTGTCCTTAAACAGAGTCAACCAATAACAATAAGCACCTTCCCCTTGTATCTAAGCTCACCTGATTGACCTGGATGGGGCACAGGGGCCCTTTTATCCAGGGTGTGTATACCTCCTGCTAAGGCAGGACTCTCATGACCCAGAGCCATCCCTCCCCCAGCCAGGTGGCAGCAGGCACATTTGCATTGGAGAATAGATTGTGAATCACTTATTTCCATGAGGGCTCTCACTGTGTTGGTCATGCAGAAGCAAGCAAGCCCAGTTTGGGTCCAACTCGATTGCCTTTGGCCAATTTGGGCACCTTTGATTTTCTTGCCCCACCCCTGCCCCTTTTTTTCTGGCGACATCAGCTGCAGTCACTTCCCAGCAATGTCCCTAGAGCAATGCTACAGGAACTTTCTGTAGTGCAGGAAACACCTGTACCCTGACCATACGAAACAGCAGTCATTAGCACAGAGAGCTGTTGAATCCCCCAACTGTGGCCAGTGGTTCCTGCTTTGGGCAAAAACCTTACCTTTGTGCCTGGTACAACAGGTGCACGGGATGGACCAGGGGGTACCCACTATTGCTCAGTGCCTGGCTAGGGGGCTCGTGATGCTCTGCCCTGTTCTGCATGGCCTTTGCCTGTCATTGAGCTCCTCCTCAACATTCCCCCTCCCATCCCTCAGCCTCTAGTTCTACTTCATCCAATGTGCTAGGAGCACTTCTCTGTGTCTGGAAGTGGGGCAGGGGTGGAAGGAGGGTTCCAGCTGAAGTATGATATAGGAACCCCCCAGCTGGGGTCAGCTGCTGATGGTCTGTTTGCTTTACCAATGTCCCTGATTGCTGCTTCCCTGAAGTTACAGAGCTCAAAATATATAAATCCGGCCTTTTGACGGCAATCTTCCTTTTCCACAAGAGACATACTAGAGATGAATTTATGAGCACTTTATTCAGACTATGAAATGGGAAATCTTTCCTAATTTTTCTCAAGTGAAGGCTTTTGAAGTCCCCAAAAGCAAGTCTCTTTGCAGGTAAAGTTAATTGATAGGTTTTCAGAATGGCTTCCCCTGAGCCCATGGGCAAAGCATTTACATCTTGATGTCTTAGCCCAGGAATAGCAGTATTTTCATTGTCTCTGAGGTGAACCAAAGCACAGCCAGCTGCAGAGGGGTTGCCTGCTTCCAGGGCAGGCAGTGGGGAATGAGGGGATCTACACAGCAGTGTCCCTGAGCCACGACACTGGCTGGGATAAACCATATGGACCTCAGACCTGACTACAGTCTGACTGAGGCCAAGACTACTTCCTAAGACACTGACTCAAGCTCTGGGGTATTTTTATTGTGTGGCCAGGGGACAAGTCACCCTGGTGTTCTGTGTCCTTCACTTTGCCTCTCTGCAGCAGGGCCTTATCATTTGTAGTTGAGGCTCCTGCCTCAGGCTGTGCCTCACCTCAAGCATAGGCTGATGCTACAGCCCTAAAACCTTCAGTCCCGGCCATTGTCCATCAAGTGCCATCCTCACACATAGCCAGCCACTCCTGCTTAGTTGTGTATTTGCTGTGATAGCAACTCTATCTTGTGAATAAAGAAACTGTGTCCAACTGGATGCCACTTGGCAAAAACCTTCTGCCTCATGGAAACAAACCTGTTAGAGGTGATGGGCCCTCGTTGGCCCATCCCCTCAAAGCCAGGTTGGCCCACATGAGCACTGGGAAGGCCAGAGCTCCAGGTTTCCAGGAAAGATCCCCAGAGGGCACAGTGGCTGGGAAGAGCCACTAGGGAATGTGCTAGCCACTTCAGCTCTGGCCTGCTGACCCCGACTCAGCAACATCCTGGTGCTAGGAGCTCCAGCAGCAGGCCCCCAGGGCTCCAGGCAGCTTGTGGGCTCCCAGCCAACGCGAGAGCTGGCTTCCTGCCTCTTGCTTGTGTGTCCTTCCCATCTGGAAGCTTATTCTCATGTTTCCTGTTTTGGTATCTAGAACAGGCCTGAATAGCTGTTTTAGAAGTTACTTTCCCCACTCCAGTATGGCTGAGTCCTAGGCAGAAACCCAAAGGAGGCTAGAGGCTGTTAGGACACCACCTTTAACCCTGGCCTAGGGGGTGTGAGGATGATGAGGCGGGCAAACTTTAGACCCCAACTGTATGGCTAACAAGGTGGGGGGCATCTTTCACAAGCACTCAAGGCCTCCTTGAGCTGGTGATAACCACACAAATTCTTGTAACAAACCGTGATGTAACAGAAAACTTACTTCAGATGGATGTTCGTTTTCTTCCTCCTCTGCTGTTATCAACTCACAGATGCTGCTAAGGCAGAATTTATAGAAAATTGTTTTCAAGCCACCAGAGACCTGTTTGTACAACTCAAAAGGTTGTATTTATTTAATGTACCTCAAGGTGTTTTAATAATGATCAGTGTTTTAATAAAAAGTATTTCTGGCCTCTGTGTCTCTGAGGTCTAATTGAGACAGAGATAGGCTGAGGGCGGTGTGCACCACTGACCAAGAACAGGGTCCAAGAGCAGGGTGAGGGCTCCCTGCCAGCTGCTGGGGAGTGGGAGGCACCCAGAGCTGCCCAGCTGTACTTCCCAGGAGCCCCCTGCAGAGTCTGAGCTGCAGGAGCTCAGGAGGAAAAGGCAGCCCCCCTGCGCCCCATGCATGCACACCCTGTCCACACTGACCCACGGCTGCTGCTGCTTTGTGGAAGCAACACCTGAGGGCTTCTGGGAGGAATGCAAGCCTGTGGCTCAAAGGTTTTTTTTTTTCTTTTTCTACTACTTCTTTTTTTTTTTGAATGTGTATCATTTTGGTGGGGGTTGTGCCCCCATATCATTTGCTAGCCATAGCCTTCCTCTCTCGAGCCCATCACATGCCTTGTCCTGGGCACTGCAGTAATGTTCCCTTGGGCTTCCTGAGCTGTGATCCCTTTCCTGCTTCTCCCCAGGTGATGATGGTTCTTTGCATTCCCCAAGGATGGTGCTATTCCTGGCTAGCATTTTTTTCCTTGGCACATAGCTTTGTACTCTTCAGCCATCCTTTCTAATAGAGTTCCCTACTGAACACTTTTCTTTGACTCTACCATGCATCCTTTCTTAAAGAAGGTCTGGAGCTAGAGTTTACTTTGAAGTACTGTTTCTTACATGCCCTGATGGCCAAGGAATAGCTTAATGGAGCGCTTAGCTCACATCCCTCAGGTGGCCTGGTGGGAACAAGTGCTTGTTCTCTCCCAGGACCCCAGGCCACGAAGGTGCTTGGTAAGTAGCTCACATCAGTAAAGTATGCACTGCTGTGAGCAGGCCAGAGAAGGGGTCCTGTTTGCCAAGGTCCCCAGTGCTGGAATCCCCTCCCTGGGCTTTCTTACTAAAGCCCAAGTTCACCTCACAGCCTCTCCATGCCAGATGATACCAGGACCATACCACAGAGAAAAGTATATGATAGGGGAACTGCCTGAGTCCTGTTAGTACTCTAGATAGGCTGTATAAATAGGGGACTGGGAGTAGTGTTTCAACACCCAGTCATGTGTGCATGAACACGTGTGTATACCTCTCCTGGAGGCAGCTGATATTTAAATCTGGAGAAGCCCACGTCTCCATCTCCCTCTTATTCAATTAGTCAATAGTCTGTGGCCATGTCTTTCACCTGGGGCAGGTGGGTAGAGAACCCAAAGCAGGCCCGGTGAACTGTCACCACTGCTGACATTTCCAGGTGCTACAGGCCCACCTGAGAGCTGATGACCTGAGCATCCATCCGCTGACCTCATGGGCAAGATCTCCCAAGACCCCAGATTGGGCAGGGATGCTGTCACCACATGGCAGACCTGTAGAGCCACTCACTGGAAAGTAAGGATCAGAGGCCAGTTGGACACTCGTTGCTCAGTGAACACACCAGCCACACAAAGAGCTTCCATCATGACTTCAGGTTTATTAGTGAGATGCACGAAGTCTTCCTAAGGTCAGCTGCATGCAACACACAGGTTACTCCTCAAATACAGTAATCCTAAAGCTTTAGTTACTGCGTGGTAAGGCTTCTTAAGTCACAGTGTATTCTTCAAGGCCTGGGCCAAAAAAAGAGACTTCCAGACAAAATGACATCAGTTAACATTGATCTCTAATGAACCAAACCAGATGATGTGTTCCTTCACATACACACACTCTAATACTGCTCATGGCGGGGGCGCCTCGCTTGCCACATGATTAGCACTCACGGCTGATTGCCTAGGAAGGGCAGAGGTGGAGTTTTCTGGTGGGTTTGGACTGTTGGAGAGGAGCGTATATGGATGTAGTGTGTGTAAATAGATTTTAAATAGGGGGCAGACGCCTCTGCCACTGTCCTTGCCCCTGGCAGGATGGTGAGCGTATTCCCACCCGGTGGGGAGCCCTGCTATAAAGAAGCGTTCAGGAGGGTGGGTGCCCAGATAAGTTCACAGAGACTCAAGTGACTCAGAACAGGGAAGGACAGGAGAAGCAGGTATGGTCACCAGATATGGGAAACCCCTAAACTTCTAAAGAACAGCTTGCCCAAATAAAAGTCCAAATGGTAACATTTTCTAAATAAATATGGAGTTTTGATGTTGTGACCATCATCCTTTATTTAACTCAGGAACATCTCCTTTCCGGGTAAATACTTACAATTGATTACATGTTCCCAAACTTTCAGTGCAAGTCACATCCTGGGAGCCGGGGCTGCCCACGTTCCTGTGGAAGCAGCAGCAGAGTCAGCTGTGTGGGCTCTTCAGGGCTCCTGCAGCACCCCAGATGTCCCAACCAAGGGGGAGGAAAGGGCTGCCTGCCACAATTTGCAGGCGCTGTGTCCCTCAGAGGCCTCCCTTTGTGGCCGCATGGGTGACACCATGTTTGTGTTCTACAACTTCAGGGAAGAAAGACACACGCTCTATATCACACAGAGGTACCCACGAACACTCCTGCCAGTCGCAATGAGAAAACAGTTCAGAATGTGGCAAAATACTTGAATGTTTTACAAAGGTTTGTTCCTGCAACTCTCCTTTGATAAAAAAATGTACCCCTTTTGGCAAAAAACAAAAACAAAAACCAAAAAATCAAACAAAAACAACTGGGAGGTAAGGGCACACCCTTCAGGGGCCAGTGTTCCTGGCTGGGCTGTGGGGTCAGGGGGCAGGGCTTTGTCCTGGCTTCCTGCTTTTCTGGGTCCAGATGAGCCTGCCTGGTGACCCTGGCTCCGTGGCAAAGGCTGGGTGGGCCTAGATGTACAGCGGGGTCTCCTGGCCCGTGAGGAGCCTGAACATGGCGGCAGGCATGGTCTTCATGTGAATCTGTCAACAGAGACAGGAGAATGAGCTGCTCACTCCTTTCCCAAATTTGCTCCCCTCAGTGCAGTCAAGTGAAATCGAATGACAGATCATGAAAATCCCCCAAGAGCCTTCTGTTTAGAATGCCAGTGTCTTAGAGTAAAGGAAGAAGAGTGTCTGTGCAGATGGATCTGGGTTCCCCATCCCTGTCTTCAGATGGTTGTATGCACAGTCAAGTGCCAGTTTTCCTTTCAGCTCAAGCTGACACCAGGAAGGTGAAAAACTGGACTTTAAATGGTGTCTGCAGTTTGCCTACTTAGCTGAGGGCAGGCTGGGCCATCCTCAGGAACTGCAAGGCGTGCACTGTGCTTCAGTTAGGAGGAGACCAAGACAGGGGAGACACACAAAGCTGACACCTGCTAGGCCGGTGTTCTGGAGGGCTGGGGACTGGCTCGCTGGGGAGCAGGATGCCCTCAGATCTCCATCCCTTCAGAATCCCTTAATGAATAACCCTCAGTGCCTGGCCTCCACTTCCTGGCTCCAAACAGGACGGGCACATAAAAAGTACGGCATGAGGCTTCTCTCCAGGGACACCAACCCCATAATCCTGAGGGCACTGGAAGGAAGGCTTGTCCCGGGTGGTAAATACTACGCCACTGGAAGTAAGAAGGTGAGCTCTGTTTATGCCTTTTCCACTCAG
This sequence comes from Xerus rutilus, assembly GCA_028644305.1. Taxonomy (NCBI): domain Eukaryota; kingdom Metazoa; phylum Chordata; class Mammalia; order Rodentia; family Sciuridae; genus Xerus; species Xerus rutilus. The sequence continues at coordinate 116,104,688 of CM053401.1, read as the reverse complement.
CTCACTGCTCCAGCCCTGTCCAGCCCAGCGCTGTGCTGGGCTCCAGCCTGGGGGTCTGCCTTGCCCACTGCCTCTATGGGTAGGTCTTGTTTCTGAAAGATCTAGCTGGCAGGGGTGCTGCTGGCCTCTGCCCATGCCCAGTGCCCAGGGAGAGGCTGCCAGGAGGTAGCAACTGCTCCTGCCCAGGTCTGGCCTTCCTCAGGCAAACAGGCTCAGGCCCTGAGGTCTGACCAATGCAAACAGGTAAAACTTGCAGATAAGATTTTCCCACTCTTGCCCCTTCAACATTTGTCTGATGCATTCAGATTTTGGCTTTTCCATCATCCCAGGAAGGCTTCTTCCATCAGAAGATTCATTCTGGGTAATTCTTCACTCTGAAACCCACCCCAAGGGCCCCAAAGTCTTGTTTATCAGTGGCTAATTTTCCAAACGTGCTCAGGCATGATGGCAAACGCAGGCAGGCGCTTTAATTTCCCAGCTCAGCCAGCAGGTCTGAGGCCGGGTGGGGGTGATGGGACTCTAGCACCCTCGCAGCCCGCTCTCCTGCCTCTTTGAAAATCAGTCCATCTTGGGTGTGAGGAGTGGGAATCATTCCTCACAGCTCCCAGCCCGGCTTCTCCTCTGGATTGATTTCTCTGTGGGTGTGAGGCTGATTGCTCCCATGTGGGCAGCCATTTCCGAGTGCCTACTTAGGAAAATTGGATTTTCCTTTCTTGGAAGCCATTTGTAAAAGGAAGTTAATGGCAGCTCCCCAGCCTCTCTCTTTCTTCAGCCATCACCACCACCAATCTCGGGGAAAATGTGCCTCCTCCCCTGGCCTTAGCAGTTTCACAAAATACTGAGTGTCCTGAGGTAGCCCAGGAGACGGGATCTGAGGGGTGATCTGGAAACAGCCCACCTTCCCCACTCACACTGCACAATGAAGTCCAGGCCCTCTGCCCCACACGGCCACCCAGGGAGCACCACAGTCCAACCAGAGTCTGGCCAGACCCCCTCAGTATGCAACCCAGACTCTGCCTGGGCCCTCTCCTCACTTATCTTTCCAGCTTTTCTTGGCCTCACCCTCTGGGCCGTCACCCACACCTCTCCCAGAGAGACCATCACCTGTTCAATGACTGCCTTCACAGGTCCACTCACACTCGTAAACTCACACAACATGAACACCCAAACTCACAGAGACCCTGCCAAAAACACACCTCACCTACTCACAGACACACTAACACCCACACCCACACTCTCATATATACTAGTACACACACACTCACGCACATACACTCACATACACATTGTCACACACATATTCACACACCCTCACACACACACTCACCCACATTCATGCACGTCCCTGTGCCACACCCACAATGAGAAGGCCCACTTCCCATGTGCTGTGGTTTCTCTCACGCTGGCCTCCCGCTCCTCACACTAAGAGATGTTGCTCACTTGTGAGCCTCTTGAGGACAGCTGTGCCCCTCCCCTGGTACCCTTGACCATCCTCCTGATGCCATGGAAATGACGCCAGAAAGAACTAGACTAGGAAAAGGTTCCAAGTTGGCAGGAAGGAAAGGGCTGAGCAGCCTTGCTCTGAGAGGGCAGGCAGCAGGCAGGGGGCAAATGCAATGTCACAGTGATCCGAGTCTCATGCCCTGGAAGGCTGTCCCAGCAGAGGACGGGGGTTCCAAACTGCACGTGAAGGATTCAGTTCCAGAAACTGTGCAAAGGAGCTCCACCCAGCAGCCTTATCTGACCTCCTGTCTGTTGAGAGACGGTCAGCTGCTTTGTTCAACTGAGCCAGAAGGAACGGCCATGCACCGTCTACCACTCTGCTCATCCTTGTTAAAGGCACTGGGAGGGTGGCAGACAGTTCGGCCCGCTCAACAGATGCCCAGTGGCCCCTGGAGAAGGGGTGGCTCTCAGAGGTCAAGGTGGGAAGCACACACGAGCCAGTAAACAGAGGTACATCTGAAGTCCCAGTAGGGTCTCCTTGTCCCAAGAAGGGTAGATTTCCCCTGGGTGGGGACCAATGGTTTTCCCAAGCACATCATGTATCCCCTAATGTAGCCCATGGGGTGAGATATTGGTCATGGAAGAAGTATAGGCCAAGATACCCCTAGATTCTGGTTCTGGCCACAAGACAATGACAAGGGATGGAAGGGAGACGGGCACAGTCTTACCTCTCCAACAGAGTTGGACAGAGCTTGAACTATCTTCTCATGGGCTGTGGCCACCACACTCTGCCCATTGATCTCGATGATGCGGTGGCCAACACGAACGCCACCTCGTTCAGCGATGCCCCCTCTCATGAGGCTGCAGATCTGAGCAGACATGGTTGGGTCAGCAGACACATTCCCACCACATCCCCAGGGGCTCCACCATGTCCCCAAAGATAGGAAAAGAGAAATTACTTATGCAGAGAGATCAGCCTTAGTTGGCAAATACTTCTACATGCAATTCCCTGACTCATGAAGGGACATTTAAGATTTGGAATATGTTAAAAGAGAGAGAGAGAGAGAGGCAAAGCTGTGGTGTGAGTGGGGGACCACCCAGGTCTTCTAGTCTCCCAAGGTGGCATCTGTGGCCTTTGCTCCTGGTGTTAGCAGAGGGGGGAGGGCCAGTGATGTGCACAGTTGGTACAGGTTCTGGATGATTCTCTGCCAGCTGCACCCTAGCCATCTTTCAGGGGAAGGCAATCCCATTCCCACCTCCTGAGGAAGACGGAGGTGATAAACTCACAAGCTGACAATTGGAGTTTGGGAAACTGACTGAAGTCTTCCATTGAAAATTTCGTCTCCATTAAAAGTTCATCTTCATTAAAAATCCAGGCATTAGAAAGATGAGCATTCATGGAACACCAGAGGGAGAACAGTCCCTGGAGGGTGAGGCCCGTAGGCTCACTGGAGAAGGGAGGATGAGAGGGAAGAGGGGGCTACACCCGAAAGCATGCTTAGCCCCTGCGGAGCCCATGAAAGGCTCAGGAATGAAAGTGACACCACGGAAGGAGGGGCTGAAGTCCTGGGACTGGCACCCCGTTCAGCCCCAGCTAGAGACTCAGCGAGGTGGGGCAGGGAGCAGAAACGGTGCCCGGCCTCCCTCCACTGCCAGCTGTTTACAGGGGCCAGGGATATTAATACCCTGACATCCAGGCAGAATGAGGGCAGATAGGCAGCAGCCTCCCTGGAGCAGAGTCCTGAGAGCAGCCACACTACACTTGGTGGTTTCTCTTGTCCATCCCCTGCCCCTGCCCCAACCCAGACATCTCAGTCAGCATGAGTGAACCCTCAGAAGCCCCTTCTATCCACTTGGCACACTACACAGGGACAGTGCCCAGCCCCATGCCCAGCACTGTCTTGGCATCACTGCACAGGGCTGTGTGTTTGCAGATGAGGAAGGTGGGGCCCAGAGGCAAGTGCTAGAGATAGAGATCCAGGCAGGCATGACTTGTCCTCACTTGCCTAGGGACCCACATGACATCATCTGAAAGCCTCAGTGAATCCATCATGGCTTTCTGTCCTTCGATTTCCTCTATCTGGGAACCCCAATAGCCCAGCTATCAGCTTGTTAGTGTTTTTGTGACTTTTGACAGGTCCTTATATTTAAAAGACAAGAAACCATGTCCCAGGACCAAGCAAGGTGCTTCTGGTCAGCACCCTAAAAGGTCAAGGGTCAGCTGCTGACAAGAGATGCTGGTGTGGATGCTGGAAGATCTCAGGCCAGAAGGCTAGGCCCTTTCAATCCATGGAAAGCTTTTATCTTATGACTCTTCTTAGTGCCCTGAAGTGAATCACCCCCTGCTTGCCTCAGAGACTTGGGAGTGTGGGGAAAGCCCCACCTGTGTCAGAGTACTGGCTGGTGTGGCCTCCTCATCTAATTCCTGGTCTGAGAGCCTCCACCAGCCTACCCTTGCCCTTCACCCTTAGCACCTGGAAGTGCATCTCTTTAAAGCTGACGTAGGCTTAAAAGTCTACTATTCACAGGCTGGCCCTAGTGGCCCCCATATGCGTCCTGTCTGCCATTTATTTTGTGAGTTTTGTCTGGTCACCAACACACGTCTTTCCAAAGTGAGCACATGTGTGAGGACCCTGGAGTGTACCTGAAGCCTGTCCCTCCCAGTACTCAGGATTCCTCCATTTCTAGAAGGTGACACTCTGTACTGGCTGGAGACACAGGTGCAGACTGATGCAGTAGCCTGAGGCCACTGCCTCCCAGCCGCCTGGACGCCTATGGCAGAGCCTGATTACTACCTGGGGAACCCAGGAACTTGGGCTAGATGTGGGATCCTCCAGGAAACAGGAGTGTGGGTGGAATGAGAGTAGGGGCTGTGCCTGTGGCTATGGTTGTCTAGAAAAATGGAACACTGTTCTTTCTGATGAAACTTTTGCTTACCAAATTGCCTATGTACTCTACACAAACATCAAGGAATAATTTTTATTGTTTTTTTCCCCAAATGACTTAAGTGTACTCTGTGTCAAAAGTAACTAGTTCTTTGAAGATCCAGAAGAAGGTGATTCAGGATCACCTGTCTCACTCCTCTCGCCTGGCCCTTAGAAAGGGCTATTTTCACTAAGTCCTTGGTGGTGGCTATCTACCTATTTGTGGAGATTTGAGAAAAGAAGACCAAAGGGAAAAAGAAGACAAAGAGAGTAAAAATGGGTTTGTGCCTTAAGCGGGGTGTTGCTGGCAGGACAGACTCTGACCCTGACATACAAACTGTCAAAATCTGGGGGTGGGGAAGGGGAGAAGGAGGTGCTGGGTGGGGAACATGCATCTGAGGCACAGGTCTTACACATCAAAGCTTGCCCTGCAGAGACTGAGACCGTGACATATTCTAACTTCATGTTGTGCACTTTGGAGGAAGAAGACTGTCTCCAAGCTGGAAATTTCTTGGTTTCTTGGAAGAAATATTGTGGGAAGAGAGAGGCGAGATCCATTTGGAAAGAGCATTAACTGGATCATCAGGAGCCTGTCTGTTAATGCTTTGTACTTTAGGAGTAATGAGGCTGAAAATGGAAAAGGTGCTTATGCAAAACCAGCTCTGATGTGGGCAAACTTTTCCAGGAGACACAGGGGGCCCTTGACTTCATGGAGCACAGCAGTGAGTGGGCGCTATGCTCCCTGTGGGCCCAGCAGGAGGGTAGACTGGATGGCTGGCCAGGACGGAAGCCATGATCATGGGCTTTGCGGGCATTTCTTTCTTTCTTTTCTTTTTTTATATTCTTTTAGTTGTAGATGGACACAATGTCTTTATTTTATTGCTTTGTATGTGGTGCTGAGGATCAAACCCAGGGCCTCACGCATGCGAGGCAAGCGCTCTACCACTGAGCCACAATCCCAGCCCCTTTGCGGGCATTTCTGATGCTTGCTTTTTAAAATCCTGGGCCCTAGATACAAGTATATTAGTCCTCTACTAGTCACAAGTGCTCCCAAATCCACACACACACCCTCCACTGACACCCTGACACCAGGCAAAGGGGCAAGGGGCATGTTTCCTTTGTCCCTGCTCTGCCACTTCCCAGCTGGGAGGCCTGGGGCAAGTTACTTCACCTCCCTATTCCTAGGTCCTCATCTGTGAAGCGTTGACAGATGACAATATTCTTTAACTGGACCACCCTACCAAACACTGGTTGCCATAGAGATGCCCTAGATCTGCTTGTGCATGGCGAGAGATTCCATTTACTAGTTCCTGGAACTGTCCCCAGATAGGTGGACTGGAGAGACTGAGACAATGAGACTAGACAGACTATAGAAAAGATGACCTGCACACCCATGTGCCCCACAGCACTGTTCACAGGCACCAAGAGGTAGGAGCAAACCAAGTGTCCATGGAAAGATGGATGGATAAATAAAATATAGCATATCCATACAGTGGAATATTATTCAGCTGTAAAAAGGAAGGAAATTTTGATACTTGTTTGTAGGATACACCTTAAGGACATCATGCTAAGTGAAATGAGACAGTCATAGGAGGACAAATACTGCACACAGTTCTACTTATAATGAGGTACCTAGAGTAGTCAAATTCATAGACAGAAAATATCAAGGAGACTGTGGGAGGGGCAATGGGGAAGTCCAGTCGTTTAATGGGGACAGAGTGTCAGTTTTGCAAGATGAAACAAGTTCTGGAGACTGGTTGTATAGCCCTGTGAATGTACTTAACACTTCTAAGCCATATACTTAAAAATGGTTAAGATGGTAAATTTTATGTTGCTTGTAATTTACCACAATTATTTAAAAACAAAACCAAGAAAAATAGCTGTCCTAGGAGAGCTGGGGTTTAAAGAAAAGAGTGGTAGAATAGGAGGGTGGCTGTCCAGGGGCCTCTCTCTCTCCTTCTCCCCGGCCGCACCCAGACCTACTTAGCTGCCCTAGTGCTGGGACATAGTTCATCTCTGCTCACCTGCATATTTAGCCCCACCACCTGTCACAGGAAGTGTTTCTGCACTAATCAGGCAGAAAACCACTGTCAGTCTGTGGCAGAGCTGACGAATGCCATTACCTAGCTAGGTGCCCTCTACCACCCTGCCCAGTCACTGCATGGTCAGGTACTGTGGAGGCTGAGGACCTCCTACTCACTGTCTAGCCACCTCCCACTATTCCAAATGGCCCATGGCTATCCCAGGCCAGATAGAGTGAGCACTTCAGGCTGAGGGCCTGGTGAGGGTAGATAAGGGTTCGAAGTAGCTTTATCAGGCCCTGGGAACAGGGAGGCCCAGGGAAGAGAAGCATTGCTTCAGGGCCATGAGAGGTGGGCAGCAGGAGCACCAGGTGCCAGGCCAGGCACTTCTGAATGGTGGGCTGGAAGCTGAGGTCATACTATCCCAGTCATTGGTTGCACCCTGGCCATGGGGCAAGGGATTTGAACCAGAGTAGCCAGTACCATCAGGTCTCCTGAATGCTGCTCTAGGACCTCCAGCACCTCCCCAGGAAGGTGGCTGGGAGGCAGCCTGTAACCCTCATGGTCACCTGGCCCTCCCTGGCTGTCCCTGAGTGAGGCTCATGGCCCTGCACTTAGGCTGGCCACAGCATTACCTTTCTTTTCCTCTTGCCTTACTTAGCTGCACAAGGCAGAAACCAGGTCCCCAACCCTCCTTGTCTCTCTGCTCCCACTTCCTGACCCCTGTTCTGCACACCCTTACTGGCTGTCTGACCTCAACAGAAGTGGACCTTGACCTGAAGTCCTGTGACAATACCCAGGCTCTGTGTACTCTTCACATAGCTTACAGATGTGGAGGCTGGGGGACTCTCTACTCACTCACAGTAAGGGAAATTTTCTCATTTGTAATTGTCTTTCTCAAATGTTCTCCTCATGTCTTTCCTCTGTGCTGTTGGTGAGCACACACATCCTCCCCACTCACCCTGAAACCACTCCCTCCTCATGACTGCTCCTCAGCTCTTTAATACTCAGGGCTGTTATAAACGATCTGGGTATTATTGGTCCCCCTTCTTCTATACTCATTTAGTGGCCACATCACTGTCCTCTGGGACCTTTGCAGGAGGAAAGCACCAAGGAGAAAGAAAGAGAAAGTGGTAAAATTTTAACTGAATAACTTTGGCCTAGGGAGCAGGCATAGATTTTTGGCCAACCCAGTATTCACTCAAGCTTAGGAACACCTCCTCCAGGCAGCCCTCCTGCCTCCTTAGTGCCTGACATGGGGCCTGATTCAGGGCAGGTATTTCACAAATGTCTGCTGAATGGCTGAATGAATAAATGAACAATGAGGAAAGGAGTGAATGAATGAGTGATCCTGAATGAATCAATCACCTGAATGAGTGATTTGTTAAGCATGGTGAGTCTGATGTCACAACTGTTAGTTGTGAGTATTCAAGCTACAGCTGCTGGCAAAGCCTGCTGCCCTCCCATCCTGGGCAGACATTTGCTATGTTAAGCCATCACTGGGACATGAGTGCCTAGGCAGGGTTTAGAGACCACTCCAAAGCCATTTCCTAGCCTCCTTTTCTAGCTGGGCCAGCACCCAAGACTTGCCTTGGGAGCCACTGAAAACTCCTTTCCCACATAGCTTGTCTTATGGCAGCTGTGCCCAGTGACCTTCCAACCAGACAAGAGCTACCATCACCCAGCTCCTGATGCCCAGTCCCTACATGTGGTGAAGGCAGCCCAGGGTGGGGAAGTAGACTCACGATTCCATTCTGCACACTGAAGCCCAGCTGGTACTTGAGGTCTGGCCGCTTGATGAGGACCGTGGTGACTGGGGGACAGCTGACGATGTTGAGCTTCACCTGTGTCTGGTTCTTCAGGCCCTGCAGATCATGGACACAAGAGTCACAGGCAAGGTCTTAGACGTCACCTGTGAGCGCAGCCTCCAAGGCCAGGCCAGGGATGAGTCAGGCTGGCAGAGTGGGAAGGCGGGAACGAACCCCAGGTGAGGGTGCACTCATGAGAACACCACTTCTCAGCCTTGGTGGGCTATCAGCGTCACTGTGCTCAATAAACACATGTCACTCACTTGTTCTGTTTCCTCAGGCAGTCACTTCTCCACCTCAGCATCTCCTCTGTGCAGGGGAATGAACATGACCCTGATTCTCATGACAGGAGCTGGGTATCCTGGGTGGCAGTGTACACGGTGGCCCACCATAAGCTGGTGCTCTCTGACCTGTGTATAAACTAGCCATCACAGGAGTCGGAAGCCAGGCTCTGAGTGCCACCGAGAACCAATGGGTTGAGCATCAGGGTCACCTTCAGGGGATCATAGGCTGCCAACCTGCTAAAGGCAGGAGGAGAACTTCCTCTTGGGAAGGACTGTGGGGATACTTCATCAAATCAAACATCCTCCAATAGTACACAGTGCCGAGTGACGGCTCAATGAGACTCAGCAGCGAGGATACTGAAGGCTCTGGGTGCTGCATCAAGGTGGGCCAGACCCACCTCAGACCCCAGGGAGGACATGATTGTCAGTGAGCCCCCCAGACATCAGTCCTGGGGTCAGGTGGAGGTCCAGAGGCAGGAGAGGGGCCCAACACTTAATATGACCACAGTTTCAGCTTGCCTGGAGGTGAGGATAGCCCTGCATGCACACACAGCCCCCAGAGCTGCAAGGTCTCTCCATATTCATCTCTCACTGGGCAGAGTCTCCATTGGGTCAGCTCCAATAGCCAATTTGTGGAATGCTCCAGCCTTGGGGTGCCCTTCATCACTCAGGCTAAAAGAGGGAGGAAGAAGGGCTTCCTCCAGCACCAGGACCACAGAGGGGTAAGGGTGAGACTGATTATAGGTCATAGGAGTTGCAATAGGCTGCTATATGTAGTCTGCTCCTTCTGAGGCAGCCAAGTGTGAAAGCTCCCATTCCACTTGCTTGTGTCCCCTCTGTCTGATCCTCTTGGGGACAGGCAACTCATGCCTCCCAAAACTATAAGCTCATGGGTCAGACGGTCAGAATGGCCTTCCTTACTTAAGGGAACCAGCCTCCAAGCACACGATCCACATGGGCTGACCCACCCTTCCAGTCCTCCAGGACCAAGGGGGTTTCCAGAAGTGGGACTTTCAATGCTAACCTGGGAAAGTACCTGAGTTGGTCTTCCCATACTCACAGGTCCTCAGCCCCTTGCCGATGTGATTCAGCCCTGGGCTACTTGAGTAGGAACCTTCCCCTAGCATCTTGCCAGGGCTGCCTGAGTCCTTCTAATTTTAGTCATGGGGTATGGTCTTGGCTTCAAATGTTTACTCTGCCACTGACCAGTCACCAGGTGGTTCTCTCTGGGCCTCAGTGCCCTGACACGGGTCAAATGCGGTAGGGCTGGGGAGCCACCAGGAAGAGGTTCCCAATGTACCCACCTTGATGATCCCCTGGCAGGTGGCAAGAGGCAGCCCCACCAGGCTAGTGCCATTGATGGACATGATCTGGTCCCCGATGCTCAGCTTCCCAGAGCGGGCTGCTGGACCACCATTCATCATGTTTGCCAGGATCACTGTGGGCAGGATGGAGCCCCAGCCGGATTCCACGACCACCACGCCCAGAATCTCACCCTTGTGCTTCTCAAGCTGTAGCTGCAAGGGAATTGACAGTGTGAGAGGGCACACAGTGGGGTCCAGGTTCTGTGCCAAGCACTTACAGGACTGGTCTGACCCTGGCCTGCTGGGTCTTGACTTGCCCTGGTATGGAGGCCAGGTCATCTCAGCCAAGAGAAGTCTGCCTGCCCCCTGGCCTCACCTGACTTGGGTTCCCAAGACCTTCTGGGGATCCCCAACTCTGGGAACCTGGAAGCACAGGGTTCATCTCCTCCCATGTCCAGCATGGAAGCCCCCCAACCCCAAGCAGGACTCCCATGTCCTGGCTTTTGCTCCCTCACCCGCAAATCCACAGATGCCAGAAGAATGTTCTCAGCATCAAGAGCCCATCCTCTGCCCCCAGCCTCTATTTCATCTAGAAAGTTCTATTTTTCTTTGCCTCAAGAGTGGCTCTCTCAGAAAACTGCCTGTCATTCATTCAACACTCAGGAGCACTCATTCAAGATATGCTCAGGGTCATTTACTCATTCAATAAGTAGCCAGGATCATTTGTTCATTCATTCATTCATTCATTCAACAAACAGGTCAGCAGCATTCACTCACAGGCAGATAGATTCATCTGTTCAAGAAGCAGTCATGGTATGGGTACCCCCAGGGGAACCTGCTAAGGCCTCTACCACTGACAACTGCCAAAGCACCCAAGTTCCCTATTTTAAAGATGCCTCCCACATGCTTTTCAGAAATATCTCCTGGGTGCTGAGTGCCAGTTGATGATAATAGCAGCATTAAAAGGCACATTTTTGAGGTCATTAACACTGATTGTAATCAGCTTCTTTGTTAGAAACATCTCATTTCACACACCAGCTCAGCTCAAGGCAAGAGCAAGACACACATTCTGGGCAGCCCTCGAGTCTGCTGTGAGGCAGTGATGTGCACACGAGAGACAAATGAACGCTTGCTCTCGCCCTAGCCTAGCAGGCTGAGGTGGGGAAGCACTGGATGTTGTACTAACAGCCCCTAGCCGCGGCTGCCTGGCTGAGTTCCTCGAGAACGTAGCTTGGAGAGCAAAAGCCAGGGGAATGGGCTTCTGTGGCCTGCAGAGGGCACAGCTTACCTCCTTGCAGTTCTCCGAGTTTGAGAAGTGGATGAGGTCATCATTGTACATCTCCTGGGTGTTGATGATGTCACTGTACTCCTTCTGGCTGAGGTCTTCTGGGTTGATGCCATTGGCCCGCAGAAACTCCTGGTAGGCCACACTGAAGGCCTGCCCAATGGACTGGGCTATCAGTTGAGCCTGTGGGGAGGGAACAGGCCCGCTAGACACAAGTTTGGAAATACAGGCTTCACAGTGTCCGTGAGGAGGGGCTGCCACAGGCGTGGGTGCAGAAGGTGTCCATAAACCTCCAAAGGGACGCTTGCTCAGGTTTAAAAGAACAAGGGAGTAACCGTGGGTCCTTGGCTGGTGACAGATGTATTCTGCTAATATCTCACCATGGGCCACCACAGGTAAACTTATTTGCTATCTTGTACCATCAGGGCCTGGCCCTGACTGTACCTTCCTGAGCTTCTTTATGTCCCAGACATTTCAGGACAAGCCACGATTTCAAATAAAATCAGAGAAAATGATAAAGTATTTGCAAAATGTCACATTTGATTGCTTTAATTGGTAACTGTACTGTATTTTCTTTTTACCCATCTTACTCCAAAAATAGATTTGAGGTGTGCTTTCCAGGGAGCATCACAGACATGGTTAATTGTTCCTCCCACATCTATTTCTCCTGAGCTACAGAACCCAGTACCAGCTGGGTAGGGGCCAGTGTGAGTACTCTGTTGCTCTCATAAGGAAGGTAAGCAAGGCTGTGGCCATGAAAGGTGTGACACCTTGGGACATCAATGCAGACCCCATGGAGCAGATCTTTTCTTTTTCCTTCCATTGAATCGTTAACATCTATGGATGTTATTGACTCTGACAATGCAGAGCCCTTGTACACTGAGACTTCAAGATGGGGTCTTTCCTGCCCCCTGCTGGTGTGCAGACAGGATGATGGGAGGTGAGAGCTAGATTCCCAGCTCGGGGTTGGGGTTATGGCTCAGTGGTAGAGGGCTTGCCTTGCATGCGTGAGGCACTGGGTTCAATCCTCAGCACCACATAAAAATAAATAAAATAAAGACATTGTGTCCATCTACAAGTAAAAAAAAGATTAAAAAAAAAAAAAAGATTCCCAGCTCCTGGACTACACCAAGCAAGCTCACAGCAGCTGTACAGCCCTGGAATAGCAGTGGGACTTTGGCTGACATCTCAGCATACAGCTGTACCTTCCCCTGCTCCAAGCCCTGGGCTGTGTGAGCCCAGCTCATGTCCGCCCATGCTCCCCACTTTCCTCGCATTTGCTAGCAAGACACCCCCAGCACATTGGCTCAAAGGTGATAAGGAGGGACTTGGCCTAAATTCCTTTCTCACTCTGCACAACGCATGATTTAAGTGGTGAAATGAATATGCATATGTAAAGGCGCGCTGGGCCAGATCATATTTGCAGAGCATCCGGGCCTTTCCTTAAATAGGCACTGATTCTAGGTTGAACTACCTGCACTGACTGGGCTCTAAACCATTTATAGGAAGGACATTTCAATGGTCTTGCTTTTCCCATGACCGGCATGTTGGTGGCGGGCTGATGTGGTCGCCCGGGTACCGCCAGGTGGCACTGTTGGACTGGACAGGCTTGGAGCAGGGATTTAGCTCCAGAAAGGGCGGGCGACACAGTCCAAAGGAGGGAGGGGCCTCCGGAGAAAAGCTGAGGGCTGTGGACCTGGGGTCCCGGAGCAGCAAGGGTCTATTCTGTACTGACTGGGATTTCAGGACTATCCCACCCCTCAGCACCTATTTCTGTCTCCACCAGAAGGAGGTCATTTGGTTGGAAGGGAAGTCCGACAGCATCAGATTTCTTGACCACTAGACCAAAGGCTGGGCTCAGGCTGCCCCCTACCCTCCAACTCCTATCTTGGGATCTCCTGGGACCATGCCCCTATTCCCTAAAGCTCCTTTCCTTGGGTTACATTTTGATCCTCCTCCTAACTCCATTGCCCTTTTGGGGCAGAAGCAAGACAGCCAGTCACCCTGCGGATGGGCATCACCTCTGGGCACGATCCAGGAGCCTGCTGTCTTCCATTTCCCTCTTTATCCTGTGTCCTGGCTTCCCTTCTTTCTTGGCAGAGGCCATCCCAGAGGGCCCTCTCTGCCTGGCTGAGGCCCAACTCCAGCACCTTCAGACAAGCAGGTCCCTGCTTGCCCCAGCGCAGAGCCAGGCCTGAGGATGTTTACTGCTGTGAAGCTGGGAGTCCTGCCCTGGGCCCAGCAGAAGGTCAGGTGCCAACGGCCCTCAGCTGGGGAGTGGGCACCAGGCAGGCTGTTGCTCAGAGGTAGCATCCTACATGTGGGTTGTGTGTACTTGAGAAGCCAGGGAGGAGGAGGATGCTATGCCCAGCGCTAACATTTTCCTAGCACTTTCATGTGTGCAGCGTCATAAACCCTTGCCTTAGTCCCAGAGCAGCTGGGGCTACAGGGAAGAAATCAAGTCTGAGTAGCCATCTGGACAGAGCCACCACTGGGTCCTGCTCTCTGGACCACATCTCCAGGGCCCCTCATGCTCTACCTGGACAGGTCCTTCCCTCATTTTTTCAAGGACCCATCCACTCCCTCTTTCCACTGTGCTATCAGTCTTGTGTTCTATTGAACTAAAAAAATTGTGGTTACAGTGGCAGCTCCTGACTTTAACCTTGAAGCATCTGTACTGGTTGTACCATAGAAGCTCTTGCTGCTCCCTGTTCCTTGATTTTCTCAGGAACTGTTTATTAACCCTCTGTCATTTGGCCTGCTTCTTGCTTACACTGACCATTATTTGAGGTTCCAAACCCCTGCCAGGTCTCTAAGATATCCCTAAGTCTCCAGTCACTGAGAAATGCTCATGTACGTGTCCACAGATCTCTAAATAATGGTGGAAGGTATATGTATGCGCCTTAGTAGATCTGTACTGAAACAATGTCTGTACCCTGTAAATTTGCCACTGGTCCCAAGCATTTTACATTGAAAACTTCTTGGGCAAAAGATGACTGCCCCTACCTACATGTTTGCATCCTCTCTTCAAATACAGTTTCTATGCCATATTTTTCATCATCATGAAAATTTTGAGACCCTCTCAGTCCCAGAATTCCTTGAAGTCCTCATGTGAACAAGAATGCCTTGGCCACTTTGCACTTGGGCCCTTGCTGCTGTCTGAAAGAGGTCACTACTAACAAAGCTTGAAATGACCTATCTTCACAGGGGAAAATGGGTCTGTGGAGAATAGATGATGTTCAAAAAGTCCACTCTGACAATACCAACAAGAATGGCTCAGCAGAAGCCTCTCTGTTGGTCCCTGAGAATATCAGTCTGCAGAGGAGTCTATCAAGAGATTAGGGCCCACTCTTTTTGTGCTATCAGGATTGACTCCAGGAGGCCTTTTGCAGGCTAGCTGGGCAAACACTCTGCCACTAAAGCACATCCTCAGCCTTTTAACATTTTATTTGGAGAAAGGATCTTGTTTAGTTGCCCAGGCTAGCCTCAAACTTGAATCCTCCTGCCTCAGCCTCCTGAGTAGCTGGGACTACAAGTGTGTACCACCCTGATTGGATCTTTTTTATTGTTGTTGTTTTCCAAGACAGTCTTTTTCTGTTGGCTGCTTCTGAACTTCTGGGCTCAAGCCATTCTCCTACTTCAGCCCCCTGAGTAGCTGGGACTATAGGCCCATGGCACTTTATGGACTCTTAGTGAGTCTATGGTATTTTGAACTTCAAAATTATGTTTTAACTTGTTATGCAGTGAAATGACAAGTGCAAAGGGAGAGCTTGACTCCAGATGCAGATGCACAACCCATGCAAAAATGTGTATTTGATCAACAGAAAAGTGAGGCAAAGATTAACTTTATTTTAGGAGGGAGAAGGTTTTATAAACGATTTCTTCAAATGGATAGCTGCCTTTGCATATTTAACTAAGATTAAATTTATAAACAGCTCCTCAAGCACCTCTTTCATGAAGTGAAATGAAATTGTCTTCACTATCTTCACAAACTTAAAGAAAGTGGGAAAATGTATCACTAATGCCATTGGAAATGTTCATCATGGCACACCCCTTGTTAGGTGGTTTCCAAAGTGCCTGGGATCATGGAGCCACCATAAGGGGCGGGGCTGTTGGGGGAAAGGCCTTTCCCACTCTTGGGTGTACTTACATCCTCTGACTCGAACACGTGGCAGATCATTTTATACTGCTTCTTCCCCTCCTGGGCCCCAGGTGTGGTCTCAATGCAGTCTTGAGAGGCTGACCGGGGCATGCGGCGTCTGGCCATCAACACTACGATGTTTCCAATGTCAGCAATGTAGGAGATGGTACGCAAGGCATGGTCCATCATGGTTTCCTATTGGGAGCGGAAGGAGGGGGCCCACATCAGGGAAGAGTATGAGGACAAGCCAGTAAAAAATCACTCTAATTTGGCATTTCTCAACCTTGACCTTATTGACATTCACTGCTGGGTCATTTTTTTTAATTGGTTCTTTGTAGTTATACACGACAGTAGAGACAATTTTGATATAATTATACAAGCATGGAATATATCTTATCCTAATTAGGACCCCAGTCTTATGGATGTACACAATAGTGAGATTCACTGTGGTAAATTCATATATGTACATAGGATAGTCAAATATATGAAAAGATTTTCAACATGTTTAATTAGAGAAATGCAAATTAAAACCACACTGAGATTTCACCTCACTCTGGCCAGAATGGCATTTACTAAGAATACAAACAATAATAAATGTTGGCAAGGATGTGGGGAAAAAGGCACACTCATACATTGCTGGTGGGACTACAAATGTTACAACTACTCTGGAAAGCAGTATGGCGATTCCTCAAAAACTTGGAATGGATCCACCATTTGACTGTTATCCTACTCCTCAGTATATATCCAGAGGATTTAAAATCAGCATACTACAGTGACACAGCCACATCAATGTTTATAGAAGCTCAATTCACAATAGCTAAGCTATGGAGCCAACCTAGGTACCTTTCAACAGATGAATGAGTCATTCTTTATTGCACAGAGCTATCTTGAGCCTTGGAGGATGTTAGGAGCATCCCTGGCCTCTCTCTACCCCTAGATGAAATAGCACCTCTCCTTCTTGAGGGAGAAAACCAAAAAAATCTTCAGTCATTGCCAAATGTCCCTGGGGGTAGGAGGGCAAAATTGTCCCAGTTAAGAACCACAGTTCTAGTCAACAGGGTATTATAAGATGTTGATTTGTGATCAAAGTGACCAACATTGGTTCTGCCTACACCTGAGTAGGCATGAGGTGGGGCTCCCTATCCTCATTAGGATTAGAGGACATCTGTGACTCTGGAGAGGAACCTGCCCTGCAAAGCATGTGGCCTTGTGCAGGCTCAACAGTGGCCTGGCCCAGAGAAGCAAGGCAGCAAGGCCAATGTTGTCCACTAGACAAGTTTTGCCCAGGGAGCACAAGCAGCCTGGGCCCAAGTCAGGAGACACTGAGGTAGCATGCCTGTCTCTCATCAATAGGTTTCCATAGCTGACTTGGATTCCCAGGCCCCAGGCAGGTCCACTACTATTGATGGCTTTTGCCATCTGGCAGGAACCTCCTTGGGAGTATCTTGCTCATGATCTCTCCCTAACAAGGTTGCACACAAAGGCTCTGAAAAACTAATCAGTTGGTCTTTTGTGCTTTTGCTCTCCTTTCACAAAAGGAAATTGGGTGTTTTTGTGATTCTCTGGGGCCCTGTTCTTCCCCACAGAATCATGTCTTGCAGTGGATATTGCCCACATTTGTCTGAGAGGGTGATTTGTTTCCTGGCCAAGGCTATAGGGAGGTGGTTCATAACCACAAGACACAAGGGAGGGACACTGGAAAAGGGACGAGAGAGTAGCTCTTCAGCATCTCCTGATTTCTGAACACTGTCCCGTTTCCTATCAATGTCTTTTTTCCTCAGACAGTCTGCCTACTAACATGGTGGCCATCCTCTCTCCTGCCCTTCCTGGCAACTTCCACCTCCATAGTCTCTCACCTGTTCCCACTCTGCAGCCCTTCGGTCAACATTTTACTTTTTAGTCAAATCAATTTCCTGTTCAACCCACTCTTCCAGTTCATCCTAAACAGTGACTTGGAACAACTTCTCAGACCACCAATGGTCCATCCTCCTACCCTGGGTGTGGCACAGGAATATCAGCAAGAGGGTGGAGTGCAGAGAAGAGTCACCATAGCAGGTGAGAGCTGTCCTGATAAAGGTCGCCTGCCTGCCTGTAAGGTCTGCCTTAAACTGGCATTTGGGAACCTGGATTTCAGTGGGTTTGCCACCACCCTTAACTGATAAGCAGGACTCATTCTGCCTTAACTGTGCAAACAACATATCCTAAGTAAATCTGCTTTTCCTAGGAGTCTAGAATTCTGCCACATGCCACACAGAGTGTGTCTACGTGAGCAGTCCCTGGTAAAGACCTTGGGCACTGAGTCTCTATGAGCCTCCCTGGTACATAACACTTCACATGTATCATCACAATCATTGCTGGGGGAATTCAGCATGTCTCATATGTGACTCCATGGTGAGAAGATTCTGGAAACATGTGCCAGGTGTCTCCTGGACTTCACTCATACACCTTTCCCTTTGCTGAGTGTTACAGTTTGGATCTGGAATGTCCCCCAAAAGCTTATGTGTTGGAGGCCTGGTCCCTAGCTCATGGTGCAAGTGGATGTGGGGGAACCTTTAAGACATGGGGCCTAGTGGGAGGAAATTAGGTCATAGGGGGTGTACCCTTGGAGGGAATGTTGGGACTCTAGTCCCTTCCTGTTTCTTTCTTCACTTCCTGGCTGTCCTACAGTGAGGAATTTCCTCTACCTTATGCTCCCCGCCATAATATGCTACCTCACCACAGGTCCAAAGGAAATGGAACCAACTCACTTTGAGCTGAAACCTCTGAAACTATAAGCCAAAATAAACTCTTCCTCCTTATAAGTTGATTATCTCAGGTATTTTGTCACAGAGATAGAAAACTGACTAACACTGATTTTTCTCTGTATCCATTTGCTAAAACACATCTTAGCCATGAATACATCAATATGCCAAATCCTATAAGTCTTCTTAGAGAACTTGGGCCCCTGCTAGAAGTCAAAGTTGCTCACTAAGTTCTCATCATTTGCAAAGCTCTAAGGAAGGGATATGGGAGGTGAGCCACAAAGATCAGTGGGACAAAGCACAGGCCTAGACATGGAGACAGACATGAGAGAAGGAAGTTGAGTCCTAGTGCCCACCCTGGGATGGTTCAAGGGCCTCAGTAGCTGGGCAAGGCAACATAGTGCTCAGGTTGGGAGTAAGCCTCAGCATGAGCCACATAATAGGGCTATTCCAGCTCCAAGATATGCCCCACTGTTTTCTCTGCCTCAAAATGTTAGGAACCCCATGAGTGGGGAATCAGGGGAGGAGCTCAGGGATCCCAGCTTGTTTTCCTACCCACTCCTGATCCCCTGATCCCTGAGGAAGTGACACACAGCTCATCTGCTACCTGCTAAGCTTATCTTTGTTCATTTCAGCAGCCTGTGAGATGGGCATTGTGTAGACAGTAGAAGAGACTATTAACAGTTTGGTATTTTCTTAAATTTTCCATAAAGGCCCATTATTCTTTGGCCCATAGCACTCTTGGGAGGTGATGAAAGCTTTAAGAGGTGGAGCCTAGGAAGGAAGTTAGGTCATTGGGGGCATTCCCTTGAGGAGATATTGAGACTCTGCTCTTCCTCTGCCTCCTTCAATGTTTCCTGACTTCCATAAGGTGAGCAGCTTCCTCCACCACAGTTCCCATAATGATTTGCTACCTTGCCACAAGCCTAATAGCAATAGGGCCAACTGACTATTGACTGAAACCTCCAAAACTGAGACTTCAGTCTTTCAAAGTTGATTATGTCAGCTATTTTGTTACAGTAATAGAAAGCTGATGAACATAGAAAACAAATGAGAAAAACACACTGATGTTGGGAACCAGGGTCTATGCTATGGCACAAGGGTGTGTATGAAATTGGGGATGGTAAGAACTCTATGGTGCCAATAGGAGGCATAAGAATAAACTCATGGCTTTTAAAAACACATATGATGTGGCTTTGTGCATTGCCAGGCTCCGGGAGCAAGACACTCTAGAAACAATGAGCACAGCCAATACCCAGAGTTTTTTCCTATGTCATTGCTCACTAAAAGGGGCCACGGTGACTCGAAGAAATGACTGATTCCAGGTCTGGAACAGGAAGGTACAAGGGAAGCTGAGAATGTGTCACTGTCTCACAAAGTGTGGAAGTGTTCAACAAAACAGGAATGAAGATACCAAAATGACAATACACGTTACCAAAAAAAAACAACAAAAAAAACAAAAACCCAGAGTCCAGAGTAAAAAAGGAGGGAAAAACAAAATTAGAACACACTTTTTCATAGAAAAACACCTGATAGTAAAAACAGAAAGTGTGATATCCTTAGAAAATCACCATTTTGCACTTCCAATGTTATAAACAACTCAGGTTGGGTCATGGTGAGTGCACTGTAAAAGCATCAGGCTGTTGGGACGAGGGTACCCACAGTGTCACTACCAGGTTTCTTGCCAAAGACAGAGTAAGTTACCTTTACTTAGGCACTGGGCTGTCCTCACCAGGCCACCTGTGAGTGGGGGGCCCTTCCTTCTCTCTGAGCCCTCACACACCAACTCCCAGTCCTACAGAACTGCCTCAAGGCCTTTCTGAGCCCCTGCCCCTTGTCTCCCACCTTCTCATGCCCGGTCTCAGATCCCCAGTCCTTTGTACTTCATACGTGGTCATTTTCTCCTTATTATTTACCTGTTCCATGGTGGTGATTTAGGCACAGAAAAGAAAAGCAGAATCTCGGTCAGCCACAAGCTGCCACGGCAGGGGATACATGGTTCACAGGTAGAAAACCTGCAGACCCTCCCCACTGGAATGCTGCCAGGCAGAGGCGATGGACCACGCTGAGATTGCCCCTTCCAGTTGGATCTCCCAGGTTGGGCACACACGGGTTTCAGGAAGGCCCTTCTGAAATCCTAGTGGAGCACGCACATTCCCACTCACCCTTCACCTTTCCTCCTCATTTTGTCGCTGTGGGACACCAGCTGCAGCTTTATCACTCCCACTGGCTTTTATCCTCCCAGCTCAATGCTCCTCGACCCCCCTCAGCTCATTCTAGTCTTTACAACTGCAGCCCACTCAAGACTCAGGCTTCAGAGTCACTGCCCTTGGGGACACCTGTTCCCTCCTGCACCTGGGGACAGTGTTTCTGCAGCTGGACTTTGTTCTCCTGCGGTCCCCAAGGTGTTCTCCTGGGGTTCCCCAAGGTGTGATGGTTTATGTGATTTAGCACTCACCTGCGTGTCAGCATTTAAAACTTTAATCCTCTGTGTGGAGATGAAGAGATCCACTTCCGTCAGTGTCTGCACATCCCCCTCAGAATTCTAAGAAAGGAGAGCAGATGATGTTACAAATGAAAACGTTCACTCAAGCAAAGGCCTAGTGATCTCATTAATTACCCTGCATTTTGTGGAAGGAAATCACAATGTCTTGGCTCAGAATCTATAGCAAAGTGTGAGTTTTAAGGCAGTTTTTAAAAGGCACAGAGGGAGAAAGCTGGCTTTTTGGAAGGTCAAAAAGGAAAAGGACATCTGGGGTCTGTGTTAGAGTTCTTCCCCTCAGCAGAAAGCAGGGTCCCTCTAGCTAATCCTTGCTGAATTCACTGAACTCAGGCTGTGACTTCTTGTACTGGGGATTCCAACTATCCTCAGGAAATGGGGAAGACATTTTCAAAGAAGTTGGATTAAAACATCAGCCCTTCCTTCTGACTTATCCAGCCACAATAAGATGGACCTCCTTGACCTTGCCATCTGAAAACCATTAGGGGAGTGAGACCCAGAATAGGCCCAAGTATAGCCTTCCAGTGACAGAAGTGGGGAGAAGCTGTCACACAAATGACCATGATTTGTCACCTGCGCTGGAATAAGCTCAGCATTCAGCTGTGAGTTATGTTGCCATGGACTGTTTTGGAAGCTGAGTAAACTACTCAAGGTCTGCCCCAAAGCAGGGCAGCCTTTAATGGGTTTTTACATCTGTGAGTATCCTAATTACTACTGCACACTGGCAATGAAAAATAGGTACTGTTGGTTTGCCCACTGGAGTGAATAATTCTGTGTGGTCACTCGGGAGCTTACCATGGTATATCTTCCAAACAGGAAAAACTATGGTTTAATTATTCACCAGAAAATCTCAAATCAAAATTCTCCCTGCTGAAAGTTTCTCAAGAATTCTGAGTCATGAAGCTCAGAATTATAATGTATTATAATGATAAATTTGTATTTCAGCTCAGTTTTCAGGGGAAAAGATCTTTCGGGCTTTCAGTCTACCATGGGATGATATTGCTTTTAACTAATTAGAAAGAGAACAAAGTCCTAAACAATCCAACGCCAGTACCATGGAGGAGCTTTTTCTCTGTTTTAACAAACTAGGTTATGTATGACATCAGTGGGTTTTTAAAAGTTATATTCTTTAATTGTAGCTCAGAACTTTCTTGCTCAAAAGCAGGTCAAAGCCAGAAGTAAATCAGAAAAATTGCAGCTGTTCCTTGTTATTGCTGACAATAGTGAACCTGGTAATACACTTGAAGTAGACTAGACTAGATGGAGCCCAAATCCTATCAATAACAGGGAAGAGGACAGGTCATCCATCATGCACCCTAGTGAAGAAAGGAGGGAGTCCTACAGAGAGACATCAGAGGATAGGATGGGCCTCAGCATGTCTGACAATGGATTCAGCCATCATCAGGTGTTTCACCAGTTGGGGGCAGACCAGAAAGGGCCCTGGGCAATGACCCTGAGCATCTCATTGCCCTGCAACGAAGAACAAGCCTTAATCAAAAGTAAGCTGGTTGCTGAGGCCTTTCTGAGCTGGGCCTGCCTGTGCCCAACCCATGCAGTCTCAGTGGCTCTATAGAATTTCTGAACCTGCAGACTCCAAGAATAGGCTGTGGTCCATAAGGACTCCCCTGCTCCCACTGATCCGGGGCCATGACAAACCAGGGGTAGACTGGAAGGCTAAGGCAAGGGCCCCCTCTTCTCTGGAGGGGGCACATCCCAATAGCAGATTTGCAGCAGGACCCATTCCACTT
Source organism: Xerus rutilus (assembly GCA_028644305.1). Taxonomy (NCBI): domain Eukaryota; kingdom Metazoa; phylum Chordata; class Mammalia; order Rodentia; family Sciuridae; genus Xerus; species Xerus rutilus. The sequence goes on along the minus strand of CM053401.1, from coordinate 116,082,489 downwards.
TGCCCAGAGGCTCCCAGAGGAGGTCTGTTGGCAGAACCCACTTTAGTCCTCAAAAGACTCACTGAAGGGGGGTAGTCTGCAGCAACAGAAAATGCTACCACTTCAAGGTGAAAAGGGAGGACTAAATCTCTTGCTTTTTAAGCAGAAAGAAACATTAGCCAACAAGCCAGTGCCATGTCTCCATGGATTTGCCCTGGGCCTTCTGACACTAGGCATTGTGATATTTTCTGTATGAGGAGCATGTTTAGAAAATCATCAGCACTTATTAAATAACTAGGCAAACAAACAAAGGACTAAATGTCATTCCAATTTTTTAAAGTCTGCCCAGACTCCAAAAACTTTTTTTCTCCTTGTGGTACTAGGAATGGAAGCCAGGAGCCCTGAGCATGCTAGGCAGGTGCTCCGCTGCCGAGCTACATCCCCAGTTAGCCCTCAGAAACGATTTTCAATAGAAAGGCAGCTCATAGACAAACGGAGCTACTCATTGTCCTGTTTCAGTAAATGAAACTTAATAAATGTAAATACCAGAACAATTTAATTAATGCTGTACAGGAGGCCCAGGTACTAAATACAACACATTGTCATATCAAATGCTGCATTTTTAAAAGTCCACATAGCAGAGGAACTTCACGGCATTAGCCATGCTCTAGGATATGGGATAGTCTAAAAAAGCAAAATAAAAAAAGTGTAATCATTAAATTCTTCTCTAAGTAGGTGATTAAAAAAACAAAAACAAAAGTGAAAAAGCATAGTGACTTCAGTTTCATTCAAGCATCTAGGAATCCTGCACTAAAGGAAGACAAAAGCTGTTTTGGAATATTGTTTGGATTCCCCCTGGAAACCCCCCATTGCACAGAGCAAGCCACGGTCACACAGCAAACACCACGTTGCAGGGCCACAGTGGTCCTACACACCGCTTTTTTCTTGATCTTAGCAGCTTTTTGCATCCTCTGAGCAGCATGTAAGAGAAAAGAAAAGTAAGTGGGCACAAAGAAAAGACAGACAGAAGGTTATTTCAGTCTTGTGCTCAACACCCCAGGGCTCAGGCCTGGCATCCAGTATACTGTTACTGCCTGAGCTAAGCACACAGACTAATCAAGGGAAACCCATATGCATGCTTCTCTAGTGCTAGAAATAACTGTCAATCACCCCATCAATAGAGAGTGCAACTGAGGAAAGGAGAGATGTAATCGGTGAGCAAGCCAAGCTCGGTCAGGAGCCAGAAGGCCCAGGTCTCCTGATTGCTTTGCTTTTTCTTGACCACCAAGGATGCTTCATGGCTCCCCTTTCCCTCCAATAAAGGAGGTCAGTGAATGGCAAGGGAGGGGAGGGGAAGGGCTGACATGCAGGGATTGCAGACACCACCTTGCCCATAGGGGGCGCTATCTCAGGCTGCTCATCCCCTCCCTCCTGAGCCCATTCGGCTTTGTTGACATGGCCACATCTTCCCCTTGTCTAGCTTCATCCACTGTTCAAAACCAGACAATCCAAAATGCATCTAGAAATATAAGTAAGAGTTTTTCTTGAGGTCCTGTATTTAAATAAAACATGATTTATTTTTCCCCTGTTCTGGAAACACTTTGGATGAGGCTAAAAATACACATACTGTTGAAATGGGATTTGAAGCTCCAAATATGCTTTATGACTAGAATGCTTCAGAATGATCATCTTTTAAAAACAGTGCTTCTGAGGGTCCGGGAGGACCATTAAGGACTTATTAAGTGAGTGGCTCTGTGGCCAGTCTAGTATATTCTCAACCAATATGCAAGTCTCTCTCCGCCTTGCTGGACACCTTGGCTGTTCCCCGCTCTGTGCCGAGGGCAGTGAGTCAGAGCTGGACAGGACACCTGTGTTCCATTGCACTCTTCCACTTCAATGCTCCCCAGAGGAGCCCACCTGAGTGAGCGTCTCTTGGACCTGGGAGCACTCCTACCTTGACTCTGCTGACGGCCTCCTGTGCCTGCATCATTCTGATGTTTTTGGAAGGGTTGCGTTCAGAGAGCAGCTGGGTGGACCCCAGGTAGTTGGCAGCAAAGATGATCCCATCGATGAGGTCTTCTGGCTCACAGGGCCCTGGAACTGAGCAGGGAGCAGAGTGAGTGTCTTCCAAGAGGAGAAACGCCCTAAGCAAGAGCTCATACACCTGGCGCCAGCAAAAGGAACTTGGCAAACCAGGACAGGGGTGAAGGATAAGGACTGAGCCTTCTGGAATCTGCAGCCACTCAAGTGAAGCCAGTCTATTTTCTTGTTATCCCTTGGTGTCTGGTGCAAAAATCAACATGTGGGTCAAAAAACTCCACGTGAACAGTGTCACACAGACCATTCCAGGATCCCAGGTAACTGTTGCTCAAGGATGCTCAAGCTCCATGGTGACAGGCACGTGCTGTAACCTAGAAGGCACTACTCCCCAAACATGATAGCACCTTGCAGACTGTCCTGGAACTGACAATGGTGACCTGAAAGTGCATGCTCTACATTTCCTCGGGCTTTTTCCTCCTCTCCTGTGCTGTGGGACTCCTGTTTGCATGCAGCCTCTCATCCAACAAAACTCTGGTCCAAGTGGGGCAACATGATCCCAGTTCCATCAGTTGCCTCTGGACTATGGCAACCCAACAGAACTTCTGCCATGATGGAATGTTCTATCTCTGTGTTGTTCAGTGCAGAAGACACTGGCCATATGTGTGCTGAGCACTTAACTGTGGCTCCTGCAACTGAGGACTGAATCTTGTTCTTCTATTTACAGTGTCCTTCTGCATTATTGGGTTCTACATCTGTGGACTCAACCAACCTCAGATCGTGTACCATATAGTTAGACTTATGATGGCTGGGCCTGCACGGAACAGGTACAGCTCTTTTCTTGTCATTATTCCCTACATTGCACAGTATAACATACATAGCATTTTCATTGCATAGGGTATTATAAGTCATGTACAGATGATTCAAAGTATACAGGAGGGTGTGCATAGGTTCTGTGCAAATACTACAACATGATATGTAAGGGACTGGAGTATCCAAAGATTTTGGTATCCACAGGAATCCTCTGTGGATACTGAGGTAAAACTGTAATTTTAATTAATTGAAATACAAAAAGGCATGTGTTAGCTCCAGTGAGGGGTCAGCAAACCTCGTCTATAAAGGGCCAGATGGTAACTATTTTAAGCTCTGTAGTCTCTGCTACAGTGATTCACTTCCCTACCTGAGGTGCAAAAGCTGTTGTAGACAATATGGAAATGAGTGGGTGCGGTGGTTGCCCCAATAAAACTTTATATACAAAGGACAGGAGGACTTGGCCTTGGGGCTATAGTCAGCAAGCCACTGAGCTCCTCTGTACCATCACTCACCTTCCTCTCAGGCCCAGGCTGGCTGCCTTCCTCCCCCCAGCACCATATGCTTCCTGGCCAGAGGCCTCCTTCTCAGAGACCTTGGTCCTGGCTCCTAGTTTTTTCCTCCTACTCTGGTTGCCCCCACACCAGCCACTCCAATGTCACAGGTTCAACTATCCTGTACTTCCCTGGCTCTGTCACAGCACCTCCTCCTGACCTCTCCCTTCCCTTGGCCAGCTGCCTAGGGGTCTCACCTCTGACTCCCTCTGTTGCTTGAAACCATCACTCCCCCAGCAAGGATGCCACTGTCCACCACCTCAGTAACATCTGCCTGATACCCCCTGCCACCTTGCCCAGTCTGTCTGCCCCAAGGTTTGGCAAAACTCTGACCTGTTTTCTCGGGGCTAGTAGCTGGCAAAAGCTGTCCTACAGGGTATATTGCTACCATTATACATTTATCCTAAGTGTGTAGTCATGTCCCCAAAAACCCTCAAAACTCCTCAACAGCTCTGACACCTTTCTCTAGAAAGCACAGCCTCATCCCCAGGCACCAGCAACTTCAAAACTCCCTCCATCTTTTGGAATTTCTTCTGCGTCTTTGCCACATGACTGACGTCAGAACCCTTCTGTCCAGGTTTTCTGTTCAGTGGTGAGGTCTCCCCCTGGGGTCTGAGGACCACCTATAAGCTCATTCCTCTGTTCCTGCAGGAACTTCTTATCCCTCGGGCACTTAACCAAGTCTTATCAGTTGGGCCCTCCTCACAGCTTTGAGACATCCTCCAGTGTCCCCAGGTGGATTAAAGAAAACCTCCACCACTGTCTCTAGTGGGCCCCTCTCTCCTGCCTTCCAAAGCCAAAGGCCCAGAAAGAAGTCCTGTGTGTGCACATGACCCTCCTCCCTCGTGCACCCCAGCCTGGCTATTGTCCCTACTACCCTATGGACTCCATGTTTGCTAACGGTGCCCAACAGCTCAGGGCCAGCACATCCTGTGGGCCCTCTGGTCATTACTTCAGCACTGTCTCCTTCTTAAGTCACACCAGGACTCATGGATTGAATGTTTATGCCTCCCTCCCCCGCCAGATTAATATCTGGAAACCCTCACCCCCAAGGAGGTGGTATTGGGAGGTGGGGCTTTTGGGAGATGATTAGACCATGAAGGTGGAGCCCTCAGGAATGGGATCGGTGCCTTTAGAGGTGAAAGTCCCAGAGAATTCTCTCATTCTGCCTGCCACATGAGAACACAATGAAAGGCACTAATACACAGCCATGAACATGGCTTTCACCAAACCCTGACTATGCTGGCACTCTGACCTCAGACTTTGAGCCTCCAGATTGTGAGAAAAATATTTCTGTCACGTAAAAGCCATCCAAGTCTATAGTACTTTGTTGAAGCAGCTAGAACTGAAGCATGAATCTATTTCCCCCTGTACATTGAATATTCTTTTGGACCAGAAATCAGATCCTTCATTCCCCACTGCCCCTGGAACCCCTCTTGGGCCCTCTATTGGAAAGATGATGTCCCTAAGCCTCAAAACCCAGTTTCCCTGTTTGGAGGTGAGTGCCCATGGCAGGCCAGGGGAAGTTTTACTGCCCTGTCATCCCAATAGCAGTGACCCCAGAGCTTGGAATCCTGAGCTCTTGCTTATAACCTCAACCAGTCTGCTTGGGTACTGCACTCTCAGCAAGTGGCCAGAGTAAACAGGTTGTCAGTCACCCTGAAATGACCTGAGAGGTGAACTTGAGGCTCCACTGGCACCATACTGACACTGGATTTTTCTTACATAGTCTAAATAACCCTCGGAGACTTTAGTTCTTCTAAAAGCATGGGATAAAATGGCATATGTCTTTGGGGACACCTGGGAAGAGACTTGTATATTATACTTTCAAGTCCATAAACCTCAGCACTGGACTTCAAGAACTGTCTAAAAGGTCCACACCCACAGGCTCACACATCAGGCTGAAACACCAGGAAACTACAGATGCAAAAAGGCAACCACATACTCTCACATGGATCCTGACAACCTCACCCTGCAGGCCCCAGAGGCCGTACCCTCACCCCTTGGGTATTCAGGTTGCCTCTCAAAGGATTTTCAATAACCTGGGGGCCTCTGCCAGACCTTCACAAGGACTAAGCTAAAGACTCCACTGTTGCTAGCCTGGCCTGCAGAAGCCATTGATCTCTCTGGGCCTCCCCGACCCTCCTCAGTGGATGGATGCTTCAGTGGCTCCCACAGTCTGCTGGCAAAGCCCTTATGCCAGCTTCTGGAAGACGTATGAGTTCACCCTTTCTGTGCCATCCCATTACCACTATCATCTCCCTAAGGGTCAGTGATGTTGATGCCCTCTCCCTGTTGTTGAGGCCATGCCTTGGTTTCCAAGTCTTCCCACCCCCCCACCCCCCACCACCCATGCTGGCCTCCAGCTCAGTGCTGGATCTGGTGAGAGAACAAGATGACTACAGCTCCCCGGCAGGACCTCAGCCCAGAAAGGGCTTTCAGGGAGCGCCCACCTCCACACCTCTCACCTCTCCAAAAGTTCTCATGGGTCAGTCCCACAGGACTGGTCATCCGTGTACCCTCATGCACCTGTGCTTGCACACTTATGCATGCACACCCTCAGAACCAGGGGACAGCCTCCCATGCAGGGGCAGGTCATAGCTGGAGATCCACAGGGCCACACACACTGGGCACGTGGCAGGGCAGCCAGGCATTCAGATACAATGCAATGCTCTTGGATGCATAGTGTGCAGTAATGGTTTTGGTGGCAGGAACTTTAAATTACTAAAATGATACAGTGTTTATTACCATTATTATGGTGACTGCCATAAGGTCTAAACGTAGTGTTGAGACCTGAAGGGGAAGTAACCCTGATATCTAGGGACCCAGAACCCTGGTCCAAGGTGCTGACCCTGCTCCATGAGCTGACTTCTTCAGCCCTTGTGGGGGAGTAAGAAGGAGCACCCCACTGTGGTGATACCTCTCAAAGAAAGTCCTCCAAGAGCTAACCAAGAGAGGGACTCAAGGTTTCAACCTCTGAGCCTGCAACCCCTCAGGCTCCTGATCCTAGGGCCTATTCACACTGGGCCCAGGACACTTGCTTCAAGGGCACACCAGGGACTAAGGGACTAGGGGAAGGACCCTGCACAGCTTTAGAACAGGCTCAGAGAAAGGGCCACCAAGTCCTGGGATTGATATGAACATTTTCATACTGAAAGGAAGACTGAGGAACTGTGCTGGGTTGGGCGGGGTGAGAAAGGGGTGAGTCTTTTGGCTCCTCCCAAGTCTACCACCATTTTAGAAATAAATAAGGCAAAAATCTTCCAAGGCCAGTCCCTCTGAAAGACACAGGCCTAGACTTGCTTTCTCATGCTGCTGCCCAGAAATACTGGACCCCGGAGGCTTGGCAGATCTCTGCAGAGTTCCATGGCCAGGAGTAAATCAGGCTCTTCCTTCTATTTCAGGCACGTTAGTCCTCGCTCTGCAACAGACAAATCTCCCACCCAGCTGGGCAGGTATGGATGCGCCATGCAAGTGGAGGCATTAGGGCTTACAGGGGTGGAACCAGGGGAAAACCCTGCCCACCTATTGACAGGCAGCAGTGGTTTGTACTCCAGGTGCACCAACAAGGGGAAAGCAAAGGCCACCCAAATAGAACAAGCAGTGTCACAAGCAGCACCCTACATCCTGACCTCCAAGACCTTGGACTGAAGGTCCCCAGTTTTTACCACCTCATGTCACCTTGCCCTTGGCTCTTGTTCTCCCCAGTGCACATGATTTGGAGCATTCATCCTTTATCTAGGGTCATCCCACAGTGATGCCCAAGTCCTCCAGTAGGGCCTGAGGCAATGACAGTTACTGACCAGAAGATGGTGTCACTCTGTCCTGTGCAAAGGTGCTGGTCCTCCCAGCCACCCTGGGATGCCCTGGGCGTCATACCCTCAGTCAGCGTCTGGGGCTTACCCTGAGCAAGTGTCCTATGTATGCACGGCACCCTAAGGGCCCCAGTCCCTGAGGAAGGGTGGGACAGGCCTTGCCTTTTGAATCAACTCCCAGCTTTGAAGGCTGCTGCCTTCCGACTCCTCCCTTTCCAGTTCCCATCATGACCTTGGAAGCTCTCTGGACCTTGCTGAGTTTCATGTTGCTGTTTCAGTCCATGTTCCTGAGTAGATTTACGAAGGACTGGTTTCCTGTCCCCCTGGAGTGTGCATCATCTGATCTGGGACAATCTGGGGGTGAATACTCCTGTGCGGGAAGGGTGCCTGGACAGTAGAGGTCTGTTCCCTGGGACAAGACCAGGGAAGCATTCAATGACTTAGCTGTAACTCCACAGATGCCCACCTCTGTCTGGCCTGTTTTCATTCCTGTCTTGGGCTTTTCTCCAGTAAGAAACCACAGTTGTGACTGTGCTGCTGTCCACTCACCTGCAGTGCTGCCTCTGCTCTCATATGTATGAGGGAAAGAAAACCCAAGGCAGAAGAGTGTCCAGTGGGGTGACGAGTTGTTTTGGACCCACATTCACAACTCCAATCATGAAATGCAAAACCAAAATCAAACAGCTTCCTCATCATATGAAAGCAGCTGGCCCTGAATGGGTATAAATTGTTCTTATTTTGCTCAATTCCTGCACTAACCCTGAGCTGAGACCACCAGAGGGAGACGAATGACAAAAGAATAAAGATGAAGCTTTAAAGGAGATGCAGAGAGTGATTTTTCTTCTTCTGGACATATCTCTGACTTAACAAAAGCCTATGTATCATGTTTCTGCACAGTTTGGAGAAGGATAAGGTACTCCAGCTTGAAGAAGCCATTGTTTAAAACACCTATTAGGAAAGCCCTAGGCCCTATCAAACTGTCCGTTCTCTGGATAGGGAAGCAGTGGCAGAGCCATACCAGGGACCCTCCTTCATCTCAGTCCCCTCTGGGAAGGATGACCCTGTACACGGGTACTGGGCAGAGGCTTCCAATCATCAGCCTGGCCCCACATGGTCTTCTTGACTCCGAGACTTGTGCCTGACTCTCCTTGGGTCTCAGAGGGGGCAGCTGAGGAGGAAGAGGTGCAGCACAGCCACAGATGGGGGCATGGGGTGCATCTCAAGATTTGGTGCTCTCTGTACAGACAGGAGACTCCATGTGCAGCAACTCCTCTGTAAGCACCAGCCCTGTACATGACAGGATATAGTCCTAGCCAGACCTCAACAACTCCATGAAATAGATCTCATTGTCCTGATTTTATAAATAAGGACCACTCAAGTGGGGTAAAATAACTTCACCCAAGATCACTGTTCCAAATTTAGGTCTTCAGAATTTTTGAACCCACTATGTGAAGACCTACATCGTGAAGAAAACATGGAGCTTGCAGGTTGGAGGTCAATCTCACAGTTACAAGATGAATGCATCTGGAAGGCTCATGGTGAATGCCAGGAAGGGAAGACAGGATCCTAGACAAGAAACAACAAAGGGGACCGGCCCTAATGAGAAATCTGCCCTTTGAACTGTGGCCTGCAGGATGAAAAGGAATCAGCGAGTCATACAGGGGAAAGAGGAAAGCTTTCCAGGCTGAGGCAAGAGCAGGTGCAAAGGCCCTAGGGTGGCAGGGAGAGTGGTACTTTGGAACTATAAGAAGTCTAGATTGCCTGACACAGGATGAGCCATCAGTTGGAACAAGATAGTGAGAGTGAGGACCCTGGAATTACCCAGAAGACTGTCACTCCAGAGCATCAATCAGGAAAGTGGCCAAGTTACTCTGGCTACAGAGGGGAAAATAGCAGAGAAGAAGAATGGAGAGCAGCCAAGAGGCTCCTGCAGAAGTCTAAGCAAGTGAGTGTTGATGAGGCTGTGGAGACACTGACAGACTGGAATTCACTGGAAAGGCCTGGAAGTTGGAACTGGGTATAAGTTGAGGACAGGAAGGCTGGAAAGCTGGTTGCATGTCTGGATGAATGGAGCTGCCACTCCCTGAGAAGGAGCTGCTGGATGAGCACTGTTCTTTGGGGGTGGGGATTCTGGACATGTTTGTTGGCAGGAGCCAGGGCATCTTCCAAATGAAGCTCAGGAGGCAGCTGACTCAGGAGTCCAAGTTAAAGAAACAGACAAGGGAATGAACTGTGTGAAGGTGCCAAGTGAAGCCACAGGCATGATGAGTCATCAAGGGAAGGGCAAGGGGCAGGGGGGTGGGGAGGACTCTGAAGTCAGCTCTGTCAAGTGCCAAGAAAAGGGGCTTAGAAAGGGAGTCATGCCCATCTGTGCCTGTGCTAGCAGGAGGGCTACAAGAAGCCCTCATGTACTGGGCATCGTGACAAGCAGGCCAGTAGTGACCTTGGAGCAGTTCCAGAGGAGAGCAGAGCAAGAGCCAGCCAGAGGGTTGAGGAGTGTGGGAAGGTAAAGAACATGAGGCAGCCGTTCCCCAATTCTTATTCAGAAGGAGAATAAGAAGGTGAATCATCGTTGGCTAGGCATAAAAGCAAGATGGACAGATGGGTTCAAGAGCCAGTGGAGAGGAAAGTGAAAGACACAGGAGAGAAGAGACGTCAGATGCGTGATGTGTTGAAGTGCAGAAGGGCACCTGCCTCCACTTAGAAGAGGGGCTGCAGCTGTGACGGGACATATGGAGGGGGACACTGACATCACATGCTAGGCAGGCCACCCAGCTCAGCAGAAAAGCCAGCCCCCGGGGAAAGAGGCTTTCAAATGGGAAGAGGAGACAGGAAGTGAGGAGTATCAAGGTCATATAACTGGGTCTAACACTGGACCTTCTGCTACAGAGCCAAGGTAAGGCCCTGGGAAGGCTCTGCCACCTCCAATGCCTCCCTCACCACACGTGTTTATCCTAGACTTAGATGCTCCTGCACCACAGTGGCCTGTGTCCCCCAGAAGTGCCTGTTAAAAGTGATCTCATAAGGCTGACAGGACAGAATATGATGTCTGTAAAACCAGCCTGCAGGACATTCAGCAGGGAGAGGCAGCCCTGAGCCTGCAGTACCAGCTGGGTTGTCACTGAAGGGAAGGTTTTGGAGTTCCACAGTGTGGCACTTTACAACCCAGCAAGTGACATAAGGTCACTGGCTGCTGGAAGGCAAGAAGCCATGACGGAATAAGGGAAGGAAGGTCAAAGCCAAGTTCAATCCAGTGCCTAGATTTGCCCAAGAGAGAGCCTCAGCATAAGCTTCTATCTGAAAAAGCTTCTACCAAGAAAAAGCGTAATAAATTTTAAAAACCTGGCAAAATCAGGAAAAGACGTGTGCCTAGGCTGTTACTGCAGCACTATTTGTAATAGCAAAAAACTGGAAACCACCCAAGTGTTCCTGAATAGGAGGCATTTATCCAACAGTGGCAATCTACAGAACATCCTCTATATACTGCCATGCACAGCACAGAACTTTGGCATAATTGTCAGGATTTAGTAGTAAGTGAAAAAAGCAAGATGGAGAAAAGAGTGTTTATCACACCATTTACCTAAGGGAAAAATAATGCTTACAAAAAATGCATAATATGTTAAACATTACACAATGTATACATATACTGAAACATCACATGGTACCCCATAAATATGTACAATTTTTATGCTTTTATGTATCAGTTAAGAAAATCTTTAAAAGTTTATGCAAAAAGGAAACAATTTAAAAAATAGAAAACAACATGTCAAATGTTAAAATTGGTTATCTGAACTGGGAAGAAATAAATGCACGAATGAGGTAGAGGAAGAGACTTAATCCCTTTGCATATACCCCATGTTGTATATTTGACTTTGGAACCATGCAAGTATTTTATATAATTACAAAACAAAGTTCAGTGAAAAAGAAAATTCCTTAAAATTAGAAGAAAAATTAAACAAATGTATCTAAATGTGTATTCATTTGTGACACAATCACAAAAGGAAAAACTATACAAAAATATTGCAAAATGCAGTTGTTTTGGTTTGAATAGGAAATTCCCCCAGGAAAACCTGACATGTTAATGCAGGAATGTTCTAAGGTGAAATTATTAGATTATAAAAGCTGCAATCTCATCTGTGTATTAATGCATGTGGAGGATTAATAATTTGAATTGGATTAATGAGTGGTAACTGCAGGCAAGTGTGGCATGGCTAGAAGAGGTGGGTCACTTGGTAGCATACCTCAGGAGACTAGATTTTGTCCCTGGCTCTCTGTTTCACTCTGCTTCTCTGCTGCCATGAGCTGAGCAGCTTTCCTCTACCACGCCCTTCCGCCATGATGTTCTGCCTCATCTCAGACAAATGAAATCGGAAAACCATGGACTGAACCTTTGAAACCATGAGCCCAGCAAAAACTTTTCCTCCTCTAAGTTGTTCTTGTCAGGTATTTTGGTCACATCAATGCAAAGCTGACTAACAGAGCAGTTATTTGATCACATATACCTCCTGGGCTATACTCTAAAGACAAAAGTAAATGCAAACAAATCGTAAACTAAATTCTATAGCCAAGTGTCCTTGGCAGTGTTGATATTGTTATTCTGAGAGTGTTGCATGATTAGCAGAATAAAACAAATGCATAATCATGCTGTTGTCCTTGAGAATGGGAATTAGGGGCATAGGCAAAAGAAAGTACAAATATAAGAACCTTACAGTTCTTACAAGTATCAAGTATCAGCATGAATTCTGATGTATTTTATCTTAAAAATATAGTATATTTTTACATATGTGTTTATTACATAACAAATCACCCTCAAATTCAGTGACTTAAAACAACTCATGTATTGTCTCACAGTTTCTAAGGGTCAGGCATGTGGGTGTAGCTCAGCTGGCATCACAGGCTCGGCTCTTACAAGGCCGCAGTTCAAGATGGCCACAGAGGCTGTAGCATCTTAGGGCTTGAACAGGGGAGGATCCATTTCTAAGTTTACTCATGAGGCCAGAGACATCAGTACATTGAGGACTCTCAATTGGGCAATTTACAACCACAGAAGAATAACTTGGCTCCCTTAAAGAGAAATGGCAAAAAAAGAGAGAAAAAAGGGTGAGCAAGAGAGAAGTCACTGTCTTGCTAGAATTTAATTTTGGAAGTGATATTCCATCACCTTTGCCATATTCTATTCAATACAAGGGAGTCAACAAGTTCAGCCCACATTTGAAGGGAGGAAATTACATAAAGCCATAAACACCACGATGTAGGAATCAATAGGGACCATTTTAGGTACTGCCTACAACATATACATATTTCCTAACTTCAGACCAAATCTGTAATAATAAGCACCCAGAGGACCCAAATCATAGTCTCTAAATATTATTTTACAGGATTCTTTGGAGAAAGAACTAACTGGTTTCAGACCCGAAGTATTTAAGATGATTCTGGAATATCCAGTCAGACCAGAAAGCAAAAAATGTATCAAAGACTCATGGGGCCACATTGATAGGAACCAACCTAAACAGCCTCACATTGGCCAAAGATGAGACATGGAAGCATCAATATGCATGATAACTATAGCTCACTAAAACACACCAACATGCTGCCACCTGAGAGTTCCAAATGACAACATGTAAAACCTCACTAGTCACCTTTAGAGGTGGTTGGAGAAACTCATTAATTTTAAAAATTGAGAAAGAATCAAGATTTAACCTGCTTTTTTTATGAACTGTATCTCAGAGTGACAAAATACTTGATAAGGGAAAGTTTCTCTGCTTTGAAGAAGTCTGGCTAATCAATGAAAATAATGGAATTACAGTAATGAATGAATGGGTCTTGACAAGGATCATTAATTGCTGTTAATATCACCAAGACACAACCAAATTATCATGTGCCTCCTGATGAAAGAATGCAATATCTATGAAGGGTTTTTCACCCAAAACATGAAACTGAATATGATAAACCTCTATATCTAAAAACAGACAACAAAGAGAAAACCCACCACTCTACTGGACACAGAGGACAGAGGAATATGTTAAATGACACCATTAGGATACCCTTAACAAAAACCAGACTGCATGAAATTCTATAGGATAAATGACACAGATTCTTCCACAACATCAATAAAACAATTGTAAAAAAGACAAGAGAAATGGATGGAGAATCTATAAAATGAGAGACAGAAGAGGATTATAAAATATGTCAACCTATCTCAATATATGGACCTTATTTGGATCACCATTAAATCAAGGACATTAAACTGGGGCAATGCAAACACTAACTAGGTATTTAATGACTTAAGAAATGATAAATAATTTTTAATTGTGATAATAGTATTGGAATTATTTTTTAATATAGAGTACCTGTATTAGAGATACATATTTGAACTATTTAAAGAGGAAATGGTATGAGGTCAGATTTGCTTTAGAAAAATCTGGGAAAGCGTGGAGGTATAGAAGAATATACCACCATCCACAAATGGGTAAATACTGGTAAATCTGAAGCCAGTAATAGGCACATGGTAATAGGTATAGTAGTCCCTTTGTTTTTACATGTGCTTAAATTTTTATGAAAAAAATAAAAGAATGGATCTTTCAAAGAAACGTTATTTTTTAGCAGTAGGCAAATCTCCCTGTTAAAGAACATTATTCCTTTTGCTCTATGCAATTCAAGTAGATAACAGGAAGAAATAACAGAAAACAAGAAAAGCAGCAGCAAAAAAGAATCATTCTAATTTGCAGATGGTATGAGTATATGCCAGGAAAAACAAAGAAAAAGAAAACAACTGAAAATCTCTTTTCAAAAAAATAAAAGAATTCATTAAGCCAAGGTTTCAAATTTACTGTATAAAATAAATCAATAGCCTTCTTTGTACCTACAAACACAACAAGTTTGAAAAAAAAGGAAATGAAAGATAACATTTACGGAAACAATGAAAGGCTTAAAACACCAAGGAAGTGACAAAAAAGATATGGAGTTTTACAAATAAACTTTATGGATGAAGATAAACAAGCTTGAAGAACTGGAAAGATAAATCCTTTTCTGACTGAGAGGATTCTATATCATAAAACTGACACTTTCCCTCTTACTTAGGTAAGTTTCAAGTATGCCAAGTAAAATTGCCAATAGGAATTTTTAGTGTGTAACTGGACAAGTTGATTTGAACGTTTCTTTAGAAAAACAGACATGCAAGACTATCCAGGGAAGATGAAAAGCATGAGGTGGCAAGGCAGGAGTGAGTCACCTGTGATAAAATGCACCCCATGTCCCCAACCAATAAAGCAGTCAGGGTTTGGAGCTAGAATGGACAGTCCCTTTAACCCATCCAGAAACAGATCCAGACAAACATGGAACAGGCAGCTTTCCAAACCCTTAAGGAAAGATGCACTGAATACTTCAGGCACAGCTGGCTAGCTAGCTGGAAAAAAAATATGCTCAAAATGTAATTCCTTCTGTATCCATACACCAAAATAAATTCCAGATAAGTCAAATATTTAATCTAGAATAAAATTATAAAAGTTCTGGAAGAAATTTTTATTAAAAATAATCTTAGGATTATGAAGGTCGTGCTCACCTAAAAAATTCAGTAACATCAAAAGAAAAAGGCTGACACATTTAATTCCATAAAATATTTGGCAAAGTTAAAAAAATATATGATATAAAACAAAACAAAGACAACAGTAACCTGGGAAAAACTTTAACAATATAAATCAAAGTGCTCATTTCCTTTATACATAAATTAATACAAATTGGTTTTAAAAAACACCAAATTCCCAGTTTCTTGAGCCGGGGATAGGGGTGGAGGAAGTGGTGGGGAATGTCGGCCAAAAGGTACAAACACTACTTATAAGACAAATAAGTTCTAGAGATCTAAAGTACAGCATGGTGAGTGCTGTTAACTGCCTTCCATGTCCATGGGTTCCATATCTGAATTCAAACAATTTTGGATTGAAATATATTTCGAAATTGCATTTGTACTAAACATGCACAGACTTTTTCTTATCTTTCTTTATTCCCTAAACAATACAGTATAACATCTCCTTACATAGCATTCACATTGTGTTAAGTATTGTTAAGTACTCTGGAGATGATTTAAAGTCCATCAGAAGATGCACATAGGTTATATGCAAACATTACGCCATTTTCTATAAGGGACATGAATATCTGAAGATTTACTATCTAAGGGGGTCCTGGAATAATCACCTTCAGTCAAGGGCTGACTATGTTATGGTTTGGATATGGGGTGTACTTCCCAAAAGCTCATATTAGGCAATGTAGCAATGTTCATAAGTGACATGATTAGATTATAAGAGATGCAACCCTGTCAATGGATTAATTGATGATTTAATAATTTAAGTGGATTATTGGTGATAACTATAGATAGATGAAGTAGGTCAATGGGGAAATGCCCCTAGGGATTCTGTCCCTGGCTCTCCTTTCTCTCTCTGTCTCTGTCTTCTAGCTTCCATAAGTTGAGTAGCTTTGCTTGGCAATACCCTCCCGCCATGATGTTCTGCCTCATCTAAGGCCCAGACTAATGGAGTGAGCCCACCCTGGACTGAGACCTCTGAAACCATGAGCCCAAAAGAAACTTTATTTCTTCTAAGTTTTTTTTTTTTTTTTTTTTTATCAGGTATTCTGGTCACAGTTACAGAAAGCTGACTAACACAGACTATATACTAGAAATTTGCTAAGAGTATAGATCTTATCACACATAAGAAGTGTTCTTATCACACACAAAAAAGGAACTATGACAGGTTATGGGTGTGTTAATAAGATGGATTGTAGAGATCATTTCACAATATGTACATGTATCAAAATTTCATGCTGTACATCTTCAATTATATGATTATTTGCCAATTATATGCCAAAAAGGTTAGGGAGAAATCAAATAAAGGAATAGGCACAGTATATTTCATCATTTAGATTTTAAATGTCCCCCAAAGACTCAAGTGTTAAAGGCTTGGTCCCTACATGACAGTGCTATTGGGAGGTGGTGGAACCTTCAGGACTTGGAGCTAGTGGGAGGAAGTTAGATCATTGAGAGCAGGCCCTTGGAGGGGAGATTGGGACCAGGGCCCCTCTTCTTCCTCCCTCTTTGCATCCTGGTAGCTGAGAGGTAAGCAGCTCTCTTCCACCACACATTCCTGCCTCACCACAGGCCCAAAACGATGGGGTCAAGTGACAATGGACAGAAACTCCTGAACCTATAAGCCAAAATAAATTTTTCCTCCTTATAAGTTACCAATTCCAGGTATTCTGTCACAGCTAACATGTGATATATAAAAGTCAAGCTCAAGAAAAACAACACAAACAGCTTATAAACACATTAAATGATGTTTGACTTCACTTATGATGAAATATATGCACATGAAATCAAAATGATATCCCTTTATGCCCATCAACGTGGGACTGAGATCAGACAACTGGATGGCACAATATTGGTGATTGTGGGAGCCAGCACTCTCATCCACAACCAAAGATACTGTCCACTGTCCTCTCTTGGGAAGTCACTTTGGTCATGTCTATCAAAGTTTATATGCTCCTGCTCTGTAATCCTGCTTTATCCAGAACTGCTATTGTGAAAGAATTCACACCTGAACACAAAGATATACCCATGAGACTGCCCACTGCTATGCTGACTGGCAACCAACTGAGAGTTGATGCATAGTAGGTCGGGTAATACTCCATTGCATGTCCATGGAATGAATCCTGGGCTTAAATAACCAGGTGGACTTACCATCTCCAAAATCTGCCAAAAAGTAAAAGAGCAAAGTGCAGATCCCTGTGGTCAGTGCAATATTTACTTTTGAGAAAAGAGTCTATGTAGGCTAGCATATTTCCACACCACAAGACCCCCACTCCCTGGAAGGATTGGCAAGTACTTTAGCAGTGGTGTCCCTTGCAGAAAAGAACTGGAATGAAATCAACTGGTCTGTAATGAAAGTTTTCTATCATGTACAGGCAGGAAAGGAGGACATTTCATGGGGATTTCCAGGGTGGAATTCATTTCTGCCTCTGTGAGTCCTGATCTAATTCAAGTATTGTTTTTTCAAATCTTTAAAAATCTCTACTAGTGAATAAAAGTTCCTATTTTAAAATATGTCTAATCCCTCCTCTATAGATAGCATACAGTACTAGAGAAAAATCACCTTGTTTGTAAAAGAAAAGTCATTTTACTTTTCATAACCCCACTTTGGAACTTCCTTGTCCCTCTGGTTCCATAGATCACCTTAACCCTGTCCTCCAGCCAATAGCACCCCGAAAGCCATATCAACTCAGGAGCCCTGGCCTCCCAGAAGAGGAAGAGGCCCGAGGTGTCTTCAAGTTAGCGGTTATTTCTGAACAGGCTTACTCCAGTTGCTTATTTGAAGAGAAAACCAAGTCTCCACTCTTAAGTGCCCATTGTATGAAACCAACAGGATGGTTTTATCACAGTGGGGATCCCTGAGAAAAAGACAGTATGAGAGACAACTTCCACCCCAGGCCCAGAAGTTCCAGTTATTGGGGTCCCCATTCCTCCATGTGGCCAGGATATAGGCATGGAAAATTGACAGGTTATACTGACATTGTTAAAGACCCCAGGGCTGCTCAAAGCCCTGTAGCATGCTGGCAGGAGCCTACAGCTGTGGGTGGATGGTGGGTGTCAAGACATCTCACATGAGCTTTGACTGTTAGATTGGGAGGAGCACAACTTATAAGGGACAGAATATGATGTCATGGTCTTTGCTATTTTGTACTAAAGTTGCCACTGTTAAGTTCTATTGCTTGGGACGAACACCAGCCTTTTGGTTTTAAAAAGCACATGTCTAACTTTATAGAAAAGTTAGGCTTTTACATATATTTGCTGAGAGGTGATGACCCTCAGGCCCTCTGGGACCTATGCTGTTTCCAGCCACCATACTCAGCAACAGGGGACTTCTTGAAAGTGTCCCCCATCCCTCTACACTTCAGGATTCCTCCCCATGGTGAGGCAGCGGGTCTTCTGTGTAATTAGCACTTTCCAAGGAGATTTTCTCTGCAGTATGAACCTTCCTGGTCTGAGAGAGTCACTAGACCCCAAGAATTTTCCATGGGGCACAGAGTGGTTCCTGGGAATGCCTCTGGTGAGAGGACTGTGCCTCTGGGCATGATAGGGTCCAGAACTCTGATATCTGGAAGGTTCTTCTCCAGTGAACTCCTGAGAATCTTAATGATGTGTCTTCTCTAAGCTAAGGCTTTTCCTTACCAGCTGAAGATGGCTGAGGCAGTATAGTGTAGGGGCAATGATCTGAGACTTGAGCCTGGGTCCTAACTCCAGGTCTGCCACTCACTGCCTGGCAACCTTGAATCCATGATTTACACTTGCTGAGCCTCTGTTTCCTCATCTACACCAGCACTTAGCTCTTACTGTTATCCCAGTGATCAATTAATTGATATATTTAAACCCTTAGATTATACCTGGCTCAAAATAAGCAGCTGATAGGTTTTCTTAAAAAATATTTTTTAATTGTCAGTGGACCTTTATCTAGTTTATATACTTATATGTGGTGCTGAGACATGAACCTAGTACTTCACACATGCTAGGCAAGCGCTCTACCACAGAGCTACAACCCCAACCCCAGCCCCAGCTGATAGGTTTTAATGTTTATTATTTTGGTGCTGGAGATTGAACCCAAGATCTTGCCTAGGCTAAGCACACAGTCCAACACTGAGCTACCTCTCCAGCTAAGAAGTAATGTTATCAAGTGATGTGGTCAATGTGGGTCCAAGTCTAGATCCTACCCCTTATCAGCTATGGGACACCAGATGAGTGACTTTAACTTCACTATACCACAGTTTTTAAACCTGTAATGTATAATGGAAAGTATCTACTCCTCATATGGTGGTTGATCAGGGGACAAGTTATAGACCTAGCACATAGACAGTGTCTGAAACACACTAAGCCCTATAAATGTTAAGATGAAGATACTCTCACTTTAATTGTTGGTGTTGTTTTTCATTATAATGAACAACTCTCTAATCTGAAATAAGGCATAGGTTAGGGTCAGAGGCTGTCCCTCATTAGTAATCCAGGAAAGTTTCCTCGAGGGCAACTTCTCAGACATGGATGTGGTGGAAGGCCCTCTTCTCTGCTGTATTCACACGGGCTCTTCCCAGTTCTTCTGATGTTCCATCTCAGCACAGAATAGCCACAGGAGATTGAAATGCTCATCAATTGAAGCGAGTGTTGCACAAGACACTGAGGACTTGCTCACTCAACACTTACTCCCAGACATTCTCCCCTCCTTCGTGGAAAGCCACTCGATTCTCTAGCCAGCACTAAAATTTGCAAGCTGTCTGGTGATATAGCTCTGGCTGATTAGAGATAAGGAGAAGTGTGTTGAAGAGATCTCCAAGGTTTTTTATATTCAACTGAACATTCAGACTCAGGAGTTCTCTAAGATCCAACTAGACATGGAATCATTTACTCAGAGGGAATAAAACAGAATGCAGCTGGCCTCTCGTCTCTTCTACAGGAATCCATATAGAAGCCCATGTAACGTCAAAACAGCTAATCTCAGTGGATCCCTGGATGGTTCAGCTATGAGAATTAAAAAGACCATCAAGAAGATGTGTGAAAATCATCCACTTTAAGAGCTTCATATTTTCAGGAGCCAATATCTTTTATAATCACTCTTTGGGTGTAGCTTCCAGGATCCTCTCAAAAGGGGCCTGCCACTGTGGGAAGCCCAAACCTCTGATACCTCTTGGGTATTATAATTCCCCCCGAAAGATACAGTGTACCAATCAGAGTCATCTTTGCCACAGCAGTGCTTCCTAGTGACATAGTTGAACAATTACCTTCTAGGTTACTGAGGAAACAGGCTAAGAAAATAACGGAAGATCAATGCAAAAAATTTCATTCATTCTTTATCTACAGAAAACCTTTGATTTCTTAATACAAAGGGGAAGACAACACAGCTGGTTTGTACCTTTGGCCTTCTCTCTTCTTCCTACCTGGAACAGGAAGTAACAGCTGTAGCTATCCAGACATTGTGTTATGATGAGATGACAAGCCTAAGGACAAGTCCAAGTGAAGCAAAAATGCTGATCTTGACATCATAAAGCCACTGAATGAGCAGCCACTCACCTCTAGACTTCTTTGTGCTAGACACATAATTCCCTACTTATACAAGCTAAGGTCGGCTATTTTGATACTTGGCACCCATATGCATTCCTAACTGATAAGGGTGCTTAATTTCAGGATGCTCCTTTCATATTCATTTTATTCTAGGGTCTTACATCATCCTTATGATGTCTTATTCCTCTTGCTGAGTAGGATTTGGGTCCATTGCTGGATATGGATTCTCTAATATAAAGGGATTATATTTTCAAGTCTGATGCATCCAGCCTTGTTTAGATTTGGTCTGGAAGAGTCTAAGGAAGTACAGAGAAATGAGTCTTCCAGAATGCTAGAAGCTAGAGAGAGGCATTGTAGGCATTAACACAGTTTCCAGATCACTCTCTACTCTTCTCTCTTGCAGATGTAAGACTGGGTTTATAAGCCATGGAAGTTTTATATCCAAATCATCTTCCTAGACAGTTTGAAGGGGTTCTTTCCAAATGAAGCCATGATTCATTCAAAAACAAACTTGTTAGATTCATAGACTTCATGTCACTAGAGCAGCACGACTGGGACACACCCACCCTGGCTCCTGACCACTAGGGAAAATGGTGCAGCGGTGTGCTGCTTATGAGATGTTGCCTGCTACAAATCAGGAACCCAATCAAACCCTACTGTGGGGAGACAGAGTGATATATGGTCTCTTCCTGCCAATTATTAGGTCCTGGAAAACTACAACTAACCAGTTGACCTGGAACCCTCAAAACCTCTTGTGACTTGATGAAGACTGGTTTGAGCTTTTTTGAACAAAGAAAAACATACCTAAAAACACATGTACATTGCCAGATGTTTGAGCCTATTTGCACTGACCAAAACGGAGTCAAGTCTGTTTGGGTTCTAAGTATTGATTCTGACAGCTTAAAACTGATTTTCATCCAATTTGGGCAACATTTAGCCAGTTATAATAGGAAAAATTGGTTTGAATTGATTGATTCATTTTGAACTGGTTAGAATGGTTGAGCCTGGTTCAAACTCATCCTTTAAAGGGGACTTTGGGGAGGGTGGTGTTCAGTTTCCTAGGCTTCAGTTCTTTACTAGAAAAGAGGGGTGGGGAAGTTTTAAAATCATTAATTTTGAACACCGATTTACTTTGCTCCCATAAATATTCACATGAATTAATTACCAGCTTATTAAAAGAATTAATAAAATCACATTGCTTATTACAACACATTAGCAGGGGCAGGAGACATCCTCCTGGTACAGAGAAAGATCCTACTTAAAAGGCTCTTTGCTCTGATGTTGGACCACTAGAAGCAACCCACAGGAGCTCCCAAGAGGAGCCCATGGGGATACCTGATGCACTGTAGATCACACAAAGGCAGGTCTGTCAACAGCCAAGCAGGTGTGCCCCCACACCAAAAAGTGACACAGAACAGATCAATCAATTTTGTTTTTCACTGAATGTGGAAATGCACAATTAGCCTCCTCAGAAAAAACATGGGCGGGTAAAGGGAAATGAAGGGTATATAAAAAGAACAACAGCCTGGGTTTGGAAGCCATTATATCCACCCTGATCAAAAGCATTGGATCATAATTAGCTGCTTATACAGACACATTTCAATCTATTAATTCAGGCACTGGTGTTATCTGTGATGCAATTAATGAGGGTGTAATTAAATGAATGGTCTACTGTTCCTTGTTTCAAAGCAAGCAAATGGGCTGGACCTCCCTTCCCAACTCATTGAGAGTTTCTGCAGCCCTTGAAGAACAAAATGCTCAAGCACCTTGCTGGAAAATGTATTTTCTAGACAAGCTCTGCAGGGGAAAACCACAGACAAAAGCACCATTTGTTCAGACATAAAATGCAACTGCCCCTAAGAGATAAAATTCAAAGTCACTTACCAGCCACAAAACTTGGAAATGATGCCACCTTCTTTGTCTGTTAGGAAATATAAAAAAATGAGACACACACTAGTTGCAAACAGATGGCCCATCTAGGCTAAGATATGTACCATCACAGGAAAAGCCTAACCTCATGAGTGGCTGTGTTCCCAAGAAATCGGCTCTGTACAGCAAGCTAGTCTCATGCAAGCAGCATGATGCCTAGGAGACCTTCAGGTTAGCATGGAATAGCTGGAAGGGAGCCCAGAGACCATACAACTCAATAGCTCTCCAACTGGTGGGCATAAAAAGTTTCTGAGAACATCTTTAAAAGCAAGATAAGAGAGACTGGATGCCACTCCCTGGTTAGGCGTAGTTATTTCTTAAAGTTAGAACATCTCATCTAAACTATGTTACCTAAAGAGGGGAGATAATTTGTTTAAGTGCTCATTTTAATAACCTCCATCATGGCAGTGTACTTTATATGGGATAATTTTTTTAAACCATGTTGTTTGGATTAGAACAGTGTTTCTCAACCAGGATGATTTTTGTCCCCCAGGAACATTTGTCAATGGCTGGAGACATTTTTAGTTGTCATAACTGGGTTGGGGAATAAAGCTACTGGTATCTAGAAGACAGAGGTCAGTGATGCTTATTAACATCCTACAGTGGCCCAAATAAACACTTATCTACCCTTAAAAACCAATGGTACCACTGTTGCAAAACACAGATTTCAACATGTGTATCAAACAATGGGGTAGAACGAATTTCTTTAGAAATTCGTTCTTTAGAAATTTAGATCCAGGAGCACCAATGATCCCACACACACCATCAGCAGCACATGAACACTTTGTGGTGTGACTACAAATCATCAAGGAAGTCCCTTTCTTCTCTTCTCCCAGGCTAGAGCACCTTTACCTCCTCCCACCCAAGTTTGCTAGACCTGGAAACCCTCTCCCCAGGTACTGGGTGAGACAAGAAATTTATGGAGAGCGAGTTATCTGTGATGGGGTAGACAGCTCCACCATGAGGACCCAGCCCCAGAACTCTCATCTTTGGAAAACATTACCTCTGGGATGTTGTTATTGTCAATGGGTCCATTGAGATCAGAGCGCTGCTGCTTCCTGGGCTGCTCCAAACCATTGCACACCTGGAAACCAGGAAGTTAAAGATGGTAAAGTTAAAGATTTTTGTGCTAGAGAAATGAACCAGAATACAAAAAGTGGGTATTAGATGGGATTCAATTTTACAAAACACATGTGTATGCAGGTGTGTAGGTGTGTATGTGTACGTATGTGTATGTGCATACATACATATTCAGTTAAAGTGTAACGTGGTTGATACATATACTTTCTACTTCTAAAAATTTTTAAAAATTTGTTTTAAAATTGTATTGTTATTTTAATTGTAATAAAATACACATAATTCACCCCTGAACCACTGGTTGAAGGGTGTTGAGTACATTCACATTGTTGTTCAAATATTTCCATCATACATTTACAGCACTCATTTCACCTTACAAAAATAAAAATCAGTGCCCACTAAACACTTCCCCATGCCCCTCTCCCCTTATCACTGGCAATCACCATTCTACTTTCTGTCTCTCTGAATTTGACTACTCCAAATACCTCAAAAAAGTGGGATCATACGGTGTTTATCCTCCCATGACTAGCCTATCTCATTTAGCATGTTGCCCTCAAGATTCATTCATATTGGGCTGAGGTTGTAGCTCAGTGGTAGAGTGCTTGCCTAGTATGTGTGAGGCACTGGGCTTGATGCTCAGCACCGCATATAAATAAATAAAGTAACAAATAAATAACTAAAAAATATATACAAGAAGATTCATCCATATTATATCAGGTGTCACAATTTCCTCCCTTTTTAATTTTTTTTTTAGTTGTTGATTGACCTTTATCTATTCATTTATTTATATGTGGTGCCGAGGATTGAACCCAGTGCTTCCCACATGCGAGGCAAGCACTCTACCACTGAGCCACAATCCCAGTCCCATAATTTCCTCCCTTTTTAAGGCTACACAATATTCCATGATATATCTATACCAAACTTTGTTTATATATTCATCCATCAATGGGCACTTGAATTGTTTCCACCCCTTGGCTACCGTGAACAATACTGCTATAAATACAGGTGTGCAAATGTCATTGCAATCTTGCTTTCAATTCTTTTGGATATATAACCACAAGTGGAATCACTGGATCGCATTGGAATTCTATTTTTAATTTTTTGAGAAATCTCCGTACTACTTCTCACAGAGGCCATACCTTCATACATTCACACAAATAATGCCAAAGGGTTAAATTCATATTTTTAAAAACTTACATTATTGGATGAGAATAAATGCAAAGTCAATCTACTACTACCAACAACAAATTGCAAAAAATTTAAAAATGCCATGAGTCTTCCTTAAACATGTCATGAGTCTTCCTTAAAGAAGATATCAAACTGTACTTTCTTTTACTTCAATTAATAAAATTCAAGCTTAGGTATATTTTTATTACTTAGTCCTTTACACCAATCAGGAGATAGAAGCAAGGTCCACAGCTCTACAGTCACTATTCAAACCCCAAAGGGGTTCTGCTAAGCCAGCATGTTAAGTCAAGTTCTACAACTTTCTGGAAATAGATCATTAAGCTGTTTAGCAATATGAGAAGGACGATGACATCGATAACAGTAAGCTACATGTACATAGAACATAGGGTTTACATAGCCTTTTACCTATGAGATGGATATTCCCACCCTTGTTTTAGAGGTGAGGAACCTGAGGCTCTAAGTGTGGGAAGTAACGGCCAGGTTCTCACAGTGTTTAGGGGACACAGCAAGGTACAGCTGGCTGTCCTTGTCCTAGACTATCATTGTCATGAACTTCATCCCTCTGGGGGGTTTAGATAAAAATTAAAGGACAAGTCCAACCTCCTGGCATTGAAGGGAATAGACATGTAGTGCCCCAAATGGTGAGAATGACACCCAGCTGAGTGTCTACTCTTTGGCCGTAGACACCACTGGCTTTCAGAGTTGGCCCCAGCAGGACAAATGTCTAGCTGGTCCCCAGTCCTTCCACAAGAAGCCTGTACTAGTCGGTTTTCTGTTGCTGATAACACAATACCATAGGCTTGGTAAGCTTTAAAGAAGAGGTTGTTTTAGATCACAGATCTGGAGGTCCAAGAGCCTGTATCTGGTGGTGTCTTGCTGGCAGAGTCATGTTAGGCATAGGGCCTCATGTGGCAGAAGACAAGAAGAGAACCTGTGTGTCACTTCTGGTGCCTCTTTCCCTCTCTCTCTTCTTATAAAGCCACCAGCACTTGTTCATTCCCCACCTTTAAACACCACAGTTGGATCAAGTTTCCACCCTGTTATTACTTCACGATGGGGATTAAATGTCAATACACAAAACCTTGGTCAATGAACTATATCCAGACCATAGCAATGCCCAAAGGACTGTACATACTCCTGATCCACCTGAGCTCTCAGGCCTGGCCAGACTATGTAGGTAGGCCCTGACCTCACCCTACTGTCTTGATACATCCCAAGGCCAGGATCCCACTTGTCTGGTGCTGCTGGCACACTCCCCCACTGTTATGGTTTGGATGTGAGGTGTCTTCCAAAAACTCATGTGAGGCCATGCAAGAAGATTCAGAGGAGAAATGATTGGGTTGTAAGAGTCCTAACCCAATCAATGATTTAATCCCCTGACAGAGATTAACTGAGTGGTAACTGAAGATGTAGAGTGTGGCTGGAGGAGGTGGGAATTGGGGTGTGGCTTTGGGGTATATATTTAATCTGGTGAGTGAAGACCTCTCTCTCTTTCTCTGCTTTTTGAACACCATGTGAGCTGCTTCCTTCTGCCACACTCTTCTGCCATGATGTTCTGCCTCACCTCGAGCCCTGACGAATAGAGCCGGCCTTCTATAGATTAAGACCTCTGAAACTGTGAGCCCTCAGGTAAATTGTTCCTCCTCTACAATTGTTCTGGTCAGATCTTTTGGTCACAGCAGCAAAAAAGCTGACTAAAACACCCACCCTTCAAAGCCCTCCATTCCAAGAACAGAACCCATCCACTCTGTAACAAATAAACAATGAACACAACACAGGCCAAACTGGATGGACAGTGTCCCTAGCATAGGGCTAACACTGGCCTGGGGACCACTCTCCCCAAGGATCTGAATGTAACTAAGTTCATCGCCTCCCAGCTCTGCAGTCTCTGCTATAGCCAAGGCACACCAGGCAAAAGCTCCCAAAGAATGCCACCAGGCAGTCTCACTTCGAACGCTGTTCACATCGCCGTAAGTAAAATTCTAATTGAAGACAACCCCCAGAAAACTCTATTGAGTGCACTTTGCTGTTTTTAGGGGCACTTAGAGCATGTCAGTATTTTTCCCTCTCGTGTGGAAGCTCCCCAGAGTAGTTACCTGCCCACAGGGATTTCATTTCCTGAAGACTTATCCTACTTTACTGAGGGCTAAAGGGAACTACCCATCTCCAAGAAAACTCCCATAGAAACCAACTTACCAATCAGCAAATGAAACTGGGTTAATGATACCTCTTTTACAAATGCAAACGCTGGGGTAGGATCTAATTTTTCAGGCAAAGGGAGGGCCAGAGACTAGCTACAGGGAGGAAGCAATGTGAGGCTGGGGCTCCCCAAGATTAGGAGTAGGTCAGCCACTGAGACTTCGTGAGACTTCAGGCCAAGGCTCATGGCTAGGCCAGGGGTCAGAGGCTGGATGTCAGCACCCCCACATTGTGCACACGGGACTCTCTCATGCTGGGCCACAGTATGGGGTGTCTTCCCTAGGCATGACCTTCTCCTTCATGACAGCATTTCCTCTAACTCCCTCCCAAGTGAGCACTGCTCATCACCATGACAACCACATCTTATGATAAACAGCCAGGGTTGATTTTGAAAGAGACCGGGGGTTGGGCTTGTGATGTTTCTCCTTGGGAAAGCCCATCTGGTGCTCTGATTTTCATATCAGTGGGTGGAAAGGGAGGGCTGGCAGCACAGGATGCAGAATCTGAAATTCACATGGTTCCAGGCCCAATGTGGATTTGCAGCTCCTGGTTTCTGAGGTGAAAATGTTATTTAAATCCTGGTGTACCTTTCCCCAGGTACAGCAGCCAGCCACACCTCAAAATAAGATACCAGCCAGGGTTCCCTCAACCCTCCAAAGCCAATAGGGACAAGAAGGTCCCATTCCTTACTAGGTAACTATCATGGGGTGTTCTCAATGCCAGTAGCTGGAACCTGCATCGCTATCCACCCAGAGAACACTGTGGGGTAAAGCAAATGAAGTGAACTATGCTCTTGGAGTGGGGAACCCCTACTGTGAAGCTTGTAGGAGAGAAAATTAATATGCAGTATGGCATAGACTGGTGATACCATGCTGGAACCCAGGGACAGCTGTTCAGGGAAGAGATAAATGCCCTTAATAAACATAGACTAATGTGAATAAATCATTCTAATAAATATCTTGGCTCCAGTTGGTGCACACTAAAGTTTGGGTTTTTTCAAAGTGTCAATTTTGATTTGTCTGCTTGATTAAACTGAAAACACAGCAATACAACCCGCATTGCTTTGGATGAACTAACAGCAAACTAGCACATACCCACTCAACTCACGCCATCTGTAATAAAAGTAGAATGTTTCCAAGCATTCTCCTGAGTTACAGCTCAAATTAGGGACAGAGAATATCAGCACAAAGCCAGCTCAAAGTGAGTCCACTAGACTGTCATATCTACCCCCTCAAATGTGACCCTATGGCAAAGAACCCCCAGGGCGGATGAATGGCTCAGTTAACTGACAGCCTTCTCTGTGAATTGGTTCAAATTCCCTGTTCTCAAAAGAGTCAGTCATCCCTGCTCATCTGATAAGCCAACAAAGACATCTTCCTCCATCCAACCTGGCTGCACAATGAGAGATCCAAGGAGAGATGGGCTGAGAGCATTAAACCCCAGTGTCAGCTTGAAGATCTAACTCAGGATCATGAACATCTTCTTTCAAAAGTCCTTGAATCTACCTCCTGTCATAGATGTGACTCAGAAAAAATTGCAACACTGTTCTTTTTTCTGTTCCTCTTACAATTCAAGTCACTCCTGTGATATTTATCTTGAAGAGAATGGGAGCTTGGGTAAAGTATTTATTCTATTAATAGTTACTCCCATGAGGGTGATCATTTTCTCAAAGCAGAGCCATGGCTTAAAAGTATCATGTCAAAAGACATTAGGGACACCAGCTGGTCAGTCAGTCTGTCCTTTAAAATCTCTAAGCAGGCCTGTGAATGGAAGAGAAGGAGGAAGGAGGGCAGCAAAGAGACACCTCTCCTGCACCCCTGTGTCCAGATATTTCATAGAATAAATTTATACCAAAACTGATTCATCATTTTTCTGAAATACAATTATTATCCATTTTTAAAATCATGGTAAAATGTGCATAGCATAAATTTTACCCTCTTAAGTTCTTCTTCTCCTTCATTTTTTTTTTTTTTGCAATGGTGGGGATAGAACCCAGGGTCTCAAACATACTAGTTGTACCACTGAGCTACACTCCCAACCCCTCTGAACTACTTTTAAGTGTGCAATTCAATGATGTTAACCACATTTATAATGCTGGGCAGCTATCACCACCACCCACCTCTGTAACTTTTTGACTTATAAAACTAAAATTTTATACCCATCTGAAATTCTGATTTAACTGCGCATCCTGTATTGTTATTTGCTAAACTGGAAGCCTCATGGGTGCACTGACAGGCAGATTCTTCCACTCAGGCCTGGCCTGCTGAACTATCTTTGCCACCACTGACCATTTGGACCACCTGGATGTATCATCCACTTATCATCATTCACTATCTTTTCACAGAGTCTTGAAAAGGGCATGCAGTGTATATTTGCTCCCAGCCCAGCATTTTGGAGCAGAATTCTATTTTTCCAAATTCACCTCTGCAATTCAACCCCTTACCAAGCACCTTCCAAAGATGGCCAGCCCCAGAAAGTACTTGTGCAGAATACACTGCGCAAAGCATCTCTTACTGAGGGCAGGAAGAGACATACAACAATGGTCCTGACCTGGCACAGTTCACAGGCCCATATGGAGACAGAATTGAGTGCTCCTGCCAGCTTTAAACATGATAAGCCAAGATATAAACAAGAACACATGTTTACATGTGATAGAAAGAGTCCAGAGATCACCCAATCAAGGGGTGAGGCTGGGCTTGTTGTTGTTTTCATTTTGGAGTAACCAGCACCTTTATGCATTGCTGGTGGGAATGAAAACTGTTCTGCCATTGTAGAAAGCATTTGTAATTCCTAAAAGAGGAATTGCTAAATGTTCAATGACCATATAAGCCAGCAATTCCACTCTGAGCTATATACTCCCAAAAGCTGAAAATAAATGTCTACTCAGAAAACTTATATACACATGTTCATAACAGCACTAATCACATTAGTCAAAAGTAGAAACAACCCAAATGTCCAGCCGCAGGTGAGTGGAAGAACATAATGTAGTCTATCCATCCTATGGAGTAGCATTCAGTGCCCCACAAGGAATGAAGCATTAATACCCACTACGACATAGAGAAACTTGGAAAACTTGTAAAGTGAAAGAAGCCAGACTCAAAAGGCTACATATTGTATGACTAAATTTCTATGACATACCCCAAATAGGCAAATCCATAGAGAAAGAAAACCCATTTGTTATTGCCAGGGATCGGGGGTGGGAACACTGGGGAGTGACTGCTTAACAGGAAAGGAATCTTTTGGAGTGATGAAAACACTCTGGAATTAGACAGTGGTGGTGCTTGCACAACACTGTACTAAAGGCCACTAAATTGTTCACTTTAAAATAGTTACAACAACTAATTTTATGTTATGCATCTATTGCTACAATTTTAAAAATATTGGGGGCCAGGGGTTATAGCTCAGTGGCAGAGCAGATGTGTAGCATGTACAAGGACCTAGGTTTGATCCCCAGCTCTGCAAAAACAACAACAACAACAATAAATTTCCACAACCCTTCTGCCAATGGATCTACTAGCTAACTTCAAGTACTTGCAATTTTTACATCCAGCTACTCTAAAAGCAAGAAAAGCTATGCACATGGAGTTGAATGACAAAAACCCACCAGAGCTAAAAAGCAATCACTTGGCTTTATTGGCAGCTCAAGCCTGTGGTTCTCCTGAGGGCCTGACCTGGGACATCTTCTGAATTCCCCTAGCTGCCCCTCACTTATCTTCGAGCCCTGTACACACATTCTGAGAAAACTAGCTTGACATCTGAAAAAGGAATGAAACAAAGGTGCCCAAGTCAAAAGGAAAGTAAATGTCCAGTACTAAGTCAATATTGGACTTCAATTTCCAGGGGGCATTTTCTGTATTTAACTTCTACAAGTCTGTACAGGCTGTCATGCTCAGCATGAAATTGCTATTACAAGATTTCTGTTCTCCTAATAGGAAAAAGAGTCCTTAGTTTCAGTCAATATAATTAGTTCTAACTCCTAAATAACAAACAACTGAGTTTTGGCTCAGAGGCAGCAAAGACCTACGATTCAGAATTTGAGAAACAAGTTTCACTAGATAATATACAAAGAAGACTCCAATGTTCCAATTAGTTTCTACCAAATCTCCCTGCTCAACTTTTATGAATATACACAGTAGCATATTAGCTTTTCTTAAACTTGTGGGAAAGGAGAGAGAGAACAGTAGAATTAGCTGTTATTTTTAATGGTAGATTAAATGGTAGATGGTTCTCGATTTATGATGTTTAGACTTTTGATTCTTTTACTTTATGATGGTGTGAAAGCAATACTACTTTTAATTTTAATTTTAATTATTTTTTCCAGGGCTGTGGTCTCTGTAGTCCAATTGTCTCTCATGATGCCAGGCAGCAGCAGCCAGCCACAGCTCCCATCAGCCATGCAATCCAGAGGGGAAACAAACAACACTCTCTAGTCTACTGTATTGCTAGGCTCTCATGCTCAGTAGCCTAGGAATAGGCAATGCATTTTTGACTTAATGATATTTTCAATGTATGATTTATGGGTTTATTGAAATATGACCCCATTATAAGTCAAGGAGCATCTGTATATATTTATTGTAGTGATACTAAAAGGTATGACATGACCTCAACCACTTTACTGTAAGCCAGTAGCCTATATGATTTATGTAAATAGTCCCAAGAGTTTTAATGACTTTTGTTCCTGATACTCTTGCCAAGATGGGATCGTGTTCAGTACTGAAAAAGACCTAGAAGCAGAAAAAGGAAGATTCCCCTAGCCACTGAAGATGTGATGTGCTACTCATGACTCATTTTAGCTTGAATATCCTCCTAAAGCTTCCCAGAGATATGTGGACCCATCACCTTGTGATCACACACACCAGAGTCCACAGCCCAAATTGGTGTGGTTACCTCCTCCCTGCTGCGGATGCACCAAACTCATTTTGATTGGCAGAAAATGGTTTTGTTTGTTTGTGTAATACTGCTTACACACATTCAGACTGGCTCAAGTCAGATGATCCGAAGTGGCTCAAGTAAGTCAAAGACCCTAAAGCTTTTCCTTTTATTGTGATAAACAAACATAACCTAAAATTAACCATCTTAACCATTTTTAGGTATATAGTTGAGCAGCATTAGGTCCATTCATACTGACATGCAACCAGCTCCAACCACCCATCTCCAGAACTCTTGCAAAACTGAAACTTTACAGACATTCAATACTAACACCCACTCTCCTCTCCCAGGGCCCCTAGAAACACCATTCTACTTTCTGTTTCTATGAATTTGTGTACTCTAGGCTGTACATAAGTGGATTCACACTTATTTATCCTTTTGTGACTGACATATTTCACTCAGTGTAACATCTTCCAAGTTCATCCATGCAATAGCAAGTCAGAATTTCCTTCTTTTTAAAGGCTGAATAATATCCTATTGTATGTAAAAGCCTTTTCTTTCATACTTCATCACTAAGATTGTGGCACAGAGCAACAAAAAAATCCTTCCACAAACGCCTGAAAATTTCACCAGCCCATGTGATCTCTGCATGTGCTCACACTTCAGGTGACAGAATCTCCTGAGTTAATTCATTGTTTCATTCTTCTTGGAGTTTAAAAGAGAGGTTGATATTAAATATTGATGAGATATTAAGCTAGAAAGAGCTTCCATTTTCAGTGTCTAAAAAGAAAGAAGGGGTGACCACAGGAACCCAGAGGCATTTGAGAGACTTAGCCTGAGTGTGGGGTGGTTGCAGCCTGACTCCTCACAAAGGAGAGACTGAGTGGGGGAGTCTGAAAAGGAGTGCACAACGGTCAAAAGTAGATAAACCCAGAGCACTCAAAGTGAAGGTCAGGAGCTGACACCTCCCAGCTGCCTTGAGGAGAAGCAGGGAACTCAAAGGCTGGGTGTGAAGTGGCAGGGGCAGGGGGTAGTGCTGTGACAGAAATTAGAGTGGACAGACAAATCTCAAAGGCAGAATCAGAAGCCACCTGCAAGTGTATGTGCCAAAGGAAAGAGGAGGACATACCAAAGAGACAGCAAGGTGAACCGGTAATGCTTTCCCCAACAGCAGTATCTGTCCAGTCAGACTTCTTGCCCTGAGCTGCTCCTATGGAACAGCATCCTTCCACATCTAATGTCTCCTAAATAGACCAGGGCCAGATGCAGACCTGGACTGCATGTTAGCTGTTGAAACAAGAGGACCGGGACCATGAGATTTTGCAGTGCTAGTTCTGAACATCCTTCAATTCCAACTGTATGGGCCTCAGCTCGGTCTCAGGTGAAGAAAGGCCAGCTTCTCTTCTGTGAAGGTAGATGGTAGGATTGGCTGACAAACCTAAACTTGGCAGCTTTTGAAACTTATCATTTGCTCCAGGGGGCACCGTTTCATCCCTCACAACACTCTTTCTCAAGGTATCTGAGTTGTGCTTAGTGTTCCTGCACCATCCACGATGTTATCTGATATAGGGTTGGGAGTTATATTTGATGAGCCCGCTATTACCATAGGCTCGTGCCTCTTTTAGTAATCGATTAGCATTGGCTTCAAGCTGAATGCTGTGGGGTGAAAAACCCCATGACTACCATGTCATGGCACACATCTTGGTAAGTGTACCATATGCAACACTATGCATTTCTGCATCTAATGTTCAGCCATGTGGGCTTTCTTCCTAAACAGGTGATGTTTCTAAAAATTCTTCCATGGAGCCTTGTACTTCCCATGGAATGTCATGACACCTCCCAGCTGCCTTGAGGAGAAGCAGGAAACTCAAAGGCTGGGTGTGAAGTGTCAACTTTGTCAGCTGGATGTCTGTCTCTCTAGGCTGTTGTACCTGTGAGGTGCTGCAGGGGTCCAAGAATGGGAAACCCAAGGACCTCCAGAAGCAGAGAGAAGGAGTTTCACACAGGCCAGCTCCTCACCATGGGTCCTCCTCTCTTATCTCCCACAATCTTCCCTAGACACACACCACTAGAAAACGAGTGCGTGTGAGTCATACCCAGTGACTGTCCTCTCCTTACTGGCACTTCCTTAGGTCCTCCTCTGTATGTTCCTACAGACTACACTCATTTCCCTCTTCCAATCCTAAAGGCAACTCTCTGCCCTCTCAATCCATCAGACCTGTTCAGGCTACCTCCAGACTCCAGTTGCTATAGGGAAAAAGTGCTTCATCCCAGAAAGCTAACCCCCCACCTGCCCTGCTACACTTGGTCTTACTAATGTCTCTGCCCCTCAGCTCCAATGCCCCAATTCTCTACTAGCTCCCTTCCTCATCTCCACTGGCCCTTCTCCATCCTGCTCCCATCCATCATCCTCAACCCAGATCTTCTGCTTTTCCTTGTCCTCTTTTGGGAGTCATGGCCCCATCACAGTTCTAATCTCACTCCATGCTGAGGACACACAGGTACTTCCATGGTTAGACTTCTCAAAGCGCCCTCAAAGTCCAGAGCCACTGTGCTTCTCACCCACCCTGGAGCCTATCCCCAAAGCCTACCTGGAACACCCAAGCTGGGTGGGTATCTCAGTCCCACCTGGATGGGATAGATGGAGGAGAAGTCTCTTCATGTCTGTCTCCCTCCAGAAAGAGTTTGGAAATGCAAGACTATGCCATTTCATCTTTGCATCCCCAGCATCTAGCATACTGCAGGTGCCAATCTACATGAGCTGAACCAGAAGAGATGCAGAGCCAGCCAGCACAGGACTCAGGAGCAGACTGGTGGGGAGTTGGCTTTGAGGAGAGTGTGTTTTATGAGAGCAAATCAGAAAGAAGTTACCCAAGCTTAAGAAAGCTTTAGGCAGCATGTGGAACTAGTGATAGACACTGGGTTCCCATCATGACATATCTGCCTAGAAAATAAGCCTAGAGTTCTCAGTTCATTTTCAACTTGAAACTGGGTATGAGAAAATCAGAGCTGTAATGGGAGCTGGATGGGTATCTCTCATCCCTCAAATCACAAATCCAGAGCAGGAAAAGGCTGAGGATGTCCCCAAGATGAGGGATAGATGAGAATCTACCCTCGATCCCAGGGGAGAAGCCACTCCCTTGAGAGGCCTGCAGAGAGTGAAGAACTTGAGGCCATCAGTGCCAGCTGCTCCACCTCATCAGCTCAGTGGGCCTGGCCAGTCCTGATTCCTCCTCAGTTGTCTCACCAGCTGAGCTTAGCCTTCCCTATGTCACTCCTGAGGGCAGGGCTCCCATCTTGCTTCACTTCTGCCCCCAGTCCTGCCCAGCATAGTCTATAGACAAACTGCCTCCCTCACCCTAAAAGAGATTCCCATAAAATGACAGCCTATCATCACTGGGGCAAGTGCTGCATTCCCCTTACCATCCATCCAGACCCCAGAGCCAGAGAAGCTTTCCTCCCTACAGACCAGGAGATGGCTGGTGGTCAGTGGTAGGTAATGCAACTAGAACATTCTAGAGTCTGGAAGTACTGCAACAGGATGGAGTCCAGGCTTGTGAGCCATGGCAACTGTATTCCTAACCTCTGCACTCTGCAAACTCTCCAAGAACCAAGAGTCTAGAAGACGTCTAGAAGACGACTATTAGTGAAAGGGCTTTACATGATCTGACCTATTAGTACGTTAATCGGAAGTATTTTAAAAGTATTTAAGGAGTTGGTAATGCTAACTACCCTGATTTAATCATTGTACATTGTATACCTGATCAAATTATTACACTGTAACCCACAAATATGTAAAGTCGAAATTATAAAAATAAATTAGTTAAGTTTTAAAAAATGAAATACTCTTTTAGAAACCCTGGCTTTGGGCTGGGGCTGTGGCTCAGTGGTAGAGTGCTTGCCTAGAATGTGTGAGGCACTGGGTTCAATCCTCAGCACCACATAAAAATAAAGACATTGCGTCCATCTATGACCAAAAAAAAAATATCAAAAAAAAAAAAGAAACCCTGGCTTTCTTTAGGTTTTAAAATCCCTATAAGCAATCTGCTAAATAAACTGTTCCCAAATAATAATAACAATCTCTGGTGATAAGTCATCAAAAGGCTTCTTAAAATCAAGTTTGGCAATTGTGCTAACTCAGCAAATAAGCCCCCAAAATTAAGCTGAAAGCTCAGAGCAAGAAAGGGGCTAAAAGCAACGTCAAGGCTGTAGCCACAAGATTTCATTTTTCAAAGCAGTCCTGGGAATTAATAAAGGTAGATTCACAGGTCACCTCTCATGTTGCCGGGAAAGGAGGGTTCTGGGAAAGGGCTCAGTGCAGGCAACATGGGGCACAGAATGCCCCCTCCTGTAGGCAGATTCAAAAGTGCTTGGTCTGACATCACAGGTGGGCAAAGGAAGGGGCAGGCAGCAGAATCTGGTGGTGGGCTGTGGGAGGGAAGAAGCAAGTTGAACTCCAACAAGGTGCAGGGAGCTGGGGAGGAAATTCTTCAACTGGGCCATGCCCATACTCCCGAAAACCTCTGTATGCAGAACCATCTGCAAACTCTTTCTCCAGCTCCATCTTACCTGTGCAACAGGTTTAGACAGATGATTCCCTCCTGGATGAAATGCAACCCTCAAAGCCCATCTTCGCATGGGCTCCCCCATCTGCACACCTGCCACCCCACTGCATGCCAATGGAGGGAGGGTACCTAGGCACCAATAACCCAACAGCACTCCTCTATCCATCCTCTCCACTTTCTTTGCCAATTTGGTACTTGTATCCCTATCACAATCTTGAAAAGTCCTTTGCAAAACAATTCTCAATCAAATGCCAAATCACAGTCAAAGCATCTCTACAATAAGTAGTAATGAACACTTGTGTGTTTAATGTGGCCTCAGGGCCCTGTATCATGCCTCACTTTAACTGTTTTATTAAGCTGACCATGATGTATTGATTTTCTTTTCTTTTTTTTAAATGTTAACTTTTTTTGTTATTATTCGAGGGCTCTTTCTAGAAAGCACGGCTAATAAATAGAAGTCATGAAAACCTCAAATAATCAAAATATGTATTTGGTTTGCAGGCCCAAAGTATGCAGCTGCTGCACACAACTTTTGTGTAAATCAAATGCTTTCAACTGAATCATTGAGGTCCTGGACTGAGAATGCCACAGCCCCCAGAAATCTCCAGGGTCCAAAGGACTAAGTCTCTAAAGGCAGAATTTCTAGTTCGGAGCAGACTTTTACAGAATACCTTATGTGATGATAGACTTCACAAGATTACCGGTGAAGAAGAAAGGAGGGATAGGGACTCCAAAACAATGTCAGGTCATGCCAAACCCAGATTCTTAGCAGACCACCCAGAGGCACTCAAAGAGTGTCAAACAGACTATCTAAACAGTGCTATCTCAGGCCACCCCACAGACCCACAAAAACAGAATTTCTGGTGCCAGACATGTCCTTACAGTGCCCCCCAGGAACATAGGTGAGCAGCATGAATCAGCAAACTGCTCTTTTCCAGGGAGGTGCCCTAGTGGCTTGCTAGATCCCCAAAGCTCACCTCTGGAGCAGTGAGAGCAGAGCCAAGTTACAGGTACATGGCTAAGGTCCTCCCCCGCTTTCACACCTTATTGCAGGACAGGAGGGGACCACAATGGTAGGTATAGACAAGGCAGTTTCACTGAGACAATACAAGCCTGGCTGGTCCTAACTCATGTATTCTTTAGTCCCTGCACATAAAAAAGTTCATTTCAACAAAGCTCAATAAAATTAAGAAAAATGCCATGTGATTCATTTCTACTTGACTTATTTGACCTGTGGCTTGAGCACTCACGAAATCAGGACATGTCAGAACTAGAGGATGGCTCATTTTTATGACTGGAGCCTCCACGTCTACCAGTCACCTCACCAGTGCCATGACATACTTGCTGCAAACAGCAGAGCACAGCAAGCCTTTTAATACCAAGGAAATACACAACTGAGCAGAAACAGCCATCACTATGAACACTAGCCTACTCATTGGCTGCTGGACTCACAGGCACCCTGCGAGACATTTTGAAACTGACCTTTCTTGGAGGCCTGTCAAAGGCTACATAGTGCTGTGGCTACAGGCATAAGTTTGGATGTAACACAGTCTGTTTAGCCCCTACACTCTGACCAAAGGTGAGGTACTTATCTCATGTACTCAAATGTCTCAGTTGTCCCATAGGACTAACCTTTGTTCCTATTTCTTTGAGTTGTTCTAGGAGTTACTGAAATCATATTTAAAGTCCTTCATATGGTGCTA
>CM053401.1:116006764-116044174 GCA_028644305.1 Xerus rutilus | reverse complement strand
TGCTAAGTTGCCACACAAATACTGAATTAGTGAACACTAAACTATCGCCCCTAGGCTTATGTTCCTGTGAGCCTCCACTCACATTTTTGTCAACCCACTAATACAGAACATTGCTTTATGTATTTTTTTCTGTTTAAAGGCACTTCATTGAATATATATTTCTTACAAATAATTATATGCAGTATTTCTTTATAGTCAAACACTAGCTGAGACGAGCCTACCATCCTAGATCCTGGATCACAAGACCACACATTTCTTGGACTTCCAGCCTGTCCACTGGGCTTTATTAAATTTGGCCATCATCTCATCAATCTGTAAATTTGGCTATGTTTGTGTCTTTTTCTTAACTTCATTGCACATTCTAGATGTTACTTTAACATGTTCCAGAGTGGCCACGTATACGGATCAGTACATTTCCTCTCCCTTTTCCTGGATGCACCACATCGTTGACTCATTAACACTGCTTTCACGGCCAGCAATTATAACTCATGCCTGAACAAAGTTGTTGAATGTACATTTGTTTTCCCCATGAGGAAAATCACAGCCTTCTTGTACTTTAGAAGCCCTGGACAGCACTTCAGCACGGCCCTTAGGGGTCACTTTATCACCAACAGAAAAAAATCACCAACAAAAAGCACAAAAAGACCCCCACACACAGGAAAAGGTACCAAATAGACTGTGAAATGTTTACAGCATGAGAGCTGAAACAATAAGCCTTACTCAGCCTCAGCTGCGGACACATGAGCAGATGACTAAAAATTTTTGCCTTTGCCCATATTTGCAAATGATCACAAAAGTGTCATGAGTACTGACTTCAGGGTTTCAAATAGATTTCAGCAAGTTTGCAAAGTCACAAATTTGGAACCCATGGATAATAAGGATCAAACTATACTTTGTTTACAGAATGTCTCTAAGAACATGCTTTGGGAAATCCTGAACTAGGTTTCTCAAGACAGGTAGTTTGTCTCTTTGATTTAAAAACTCTCCACAATAAGATTCTATGCCACATGGAAAATATTTTTTACCTATATTTTTCAAAATGTCCTCAAATGGCATCCATCTTTTTTGAAAGGATCCCCCCTCTTTTTTTAAACTAAAACTATCCAAGTTATGGAATCAGCCGAGGTGCCTATGAACAGATGAATAGATAAAGAAAATGTGGTGTATATATGTGGTATACACACACAATGCAGTTTTATGCAGCTATGAAGAAGAATGAAATTATGTCACTTGCTGGTAAATGGATGAAACTGGAGAACATCACGCTAAGTTACATAAGCCAGACTCCGAAAGCCAAGGGTCAAATGTTTTCTCTTATATGTGGAAGTTAGAGAAAGAGAGAGAGAAAAAAAGAAACAGAAAAAAATTTTTTAAAAGGATCTCACATAAATACAAGGGAGACCAGAATAGAGAGAAAGGGAAGAGGGTAGGACATGGGAAATACTGGAGAAGAAATCTACCAAATTATTCTGTGTCGATGTACAAATAAACCACAACGGAATCTAGCAGATATATATGTATATATATGTATTTGTATGTATACATATATGAACACACTATAATTAGTGCATATATTTTAATTAGCACATTTACATATATATATAATGATCAAGCAGATCAGGTGCGGGAAGAGAGGTAAAGGAAAAGTACTGAGGAATACAGTTGATCAGATTCTGTCATGTGAATTTACAAATACAGCATAATGAATCCCACTATTATGTATAATTATAAGCCAGCAATAAAGAAAAGTCAACAAAATAAAAAATGACATATGTAGTTCTATTCCCCACCATGTCTTCCTACAACTTCAGCAATTTCATCCCCTTTGACCTCTCACATCATGCTGTCCCCTCAATGCAGACCTCTGGTCTCATCAGAGTTGCACAGGTGGGAAGTCTAACTGCACACTGGAGCCTTTTCAAAATACATAGCACTCAACAGCACAAGAAGGCTCCAGAGGCCACACATTCTATCTCTTGTCACATGGAGCAATTCATTTTTCATATGGGCCAGACTAAAGCAGTGTGTCCTCCGAGGATTCATGCACCCAGTTTGGGAAGAAGGAACCATCTAAATGAATTCCTCTGTACCCAAAGGAGGTAGAAGGTGGAAGGTTGGCAGATAAATTATCCACATCCTAAAAATGCCAGAGATGATGAAAATAATGTGATCAAAATTCTAAAGAATACATTCTGAAGATAACATATGCAGAAAAACTGTATACAAGTGTTCCTATGGAATGGAAAAGCATCAAAACACCAAAAGATAAAAGGCATGGACCAAACATTCACAGAAGAGAAGCAATTAGAAAAGATAATCATGGGGAAAATAGTCAACGCTGATGTATAGCACAGGAATTTACCCTTAGGTAATGAGCCAAAAAAAGCACCGTTTGGGTAGATCTGTCTATGCCAGTTGTACATATAAGAAAAAACGCCACCTCAAACCTGCATGCTCAATGGCTGTGTGTGCACAGACAAATGAATTATATGGCACATCACCCAAATGAAAGATTACAAGGTCAGTAAAAATAATCATGGAAATTATATGGCAACATGGAAAAACATTTGATATGTCAGATTTTAAAAGCTGATGCCAAAATTACAGCTGTGATATAATGACTGCTATGCATTTTCTTTATGCTCTATAATCTGAAAAACAATAGAGAAAGTCAAAATAGCTCGTCTGTTGGGGTAGCGGGGACTATCAGGAATGTAGTTTTTATAATCCCGTTTCAAACTCTATTGTACTAACTGTTATCCAGGAAATAACTAAATAGATGCTATTCAGTACAGGTTGAGTATCCCTTATCCAAAATGCTTAGGATTTAGGTGTTTTCGATTTGGGATTTTTTCAGATTTTGGAATATTTGCATATACACAAGGAGAATCCTTGGGGATGAAACCTAAGGCTAAATATGAAAATAATTTATGCTTCATGCACACCTTTTACACAAAGCCTGAAGGAAATTTTGTACAATATTTTGAGTTTGCCTGAATTTTGACTGTGAGCCACCTCAGGAGGTGAAGTATAGATTTTGCACTGGTAGCATCAGGTTGGTACTAAAAAGTTATAAGTTTGGGGGTATTTCGGATTTCGGGTTTAGGGATACTCAATCTATACTTTTAAAATATATCTGTGACTTAATTTTTCAAGTTTTACAAGAAATAAAAGAGTGGAGAGGGAGGTTATCCCATTTTTCCTCCAACTACATTCTCAAAATATTGCATTTTGTTGAAATGCAGATTAGGACTCAGAAGTTCTGGGGTGGACCACCCCAGTGATGCCATGTGAATGAGCCATGGCTACACTTTAAAAAGCAACAGTCTAAAGGGCCAATATTGCCATTCCTCTTTTCAAAGTCCTTTTTGCCTCAGTCTCAAATCTAGGCAGCGCTAACACTAACTGCATAGATAACACTGGGAACAGAGCGGTGGCCTTGGGACTCAGAGATACCCTGAGCACCTGTCTTAGAACAAGCTTTGGTTGGTTCTCAGAACACCTTTGCTGTCCCCAGGGAAGCAAGGGATTGCTTTTAGGAAAGTGGGTTGTGATTTCAAACAAGGTTTCACCACATCACCTGGCGCACATTCGTCATACAGAATCTGGCTTTCACAATCATTTCTAGCAGTGGCTCTTTTTGGTCCAATTTCAAAGAATTCCTCATGTCAAATGGGCTACTTGGGAATACAGGATGTGAAGACTCTGCCCACATGTGCCAGGCCCTAGACAGAGTCTTCAGAAGGAATACTGGGCCTGTTCATCAGGATCCTGGTCAGCCCTGAGCTAGGAACTGTAAGGCTCTTCCCTGGATGGAATTAGTTTGTGAATGAATGAATGAAAATAAAAAAGCTCTACATCATTAGCCAGTTTAAATGAGCTTTCCAGTATATTGGATAAGAGCATTAGCTTCAAGGACACACTCTGCTTAGAGACCAAAACTGCCTGCTTTTCCACTCAATGCCTCTTCTCTGAAGAATAGACTTCCTTCTGGTCCTCCACAACAGCTGGGGACTACCTCACCTGCTCCTGCCCTTTCAAACAGCCATCATCTTCCTTCCATCCATCCATTCATTCATTCATTCATTCATTCTCTTTCATTTATTCCCCAAATCTCCAGCCTAGAGTCTCACTTAAATTAGCATCTGTTTAGCACAAAGCACAAAAGAGCAAAAGATCAGGTCTTACTTGCTCCCCACAGGCTCTAAAGGTAATTTTCTCTTGACAAAATCTTTGACAGGAATGCTATTCTATTAACAAAATGTAGTACGTCACATGCCCTGTGCAACCCACATCCATCCCTGTGGCTCCATCACTATTGCTGGGACAAGTTCTGCCAGTGATGGAAGATGACAGCACTCTGGCCTAAAGCCCAGATCCAGGGCCTAGAGTCACTTGGCCTTTGGAGAAAAGCTCCCTTAATGTCTGCAAACATATAATAGCACTTTGCTTACATCCCATGGCGCCCCGTACAGGCAGAATTTCTGTGAATGACAGGAACACTCCCAAAGTGAACTTACACTTAATAATCTTTACAAAAGAACAAAAGGCACCAAATGCAAGTGCTAGAAATCTAACTGTGAGTCAATATGATTTATATTCCAAATACAACCTTTCACTATATGTGTGTGTGTGTGTATGTGTGTGTGTTTTCAAATCATTCAAACTGTCCATGAAGCCAAAAAAAAAAAAAAAATTAAGGTTTTAAAAACATGAAAGCAGTCCAGAGAATGGATGAAATAGAAGTTATTTTACACATATCTAATAATTTTACCTTCTTTATATACTCATGGTGTTTTTGTTTGTTTTGGAATGGCAACTTTTCCAATGTGTTTATTAGAATATATGCTTACTTGGCTATAATTAAAAGAAAATATAGCTATACTTACATCCATTGGCCTCCTTAGCATGCATTACTCTCCAATTTTGTCAAGCTTTGAAATAATTATTTGCAGAATAGGGTGGTTATTCATAGCTAACTGCCCATCAAGCCAAAGCCAAAGCCTTTGGAGACATGTAACCTGGAAGTAATGGCCACTGTGAAGCGCACTTAGGCTGTTGACCCTTGGCATTAGTCAGGGCAGTGCATGAACACCAGCATTCCCCCATCCTCACCAATACTCTGCTGACCTGAGGAAACCACCTGGGGGAGGTGGGAAGGCAGGGACCATCAAACAGATGCTTCTCTGCCATCCACAGTAGCAGTTAGAAATCAAACCTCTCCTGGCAGAGTAGGGCATCTTCTGGGAGACACAAGCTGCCTTCCAGTCCTCAACAAGAAACTTTCCTGATATTCACTCCTGAATTCAAGGGGTGAACTTAAGAGTGACCAGAATATCCCTGAAACATGCCCACAAAACTGAGTAAATGAAGAACTAAGCCTGCATTTTGAACTGGAAGGCAGCCCAGTCGTTCCCCTAGGTCACCATGACACTGCCTCAAATTTACCATCTGCCATGGCTACACCGCAGCTCTCTGGGTTCCTCTGTCCCATTCCCTGGGCAGAGGCAAAACCTACCTGCTCTTGGGGCCACTTTGGTCTCTCCTCTGGGGTCCTGATCTTGGCCTTGAAGCCTCTCTGGGGGTCTCCTGGGTGCGTGGACTCAGGAGGGAGGTTCAGCGACTTGGGCCTTGCCTCATGCCTGTTGGGCCCACAGCTGGCCTCGCTGGGTGGGCAGGCCTCTGTGGAGTCCCCAGGCCCGGGCTCAGGCACATGCTCAGGGCTCGCCTCACTGGCACTGGTGATGCTGGTCATGCTCAAGCTCATCTTAATCTCAGCCACAATCTGGTCGATGTCTTCCTCCTGGTCCTCCAGGTCCCCGTCCCCACGCCTCAGGTGATAGGGGGAAGCGCTGCCTGCATTCCCATTGGCCTCTGAAGGGTAGTAGTCCTGGTAGCCCTCTTTGCTGGGACAGTAGTGACCACCTTCTTCCTGGTCGTGGGCCTCCAGTACAGAGGGCTCATCCTCTGGGATGGGCAGGTGGCTCTCTGGGTAGTCCTGGCTGCCTTCGGCCCCATGGCCATGGGGGTGTGGGCCCGCTGAGTCTGTCCACTCCTCCACCGCCTCCTGGCACTCATCCGTGTCCACAGGGTGTGTGCCGTGGGTCACATACTCCTCCCCG
Organism: Xerus rutilus; assembly: GCA_028644305.1. Taxonomy (NCBI): domain Eukaryota; kingdom Metazoa; phylum Chordata; class Mammalia; order Rodentia; family Sciuridae; genus Xerus; species Xerus rutilus. The sequence continues at coordinate 116,038,052 of CM053401.1, read as the reverse complement.
TTGCAGTCCATGCCCTCCAGGTAACTGTCGTCCTCTGGGCAGTAGCGGATGTAATAGGTGATGCCCTCTTCCTCCTCAGGGAGCCCTTCATCATAGTCCTCCTCCTCAGAGGTGTTGTTTACATAGTCAGAGCTGGAGTCTCCATCAGGGCTGTGGTTGTGGCAGTCTTGCTCCTCGGGTGTGGGGCTCTCTGGCCTCAGGGTGGTCAGCTCCAGGCCCTTGGGCACATAGCCCTCCAAGGGCAGCTCTGCATCCTCACTCTCAGGCTCCTGGCCATGAGGGATGGGGCCTGGCCTGGTCCTATGTTCCAACATGCTGCTCGTGGTGCTCTGGCGCTTCCGGTGGGCCATGGCAGACGCTCACACGGCCATCATCACCGGGAGGCAGTCACTGTGGGAAGGAACATTGGAAAGCACAGAGTCAGAATCCCACAGGTTGCAGATCACCACCAGACTGACAAGCACCCAGCCCATCCCACTCACTCGTGTGCCTTGTCACCATGTTCACTCAGAGCAATGTGAATGCACATCTGTTCAAAGCGTGTGGCATTCTTGCCTGGCTGCCTCATGTGCCAGGAACAATGTGCTACTGTGCCAAGGAGGACAGGCAGAGCTGGAGGTAAAGGCAACAGGGAGGGGCACCCTCAGTCACCAGGACACCAGCTTTGGGCCTGCAGCTCACAGGCTCACTCCTGACGCCTGCACTGGACTCACTCTGTTCCCGGTTCCCCAGGTGACAAAGTTACAGGCCCATATATCAGGTTCGCTGCTCCCAAAAGACAAAAGGGGAAGCTTCCTCCAAAAGAAAACGATGACAGATGGGAAAGCGGGTTAGATCTTCTGAGTCCAGCTCCACACCCCATGATGAGGTAGACACTGAAGCATCCCATTGTAACCCCCGGGCTGGTACAATTACTATGTGGTATTTAAAAGTAAAATAAGAATAAATGAATAAATAAACTACATTTGGGAGGGGGACTGAGAGGGACTCCAAATAGAAAGAAAAATTGTTATTAAATACTCTTCAAATACAGTTTGAATTTTTTTTACTATGTGAATGTACTGCTTTTATTTTGCTGTGAATTTGAAATAAAATTAAACATTAACTCAAAATAAATCTATCTGTGCTCCTTGAAGACCATCTCCATCCCCTTCCCTACTGGCTTGTCCCATCCTCTCTTCACTGCTCACTCCAAACCAAACAGCATGCACCAAGGGTCTGAATTTGCAAGTACTGTGTTGGCTGAGCAATGAACGAAGCTCAACAGATGTGCTCAGCCTCTCAGGTCCAAAGGTGTGGCAGGGAGGGAAGCACTGCCTGGCCAAGGGGAGAAGAACAAAGATGGGGCTGCAGCCAGCAGGGCACATGTCCTGGTACCACACAGACCCTACAATGATCATGGGGGCCCACAACAGGAGAGGGCCTGGAGCCCACTGCCCAGGACTCTGCATTGTATTCCCCAAACAAGGCAGAGTCATTGGGCAATTTCCATTAGGAGCACAACACACTATCTGTTAGTCTCATCTCTCTGGATCCAGCATGGAGGACAGAAGGTTGGAGGAAGGGAGACTGGTAGAAAGACTCTTCTAGTCTTCTAGGGGACAGGAGGAGCTAGCATCCAGAAAAAGGCTTAGAAAGAGTGTTTAAGAGTTTGGTTCATGTTCTCTTTCTTAGGCTGAGTGGTTACTCAAGTGTTCATTGTATCCTTTAGAGTCTACTTTCACATTACACATGCCCTTTTTGCATCATAGTTACTCATTTTTGAAAACTTATTCCAGTAGTCCAGTTAAGAAAAGAGAGCTAATACACTTTAAAAAATGGTAAGATGGTAAATTTTATGTTATTATCTATTTTAGCACAATTAAACGAAAATGAGAAAACAAATTGAGAGCTCAAATTAAACCAGTGCAGATGAGACAGGAGAAGGGGCTTGGTGAGTATTTACAGGGTGGGAGCCTTGGGACCTGTAGTCAAAGGAGAGCGAGCAAAGACCAAGGAGGTGCTATCCATAATGCCTGAGGCAGTCACTACCCGGGCTCTGAGCTCACATTCCTGTACATCCTCTTTCTTAAATATCATTTTCCCAGGGAGCTCATAAACTGAAGGACTCTGACAATCCATATCTCCCACAGTGCCCAGTGCAGCACCTTACTTGCAGTGGTGCCCCAAACACATCTCACTATGAGAGTGCCTTCACCAGATGGCTAGTCACAGCATTATGAATATTCCCAGAAGAACCGAGAAGGAGATAATTACTTCATCCAGTCAGGACTCTTAGAGTGTGAGCACAATTATGCTTCCAATGCGTGAACGCACATCGGAGAAATTCACCATTGACAGAAGCGGTGTTTATTCCATCATCCGCAAAAGGGATCATAAATGGCTATCTCTTGCTAACAGCCACCGAATCCTGAAAGATTCACAGCACTTCCAGAGTGGCCTGCAGACTACAAAGATGCCCCGCATCAGGAAAAATGTGACTTAGAAGGAACCTGTGGGGTCTGAATGTCCTCCAGAATCACCCCATCTCAAACCCCGAAGCTGGCAGGACAATTCCAAAGACCTGTTCCCAAGAAGAGAAGAGGGGCTCAGCATTCACAGAACAGCAACCACAGGTCTCATCAAGAAGGAAGAACTGAGCCAGGCATGGTGGCACATGTCTGTAATCCCAGTGGCTCAGGAGGCTGAGGCAGGAGGATCACAAATTCAAAGCCAGCCTCAGGAACTTAGTAAGGCCCTAAGCAACTTAGTGAGACCCTGTCTCAAAATAAAAAAAATAAAAATGGGTGAGGGATGTGTCTCAGTGGTTAAGTGCCCCTGCGTTTAATTCATGGTACCAGGAAAAAAAAAATGATGAACTGCCTCAAAGATAGTTTGTTACTGTACTACAGAGGAAGTCAACCACAGGGACAGGCTATAGGACTGATATGAGGAATTTAATGACCACAGTCTGAACACAATCTACAGAAACAGCATTCCCCAAAATGACCCCTCAGAAGTAAGTGCTAAAGGCTATAGCCAACGCGTGGCCATAGTTGTCTATGTCATGACTATCAGGATGGTGGAGGGAAGGGTGGGGGACAAATCGTGGCAGCACCTACATGCCAATGAGCACACAGCTCCTATTCCATGGAGTGGTACCATCTTTACAGCACCCTTTGTCTCCCCAGGGCTTTGAGACCAGGTCACACTGCAGGTATAATAGGCCCGCCATATCTATGGGTTCCCGCTTTTGCATCTTCAACCAATCATGGATTGAAATTTTTTAAAAACTTGTGCCTGTACTGAATATATGCAGATTTTTTATTTTGTTATCATTGCTAAACAATTCAGAATAACAGCTATTTGGAGGACATTTACACTGTTTTAGGTGTTAAAAGTCATCTGGAGATGATCTGAGGTATGTGGGAAGATGTACACAGGGTGTATACAAATACTATACCATTTTATATAAGGGACTTGAGCATCCACTGATTTTGGTATCCTCAGAGTGTCTTAGAAACCAGTCCCTAAAGTGTCCAAAAATGACTCTATTTATCTTTTAGAGAACAAACTGAAGTACATAGTATGTCTTACCATCTTCACTTCAGATGCTATGTCATACATGCACTGAAACATATGTGTATCTACACCTATAAAAAACACCTACATAAAAATATAAGACACATTAGAGTCACAAAAAGTCCCAAATTCTGTGAATTTTTAAAACGTAAATCTCTATGGTTTGGATAAGTGTCCCCTAATGGCTCATGTGTGAAAGGCTTGGTCCCTGGCCTATGTTGCTATTGGGAGGTAGTGGGAACTTTAAGGGGTGGGGTCTACTGGGAGGTCTACAAGCCATTGGACGTGTGACCTTGAAGAAGATATTGGGACTCCAGCCCCTCCCTCTTCCTCTCTTGTTTTGTGTCCTAGCCATGAGGTGAAAGCTTTGGTCCCCACCATAACGAGCTGCCTTGCCACAGGTGCAAAATGACAGGGCCAATTGGTCATGGACCGGAATCTCTGAAGCCATGAGTTAAAATAAACCTTTTCTCCTTATAAGTTGATTGTTTCAGGTATTTTTTATAGTAACAAAAAGCTGACTAATGCAATCACTGAGGTGGTATTGTAGAACTAGAAGAGAACCAGGAGTTTATTTTTCACTACTGTTTCTTGTTATCTCTTAAAGCTTTCAAATAATTTCAGCAAAATTTATTGAAGGTTCACAACACTATCAGTAACTAAGTGTGCTGGACAATAATTATTCAATTCATTGCCCACCACTGTTTCCTAATGGCTCATGTGTGAAATCATTTTATGTAGATTTTTCTCTTCAGGTATTTGTTACAATTTTATTTTTATTTTAATATAATAATTACAAGAGTCCTTTTATAAAAAATATTTTTTAGTCGTAGATGAACACAACACATTTATTTATTTATTTATTTATTTATTTATTTATATGTGGTGCTGAGGATCGAACCCAGTGCTTCACATGTGCTAGGCAAATGCTCTATTACTGAGCCACAACCCCCAGCCCACTAGGGTCCTTTTGTTCAATTAACAGATAATCCTTTTATGTCTAGAGAATGGCTTCTCACATAGACTATTTCTTGAACTGCATCCTTATTTGCCAGCCTGCTAACACTATTGGCTTCACTATCTTCCAGTTGGCAATCTTGTAGATATGTGGTTTAATACTAATCTGATTCTTCTTACCTTGGTACAAAATCTATTTCTTGTGGGGAAGCTTGTAGAACTTTTTGTCTATTCTTAAAAGTACAGAAATTCCACTGGGATATGCCTGGATGAGGGTCTTTTTTTTTTTTAATTAATCTATGAGGATTCATTTGATAAGCCCTTTCCATATTGAGCCCACATCTTCCTTTAGCTACAGGAAGCTTCCTGCTATTTCTTTTTTATTTCTCTCTCCCATGGCCTTTTTCTCCTTTGAGAACATCTCTGGGACCTGTCATTTAAATCACTTAACTTTACACTCCTCACACCCATTTCATCTTATTTTTTTCTTTGTGGTAAAAATTAATTCTTCCATTTTACTTTCCAGTTTTTCAGCAAGACACAGCACGAATCTGTCTTTGCTCCTTCTGGCAGCAAAGGGCCCCTTGTATCACAGGTGTCTCAAAAAGAGTTGTGGATTAAAGGGTACTTCTTAGGTACAGTGGGAGATGATTTTCTGGTGACCTGGCAGCAATAGGGTTGGCCATCTGGGACTTCATTACTCAGATATGAGAAGGCTCCTCTATACATTAGCTGTGGACAGCCAGGTCAGCTTCATTCAGGGGAAAATGACCCCTACTCTGTGTCAGCTTTCTGTCCGTGTGACAAAATACCTATGACAGGGCTAGGGTTGTAGCTCAGTGGTAGAGAGCTTGCCTAACGTGTGAGGCCCTGGGTTCAATCCTCAGCACCACATAAAGATAAAATAAATAAAATAAGGGTATTGTGTCCATCTACAACTAAAACTAAATATTTTTAAAAAATATCTATGACAATCAACTTATAAAGAAGAAAGGTTTATTTTGGCTCAGGTTTCAGAAGTTCCGCTTCATAAAGTTCACACCACCTGCCAAGAGCACCACAGGCTAGTGACCACGCTTTTAACACATGGGCCTTTGGGGAACACTTATACAAGTCATAGCACATTCCTAAAGCCACAGGAAATAGGTACTCCTCTGAAATTTCCTGGGACTGTGTGGCACACCCCATCCCAGCTCCCATAGTTCCTGACTTCTCATGGGAGAGGCCAAACATTTTCTCTTAAAGCAAGTAAATCTGACCAATATCTAGAATCCTTTACTCTTCATGTTTAAATATTTAACTCATCGGAAAAGTGTACATACACAAGGTAGGAAGCATCTTAGTTCCCCCCAAATGGTTATTCCAGTGCTTTTCAAACTTGCTACCTATTTAAAATCCTGACACCCAGATCACACCCAAAACCAATGAAATTAGATATCTCAGGTAGGACAGAGGCTTCGTGGTTTAGTCATCTTTTTCAATGCTGCGACCAGAAGACCTGACAAGAACAAGTAGAGGAGAAAAAGGTTATTTTTTCTCTTGCTCTTGCTGACTGGGCCTCACCTTTCTTCTGCCATGATGTTCTGCCTCCCCTCTGAGCCTGAGGGGAGGCAGAACATCATGGCAGAAGAAAGCAGCTGAGGACATGGAACCAGGAAGTAAAGAGAACTCCCCTCACTGTGGACAAAATATACACTCCAAAGGCACATTCCCAAGCGACTCAGCTCCTCCAGCCACACTCTACCTGCCTACAGTTACCACCCAGTTAATTCCTATCAGGGGATTAATGCACTGATTAAGACTCTGATAACCCGATCCTTTCACCTCTGAACTTTCTTGCATTGTTTCACACATGACCTTCTGGGGGACACCTCATATCTAAACCATAACATCTCAGTATGTGTAGAGATCCCCCACATTATTCCACAAATTCCAATTTATTATTACACAAATTCCAATTTATCCAGCTATCTGAAAGCCCTTTATTAAATAGACTATTCTTTTTCTTTGGTCTTAGAGCAACCAGCCATGGCAATTTTAATGCTGAAAGTCTTCTGTACCAGGGAACTCCTCAGTCCCAGGCACACTGGGAAGGCCAGTTAGCCTGCATATCATGTACAGATGCTCCTTGATGTACAATGAGGCTGCATCCTGATAAATCCATCACGAGTTGGAAATGCATTTAATACAACTTACCTATTGAACATCACAGCTGAGCCTCGCCTACTTTAAATGTACTCAGGACACTTAATCAGCCTACAGTTAGGCAAGATGGTCTAGCACCAAGTTTATTTTATAATAAAGAGATGGATATCTCACATCATTTGTTGAATATTGTACTGAAAGTGATAAACCAGATGACTATATGAGGAAATGATTTCATACCATTGTAAAGTTAAAAAAAAAATCTTATGTTGAATCATTGTAGGACAGGGACCATCAGTACTAAATTCTTATATAAAATTTGATGTGCTGCTGGGTTTTCTAGTCTATACCACTTCTATCAATAGTTTTGTGGTTTTCTTCACAGCTATGGACATCTTTTAATAAGTTTATTCTTGGATATATTACATCTGTGGCTATCATGAATGGAGTTTCTCCTCCATTATGTATTTATTTGGTTATCATTAATGTATAGGAAAAAACTATACTGATCCTGTACAAATACAAATATTAACCTATATTTACAAATATTAACCTATATTTAAGTCCCAATGTTTTTTAGTTAATGTTTTTTTTCTTCTGGGTTCATGTCATTTTCTAGTAGTAAATGACGCTACTCTCTAGTTATCACCATCTAGTTTCTACTTTTCAGCATGTGATCATCTTGTCTGACCCTGCCCTGCACTTCCCTATGAAGTTAAGTGACAATAATACTAAGCAACAGTCTTGACTTATTCCTCATTTTAGTGAAAATGTCTTTACTTTTTTGGAGCTGGACCAGGGTGAGACAGGTGAGGCATCAAAAACTTCAGCAATAAAAATAAATAATATTTTAATGGCAGTGCTTTAAAAAATAAAAATCAATGCAAAAATCCACGATGAACTAAACGTCAAAATATTAAATAAAGACAGGACTGGTACTGATTTTTCCTTTTGCCTCAGGCAACAATATGGCTCTGCAGGGCTCTGGCAATGATCCTGTTTTTTAAACGTTTTCACCATTAAATGCTATGCTGGCATCTGGCTAAAGACAGCTCTTTTCTAGAGCTTGGTATCACAGACCTCTGATCTGGTTCTCTTTTCTGTGGATACAAAGGGAAAGGGACTCACGGCAGCTGCCCAGGAAGGAGCCACATCTTTAAAGACTACAGAACACATTTAACCTACTGGGTGCTTTCAGCATAAGAGAAAGAGCTATCCTGCTAAAGATGAAGATGGAATATCCTTGTTTAAATTCACATGTCTGTTTACTGTGAGGCCTCGGGCAAGATGTCTAATGGAGAGATGGCCTTCCTCCCTTGGGAAATTGGAAATGACATATTTGCCTGTGGGCTTGAAGTACGTTAAATAGGAGAGTGTATTAGTCCATTTTTTGTTACTAAAATTAAATACCTGAGGCCAATAACTTCATAAGAAAGCGAGGTTTATTTAGCTCATAGTTCTGGTGGTTAAAGGACATTGAACCAGCATCAGTTCAGGTCTGGTGAAAGGCTCAAGGTAGATTATGCGGCAACTATGGAAGTATGCAATGGGGCAGATCACATCACCAGATAGGAAGTGCATCAGCAATTTATGGGTCAGCCTTGCTCTAATAACATCTTTCTCTCTTGAGAACTAACTCAGGGTCCCACAAGAACTACCTTAATTTCTTTGGAGGGTAACACCCCCAATAACTTGAGGATCTCCCACTAAGCCCCAAATCTTAAAGTTTCCACCATCTCTCTACACTGCCACATGGGACCAAGTTTCCAACACATGAACCCTTAGAGGACAAACATTCAAACCATGGCAGAGAGTGACCACTGCAGGCCTGAACTTCATACATGCAACATACAGGGAGCCAAGGAATGCTTTCAATTAAGTGTTAATGGCAAGAATGCCTGACGGCTCTGCTAATACAGGTGGCTAGAAGTAGTATGTCCAGGTCACATTGACCCCGGCTGTGTATATAACATGCATCTCTGCAATGGGATGTGGGTGTATTTATGTGGCACTGCAGAAAGGGGAGAGGTCCGGTAGAAACACAAAAGTTGCTTCCCCCACAAAGTATTTCACTCATTTTGATGGGCAAAGTGCCCATCTGGGAGATTGCAGTTCATGACCCTAGACTCTGAGTAGATGGACCAAAGGTTGAGTCTAGAGTTCAGGTGGTTCTGATGTCACAGGCCCTAAGATTGCATTTGAAAACTCTGCCTTAACTAGATGTTTGTGGGTCTCTGGTGACTTCCCACTGCCTGTTGCACAGATTTGACCTCAATGCCAAGAAACACAGGCCCACTATGTGCTAAGCCTTCTCTCTCTATTTCTGGGCATGAGGAGGGAGGACAACTCTCAGTTTCTTCAGGACCCAGCTCCTGGGTCACCTCTACTGCTATCAGCTTGGTAAAGGTGGGTGGCCTGGGAGGATGAGCTGCTCAGAGAACAGCAGATGATTCCCTAATCAGGAAGGTGGGGTGTGGCCAAGGCGAGGTGAGAAGAAACAGTGGACAAAAATGTAGGTGGGATAAAGTGGTTCTTAAAATATATAGTTCTATAAGACTTACAATATCTGCTATGGTTTCAATGGGTTTCCCAAAAGTTCATGTGTTGGAAAACTAATGCCTCAAAGACGTATGGTAATGGCCACAAGGGAGGGGCCCCATCATGGCATTAATGGCTATATAGGAACAGGGAGAGAGAACCCAGCTAGTACACTTGCTCTGCCTCAACATGTGATGCTCTCTTCTCTGCGATGACGCAACAAAAAGATCTTCACCAGATGCTGGCATCTTGCTCTTAAACTTTCTGGCCTTCAGAACTATAAGCCAAATAAACATCTATTCTTCATAAATCACCCAGTCTGTAGTATCCAGTTATAGCAACAGGAAATGGACTAAGGCATTATCCTATTAAGATCAATCAAAGTGTATCCCTGCAAGGCACTAACATATTGCCTTTTGCATGGAAGCAGTCTGCAGCCCAATGATAATAGATGCCACTTTCAACACCTCAATTTAAAAGCAACTTTTTCAGGAAGCCCTTTAATGCCTGAAGGGAGTTCCAACACAGCCACCAAATCACACCTGCCTGGCTGCCAGACTCTGAAAACTCACAGGCAATGTCTGGTGGAAAGATTTCAATTACTTCAACTGCACACTCCTTCTGGGGGTACAACTGTTATGTGGGGACAGCTGTCCTGTAGGAGGGCGTGAAGAGCTTCCCTCCCCACCTTGGGAGAGAGCCGGAGATGTGACTAATCTAACACATCATTTGCTAAGCTGATGTGGGCAGATTCTTATATTCAGGAGGCAACTGCTTCTGAAGGCACCGTGCTTCCAGGCGATGAAAATTATGATCTGTTTTGTGTGCATTTAATAGGAAATATAGGTAAGAATGGACACTACTTGTAGTGGTCCAACCAAAGACATCCACTATTGTGTCATGGCATATTTCTTTCCAGTCTTTTTTCTATGCACATCTTCTATATAGCTGAGATTTTACTGTAAAAACAGCACCATGTTTTTCTCTTTTAACATAACATCATAAGCAGTAGACTCTTCATACACATCATTTTAAAGGCCACATTATATTTCATGGCTAAATAGAAAATCTAACTGCTATAGACTGAATATTTGTGTTCTTCAAACTTCATATGTTGAAATCATACCCCCCAATATGATGGTATGAGTTGCTGCAGACGGAGATTAACATAGGGTGCAGCTCACATGAGCAGGGTAGTATCTTTATTAAAGAGACCCAAGAGAGCTACCTTGCCCTCTCCACCATGTGAGGATACAGAAGACACTACACTTGAACCAGAAGCAGGTCCTCCCCAGACACCAAATGTTCCAGTCCCTTGATCTTAGACTTCCCAGCCTCCAAAACTGTGAAAAATGAATGTTTGCTGTTTGAGCAACCTAGTCTGTCATGAGCCATCCTTGGGCTGTGTGTGGACCACCATGCACTGCAGCCATTTGAATAGGAGAATCTGGTGCCTGGGAATGACCAGTGGACATTTCCTCTGGTTGACTGCCCTGACATTCTGAGCCTATATTCAAGCTCTGCTAAAGGTCTCACACAGCACTGGAGATGGGGTGACCTGCCAAGATGCCAATCAACCTGCTGACTGCAAAACATCACCAAAGCAAGACTGCCCTTGAAACCTTATCCCTGCCTTTGATGTACCTCCTTAAATAAACCATGGGAGCCATTTTCTCTTGTCTAGCCCAGCGCCTGCATGGACTAGAACTATCAGGGGCTCCAAACCTTTTGAAACTATAATTCTGACTTTGTCTTCTGTTCTTCACTAATTGTTCTAGACTTTAACTTCTCAGGTGGCTTATACCCTCCTCAGCAGGAAGAAGAACCCCCAAAAGGAGATGCTGGCTATCTCCTCATACTAGACTACAGTATTTTTTCTTAGCTGCCTAAGATACTATTCTCCTACTGAATGTATGAATAGTGGCCTGTTTTTGTATTATAAACAATGCTGTCATGTTTCCTTAAAGATATGCTGTCAGTCTTTCTCTCCCTATTCTAGAACCTTTACGCATGATGCTTTAAAACTCTCATTGCTGCATATAGTGACAATCTGAGGCTCAGGTCCTCAGGTGAGCCCAGGAGCAGTGTGGCCAGGACAGAGTTAACCATCCATCCAGTGAAGCTGGGGGAATCTGTATCACAGAGCATGTGCACAAACATATTGAGGTCCTTTGCTTCTGATTAATCATATTAAAGATAAATCCTTCATAACAGACCATCTGGAAAGCAATTTGAATGTACAGGAGAAGCATGATTACCTGCTACATGTCCAAGAAAATGAGACCCTGTGTCCAGACTCAATTAATTCTATAACAGGACATAAATCAATAGAAAATGCTGCCCCTGACACTCTGTTCACCACTCACCTCCCGAAACATCCTAATGAGATGTGAAAAATAAAGGCTCACTGTCAACAATAAAGAGCTCCAGTGTCCTTATCCTAAGCCATGTTTTTCTTTTGCATGGGAAAATAGCATTAGCCAGCTCTTAAAAGAGCTTGCAATGTAGCAGACCAAGATGAAAAATAGTAATTCAGTGACCACAATACTGGCCGGGTGCAGTTGTATCATACAAATGAGGTATGGACTTGGCCAAATTGTTGTTGACACCAATCTTGTTTCCCAGTTTGCTCTCTCATGTTGTAAAGGTAATATTCCTTTGTTCTTTTCAAATATCATTTAGTTGCTTTGACTACACATAATTTGAATTGAAACAGTCCTGGAGTACATTTGTACAATCAGCTCTTAAAATCCAGACAAAAGTCACCAAGTAGGTATTTCACTTCAAGATCCCAGGCAACCATGAGCCCTGAAGGGTGGTTAATAAATTAATTTTCCAAGAACCAGGCTGACGTCCAACACTGTTGAGTAAGACCCTATCACCTAGCTTAGGGTCACAGGGGGATGTACTTTTGTTTGAAATACAGCAGTGAAGTCAGGACAAAAATGTTAAGCACACACTAAATCATCAATAACAGGATTCTACTTAAATCAGTGTTGGCACATCCACAAGAAAATCAGGTGGCATTTAAAATGCATTTAAAATTCATTGTTATAATTTATTTACAGGCAAATAAATAAATAATAAACTGTGAAGAAATGCATTAAAATATTAGCAAGGATTGCCTTTAAGTATTGAGACAATTGTATTTATTCCCCACCTTTCTTCATTTCTGTGTATGGTACTTTCTATAGCCAAAAAATATTTAAAAAGACAAGTGCCTCTGAAGCTCCATGGAGGCTTGGGCAGCCACATCTGTCAGGTGACATTTTTGCAGTAGGAAGCTTATAGGTCTTAGCATCCCCTGGATAGGTGGGGGTGGGCTGGGGACTAATTTGTCCCTTCTGGGATTTTATTATGCTGGGTTATCTGCCCCACCACATCCTCATCTCCGAATGAGCACACAGGGATGATCTGGCCCTGAAATACAAATAAAAACAGCTATCAGCCCTTCACCCTCAGTAGACAGTCATCAAGAGCTGGTAGTTCCAATATTCTGCAATATAATTTATACCTCAAGCCAACATTAATGCCTTTATGGTCAGAGGCATGGCAAATTTGTGTATTTCTGGGCTGGCAGATATCTGTTGTTCTTATTGGTTACCCCTAACAGTAAAAAGTTAATTCTCTCCTAAAAGAACTCCTGTAAATACTAGTGATTTGCCCCTATCAACCTCAGTATGGCACATTTGTTCCTGCATGCTGTTAGGGGGTGCTACAGTTTGGATGATGGATGTCCCCCAAAGGCTCATGTGTTAGAGACTTGATCCCTAACTTGGTGCTATTGGGAGGGGGTGAAATCTTTAAGAGGTGGGTCATAGTGGAAATGCCCTCCAAGGGGATTGTGGGAACCCAGTCCCTTTCTCTTCCTCTCTTTAGCTTTCTGACCACGATGTGAGTAGCTGTGCTCTGTCATGCACTCCTGCCATGATATTCTGCCTCACCACAGGTCCTGAAGCAATGAGGAGAACCAACCATGAACTGAAACCTCAAAAACTTAGAGCCAAGAGAAACGTTTTCTCTTCATAAGTTTACTATCTCAATTATTTGTTACAGTAATGACCTTATACAGGGATGACCTTATACAGGGAGCAAGTAAAAGTACAGATAAAATGGCAATTAAAAGACCCAAAACATTGCCAGCATTCATCTTTTTCTCAATATGCTTGAGAAAGGGGCACAACTTTTGCACTTGCCAAGTTCTACGTAATAGTACATGGCTAAATATACCTTTTACCAGATTCATCCTCAGGAACAAAGAAATCTGTCATCCCCGGAAAAGGCAGCCACAAGACTACATAGTTAGAAAGAACTTGTTTCTGCTGGCTATCCTGTTGTTTTCACACTTTGTCATTTCTAATTGTGTGCATCATGGTCCAAATTTAAAATAAGCTAGGCTGAATTCTGCCTCCACCACCCCCCTAACCAAATTCATATGCTGAAGTCCTAATTTCCACTACCTATGACCTTATTTTAAAATAGGGTCACTGCAGATGTAATTCATTAAAATAAGGTCATTTGGCTGGGCCATATCCAATATGATAGTGCCCTTATAAAAAGGCAGATTTTAGAGATGGAAATTTTTCAAACAGGAAGAATACCACTTGAAGATGAAGACAGAGGAACACAAAAAGATCCTATCAGCAAAGGAACACAGAAGATCCTCTGCAAACCAAAGTCTATGGAAGAAGCTCGAACACACTCTCCCTCACACTGCACTCAAGGGATCAACCCTGCCAACACTTTGATCTGGGCTTTTACCCTCCTGAACAGTGAGGCAATACATTTTTGTTGCTTATGTCACAAAGCTTATGTAACAAAGCCCAGTGTGTGGGCTTTGTTATGGCAGCCCTGGCAAACTAACAATCCACACGGATAACACGCACATTACTCAGAGTTGGCAGTTGTCTTGCTTTTCGTCTTCTGGAGGAATGCACCAACACGTAATCAGAGTGGTTTTTTTTCCCACCCTAGAGATGACCACTGTCAGCTACTCAATTTCCCTTGCTCTTTCATATAAATTTTAGACCCAGTTTCTCTATATCTAATTTTTTAAAAATCCTGCTGGAAATTCGGGACTTCATCAAATCTGTAGGTCAATTTAGAGAGAATTAACATCTTAACTATATTGAACCTTCTGATGCATAAACATGATAAATCTTTCCGTTTAAGTAATCTTTAATTTCCCTCATTATCATTTTGTAGTTTCTAGCATACAAAGTTAGCACATTTTCTTAATTATAAATATTTCCTCCCTCCCTCCCTCCCTTCTTTTCTTCTTTCTTTCCTTTCTTTTCTTTTCTTTTTATCTGGGGTTACTGTGAATGTCATTTTTAAAAACTGGTTAGCAAAACAGTATAGAAATATAACTGCTATATACTGACCTTGATAAATTTATTCATTAGTTCTAAGAACTTTTTCATGGATGCCATAGGATCTTGCAGACAATAATGCAGTCCGTAGAGCTGGTTTTTTTTAATTCCATTGCAATCTATGTGCCCTTGATTATTTTCTCTCTCTCTCTCTCTCTCTCTCTCTCTCTTTCCTTTTTTAATTCCTTAATATACTGACTAGAACTTTCTATTGCTGTTGAGTAGAAATGATGAGACCAAAGACCTTGTCTCATTCCTGATCTTAGGTAGAAAGTATATTTTTGCAGATGCCCTCTTAGGTGGAATAAATTCCTTCTATTTCTGTTTACTGGGAGGTGTTTTTTTGTTTTGTTTTGTTTTTTAATCATGAATGGATGCTGAATTTTACCAAATGCTTTTTCTACTGCTATTGAGAAAGTTGTGGTTTGTCTTCTTTACCTTACTGACATAGTAGAATACATTGATCAGTGCTTGACCCCTGAAAGTAGTCTTGCATTTCTGCAATAACGCTACTTAGCCATAAGGTATTACCCTTAGATAAGGCTGGATTCACTTCGTGGAGTGTTTTTTCCCCCATCTATATTCATGAGGCATATTTGATCTGTAATTTTCTTATTTTCTTTACTTATATTAACACATTTCTTTACTTATATTAACATCACTTACATTAAAACCTTTGTTTCTCATGTAAGAGTAATTCTGCCCTCAGTAAATTAATTTGGAAATATTCTTGCTTATTCGGTTTTCTGAAAAAAATTATGGAAAATTGACATTATTTCTTCCTTAAATGTTTGCTAGAATTCAGTAGTGAAACAGTTTGGTCCTAGATTTTTTTTTTTTTTGAAAGGGGATAAATTTTTAACCAAAAATATGACATAATACATATAGGGAAATTTGTGTTCTCTATTTCTTGAACAAGTTTTGGTAGTTCATTTCTTCAAATGAATTAGTCCATTTCTTGAGGTGGAGGCTTAGAATGATATGAGGTCTTTCTTTCCTAATGAGAATTTAACAATATAAATTTCCCTCAAATCACCATTATAGCTGCATTCTGCAAATGTCAATATATTATAATTTAATTTTCATTTAACTCAAAACATTTCATTTCTCTTAAGCCGCCTTCTTGACTCATGAATTATTTAGAAGTATGTTGTTTAATTTCTAAATATTTGGAAATTTTCCCTATATCTTTTTAGCATCACTTTGTAGTTTAATTCTACTATCATCAAGGAACGCACTTCACAGGACTTCAATTCTTTTAAATTTGTTAAAGTTTGTTTTATGACCCAGAATAGGTTCTATCTTGGTGAAGGCTCCCCATGCATACAAGAAGAATGTATATTTTGTTGCTGTTGGTAGGGGTGTTCTATAAGTGCTTATTAGGACATTTTTCTTGGTAGTATTGTTCAGTTTTTGGTGTTTTTGCTAACATTTGATCTACTTGTTCTATCAATTACTAAGAGAATACTCTTGAGGTCTCTAATTATTCTATTTCTCCTTGCAATTTTATAATTTTTGCTTTGAGTATTTAGGAGTTCTGCTGTTGGAGCATGTATGTGTAGGTATTTATGTCTTCTTCATAAACTAGACCTTTTCATGGATAGTATCCTCTTTATCCCTGGTAATTTTCCTTGTTCTAAGGTAAATTTTCTATGGTGTTAAAATAATCACTCCAGCTTTCTTTAAGTTATAGTCTGAACAGTTATCTTCTTCCATCCTCTTAGTTTTAATCTATGTCATCCTATTTAAAGTAGATTCCTTGTAGAAAGATAGGGTTAGGCCATGTTTTATCATTTAATCTGTTAATGTGTATTTTAACAGTGTTTTAGGACATGTAGATTTAATGAATTTATTGATATGGTTGGGTTTAGATCTACCATTTTTATTACTTTTCTGTTTGCTTCCTTAGTTTCTTGTTTATGTATATATTTTTAGTATTTCACTTGCCTCTTGTCCCTTTGGCTTTATTTATTTGTGTCACTTTTAATGCTTGCTCTACTCATTAAAATATGCATTCCGAACCTCATGGTCTGAGTTAATATTTTAGCACTTCAAGAAAAACAGAGAAGTCTTACAATCATATGAGTCCCTTTATCCATACCACTTACAGCATAATTGGTGCATACATCTGTGTACATTAGTGTACGCATGCTCATGCACACACACACACACACACACACACACACACACACACACACAACCGGTTGATATCATCATGTTTGCCTGAAACACTCAAATGTAAAGAAATGAAGAGGTAGAAAATAACCTATTATATTTACTCAGATATTTGATAATTCTGCTGCTCTTCCTCCATCTCTAAAATTCCAAGTCCTTTTGATATCATAA
This sequence comes from Xerus rutilus, assembly GCA_028644305.1. NCBI lineage: Eukaryota > Metazoa > Chordata > Mammalia > Rodentia > Sciuridae > Xerus > Xerus rutilus. The sequence continues at coordinate 116,021,133 of CM053401.1, read as the reverse complement.
TGACATTTTGGGCAACAAAAAAACATGTATGATAGTGGTTCCATAAGATGATATTGCCTAGTGAGGTCACAGCCACCTCAGTTTGTGTTAGTTCACTGCATGGGGGTCGTAGAACAACAGAATTGCCTAAGCACAACATTCTCAGAATGTATTCCTACCACTGATGCATGGTTGCATTTTTGTTTTTAGCTATTTATTTAAAGCAGGGCTTACTGAAACAAACCCTTTTTGTTTTCCTTCATCTAAGATCTTTGTTGCACTTTGATTCCTGAAGGGTTTATCCACTAAACACAGAAATCTAGGCTGATAGTTTCCCTTTAACTTTTTAAATGTTAAAGACATTCTTCCACCATCTTCTAGCCTCCATAGTTTCTGTTGAGAAATAGTCACTCAAACTATTGTTTTCCTATACACAATGTTTGATTTTTAATATGTCTGCTGTCAAGATTTTTCCTTTATCTTCAGTTTCCAGCAGTGTGATTACAATATAGTATGGATTCCTCTGTTTGTTTGTTTGTTTGTTTTTGGTGGGGGAGGGGGTACTGGAATTTAACCCAAGGCAATTTATCACTGAACTATATCTGCAGCCCTTTTTGTTTTTTATGTTGACACAGGGCCTGAGTTACTTAAGACTTCACTAAATTGCTGAAGATGGCCTTGCAATTGTGATCCTCCTGTCTCAGCCTCCTGAGGTTCTGGGTAGTATGATTTTCTTGTGGTTTACCTTCTTGGAGTTTTTGAGCCTATTAAAGCTGTAAATACATGTCTTTCATCAAGGAAAGACACACAGAGTTTTCTGTTCAAATTGTTTTTATGCAACGACATTTCTTTTCATTCAGGAATTCCAGTGTTATAAATCTTTGAGTTTGGATATTATTCTAAAAGCCACCAAGACTTTGCTCATTTCTTTTTTGGTTACTTTTTTCCTCCTTACTAGATATTGAAGCCCAGTGTCCCATGCATGCCAGGTAAGCGTTCCCTTTTCATTTTTTTTTTTTGAGACAGGGTCTCACTAAGCTGCTGAGGTTGGTTTCAAACTTGCAATCCTCATGCCTTAGCTTCCTGAGTAGCTGAGATTACTGGTGAGCACCACTGTGCCCAGTTAAACTTTGCTCATTTCTTAAAAACTATCTTCTCTCTGTTACTCAGGAATAATTTCACTAATCTAATTAGACTTAATTATTTAAAGATCTACTTTAAATAGCTAAAAACAAAACCTACTCTTTCCTATGTTATGTGCATTTTACTTTTTTTTCTGGTTTTCTTTTTCATATTTAATTTATTTATTTGTTCTAATTAGGCTTACATGATAACAGAGTGCAATTTGATTCATTGTACATAGATAGAGGATAACATATCAATTCTCTAGTTGTAAGTTGTATAGAATCACAACACCTTTGCAGTCATACATAAAGTTAGGGCTGTGATGACCATCATATTCCACCACCTTTGCTGTCCCCATGCCCCCTCCCCCCTTACACCCCTGTGAACAGAGTTCCACCATTGTTCCCATGTACTTCCCCACATTATGGATCAGCATCCACTTATCAACAAGTACATTTGGCATTTGGTTTTCTGAGATTGACTTACTTCACTTAGCATGATATTCTCCAACTCCATCAATTTACCTGCAAATGCCATAATTTTATTTCTTTTATTGCTGAGTAATATTCCATTGTGTTTATATACCACAGTTTCTTTATCCAGTGATCTATCAAAGGGCATCTAGGTTGGTTCCACAGTTTAGCTATTGTGAATTGAGCTGCTATAAACATTGAAGTGGCTGCAGCACTGTAGTTTGCTGTTTTTAAGTCTTCTGGGTATAGACTGAGGAATGGGATAGCAGGCTCAAATGGTGGTTCCATTCCAAGTTTTCTAAGGAATCTCCATACTGCTTTCCAGATTGGCTGTACCAATTTGCAGTTCCACCAGCAACGTATGAGCATGCCCTTTTCCCCACAACCTCGTCAACACTTACTGTTGTTTGTATTCTTGATAATTGCCATTCTGACTGCTGTGAGATGAAATCTTAGAGTAGTTTTGATTTGCATTTCTCTGATTACTAGAGATGTTGAACTTTACTTTTGAGCCCAACCAGTGACTTTTTTCATTTTAGATATATTTTTCAGTTCTAAAATTTCTATATTTTAAGGTTTATATTTCACTGTGAAGAGTTTCTAAATTTTCATTCACTTATAAATGTCCACCTTTATTTCATGAAACATGGTTGTCTGTAATATTCACTTTAAAGGTCATTGATAATTCCAACATCTAGGTCACCTCAGGGTTGGCCTTTGTTGATTATCTTTTCCTTTGAGATATGGTCATATTTTTTAAAACATTTTGAACTAATTGATTGGAGAATTTGTCAGATGTTCTTTCTTCTTTGTATGCCAAATAAAGTTGAATTACAGCCTGACCATTCTTAATATTTATGTTTTGATATTCTACTAAATGTTGATTTTCATTTGTTTGTTTCATCAGGCAATCAATCCTTCTAGGTTCAGACCACAACCTCTGTCTCATCCTCTTAAGGAGATGATTTTAATGTCAGTTCAGTGTCGAAAGCCTTTGCTGTGTGTTTGAGTCTGTCCTTCACATGAACCATTGAGGGATTAAGTCTGGGATGGAGCCCATGGCTTGTATTGTAGTTTACTTCCAAAGCCTTTGCAATGGTTTTCTGGGTTTATTCTATTCACAGTTGAATTCAGTCACATACACAGAAGAACCCCTTTCCCAAATTTCTCCTCTCCAAGATTTCTTCCACATTCTACTACTACCAAAGATTCCTTTTCCTGGTTCCTCTGGCCATAAAGTTGGGTCTCTCAGAGTTTTAGCCTATCACCTTTTGCCTTAGTTTTGTACAACTGGAGTCCTTATGGAGGACAAAGCAACAGAAAAAGAGGGGGGAAATAATAACTCCCCACAATCTTTGCATAATAACTGGTTATTCTACCCAGGGAATTAGATTTTGTCTGAGGATTTTAGTTGCTGCTATTCTGAGTCTGTCAAAGGAAAAGAGAGAAACAAAACAGCAATTTTCCATATTCTCCAGCCTGCAGGTCTCTTTTCTGGACCTCCGGCCAGAAAAAGAAGTTCTCAGATAGTTCTTGTTATCCCTGCTCACTAGGCTATTTCAAATCAGTCAGCACTCAGATAAAGGAGGAAAACAACATCCCCAAACAGAATACTCAATGCCAACCTGCTGGGCATCTGAGCTTTGACCTCTCTCCTAAGGGTGTTGCTTTTTATTCTGTCCAGAGGGTTTAGTTCTAAGCAGCGAAAGAGATGGGCCGTGGTGCGCTTACTCTGCCTTGGCCAATGCTGTATGTACTCTATTGATCTGTTTATTGATTTTGAAAGGACATTAAGTTAAAACCTACTTATTTTTATTTCATTCAATTCATCAAACAAATGCAACTGCCAATCAATGTTTGGCTCAGCCTGATAGCATCAGCATTATCATCAGCAGGAAAGGTCATGCCACAGGAAAACTGACAACTTCTACTAGTCTCAGGGACCTCAACCCAAGCTGCATGTTAGAATCAAGCAGAGGTTTTAAAAAATATCAATTTCTGGATCACATCCGAGTGCTGAGAGGTCACAATTTCTGGGTGGGGCTCCAACATCAGTATTTTGAAGTTTCTCAATAACTGATACACAGTTAAAGCTGAGAATCACTAAACTGGCTAAAGTAAAATTATGAAGAGTCTATGGACCTTTCTGGTGCCTAATAATCTCTTCTGCCTGACATTCACAATCACCTGATGGGAAGCTCTGGGCCCAGAAAATAAAGAAAAACTGATTGACAAATGGTAGCTTCCTGTTGCTGGGTGGCCTTGCAGCTTCTCCTCCACCACCTTCTCCAACCCTGCAGGCATCTGAGATCTCTGGTGTGTGTAATAAGATGCTACCTTTTTAAATAACACACAAACCCTCAAAGACCTGTCTGACCTGGTCTCTGATAGCAATCTACCTTTTGGGCATCAGGGAAACAATGTGCCTCAGAGCCTCAGCACTAGGACAGACACAAGCACACATGCACACAACATAAGGCAGCATGTCCAAGGGACACTTTAGTTAGGCAGGAGATCCATCCCATGCCTTGATCAGTCATCTTGAGATCCTTCTAGGAAATGCACACAGGTAGGAAAGGGGCTGAGAAGTATTTGTGTTTGTGTCTCTTCAAGTCTCTTATTCCAGATGGAATACCCGGGCTTTTGTCTGCAAACTTTGTGAATGCTTTAGCAATGTCTTCCTGGAGTCTTGAATCACAGGATCAGGATGTTGAATTGCCTAATTTTCATAGTACAGCTTTGCTAATTTGATTCAGTATTGTGCAGACTGATTAGGAAACCAACCTGTGGTGTAGAAAGATATAAAATCATTTCCCAATCCTAACCATCCAAGGATGACCCATGGTTTTGATTCCTCACACCTCTGTGCTCCTCTATACCTGAGGTCCCATTAGTTCCCAAGTATTCCTCTGAGGCTAGACCGCTAGGCAGAAGAAAGGGGATTTTTCCAGGGGTGCTGCACTGGGAGGTGTCTGGAAAGGAGTTAGGGGGAGAAAAGCAAAGGTTGCTATCAAAGCACAGAAATGGGGATCAACCCCAGTTGAACTGGCAAGGGCACACAGATTCCCCAGGGGCTTGTCCAGAGGTGCCAGCCAGAGTGTGGACAGGTCTTGGGGCACAATAGGTCAGGATATCTGGGAAGGGCAGTCACTCTAACAAGGAGAGTCAAGGCCCAGTCACTCTGCCATTGATTTATCCTCAGCCCTGCCTAACTCTGGTGACCTTTCTCTGCGTTCCTGAGGTCCTCAGCCACCATGCACAGATACAGACCCTCCTCTCTGGCACAGCCCTGTGGCCCCACCTCATTCCAAACAAACCCCCTGGAGGTATATGTCCTGTGTGAAGGCTGCCCTGTGATCTCACAACAACGAATGACATCATCCTTCCAGGAACTCACCCCAGGCTTTCTGCCTGATCCCTGGAACACTCTTTAACCAGTCCATAAGCCAGTGAGGCAGGGGTTGGGACTCCTGTTTAGGTGGTCTCTTGTGCCTAGTAAAAGGAGTTCAATGACAGCTGCAAAAAGGCTATAAATGCAACTCAAAACGTTGAAATGAAACTCCCCAAATGGATAAATTATAGGATACTACATCACTTTGTTAAATCTTCTGAATATAAGATCTCCCAAAGGATATTTTTAAGTAGCAAGCTTCTCTTGGCTTATTTTAAATGAGTTAGCTGTATTTATACACAACTTTTTTTTTTACAAATGTTCCCACTGTGGAGAACAAGGAACTCTGGGGTGGGTGTTAAGCAGGGGCTGTTATGAAAGAGATGGTGTCATCACCTGCTGGACCTCTGGCCACCCTTCCTCTTTAGGCCACCAAAACCCCCACCCCTACAGGTTCCCCAGCTACAGTAGGAAGGCTCCACATCCCTGGGAGGGGCAGAGGTGGCTGTATCCCAGCGTCTGGGGGTAGCTGACAGGGAGCACAGCTGATTTCTTCAGAGCTGTTCCTGGCCCTGCTGGGCTCAGAAGCAGCATCCTTCCTCCCAGCTGAGCACCCTGTGGCTGAAAAGATTCACTTGGAAGTGAGCATTTTTGCTGAAGCGCCCCCCCCGCCCCATGCAGGAGCTTCTGGGCTTCTCTAAAGGAACCTTGGGCCCTTTTTTCTGCTAAGTAGCATTTTCTTCTCCTAGAAAATTCTGGTAAGAGGGGAAACTATCATAACTTTCAAAAAAGAGCCCTGACTAGTTTTTCAAGACAAAAAGAAAATCTGGCCATCTGTCAGGCAGTGAGTGGAGGCAAGGCAGAAAGGTATGACTGGCAGGTGACAGAGAAGCATGGGGTCTGGAGCTCCCCTGCAGGGATGTAGGGGTGTGGGCCAAATGGCCTTTAGCTATGGTCCCAGGTGCTTATTCAGCCTCCTTGGTCCCCAGGCCCACCTCAGAGGGTACCACAGGATTGGTAGGGGCTTAGAACTTGGGAATTCCCTATGGCTGCCTCAGGCTGAGGGCCTCCAAGGTGAAAGTTGGTACCCTTCATGGGGCCATATTCAGCATATTCCTGCTTGCTATCTTGGGCCTTCTTTGTGCCTGATTTTCCCTTCATGTATAGCACAGTCACCTGGGGGCCAGGCCCATCCCAGTAGGTCTGATTCAGCAGGTCTGAGGTGGAGCTGAGAACGTGCCTTTTTAACATTTGCCCAAATGTCATTGAAAACAACTGCTTTAAATGTGGAATACCACAACAATACCTTGTTATGTGATGGGCAGCAAGTGCTTCCCTGCCCCCAGCAGCCACATGTGTGGAATCAATAATAAAAAGCCCATGATTACTTCCCAGAAAAATGGATGAGCAGATTCCAGATCTCAGAAGATTAAAATGCAATCATCACAGCATGTCCCCAAGTCCCCACACCTGCTCCATTCCCGTCACCTCAGTGACCATGAGAGAGAAATCAGGATTTCAAGGGCACACCCACTGTCATTTAACCAGACAGATATTTGAGTGACAAGAATCCCTACCTGAGATAAAGGCCTATTCAATCTTTCCTTTCAAAATTTGGCAAACTGCCCTCCCAGGCTGTTCCTGAATCTATTTTTCAACACCTGAAAGTTATTTCCTGATTTATTATAATGAACCCATAGTTGTTACAACCCGTTAAATGTTTGTCATCCCTTGGTAAACCCTCATATCTCTGCTGGCCTGGCTTATGGGCTTCTGCAGATTAAAGGAAGGTCAGTGTCCCTAGGTGATGAGGTGAGCAACGAAAGCTATTGCTCCATCTTACATTGCAAGGGCAGGATGGATGTCAGATGGCCACTTGGAAACTGGAGGCTCCAAAATCTAGGATGCTGATAGCCCTCTCTAGAGCCGAATGCTCTGCCACACCCAGCAGTCATTCAGCAGCCCACATAGAAACTGGTCACACATGCCCATCAGTTTCCATTAAAATCTGCATGAATCCTGAGATCCTGGCCCTGAAAGTCAGCTGAGAACTGGGCAGAGGCACCAAAGAGGAAACAGGACAGGAAAAGCCCTTTGGGAGCCTTTGTGTGGACGAGACCTTTATTCTTGCCAAACTTTCCATTCTGTCATTGGAATGTAAAACCTATAATGAAGAATCCAAAGTTAAAACACCAACATCAGAGAAGATCTATTTCAGTGACTCTCAAAATGTTGGTCCCTGGACCAGCAGCATCTGAGTCCCCTGGGAATTTATCAGAAGTGGAAACTCTTGGGCCTCACCCAGACAGACAGAGACAGACTGGAACTCAGGGGTGGGTCCTAGCAATCTGTGTTTTAGCAAGCCTTCCAGAGGATTCTAATGCACACCCACATCTAAAAATCACTGCTGTATTTTAATACCTTGTTATTTCAAATTTGAACTTAACAGTTCTGTGCACGAAGCCAGAGAGAAGCCTTCAAAGATGACTGGCTCAAAGTATCACTCCTCAAAGTAAACACACAGCATGCATACATCCTTCTTAATATTTTATTTTCATGTAGTCTTCATCTGAGGTTTATGTCTGGACTGAAATCTAAAGAAACCTGAGGCCCCCCTCTTTATTAACCACCACATGATCCCAAGCAGTCAGCATGTCACAAGACTGGCTGGTTTGTGTCTCTGGCTCTTGGGAGGCAGCCCCTAAATCTTCGGAATTTCCAAGTGATAGGAGTGTCTTTGTTATTCATGTTGGGCCCCTGAGTCTATGTTAAGGAAATGACTGAGGTTGGGAGTTACTCAAACCAAAGAGACCAACCAAGCTATTAATGGATTAAGGCTTTGAGACCAGAGACACCTGATATAAGGTGACCTTTGAAAAAGGGAGGATGGGGGTGCTAGATATTGAGTTTAAGCAATAATTCGATTAATCATGCCTACATAATGAAACCCCAATAAAAATTTGACCCTGAAGCATAGCCAAGCTTCCCTTATGGGCAATACTTTTTGTTTATTGTCACACTTCAATGCTGGGAGGATAATATGTTCCCCAAGGACGTGAGAAACTTGGAGTTTGGAACCCTGACAGACTTTGCCCTGTGTGTATCTTCTTTTGTCTGGTTCTGACCACATTCTTCCATTAACTCTCCTTGTTGAGAAGCTCTAGTGAACCGTCAAACCTGGGATTGGTTGTGGGAACCCCCAGATTTGCAAGCAGCTAGTAAGAAGGAAGGTGGTCTTATAGAAGAGTGTGCCCTGAATGTCTAGATTCACTAATTCTGGATAGAAGCTCTGCACTGAAACACATTAGGATGCACAAACTGATGGCCAGGGCTTGATAAGACCCACATCCATCACTCAGACCTCTCCTCTTTGATGTCTTTCCTGTGCCTAACACCTATTCTTGATGTACCCTTCCCTTGGTATATATGATAAGACCTTTTTTCCTGCATCAGGAATTGTTTTCTTCTTCACCAACTTTGCATTCCCCTGCTCCTTAAACACATGGTTCTCAAACTACAGCTCTTACATAGCACGTGGGCATCTTGTTGATATGCCAATTCTGATTCAGAGATTGGAGTGGGACCCCTTAGTGCAGACTTGGAAGGACTAACAGGCCATCTAGGATAAAGATGGAAGATGTTCCAATTCCTTAGCACACAGGACCTCACCATGGAGTCACCTTGCTACAGCAGGGGACAGAGTCCACACTACCCACACTGTGGATGTCCAATCAGAGTGTCTCTCTAACCTGTCTGCCTGTACTCTCCACCTTCTCTGTGATTCTCACTGCAGGAGTGGACCAGGATGTGAAGAAAAAACACCCGATTTCGGAAAGCTCAGGATTGGGTCTTAGAGGCATAGAACCCAATGAGATGAAGACAGGGAAGGCAGTGCTACTAACTAGAAGGTGCATTTTGGCATGAGGTAGTGTGGCACCATCTTTGGGGATGGGGAGTTTAATAGACAGATGGCTTCTTTCTGAATTGGAGGTTATCCCAAGTCAGAAGTTGGTAAGATAGGCAGATGGATCTCAAGATTAAAAAAAACATACTGTGGTATTACTCGGGATTTTCCAGAGAAAGAGGATCAAAAGGATGGTTACAGAGATTTATTTCAAGGAACAGGCTCATGTGATTGTGGAAGCTGGCAAGTTTGAAATCTGGAGGGCAGGATGACAGGCTGGATATTCTGGCAGGAGTTGACACTGCAAATCTTGAATCTGAAGGCAGCCCTGAGGCATCATTCCTTCTTTTTGGGGGGACTTTTGGATGTGTAGGGATTTTGGGTCTTCAACTAATTGGATGAGGCCCACCCACTTTATGGAGGATAGCAAGATTTACTCAAAGTCTACTGATTTAAATGTTCATTTCAACTGAAACAAACCTTCCCAGCAACATTTAGACTGGTGTTTGACCAAATAGGACACCATAGCCTACCCAAGTTGACACATGAAATTAACCATCACAACAGAATATTCTGTTCCTTTGAGACACACCAGCCACAGGTACCATCAAACCAGGGGCAAATAAGACCAAGTTCCTTTTCTCACAGAGGTCACCTCTTCCTATACTGCCCAAAGCTGGACATGATTCCTCTAGACAGCCCTTCCAAGGAAAGTCCCTGTGCTACATACCTGTGGCCCACAAACATGGTATCCTGCTGCTAACATCACCTTATTTTCTCAGCGATAATACAACATCCTGTCCAGTCTGCCATCCACTCCAACCTCACTGGGGTAGTTACGGCATACTGAGATTCAGAACTTAGGTATAAAATATCCTGGCTGGAGGATCGAAGGAAGCTGTGCTATAGCAACAGGCACTATGCAATTCCAAGCTCAGTCATCATTCACACCTACTATGCAAGTAATGATCTCCCTCCTTCAGATACGTCTGCAAGTACCAGACCTTTCTTACACCAAACCAGGAGTCTTTATCAGAGGTCAAGTTACTCATCCAATCTTCAAGTATACACAGAAATTATTGTCATCCTTATGCAAACACTAGTTCACCAAAGCACCTGAAAGTACCCCATCTATGTAATTTAGAAGATGGGTCACTTAACTTAAAAAATAAAATTGAAGTAGGTATCATTTATTGACTCTTGAGCATACATCTCTAAGTCTTTTTCCATTTGTTCTAAGCCCTCTGGAGTTCCCCACCTTCCCAAAGCAACTTGCTATACTTTTTTTTAAAAAATATGACTCAGAAATAGAAAGAAAGCCAAGACAGTGACTGAAACATTTCAGAACATGATGGGAACCTATCTTTGTGTGAAGCAGCTCAGATAATCCTTATGCATCTTGGAATTTGAAAATTACAACTCTCTGTACCTACAGGTTCCGCATTGAGGATTCACCCAACTGTGGATTAAAAAACTATTTGGAAAAAATACTGTGCCTGTACTGAACATGTATAGACATTTTCCTTGCCTCTATTCCCTAAACAATACAGTGTAACAACTACTTACATAGTATTTGCATTATATTAGGATTATAAGTAATGTAGAGGAGCTGGGGTGTAGAAAATAGAAAAAGAATTCATGAAAAAAAGTAACATTACAAAAGCAAACGTAAGCACAAGAGGAGGGAAAGTGAGCCATTACTAATCTTAAATGACTGGTAATTGGAAAATGCTTCAGTTATCTGCCATTCTGGAACTAGACTTGGAAAATATATCAACATGGGAGAAGAAGTCTGCTGAGGAAATAACATCATGTTAATATTTTTGTTTAATAGGGAGGATGACATTAATTAACTCTAGATGTCAAAACACAAATACAAATTTTTATCTTTGACATTTCTATGAGAATAGGATGCGTAACTTCCAAACTATTAGAAGAAAACCAACAAAACACAGAAAACAGTCCACTCAACACAAGATAGAAAGGAAACAAAAGAAAGAATTTTAAAAAACGTTAACACACCAAAATGTCAAAATAGTCTGAATGTATCAGTATCGCGGGATTAAATTCATCTGATTAAAAAAAAGATTTTCAGATAAAACTACAGAATTCAGTTATGTGCTTGTTAGGGGCTGAATGGTGGTTCTCCCTGCCCACATGTTCAGGCCTTAGCCCCTAGTACCTCAAATGTGACTGTGTTTGGAGGAAAGGCCTTTACAGGGTGATGAAGTTGAAACGAAACTATTCGGTGGGTCCTGATCCTACCTGAATTCAGCCCTTGTAACAAGATAAATGTGGATACACAGAGAGACACCAGGCACACACAGAGGAAAGACCATATGAAGAGGAAGCAGAAGGGTGGCCATCTGCAAGGCAAGGAGGGGCCTGGCACCTTGATCTTGGACTTCCAGCCTCCAAACTGTGAGAAAATGAATGTCTGTTGGTAAGTCCGTTGGTTTGTGGCACTTCGTCATGACAATCCTAGAAAATTAACAGTGTTCTTTATACTCTCTCTTAGTCCATCTGGTCTAAGATAGAATTTCAGACAATTTTAGAAAATTCAATCATGGGTTGCTTAGTCTCTTGCATCACTCTACCTAAAACAAAATGACATAAAGACTGCTAAAAATACAAGTACAGAAAAAGATACACCAGACAAATGTTACCAAGAAGAAAGCAAGCATGGCAATATTAATCAGACCTAAGAGATGTGAGTAGGAAAGTATGTAAAGAAACCAAAAGAAGCATTTCTATTAATAAAAGGAATAATCCACCAAGAGCATCATCATCTACCTTGATCCACTTAGCAATACACCTCCACAATGCAAACAAAGCAAATAATGATAATAAGTGATGAAATTAATAGCCATTACTCATGCGGGAGACGTTCACAGAAATCAAGTTAACTAGATAAAAAATAAGAAAGGATATAAAAATTTAAATAACAATGAACAAGAATGTATTTAGAAATTTTTACCCAACAGAAAAGAAAGTAGAATTTTTTTAAAAAATTTAAAAACAATACAATAAACATTCCACAAACTGATTATGCAGAATTAGACCACAAAAGAAACCTTATTTTGTGCAAAGAATTTGTGCTGGCCACACTGAATACCATGCAATAAAACTAGAAATTAATGACCAAAAATTGTTTTAGTTATCAATTTACAGCATCCCAATTCTGAACACATCCTTCCATGTTTGGTCTGTGATGAATAAGAGAACTCCCCTAAGCATTTCTCCTTTACAATGAGCATAATGTTAAGCTTTCTTGGTAGGAAAAAAAAAAAAGGGCCACTGCAGGAGAAAGAGGTTTCCTGCAGTTTCCAGTTCAGGTCACAGGCCTGGAATACAGTCCTTCCACAGCTTGTGGCAGTGGTCTGGCTACCCTTTGGATATGGAAACCAGAGCTCTGCATGGCCAGCCACCTGCTAGACTCCCTCTACAAACCCTGAGTAGCTGCATGGTCTGCAGGGTCTCTTACTGAGCAGCTGTTCTTTCTGCATGCTCTGTACTTTCTGATCACCTTTTCCCTGCTGGTGCCCAAACTTCCCTTACAGGCCACCTGTTGCTGCTCCCTTCCTGAGCACCCAAGGGAGTAAACCAGCTCTGGCCTGCTCCAAACCAGCAAATTTCCATGCTCTCCCATGGCTGAACCACATCCTCCCTAATGAAGTGTGAACCCCTTCCAAGCTTCTTCCTCTTTGGGTATTCTCAGGCAGTCATAAAATACTTATGGAATTTTCTCTCTTATAATTACTCTAATTATCACAGTTAATAATTCCTTATATAAATGCCTCTTGACTTGTGATGGGGTTATGCCCTCATAAACCCACTGTGAAGTCAAAATATGCAGAAGTCGAACCACTAACTGTCCCTGTTTAACCTTCTGTGTCATCTCTATCTCCTGACTGGACCCAGACTGCTATAGAACTGATGCATGGAGTAGTCCCAGGACACAGATCCCTAAAGATGTGATCTGGAGATGGCTTGATCGTGTTCTTGGGCTTGAGTGCTTTGCTGAACTCCTTGCCAATGGGAAATGGGAAGCTTGTAACCTATGGAAGGCAGTTGCATCACGATTAGTCAAGCCATCACTGTCATCGACTGTGATGAAGTGCGACTGAAGCACGTACTTTGGAAACTCAAGTGGCTTGCTGTACTTGACCATTATGGCAGTAATGACGACTGTAAGGGCTGTGGTGACAGTTGGATCTTTTTGAGTGCACTTGAGTGTGCGACAAGCTCAGATCTATTAAATCTTACCTTAAGTCATGGTCTGAAAATCAGACACTTTCCAAAACATTCCCGAAAGAATAATTTCTTGAATACATAGGGCTATTATTGCCAGAAATCAAACATAAAATTTAGCTGTACAAATTGCTCAATGAATAAGAATTGAATAATAATAATTCAATACCACAATCTCACCAAGTTTTAGGTGGGGAAACTGAGGCAATAATCAGGAAAGAAGGAGATTTTGAACTTGGAACATGAACTTTGATTGGATCTGGGTGAAACAGGTAATCTTGAAGCCTCTAGCCATTCTGACATTCTCTGATCTGTCAAAGTAGCTTGTTCAATGATGTCCAAGGAGGAAAGCCTTTCTTGAAAACTTTGTGATATCCCTCCTTGGGGTAGATGCTTTAAAAAGAGATCTTCATTCTCCTCAAGACCCACCACACCACTGCTTATCACCATGAGACTACAACGAGGGATAAGTCTCAGCATGCTGCAGGACCAAATACACATTATCAGAAACAGCCTACACACCAAGAGCATCGTGAGACCTTGCTAATGCATAAGGAACATGTGTGCAAATGCATTAATGCCTCGGGGCATTAAGGTTCCACAGACAGTAGAATGTAACTCTAGATCAGGACAGTTTCATTGAATGAGTGACTGTGAATGTAACCTATGAGCTGACATAACTAGATGTGGTTGTAACAGCTTACCGGCCTGCTTCATTAAAATTCGGACACAATGATGGCCTAGATTTAATGACTTCAGATATCAGAGTTTCCCTGGCATGCCTTAGAAGAGGAAACCAAAGGCTCAGGAAAATATGAAAGTTGGATTGATTCATTATGTGTGACCTACACACTCACTACCTAACTATGCTTCAGGAGAAGGTTCACCAAGGCATTGAGAACTACACTAGAGTGACAAACATCTGCACTCCCGAAATCCTATGGTTGCTCTCCTTTGTAGGCCAGGTGAGACTACAGGAGATGCCGCCACTGAGATGGATTCTCTGATTCCAATAGGGATCATGGGATCCCAGAAGAGCAGAGACCACATGAGGTATGTCCACCATAAAGAAAACCAGGGGTGTTTTAGTAATCAAAATGCTTTGGCTTGAGGAGATCTTGGTGATATCTGATTGATCACAGTGTTCCTAAGAAAAAATAAATGGGCAGCCTACTAGAGTACTGCTAGATCTATATAATAGGGAAAAACTCAAAAACCACAACTTGAGTCCCCAAAATAGAGAGTC
>CM053401.1:115943490-116006264 GCA_028644305.1 Xerus rutilus | reverse complement strand
AAATATGTTCACTGTTATGTCAATAAGGTTCTGCTTTTGCTATTTGTGTTGTTATGCAGCAAAACTGACTAATACACAAGCCTTTCTATCTAAATTCTAGTTTATGAGAACCACAAGTTAAATGACCCCACAAGAAAGCAGTCAAGACAAATGCTAAAGATACAGGACAATGGGTCTGTTCTAGTCTCAGCAATGGGGAAATGTAATAAAACAAAGGAGTAGAGGTGTGTGCTTGTCAAAAGAGAAGACAGGAGACATTACAGCCCACAGTGCTCTCTGGCCGTGACTGGGACCTGGTCAAGAACCAGGTCCCTAAAAGTGTAAAAGACACTTAGGGAGAAGTGAAGAATGTGAGAAGTGAAGACTGGGTATTAGATGACAGTAAATGACTATGAATTTTGTTAATATGATCATGATATTGTGGAAATGTGAGAAGATGTATTTATTTTAAAAGTGCAAACTGAATTTTTATGGCCATATAATGATTGATGACTATAATAACTTTAAAACCTTAGCAAGAAAAAAAGAGGAAACAAACATGACAAAACGTTAGCAACAAAGACCGAGCAAATAAGGCAGTGAATGCATGTGTGTTTGTTACACCTTTTTTCTCTTTCCCTGTAAATGAGAAAATATTTAGTTCAGTTAAAAGGTTATGCTAGTCATCAGAGATGTGTTGCCATCACCAACTCTTCCTCTTCAAATCTATCAACAGCAAACACCAAAATGATGGATCAAGAAGGATTGCATACAATAGACTCTGATGAAATCCAACAGCCCATTCCTCATTAAAAATCAAACCTAAGGAGCAGACCAAGAAGCACACTTTCTTCACTTGATAAAAACACCTAATAGCAAATGCAGCAAACACCGTGCTATGATCCCTTAGTGAACTATTTAACAACAATAACAAATAAATTTTTAACGTGCATTAGGAAAGAAACACCTAAAACAAGACAAATAATGGACTGGGAAAAATATTTTAAGCATATATAAGAGAGGATTAGCACCCAGGATGTATCAAAAACTTCTTTGCTTATACACACATACCCAAACACTCACATGAATACCAAAGTATCTCACAAATATCCATACAAAAAAGAAAAATAACCCAAGGGGAAACAATTACAAAAAGACAACTTATCAAAGAGAAAATATAAATGCCAATAAACACAAGCAAACATTCTTGATCTCACAAATAATCCAGAAAACAAAGACTAAGATCTTCCTCCCATCACATCAACAAAGTTATATGGCGAGTTTGGAATAAAACTACTTTGTAGCCACTTTGGAAGGGAAACTGACAGTGTTTGTGAAACCGCAAATACAGATGATACCCAGCACTTTCACTTCTTACTGTCTCCTCTGGAGAAACATTAACCCACAAGCATCCCTATTTATGATAGCAACCATTAGAAAACAAACTAAATGTTCATTAGTAGGAGAATGTTCATTAAGTGGTATCTCGTACTGTACACACAGTCCCTGAGAGCCTTGCAGCAGTTAAAACAAATGAGGTGGATCTCTAAGATGAACCTGTTTGTACAGATAGTTCTCCAAAGTATCTTGCTGTGAACGAGTCAAGGAGCAGAGTAATGCACAGACGCCAAGATTCCCTCCACAGATGTAAAAATAAGATGCAGCCAACATTTGCCACCATGGGCTGGATGTTTTGAGTGTGTGTCCCCCAGTTTCATGTACTGAAATTTAATCCCCATTGTGAAGGTAGAAACTTAATCCAATCATGGTGTTTAGAGATGAGGCTTCAGAGAGGTGATTAGGAGTATATATGATCATCAGGGTGGAGCACCCATGATTGAATTCTGGTGGCTTTATAAAAAGAGAAAAGACAAGAATACGCATTCAGACACACACACACACACACACACACACACACACACACACACGCACGCACTCTTGCCATGCTCTGACACATACATCCAAGAAGATCCTAACCAGAGCTCAGCCAATGCCAGCACCATGTCCTTGGACCTCTGTTATGGTTTGGATCTGGAAGGCTCCCCAAAAGCTCTTGTGCTTGGTCCTCAATACAGCTGTGTCCAGAGATGAGGATTTGGGAAGTGAGTGAAGGCTCCGGCCTCATCAGTGCATTAATCCATCGGAGGTGAAAACTGTAGGCAGGCGAGGCATGCCTGGAGGAAGTAGGTCACTGAGGTGTGCCCTTGGGGCCTATTTCTTGTCCTTGACCCCTTTCTCTCTCCTTTTTGCTTCCCAGTTGCCATGCTTTGCTGAGCAGCTTTCCTCGGCCACACCCTTCCACTAATGTTATTTCTGCCTTGGAGCCAGTCAATCATAGACTGAAACCTCTGAAACCATTAGCTAAAATAAATATTTCCTCCTTTAAGTTGTTTTTCTTAGGTATTTGTCACAGTGGCAAAAAGCTATGAGTCAAATTAAATCTCTTTGTTTTATAAAGTTATCAAGCTTAAAGTATTTCATTATAGCCATAAAAAATGTATCAGTGCATATGCACACAAGTACATATATTCTTTTTTATAAATTTTTTTAGTTGTTAATGAAATTTTATTTTACTTATTTATATGTTATGTTGAGAATTGAACCCAGTGCCTCACACATTTTGGGCAAGGGCTCTACCACTGAGCTACAACCCCAGCCCCATACATTCTTATATAAGTGTGTAATAAAATATCTGGAAGAAAACACATGGAACCCCTAAGCGTGATCCTCTCTGGGGAGAAGAAAGTTGGAGATGGTGACCAAGGGAGAACTCCAGATTTATTTCTGAAAACTGAATTTTGATCCAGAATGTGTTCCTCTAATACACAATTAAGTGTTTTACAAAGAGAACACAAATAATTACTGCCTATGATATCTTTAATCAAAAACAAGTGACAATAAGCACTGAGTCAAAAGGCCACCTTCTTCCTTTGAGAACTGCAGTGGTAGACTCAGTCTGCGAGAACAAAGAGGAGAGCCAAAGGCAACTGGAGCCCTGCCTGGGCCTCACTCTTCAGATCCCAGCTTTGTGTGAGTGAGGAGCCAGCCTCCATAGTGCCCTTCTACGCTCATTCCCTTTGCCTTCTGTCTCTGTGCCTCAGCCAGTCTGCTGATGCGAGGGCAAACCTGGCCTCGACTGCGTGTGGGAAAGTTACACTATAAACTGAGAGTCATAAATAAAAACAGCAAAGTTGCCTCTTGTGCCCTAGTCTCTTTGTCTACATTCCCCACCATCCAGCAGCCCCATTCATTCTCTCCCAGTACATTCTCCTCCCTGGGAGGCCATGATTCTAATTTCCCAGTCGAAGAAGTCCAGGTTCCAAGAGAAATAAGGTTGATGCAAGGTCACAAGCCAGTTGGTAATATTCCAGGCCCTCGCCACCTCCCTCAGATATGCTCACATGCCTCTGCTGTTTCCAACTTGTCTCTGTCAAACTTCAGGTGTTTCCTACTTATAATCTATCATTTCTTACCAATCCTGGACTCCACTGGTTGCCCAGAGATTGGGAGAGGAGGGATGGCTGGCTGGCTTCACCAGACTCATAAAGCCAAATTCTCTGATTTCAGTCAAAGTTTCCCTGGAAGTTTCCACTCCATCGCCCACTCAGGTACTGCTCCTTAGCCTCATCTGCCTCCAGATGGTCCCTCCTGGGCCTCACTCTTCACAGCTGCCCTGCCCACATTTCCTGTCCCAGCTGTGAAGCCTCCTTTGCCAGAAAGACTGCCTACCCTTCCCCAGACACCAGCTCATTCTCCTTGCCCATAGATCCCTGAAACTTAACTCACCAAACAGTCTCTGTAGGGATATTCAGTTCCTCCCACTCTGCAATTTGCCAAAGGTACAAAAAGACAGAAAATCATATGGAGGCAATCAGACTCCCAGGCATCCAGTGCAGTGAAAAGCACTAGAATGGTTTCACTGCATGGTAATTATGCCAAGTCTCAAGAGGAACAGCATTGTTACCCCAGGCAGCACCCAGTTCTTAGCCCTGGTTGCACATAGGAATTATTGTGAAGTTAAAAATCTATTTATCCCGGGGGCTGGGATTGTGGCTCAGTGGTACAGCACTTGCCTCATATGTGTGAGGCGCTGGGTTCAATCCTCGGCACCACATAAAAATAAATAAAATATTGTGTCCTTCTACAACTAAAAAAATATTTTTTAAAAATATATTTATCCCTATATGTCAACTTATCAATACCCAATCTGCATCCAGGAGATCTTAGCCCAACTAATCTGAGACTCCCAGGATTAGTATTTTTCAGTGCTTCTCAGGTGATACTAAAGTATTGCCACCATTGTAAACATTTCAATCAACTTTCAGTGCTTCATTCCTAAACAGGAATGAACCACCAACGATCATGGATCTGGGAAGAAGGACGCAAAGAGGAAGAAAATACATCTAAGTAGGTGCAAAGAAACCCAAAGAAACAAAGATAATGCAGGAGGAGAAGCAAATAATTGACATGATTGAAAGAAAAACCAAATAGTAACTGATATCTTCAAACAAATATAAGAATAGGCACCAGGTGCAGTGGCCCATGCCTGTAATTCCAGCAGCTCCATGAGGCTGAAGAAGGAGGATTGCAAGTTCAAAGCCAGCCTCAGCAACTTAGCAAGGTCCTAAGCAACTTAGCCAGACTCTGTCTCAAAATAAAAAAATAAAAAGGGATGAGGATGTGGCTCAGTGCTCAAATGCCTCTAAGTTCAATTCCCCGTACCATAAAGCACATACATAAAATAAGAACATGCAACCTCCAAAACACAAAAGAGGGGTGCTACCAAAAAAAGAAAAGGAATGATAACAGAAGAGTAAGAGCTCTTGAAAAGACAAAGTACAAAAATCTCAATACAGAATTGAAAAATAAAGTCATTGAAATAACCCAGAGGCAGAGGAAAAAGGAAAGGAAATGGAAAAATATGAAAGAAAAGATAAAACAAAGGATTAAATCAAATGATCCAACATCAGATAAACAGGAGTTCCAGAAAGAGAGGAAAAGAAAATAGAAGGAAACTATAAAACAAAAAATGAAAGAAAGTTTCCCAGAACCGCAGAGAGCCCAGGTGAACCTGGCCTTGTGTTCTGACTCTTCCTTTCCAGGCACAGAACCCAGCTCAGGGGGCTAGAGCACCATCTCCAAAGTCTCCATCCCATCCCGGTAAGAGAGCATGCTGCTCACAGCCACGGACCCCACCCTCCTTCCTCATTATCTCTGTCACTACTATCGATATTCGTCTCATCCTTGTCTCCTCTTCATAGTCAAATTTACAGTCATTTTGATCAGCTTTCTTGGAAAAAGAGCATAAACATATTAACCCCCAGATTTATTTAATAAGCATCACCTGATGAAATAAAAACCTGTTAAAGTTTGCAGGAAAAGGAGGAAGAGAGAAACCAAAGAAGATAAAATGCAGGGAGAGAAACAAACAAAAGAGCAAAGAAAAAATAGGCAGAGTACTGATTACAACAGCCCAGGCAAGGAATTAGCCAAAGTATCTACAGATAGATGGATGTGAAAAGAAAGTGTGGTCTATACACATGGAATAGTACTCAGTCATAAAAAGAATGAGACACTGTCATTTGCATTGACGTGGATGGAACTAGAGGACAGTATGTTACATGAAATAAGCCAGACACAGAAAAACAAATACATGATCTTACTCATATGTGGAAGCTAAAAAAGTTTTTCTCATAGGAAGAGAATAGAATGGTGGTTGCGAGAGCCTGGGGAGGGTAGAGAGGAGAAGAGGATAGGGAGAGATTGGTCCATGGGTACAAAGTTACAATTACAAAGAAGGAGTAAAATCTGGTGTTCTTCTATAGAGTAGAGGGAGCACAGTTAACACTCCTACATGGAAGCGAAGAAAACTGATGTCACAAATGCGGGGAATAAACAGAGGTCACCGGAGGCTAGGAAAGGGGCGGGGGAGAGGATGGAAAACAGGTACCAAAATACAGTTACATAGGAGGGAAAAGTTCTGCTATTTACAGCATAGTAGATGACTATTGTTAACAATTTACTGCATATTTCAAAATAGAAGATGGATTTTGAATATTCTCAAAACAAAGAAATAACAAACATTTGAGATAATGAAAATGCTAATTACTGATTTTATCATTACCCATTGGATACACTGTGTATCACAGTATATCCCATAAGTATATACAACAATTATGTGCCAATTTTTAAAATTTTTAAAGAACTTATTTTAAAAATGACAAAGAAAGAAGGAGAGGGGAGAACAGCCAGAGACTGTCAAAGGAGAAACTGCACCCAGTAACACCCCGATGGTGGGGACCACATGGACAAAAGAACAGCCATGCACTTCTTCCTCCTAAGCTGATCACCTGAGCTGCAAATGCATGCTATGATCGCTGCCTTCTGAGAGGCACATTGGTAATCCCAGTTTTCCACTGGCTCTTGACCTTGAACCCTCCATTGTCCTCATGCAACCACACACGTGCCCAGTCTGCTGCCTCTTTCTTTCTTCCCACCACCCTTCACGTTCAAGGATCATCATCCCCATGCCACACATGTCATTCTCAACACTGGGAGACCTTCCTTCCTGACTCACCTAAGGTCCCACAGAGAAAGCAGAACTCAGGAGCTAAGAGATCTTCCTATAAAAATGACAATAAGAGTTAGGTTCAGTGAGGGCTTCCTCCGTGACATGCAGGCTGTTTAAGCTCAGAGCCTTCATCTACCAAAGGGTAGATGCTGCACATAAACACTTCTGGTCCTCACACTAATTCTGTGAAGCAAAAGGGGCAGCAGATAAAAAAGACTCAGCACTGCAATGGCCAACCTGAGGTCATACAGCTGGCAGCCTAGCCCAGGACTCCATCCTCTAACCCACCCTTCACCCTTGTCCCCCACATGCTTGGTTCATGATCTGCTCCTTGGATGCAGATATCACGGAGCAGACACTCAAAACAGTGGATGACTTTTCACAGATCTTCTTGCATCTTGATAGCAAGAAATCCCAAGTGCCTGAGGACCACTTTATTTTTTTTTTAGTGTATTCACTCAACTAATGAGGATTTTTCTACTTTGTGGCATAATATTAAGCTCTCTGCTAACAATGCTATTTAGAACCTTAGTCCTGAGATATTTCCCTCTATTCCTCTGCCTCTTACTATCCACCAGCAAACCAAACTGGTGAGTTTGGATGGGGGTCAGGGAGCACTTCAGGCTCATGACAGACAGGAGAGGGGCTACCCACTCAGGATCAGATTTAGTAGTTGAAGTTGTCACCCCAGAAAAGCTGGAGACATTTTCTTTTGTCTTTTGAAACTAGAAAGTTTTTTTCTACTAAAAATGTAAAAGAAATAAACGGAGACCCCACATACTCCTTTTACAAGGTCTTCACACACTGCAATGACCCTGCATGACATCCACTTAAGGAACAAAACGATTCTCCAAGAACATGCCTCTCAACTCCAACAGTGCTCAGAAACCTATATCCAGGGCCAACCATTGTGGATCGCATCCCTTACTCCTATTGCCCTTAACAATAATAATAGTCATGCCAACATCTGCAAGATAGACCATGCTGGTTCACAGGCACAAATCCTAGAAAATCAAATGTGGCCTTGAGTCACCTCCAGTGCAACTTCATTGGAGGCCAAAAAGGCACTTCATACTCAATTCCTGCATTTTAGACTGATGTGGGTAATAGAGCTATGGTGTCATCTTTAAAGGTGATTTTGGTGACTGGTGAGCTCACATCTGATGCTAGAACAAGATTTTAAATCAGCTCTGTTCAACAGAACTTTCTATAATGATAGAAGCTTTCTTTCTCTGCTCTCCGAGATGGTAGGCATAATTTGGTTAGTTCCAATGAGGAGCTAATTTTTAATCCATTTCATTTTAAGGCATTTAAATAAAAGTTAAACAGCCACTTGCAGCTAGCAAAGAACACCTTGAAAAATGCAGTTCTAAAGGTGTTATCACCTTTAAGTGATACTTACTAGACTCAAGAATGAGTTCAATAAGAGGAGATTGTGAAATGTTCCCCATCTCTTTCTCTGATAGGGTGTCTACAAGTGCAGGTAAGGGGGATCCAAAAGAGAGTATATGTGGATTTTTAGCAAGACACAAGACAGGTCCTTCTCAATTTTGTTGAGGCCTGCAATTGAAATATGTGAATTGGATGCAACAAAATGAGGTGGATTAGTAGTTGGTTGAATAATCATATTAAAAAGGATCAATTTTTGCATAAGTGTCAACTTGTGAGAATTTTCCAAGAGAGTTCTTTTCATCCCTGGATAATTTAGATAAAGAAGAGAGCAATCCTTCAGAGCTGCAGATGACACAAAACTGGGTCACTGACTAGAGAGGATGGAGAAACATCAAGCCCAAGTGCAGTGCTGGCAGGGACAGGACTTTGCAAGAGCATGCAGGAAGATCTTACCTATACGGCTTGATTTAGTGCAAGGTATGATTTCACTGCCTGATGTGCCAAAGTGAAGTGCAAACTTCATTGCTGAAGCAGGGTCCTTAAGCAAATTCACATATGACCATATAGGGAGGCTTAATTTATTTAAGGCCTAAATTCTGCACCAGTAATTACACTGTCTTTAGGTCCCCAAGCCTAAAAAGTTTATTTTACTGCTCTCCTTCTGTTCCTTTCATCAAGCACTTCTGTGTCTTCAATGTGCAGATTTCATTTTCTTTGGAATAAATACCCAGTAGTGGGGTTGCTGGATCATATGCTAGCTCTAATTTTTAATTATTTTGGGGAAACTCTATACTGTTTTCCATAATGACTGTGCTTACATTCTCACCAAAGCTGTATAAGGGTTCTCTTTCCTCCACATCCCTGCCAGCACCTGTTATCTTTTATTGTTTCACTATTCAAGATAAGAATCAATCTGAGTGTCCGTCAATGGATGAAAGGATAAAGAAAATGTGGCACAGATACACAATGGAATACTATTTAGACACAAAAAGGATGAAATCCTGTCATTTGTGACAACACAGATGAGCCTGGAGGACATTGTGCCAAGTGAAATAACCAGACACAGAAAAATAATACTGCATAGCCTCCCTCATATGTGTTATCTAAAGTTTTCTCACAGAAATAGAGAATGGAACCGTGGTTACCAGAGAGTAGGGAAGAGGGGGGATGGGGAGAGATTTGCCAATGCATACAAAGTTTATAATCAAATAAGAATAGGTTCTGGGGGCTGGGGCTGTACCTCAGTGGTAGAGCGCTTGCCTAGCATGCGTGAGGCACTGGGTTCAATCCTCAGCACCACATATAAATAATAAATGAATAAAATAAAGATCCATCAACAACTGAAAAAAATTAAAAATAAAAGAATAAGTTCTGATGTCCTATTACACAGTCAAGTGAAAAGAGTTAACAATCATACATTGTATATTTCAAAACAGCTGGAAGAGAAGATTCCAAATGTTCTCACCACAAAGAAATGATAAGTGCCCTGAAGTGATGGATATAATTACCTTATCATGATCAATGCTCAACATATACGTGATTGACACAATGCTTTGGACTCCAGAAGTATGAACAATTATTATGCATCAATTAAAACTGTTTTTTAAAGAAGTTATTCTAGTGGCCATCTTCTTCCAAGATCATCATTTTTTTCCTTACCTTAAAAAAAAGGCAGAAGCCAATCCTTTGTGACTAAGCTGAGGTCCTTGTGACTACAAGTAAAGAAGAAAAATAAATGCAAAGAATGACTCATTTTCCTATATAAGTTACAAAATCTGCATTACTCATAATATTTGATGAATGAATATAAAGCATCAGGTCCTATAATATTAGGTGGTACCATCAACCATGACATAATGGGAGAAGGAAAATATGTTATATCTGAAAAGACCACATCTAGCTATGATATGATACACTAGCTTATGTCGGACTAATCCTTCCACCAAAACAACTAGAAACTTTTGATGGCACCTGAGAAAACACAATCTCTGTGGAAGCATCAGAGAGCAACCAAAGTGGCTAGGACTTGAGGGCTGAGATTGTGACTGGTAGGAAAAGACCTGAAATAAGCTGAGCAGTGTGTTGCTGTTCTACTCAAGGCATTTGGGGATTTGTGAGTGGTGAGAGCCACAAGGTTAAAGCAACAACAACAAAGAGTAGAAAGTCATGGTTTAGGGGCATTAGGACTAAGCAGAACTTTTGGTCATATCATGAGGCTGAGAAACAAGAAATTTTAGCCTAGGGCTAATAAAGTAGTGAGAATGTGAGAGGACAAATTCCTGCAGACAAGGGAAACAGGGAAGTGAGCCTGATACGAGGATATCTTAAGAAAGGACAAAAGCTGGAGCAATTTGAACAACAAAATAAATAGTATCATTTGAGTTTCCCTTATCCAAAATGCTTGGGACTAGAAGTGTTTTGGACTTAGCATTTTTTTTCAGAGTTTGGAATATTTGTTTATGCAGCATGAGATATCATGGGGATGAGACCCAAGTCTAACCACGAAAATCATTTATGTTTTATATATATACCTCATACATGTAGCCCAAAGGTAATCTTACACAGTATGTTTAGGGTGCCTATGTTTTGACTAAAGCCTATTATGTGGGAGTGTGGAATTTTCCACCTGTGGTGTCATGTTGGTGCTCAAAAAGGTTGATTTTTGCATGTTTCAGATTCTGGATCTTTGGATTAGGGAGGCTTAATCTCTACTGGATTATAACTCAAAGCAAAAAATGACATTCATGAGTCTATACAAATGTAAACAAATGAATTAATGAAAAAAATATATATGGGGAATAGACAATTTCCCTATACAGAATTCTAAATAATTTGTGTAGATTCTGCTTCCCCATGGAAATGACACCTAACTCCCAGGTGTCAAGGTGAATATCAATGGTACAAATTACATACTCCTGATTTGACAGGATGAGTATGGCACCTTTCTAGATCTAATCTTCTGCCCAAAAATCCTTGAAAAAAATAAACTATAACATTTTATAAAAACCTGACTAGTAATCTTTCAAAAAAGCCTAAAGAAAGATCACTAAATTTAACATGGTATTCTAAAAGGAGTCCTGGAGCAGGATATTAGGCAAAAACAAACAAACAAAAACACCCAACCTGAAGTGCGGACTTCAGTTAACAATAATATATTATTGATACTGTTTCAGCAGTTGCAACAAACATACCATACTAATATGAGACTAATAGTAGGGGAAAGTCAGTGTAGAGTATAAAGGAACTCTCTCTACCATCTTTGAACATCTCTGTAAATCTAAATCTATTCTAAAATAAAAAGTTTACTTTAAAAAAAATAAGCAGGGCACAGTAATACACTCCTGCAATCCTAGCAACTCAGAAGGCTGAGGTAGGAGGATGGCAAGTTCAAGGTCGGCCTGCATACTTTAGCCAGAACGTCTCAAAATAAAAAAAAATAATAATAAGGACTGGGGATGTAGCTCAGTGGTAATGTGCCTCTGGGTTCAATCCCCAGTATGAAAGAAAGAGACAAAGGAAGGAAGGTAGAAAGAAAAGAAGGGAGGGAAGGAAGGAAAGGAAGAGGAAAGAGAGAAACTCAACAAAGTAGACTTTAAAAATAAAGAACTATTTACATAGGAAAAAATTCACAATTTTCAAGAGCACCCTACTAGGAATAGATTTAAAATTTAAATTCTAAATGTATATATATATCCAGTTATATACTTTCAAACTTTACAAAGAGAGAATTGACAAAATATAGGAAGTCAAATCTAAAATCACAGAGGTATAATTTAACTTCTTTCAGTAAATAATATAGCAATCAGGTAAAAACAAGAATGGAAATAGAAGATTTGAACATTGCAATGACCAAACTTTTCCTCATTAATATATATAAATTACTGAACCAAGGAATTATACACAAGTGCCCATAGGCTATTTTGTCAAAATTAATCATGTAGTAGGGCAAAACTAACTCTAGTGTAAGCAGATTTCAAAATGTCAAAATTATAAAAAAAAATTTTTCCAACTACAGTGTAATTGATCTAGAAATAAATAACAAAATACAACTAGAAAATATGAAAAACATTTGGAAATTACCTACTTTAAAAAAATCTTCAAATCAATGAAGAAATCATGAAACTAAAACATATATTGAGCTGAGTAATAATAAAAATAGAAAGTTTCAGAAATGCTGCTTCACACCCGTGTTCACGACACATTATTCACAAATACCAAGGGATAGAAGCAACCCAAATGTCCATCCATGGATGAATAGATAAATAAAATGTGGTATGTTTCCATAATTGAATATTACTCATCTCAACAAAGAAAGGAAATCCTGTCATACAACACAATATGAAAGGCCTTTGACAACATTATGGCAAACAATATAAGCTGATAGCAAATAGACAAAAACTTTGTGATTCATTCCTCTTATACAAGGAATCTAAAGTCAAATTCACACAAACAGAAAGTAGAATGTTGCTGTGGTTGATAGAGGGAAATTGCAAAATATTGCTTAGTGGGTACAGAGTGAGGTTGCAAGATGAACAAGATCTGGAGATGGATTTCAACACTACTGAATGGCACACTTGAGGATGGCTGGGATGGTAAATTTCATGCTGTGTGTTTTTTTACCAGGAGTCTAATTATAGTGCTAATGCCAGTCTAACCAAATATGTACAACTTTAAATTCATATACTAGAAAACAAGGGAGACTAGAAAAAACTAAATAACCTAAAAATCTATTTGCTTTTAAGTAGTTTGAAAAGAACAGTAAATTAAATCCCAAGTAAAATGAAAGAAATTAAGAACAAGACTGATAAAAATGGGAATGGGGAAAGAAAGAGGATGAGTACAGAAATTACAATATTAGGAATAAATTTACTAGTGAATATCACTAGTAAAGATAATAAACATTATAAAAAAACCTAACACCTGTAATTGTGACATTTTTAATGAAATGAACAAATTACTAAGAACATACAAACATCAAAACTGATGCTAGAATAAACTAGAACAAAAAATTCAAATGGTCCTGTATCCACTAAAGAAGTCAAATCTATAATTTAAATTCCTCTTCTCAAATAACTTCAAATTGTATTCAGGCAAATAAAAACAAACAAGTCACCAATATTACTTCAAATCTTCCAAGGCACATAAGAAGAGGAAAACTTTCCAATTCACTTTATGTGGCTACCATTACCTTGATACCAAAACCTGATCTTTACATTATATATTTTTTTAAAAAAGAAAATTGCGGGGCAATCACTTTTAAACATAATTACAAATAAAACTATTAATAAAATAATATCAAATCAGAACTGTTTAGATACAAAAATTATATCATAACTCAGTCGGATCTAATCTGAGGATTCAAGGTTGGTTTAATATTTTTAAATCAATCAAATAATTCACATTGATGAAATAATGGGAAAACATTTATGATTATTTCATTATATTCAGAAAGCATATATTTGATAAAATTCAACAATCAACACTCACTTTTTTTTTTTTTTTGGTACCAGAGATTGAACCCAATGTGCTGAAACATTGAGCCGCATCCGTACAGCCCTAGTCCTTTTTATTTTTTGAGACAGAGTCTCACTAAGTTGCTCAGGGCCTCACTAAGTTGTTGAGGCTGGCTTTGAACTGGTGATCCTCCTGCCTCAGCTTCCCAAACTGCTAGAATTAGTGTAGTTTTTATTTGCATTTCTTTAATTGCTAATGATGTTAAACATTTTTCATGTATCTTTTGGTCATTTGTATTTCTTCTTTTGGGAAGTGTCCATTGAATTCATTTGTCCATTTATTAAGTGGGTTATTTGATTTTTTGGTGTAAAGCTTTTTTTTAGCTCTTTATATATTCTGAATATTAATTCTCTGTCAGATGAGTAGCTAGCAAAGATGTTCTCTCATTCTGTGGGTTCTCTCTTCACATTCCTAATTATTTCCTTTGCTATGCAGAAGCTTTTAAATTTGATGTCATCCCATTTATTAAATCTTGGCATTATGTCCTGAGCTTTAGGGGTCTCATTGAGAAAGTTGTTGCCCGTGCCTAAAAGCCAGAGTGTTGGCTACGTTTTCTTCTAGGAGTCACATAGTTTCAGGTCTCTGAGGTCTTTGATGCATTCTGAGTTAATGTTTGTGCAGGATGAGAGATAAACGTCTAGTTTCATTCTTCTACATATGGATAACCAGTTGTTCCAGCACCAGTTGTTAAAAAGGCTGTCTTTTCTCCAGTGTATGTTTTTGGCACCTTTGTCAGGGATCAGATGACTGTATCTGTGTGGGTTTGTATTTGTGTCTTCTATTCTGTGTCTCTGGTCTATGTCTGTTTTCATGCCTGTACCATGCAGTTTTTGTTACTATCACTCTATACTATAATTTGAAGTCAGGCATTGTGATTGTGTGCAACTTTTCTTACCAGGATGCTGGGATGTGGAGCAGCAAAGAAGTGGGAGTACAGCTTGAAAACTGCCAGCCTTCAAATATCAAAAATTAAATTGAGCTTTTATAGAGAGCAACAGTATAAGTGGAGCTGGGTCAACTAGATACTCATATGGAAGAAAAATCTGGACATCTACTTTGTATCATACATTTAAAAATCAGCTCCAAGGCTGGGGATATAGCTTGGTGGTACAGTGCTTGCTTAGCATATATGAGGTCTTGAGTTCAATCCCTAGCATGGCTTTAAAAAAAAGAAAGAAAAGAAAAAATCAGCTTCAGGTGGATTGTAAACCTAATGTGAAAGTTCAAACAACAAAGCTTCTAGAAGCTACCATAGAGAATGTTTTAATGATATTGGGTTAGGTGTAGATTTCCTAATCAGAGCACAAATAGCATTGACCTAAAAGAATCAAGATTGATAAACTGGGCCCTCTCTTCACCAAAAGATATCAATGAAAGTGAAAAAGAAAGAGTATAAGAAAATGTTTGCAATATATACACTCAGCCAAGGTCACATGTATAAAATATACGGAAACTCCAGCAAAGCACTAAAAGAAAAAAAAAAGAAAAATGAGCAAAGCATTTGTGCAGGACTTCAGAAAAGATTTCTAAATGAACAATAAAAAATTTAAAAGATATTCATCATTAGTCTTCAGAGAAATGCAAATTATAATCACAGGACCCTACTCTATGTGTACCAGAATTAAAATTTAAATGACTGACAACACCAATCATTGGCAAAGATACATAGTAAATAAAACTCTTCCATTTATTTGCGGAAGTGTAACTTCAGAAAATGAATGAATAGTGTTCACTAAAATATAAACACATGCAGACCCTGTGAACTGACAACTCAATACCTAGATAGATACTACACAGAAATGCAATCAAGTGTGTACCATATGCATAAAAATGCTCCAAGCAGCAATAATGATCCTGAACTGGAAAAGATCCAAATGTTCATAAAATGATGAAAGGATAAATTCTTGTATATTTAATGTAAACTACAAAACAGTAACCGTCAATGAGCTGTTACACTCTATACCCATGAATTATTCTCACAAATGCAATGTTGTGTGAAAAAAGTTACCATAAAACAGTACATCTGATAGCCATTCATTTATTAGAAAATTCAAAAGCAGCAAAAATACTTAGTGATAGGATTCTGGTTATTTTTGGGTATGGAGCTGTATCGTTAGAAGGGGAGTCTAGGAGGAGACTCTTTGGGTCCTAGTGGTTTTATTTCTTTTTTTTTTTTTTAATATTTTTTTAGTTGTAGATGGACACAATGTCTTTATTTTATTGCTTTGTACGTGGTGCTGAGGATCGAACCCAGGGCCTCACGCGTGCAAGGCAAGCGCTCTACCGCTGAGCTACAATCCCAGCCCCTGGTTTTATTTCTTAATCTGTGTGGTAGTTTCATAGATGTGCTCTTTTTGAAAAAAAAAATTCATGGCACTGAACATAGGATCTTTGTACTTTTCTGTTTATGTTATATTGAAATTAAGAAGATTGGGTTTTTTTTAATGTTCTGGTTTATCATGTTGATATTGCATGCTATTCAATCCAAAATTGAAAACCACTTCAAAGAGATGAATCTCCAAAACTTCCTTCCACTTTCTGTCTCTCTGGTAGTAACTCCAGTTGCTGGTAATGGGAGTGTAGATTGTTATAGTAAGGGGGAGGGGGTGCAATTAGGTGCCATATTATGGGCAGGGCTCATCTTTTCAAGTTCTTCAGCTTCTATCTTGAGCTATAGGCTCTGCCTGCTGCCATAGTACCATAAACGTTGCCTTAAGTTTTGTGAGTCAGGTTTACTGCTTTCTCTATGATGTCCTGGTCTCTATGATGTCCTGGTGCACCAAGTGATCCAAGGCACTGATGTCACATTTCACAGTCCAGTCTGGAAAGGGGAGCCAGCCAGCTTCCCCTTCACACATATACACACCTTGGTACTGGTTAAACGACCCTGAAGAATAGATTCCCAGCTGGCCAGATGGAAGGACAGAGACATGGTTATCATTACATTTGGAGAAGAGGAATAGGAGAAAGCAGCTACTGGAATCCCAGTTCCAGAGTGGTGGGAAGGCAGAAACTCAGGGACATATAGAAAAATTGTAGTTAGAATCTATGTGTATTGAGTGTCTCTGTAACTGGCCCTGTGCCTTTGATAATACTGTTTGGTGAGTGTTTTACTAGATATGTTGCTAAGTTATTTTCTTTTCCTGTTTTTGTAATTGTGGCCTCAGGCCTGTATGCATGCTAGGCAATCTATTACTGAGCTATATCCCCAGCCCTTTTTTAATTGTTTATTTTGATACAAGGTCTTGCTAAGTTTCTGAGACTGGCCTTGAACTTGCAATCCTCCCGCCTCAGCCTCCCAAATAGCTGGTACTATAGGTGTATACTCTTTTAATTTTTTAAATTGTGGTAAAATATACATTAACATAAAATCTACCCTCTAAACCATACGTGTACAGTTCAGTGGCCTTAAGTGCATTCACATTATTGTGCAACCATTAACATGCATCTCCAGCACTCTCTTCAACTTGCACAGCTGAAACTCTGCCTACTAACGCCCCCTTCCTCAGGCCCTGGTAACCTCCATTCTGCTTTCTGTCTCTATGAACTTGTCACAGGTGGTGTGCACAGATGGACAGTCACTTCTAAGACTGATCTCAGGAAGTGAGTTCTCAGGAGCCCTTTAGGTTCTTCCCAACTCTAAAAGGTCCTGGTTCTTTCTGGAAGTTCACTGCTAGAAGGGATTCTAAACCTGTCTCCAAGTCTCCAGGACAAAGGCCTGGACCTCAGTCTCCCTGCAGCACCACAGCGAGCAGGTGTGGATCATCTCCCAACGCACTGATCCTGGAGTTAATGTGAGAAAGGAGACAATCCTGCCACCCTGTGCAACTGTGGCACCAGCTCTGGTCCCAGTAACTCCACCAGATGCCAGGTGTACATTACTTTTGACTGACTGGCTACCACTCCACTCTAGGTGTTGCTGTGAAACTCTCCAGTGGATGTAATTCAAGTCCATAATTGGTTGACTTTTAGTAAAGGAGAGGATCCTAGGCAATGTGGCTGGTTCTTTCCCAATTCACTGAAAGGCCTTAAAGCAGACTGATGCTTCCTTCAAGAAAAAAAAAATGATTCCTATGAACTTCAACTTCAGCCCATGCCCTAGAGTCCCTGCCTAAGAGTCCCTGTGGTCCTTACAGCCTTCCCTGAGGATCTCAGGCTTGCTTAGTCAGGCCCCACAACAGTCAGGCACAGCCAATTCATCAATCAGTCTCTTACTATCCATGCCCTGCTGCTTCTGTGGCTCAACTCCAACAGACCAAGCATTCCCACCCACCTTCTAGGGCTCCAGCTCATGATCAAAACTACAACGGTTTCTATTCCCATCTCCACAAATTATCTACTTGTAGATCTGCTGTCAACCAGCTGTGGGACCTGGAGCTAGCAGCTTAACCACTCTGAGTCCCTGTCATCAAAAAGCAAGACTCTGAAATGACAGATATGTAAGACTCTGCCCAGTAGCAAAGCCAGTCTAAGCTCTTTCTTGGATGAGAGCACAAAAAGGAGAAGATCACACAGCAACTTCCCAGTTAAAGCAGGGCTGGCCCCAGGGGCTATTTGGATGTCCACCCTCTGCCTAGGAGCACTGACTTGTCTATAACATTGGAGCAAATGCAGGATCTGGGATAATATGCTCTAAGCTTGCAGAAGAGAGTGGAGAGAGTTAAGACTGCAAGTTTCCCTCGCTAAGTTACAGCCCTGTGGAGCCTGGTTCAGTTACTCACTATCTGGCATTGCATAAGACACTGCACACAGCATCTATATGCTTATTTTCTTTTTTGTAAAACAGAAATCATGACATCTATTTCACAGAGTTTGAGTACTGGTTAAGTGTAATTATTAGCTACATATGTCTGCACACAGCTGAGCTCAATAAAGAAATATGGTATACCCTAGAGGATATATACCAACCCCCCCTCCCCATGCCTGAAACTGAGGAAATAGTATCAAACTCTAAATATACTTTTTTTCTATACCTGCATACCAACAATAAAGTTTAATTTATAAAGTTTAATTTATGAATTATAATTTATAAATAAGAGCTTAATAACAATAGCTGATAATAATAAAATAGAATAATAATAAAATGCATTATCATTTTTAAAATGTGCTACTGCTGCCACTGAATTAGCCAAGGCGGAGAGGGGAGAACACAGTTGTAGAGAGAAGTAAAATTACATCCAAGAAACCCGCCTCCCAAGTGGCTACCCAGTGCAAACACAGAACCTCTCAGATACCTGGGGAAACTAGTGCTTTAGAGCATTAAAGAATCATTTCTTTCACCGGGTCCCACCCAGAGCCATGAACGTGAGCATGGCTGGGATGCTGTGAACGTGATCTGCCTTGTACTCTTCTCTCCCACCCTACCCCTCTGCAGATATGCGTAAAGGG
This sequence comes from Xerus rutilus, assembly GCA_028644305.1. Taxonomy (NCBI): domain Eukaryota; kingdom Metazoa; phylum Chordata; class Mammalia; order Rodentia; family Sciuridae; genus Xerus; species Xerus rutilus. The sequence goes on along the minus strand of CM053401.1, from coordinate 115,987,420 downwards.
AAGCACTTAAGATTTATCTATTGGCTAATGGTTCCCCAAACCTGATGGGTTTTTTTGTTTTGTTTTGTTTTTTCTGAGATGGAATCACACTTTGCCACACACAAGAGCTAATTTTCTTTGGCAACTGACAGGTCCTGTGGTCAATAACAACTTCCAATTTCTCGTACAATACAACACCCTTACTTTACGGCAAGATCCCTAAGACTGTCAAGACTGAGTATTGACAAAAATAAAAAACAGATATACATACATCTAAATGAATGTTGTCATCCTCAGCCTTAACTTTGAGAAGGCACAGATATTCCAGTGTTTTTGTTGAAAATAACATTGCAGGTCGTCGTTGGGAGCTTCTTTCAGAATCTAATTCAGATGAGTCAAATCAACTCTCCAAAGAGCATTGGCCACTACTGGAAATATCTCCTCAAAATGTCTAACTGGGGCTCCATTTGCAGTGATCCAGTGTGCTGATCCCCTCTGCACATCATAGATATCACTCCCGCTTTCCAGAGAGAAGACAATCTACATATAGAAATGTCTTCCACTGTTTCCCCCAAAAGTAAGAAGCTCTCTTCCTTGGCCCCAGCTCACCTCCATATTCCCTTTTTACTGCATCTCTTACATCCACTGCTTCTCTTTCCATTCTCTGAAAATAAATTGTCCATCTTTACAGGAAAATACCTTGTTCCCATCTGTCTCTCTATTCTTTCTCTGTTCCCTTTCTTGGCCATTCTCAGGGGGAAAAAAATCCTACATTCACTTTTTCTACCTTTTAAAATCCCACTTGATCTTCTAGCGACCATCACTGAAAATCCTAAGGGTCAGTCCCTGCTTGTTTCAGTCCAACTTTCTGGCCACTCTCCATGCTCCTCCAGGGCACCAGTTTTCTCCACCAGTGCAAAGTGTCAGGGCCATATTTCCCTATTCATTCCATCTCTCCTGATGGAGCTCTTCTCTATCCATGGCTTTGACTAGCACGGATTGGCAAGCGATTCCTGTTGGGGCTCACAAAACATGCCCTTTGAGACCTCAATCTGGGAGCACCTGGGAAGCAGCAGATACAGGACAGGGTCTTCCCTAAAGTTCCCCTATATATCTACGGACCAGTTCCACCAATGAGGAACACAGTTGCCTTTAATCCTCTTACTGAAATGTCATTAATCAAGGAAGATTAAACTCAGCACAGAAGAGGAAACGAAAATCAAACAGCACACTCAGAGTGTGGAGGAACTTTGTCCCAGGCCACTGTCTGTCCTCTGGGTTCATTCTCTCCCCTAAAAATTCTTTGTTACCCACTTTGTAGCTGCCTCCAGCTCCCCACTTCCTTTGCCATTATAATGAGGATATTTAAGTTTAAACCATCAAGTTTGTCCCTTTTTGACCTTCATTATTTTGTGTGGTTCCTATGCACATACATGTTAGTAAATTTGTATGCTTTTCTGTTGTTCATCTGCTTATTCTCAGTTTGTTTCAGTCACAGAAACTTCAGAGGGAAAGTCTGAACTTCTCTACACTCCCAAGTTCCTACCCATACACTTCCAAGACCACACTCACCCCTTCTATAGCTCTTTGGTTCTCCATGGAGGAAGGACTGAATAATTGTTTGCCGACATCCAAATAGGTCTTCTCCCTGCAAGGTGCCACCTCACCCTCCCACTGCCTGCTCCCTTGCCTGGACCATTCACACCCACTCTGCTGACTCTTCCTCCGCAGTGTCTCTCACCTTGGTCCTGTCCAGCCTTCACTCAGGCCTTCAGCTCTCTCCCCAGGGTCCCTATGAGGAACTCTAGCTGGGCAGGCCTTTACCCTCACCCTTACTTTCCACAGTCATCTGTCCCCATCATGTCAGCCCTCTGATGAAGACCCCAAGCCTTCTCCTTGGCTATTCAAATGATAATTTGACCTCTAACACCTCTTCTGCCTCACCCTTTATCTTCTCCATCAAACCAACTATACTCCTTGGGACCTGCCACACTGCTTACTGTCTCCACACTTTGGTCATGTAAGTAGTAGCATCCCTCTAATCCATGGGGCATATATTCCAAGACCCCCAGTGAAACCACAAATAGTACATATCCTATATATATTGTTTTTTCTATACATTCAAACCTATGATGAAGTTTAACTTATAAATGAGTCACAGTAATAGATTAACAATAACTAAGAATAAAATAGAGCAATTTTAACAATATGTTGCAAAGAAAGCAATATGAATATAGTCTTTCTTGAAAGAGTCAAGACAAATATCAATGTTTTGGGATTGCAATGACCACGGGTAACTGAAACTACAGAAGCAAATCCCTGGATGAGGGGGAACTACTGTATGTGTTTCTGTTGGCCTGGAATATCCCACCTTTGCTTCTCTCTTTCCCAGAAATCTGCACTCCTCCTTTAGGATGAAAGATCTAACCCAACTTCCCCCTGAACAACCTACTAGGCAGCTAAGTCCCCTCTCTCCCAAGGTCCCCTCTTCATCTCCCTTAAAATGCAGGGTATGATTGCTGGTGGCACTGCAAATTGGTGCAACCAATCTGGCAAGCAGTATGGAGATTCCTTAGAAAACTTGGAATGGAGTCACCACTTGACCCAGCTATCCCACTCCTAGGTCTCTACTCAAAGGACTTAAAATCTGCATACTATAGTGACACAGCCACGTCAATGTTTATAGCAGCTCAATTCACAATAGCTAAACTGTGGAACCAATCTAGATGCCCTTTAATAAATGAATGGATAAAGAAAATGTGGTATATAAACACAATAGAATATTACTCAGCATTAATAGAGAATAAAATTATAACATGTGCAGGTAAATGAATGGAGTTGGAGAACATCATGCAAAGTAAGCCAATCCCAAAAAAGCAAAGGCCGAATGTTCTCTCTGATAAGTGGATGCTGATCGATAATGGGGGGGGGGGGCATCGGAAGAATGGAGAAATTTTGATTAGGCAAAGATGAAGGACGGGAGGGAGGGCGCACGGGATCAGGAAAGATGGTGGAATGAGATGGATATCATTACCCTAAGTACATGTATGGCTGTACATTTGGAGCAACTCTACATTGTGTACAACCAGAGAAATGAAAAGCTATGCTCCATTTGTGTACAATGAATCAAAATGCATTCTTCTGTCGTATATACCTAATTAGAATAAATAAATTAGGGCTGAGGTTGTGGCTCAGTGGCAGAGTGCTTGCCTCGCACGTGTGAGGCACTGGGTTCGAACCTCAGCACCACATTAAAAAAAAACAAAATAAAGATATTATGTCCATCTATAACTAAAAAATTATTTTTAAAAAAAGAATAAATTAATTAATAAATTAATTTTTTAAAATGCAGGGTATGCCAGTAGCCAAACTATGGAACCAACCTAGATGCCCTTCAACAGATGAATGGATAAGGAAAATGTGGTATATATCCATCATGGAATATTAGTTGGCCTTAAAAGAAGAATCACATTATGGCATTTGCAGCTAAATGGATAGAGCTGGAGAATATCATGCTAAGCGAAATAAGCCAATTCCCAAGAACCAAAGTCTGAATGTTCTCTCTGATATGCAGATGCTAATTCACAATAAGGGGGGGGCTAGGGAAAAAGAAGCAGAGGGGAGTGAAGGGAGGGGAGGGAGTATGGGATAGAAAGGATAGTAGAATGCATTAGACCTTATTACCCTCTGTGCATATATGACTACATGAGTGGTGTGATCCTACATCATGTACAACCAGAAGAATGAGAAGTTACACTCTATTTATGTATGATGTCTCAAAATGCATTCTACTGTCATGTATAACTAAATAGAACAAATAAAAAACAAAAATAAAAAAATACAGGGTGCCCAAGGCACTGGTCTTTCCTACAGTGGTTGACTCTCAGTGTGAAAGTCAGGTGTTCCTTCTCAAATCTCCCATAAACTCATGCCAGAAGCCACTGTCTGTCACCATGCTATTTCTCTACTGAACCACTTTTAAATGAATAGATGGTCAAAAATCAAATAAGGGACAACATACATGTATCCAACGTAAGGCTGAGTGGCAATCTCTCTCTGCAGCCCCAGCTCTCTGACAGCCTGAGACCAGGACATGGCAAATGACATGGCCTTCCTTATAAATGAGGGTCTCTTCACCACAGATGATAACAACTATAGCTTCCAGGAGCCCTCCTCCAAGTCAGGAGTGGAGGGGGTACTTCTGAGTACTGACTGTCACCTTGACTTCTACCCTGAGAGACTGGCACACCATCACCAATGTCCTCTGCAGATGTACAAACAGACTTAAGGAAAAAAACAGTAGTAAGTGGCAGCCCCAGACTGTATAGAAATTAAGTTCGTTTTAGTATGCTCTGCCACAACAGAGGAGACCTCACAGTGTGGCTCTGAAAGACTAAGCAAATGTCTCCACAAGCATGTACACTACTTATCGACCAGGCCAAGTACAAGCTGTGGCATAAGACTTAAATTAACATTTCCATGTGCACCTAACAGCACACGCAGGAAAAATAAGTTTGGAAACTGACAGACAGGTCAAATAGAATTAAATAGTTTTTTTTTTTTTTCCTTGCAGGACTTCTCAAGCCCTTTATCTAATATGGCACTTTGGGGTTGTCCAAGGCGAGCAGTAGAGACAGCATTTCCCAGCCTGAGAAGCACAGGGACTACCATTTTCAGGAACATCTCATGGGACTCCACAGAACAGTTAGGGAATGCTTTTTTCACACTGATGTCATTAATTAGGACTGAACATAATTAATTAGGTCTGAATATCCTTAATAAAAAATTACATACAGAAATGACTAACTTCCTTCAATTTAATCACATTAATTATGTTGGGCTCAACCTAGTGGCAGCTCATAGTGCCATTTTTTAACACATTTTTCATCTCTGTAAAAATAGTGTTGATAATTTTTTTTTTCCAAAAATGCAATTTAAAAAAAAAAAAGAGTTGGGTTTCAGAGCAGGAGTTCTCAAATATTTGAAAACACATACCGTCTGAAAGAAAATAATAATGACCAGCTCCATGTTATTTTTTGCCTCTTCTAGAGAAGGAAACTAATGATATCAGGGAAATATTATGATCTATGTAACTCCATCCATTGTGTGGTTCATTCACAATCCACTTGCCCTCCCCACTAAACTCCTGAGTTCCCACTTTGCCAAGGAGGAAAATGTACTTCTGAACATTTAAGAAACTAGAGCTAAATAATGACCCCATCCTTCTTGAGCATCTTCTATATATGAGGCAGAGGACTGAAGGATGCAAATCAAGCAGGCATCTGAATCCAGAGAGATTAACAGGCAGGCAGGCAAGAATGAACAGGCAGGAGGACTGTGGGCTCGGATGCTCAATTAATGCCTCCAAAAGGGTGGCCTGCGAGCCTTGACTGTGAGGATGAGAACCACGCAGACAGGGATAAGCCACACAAGGCCAAAAGGATCACCCTGTGTGAATGCAACTCCTGAAGGAACACAGCCAGGTTAACTGCCAAAGCCTGAATCACTGAGAAATCCTAACCATTTCAACAGAGACAAATGCAGAATTCATCTGTAAAAAGGTGAGGCCAGCCATGGGAAAAATGGAGAAACTTTGGACAAAGAGGAGGGTGGGGAGGGGACGGGACATGGGGGCAGAAAAGATGGTGGAATGAGATGGACATCATTACCCTAGGTAACAGGTATGACTGCACAAATGCTGTGATGCTACATTGTGTACAACCACAGAAATGAAAAGTTGTGCTCCATTTGGTTACAATGAATCAAAATGCATTCTGCTGTCATATATACCTAATTAGAATAAATAAATAAGTAAATAAATAAATAAAAAGGTAAGGCCAGGAAGTCAGCCAATAAGAGGATGAACCAGTAAACCAGAGTAAAATGGCCTAATCAGAGGGACACACAGCACAAGAACACTGTGATTGTGTGTGCATCCATTAAGGTGTCTAACACAACATCTTCTTGCATTAGCTTTCTCAAATAGAGAAGGTGTGGGAAATGATCAGACAAACCTCCATGTGCACACTATTCAGGTTTCACCCTCACTTTCATCCCCTCTCCTCTCCCTTCTTTCACTCCAGACCCCCAGAAAAGAATCACCAACCAATGGATGTCCTTTACTGCGTGGAATGTACCCCGATAGCTTTCACTCTGTTCTATGCATTTTAAAAATTTTTTAAATGCCTGTTGTGAACCACTTATAATGGTTAATTTTATGTGTTAACTTGTCTGGACCATTTTCTATGGATACCCAGAAAACTTGGTTAAATATTATTATTACTGGGTACACCTGTGAGGGTGTTTCTGGGAAGAATTAACATTTGAATTGGTAGGCTGAGCAAGGCAGATGGCCCTCCCAGTGTTGGGTGGGCTTCATCCACTCCAGTGAGGCCCTGAATAGAACAAAAAGGTAGATGAAGGTTAAGTTTACTCTCCACTTTACTGCTTGAGCTGGGACATCAAGCTTCTCCTGCCCTCCATAATCCTGATTCTCAGGCTTTCAGGCCTGGACTGGAAGCTATACCATGAGCTCTCTGGTTCTCAGGCCTTTGAATGTCCCTTTTGACTCTGCTGGGCTTCCTGCTTGCAGAGGCCAATCATAGGACTTCTTGGTTTCCGTAATCACGTGAGCCAATATGTTGTAATAAATCTGTTGACAGACAGGTAGATGAATACTAAGATAGACTGATCTATCCTAAGATAGGCAGATCCTATGCTGAAGATGATTATTATACCACCAAATCCATTTTATGGCCAGCTAAGGCATGTACATTCATGAGTGGTGTTATAGTTTCTATCCTAAGTGTCCCCAAAAGGTCCACAAATTAAACACTTGGTTACCAGCCTGTGGCACTACTGAGAGGTAATGGAACCATTAGGATGTAAGGCCTAGTGGTAGGATGTTAGGTTATCGGGGATATCGGGACCCATGCCCCTTCCTCCCTCTCTTTGCCTCCAGCTGCCATGGATGAGCAGCCTTCTCTGCCACACACCCCCACCATGACAGAGTGTGTCTCCACAGGCCCAAAAGCAACAGGGCCAAGCGACCATGCACTGAAACCTCTGAAACCGTGGGCAATATAAACCTTTCCTCCATATAAATTGATTTATTTCAGGTATTTGTCACAATGATAGAAATCTGATTAACAAAAATGGAATTGCTAGGTCATGGGGAATTCATATTTCCGCCTTATGAAATACGCCTCTTTGGAGAACAATTATTTGCTAACGTATAGGTGTGAATGGTACCTCACTGCTAAGTGGTAGAAGTGAGGCACAGTGCATTTGGCTATTAGCCATTTTAGTCTTCTCCTCCTTCTCTTCCCTTTCCCTGCTTCCTTCTCCGTCCCCTCCTCATTCTCCTCCTTCTCTTTATATTACTTGCCCATTTTTTTCAACTCTGTTGTCATCATCTTACTGATTTGAAAGAATTCTTTACACAGCCAGCATACTAGTATATTACAGTAAATCCATCACGAGTATTTATTACAGTTTGTATTTCTCTTAAAGAAGTTTCTAAGCTGGACATGGTGGTGCACGCCTGTAATCCCAGCACTTTGGGAAGCTGAGACAGGAGAATCACGAGTTCAAAGCCAGCCTCAGCAAGGGCGAGGTGCTAAGCAACTCAGTGAGACCCTGTCTCTACATAAAACACAAAATAGGGCTGAGGATGTGGCTCAGTGGTCGAGTATCCCTGAGTTCAATCCCCAGTACCAAAAAATATATATATATATTGTTGTTTCTTATACTGCTGTTCAATTAATTGGTCTTTTATAGTGTATGTATGTATGTATGTGTACGTGTGTGTGCATGCGCACTTGCTTTAGTTTTTCCTATAGCATACAACATACAGGAAATACATTCTATGTATTTTAACATTTTGCTTTTTACATTTAGGTCTATAATTCTCTGGGCATTGTATGTGTATATCCTCCGAGGTAGGGATTTCCTTTTCTTTTCTGATGTGGTCATTCAGTTGTTCTCTATCATTTCCCACCTGGTCAATTACACATCTCTGCCACCTCCCAGGTTCCCATATATTTGAGACCTTAAGCTACTAAGCTCACTACCCTGTCCTACCTGTCCCCCTTGCTCTTTCTACCCAAATATCCCAGTATCACACAGTCTTGATCGTCATCGCCCTTCATCAGAAAGCTCACTGTCCTGTCTTAGGTCATCCTCCCTCAGTGCTCTGGCTCAGTGTCTTCTCTTTGTATAGAAGCTGGGGATTTCTGTGCCTTTTTTGGATCTTATATTTTTAAAACTATTTTGACTGCACTTTATACAGCATTTATATGTGTCTATACTGGGGTAGGAACACAATGATATCACATCCATTGGGCATCTTCATGAATGCCACAACCTCTCACTTCATATATTTTCTGAGTCTGGCCATGATTTCAACACAGTTAATCTTTCCAACATTCCTTTCAAGATAATCACTGAATTTATACAGTTCACTATTCACATTTTACAGATCCATAGCCAATAGGACAAAAACATAAAATAAAGAGACCTAGAATTTAATTCTTCAAAAAAAAAATAGAAAAGATGCTCTAACTTTTCCAGTGAGTGGAAGTATGTTCATAAGATTATTTTATGAGAAGATATCAAGCACTCTGTATTAGTATTCTGAAGTTACAGAATGGTTACGGAGTGCTTCCGTTTGCAATAGAAAAATAAATAAACCCAGGCCTTTTCTTCTCTTTGCAGATTTCCTCAGAGAGATTCATTCAGGCATAATTGACATTTTAAAATATCCATTTCATTGACACTTTTCTTTTCAAGAAGGAATATGCTTTTCTGCAGGGAAGCTACAGAGAATCGTGATAAGCATATTCACTTAAATGATGGGTCTATTACACTGCAGATGGGTGAGAGCAATCAAGAAGAGAGCACAGTGCCTGGTCTATTGCAACTGATTTTGATCCTCTATTAGTATTTCAGGCTCAGGAAAAAAAAAAAAAAAAAGGAAAAGAAAACTTGATCCTCTATTAGTATTTCAGGCTCAGAAAAAAAAAAGGAAAAGAAAACTTATCCTTAGAGGTGCAAATTAAACTGCCCCATGGCTCCATCAGAATGCAATGGCATCTCAGTTCATTAAGGAAAAATTCAAGAGGCCAATTTCATAGTGGAAAGTTTGTAGAAGGCGGATGGGTTGGGCTGTATGTTTGACCCCATGCTCCCAGCAGAGCAAGACTTCTATGTAATTTGTGAGACTACTTCCCCATAAGTAACATCTCCTCCCTTCACATGTTGCCCTTACTGCGTGACAAACAAAATCTTCTCCCTTGACAGAATCCACCCAAATTCTCTGGCATTTTCAGAGCTGTTTTGTTGATGTATCTAATGAGGTTAAAGCTGCAGTGCGTTCACAACTCTAAATAGAAAATCAAATGGAACTGAAAGGATCTTGTTGAGAGGACAAAAGTAAATCTACAAACTTTAAAAACCAAGGACAGAAAAAGTTCAAAACAGCCTAGACCCATTAGAAATCATGCAACTGCTCTGAAGTTTCGTCCTCTTTTTCCTTGGACAGGAGCTGATTGCTCTGCAACTATTAAATGCCTTATGAATGTTCTCCAGCCAAGATTCACCGCAGAACCTACTATCCAGGGCATTTGTGATAAGAAGGCTCCCCAGTTTGATGCCAGGGAATTCCCACCCATGCACAGCACAGGGATTGAGTGGCCACCTAGACACAAGATAGACACTGGATTAAATGAAGCCGTCTGCTTTATAAAACAAAACAGGTTTAAGTTGCTTCCAAGAGCAAGAACTATGGCTACCTGCTACCTTAGAGGTAAAACAGTAGTTTTGAACCCAGTTCTTAATGTTCCAGAATCCCAGTCTTGCTCCTGGTAGTCTTCATCTCTATCAGAAGTAGCACAGAACTTCCCCTGTGACACCCGAAGTTTTCCTCTCCTTTGTGAATCCCAAAGCCACCACTTCCCTATGTATGACAATGGATGGTGAACCCATCCAAGCCTAGTAGATGAATCCATAAGAATCCACAAAACCCATCCTAAGCTCAGACCAGCTCTGGGCATCAGGACACAGAGACCAAGACTGCTGCAGCCTCTGGGCCTCTAACAACTTTCCCTTCTGCTCACCACTCTCCAAACACAGCTTGACCCCTACACCAGCTTCCCTACAACCAATCCACGTGCTGTGCCTCTGACCCTGGAAGAAGAGCCCATTCACCTTCTACCAGATCCCATCCCTTGCAAGTCTCCCCTTGCTGAGCACTTATCTAGCACCTGGGTTCTGCTCCATAGTCCTGCAGAACAAGAACAAGCCAAGTGCTGACCATGAATGTGATCAGAACCATAATACAGCTTTGCCCACAGGGCAACAGCAACCCAGAGCCACCCTCATCCTTGGCAAACTGAGGCCTCCTGATCCAGATTAGACCTCTTATGCTTAGCTTCCTAATATTTCAGTGTTTGACTTTTCAAAGTAGGCTACAGGTTGAATATCCCTCATCCAAAATGCTTTGAACCCAGAAGTGTTTCATATTTCAGAGTTTTTAGGATTGGAGAATATTTACATAACTTCTCATGTCAGTTCTCAAAAATTGCCGATTCTGAATTATTTTGGATTTCAGATATTGGATAAGAGATGTTCAACCTGTAATGTCTACCTATGTTTAGATAGCAAAAGGTTTTGAGTGTCTATTGTTGTATCTATTTTCAGTGTAAACGGGAATCTAGATTAGAATCACAAATTAATGATTGAGCCCAGTGAGGACACTGATTTAGAGAAACGCCCATGGTGGATGGGGGAATGAATGGGGGAATGGATGGGGGAATGAATAAGCTGCTGTTGTCCTGGGGTGTCAGCTCCAGGGAAAGTAAGTGGCCAGTGGGAACCCCAGCATTCGCTCACTCCTTGGGTGGGAATCAAATCCCAGCTTCAAACTCCCTGTGCTCAGAGGAACACTCAATCACACACACACAGTTCCCAGGAAACAAAGAACCATGACAATTGCGGGGTTCCACTTGCAGCGTGGCACCTTGCTAGTGAAGCAATTCCATTCCTCATGTGTCAGAAGCAAAAGCTCACTCCAAGCAAGGTGACCTTGTGTTTCTTACCGAAAACGACTGGTTTGGTAATGTTCCGAAAACTGCCTGGTGATCAAATCTTCCTGCAACAAAGCAGAAGGAAATAGAGGAAATTACTTAGGTTTCAGAAAGGACACAGGTGCTTACATACAGTTCCTTCAAGTATAAAAATTTAAATGAGTGAGAAGCTTTGAATCACCTATAAAAGTGAACAAATTATAATTCTAATGAGATGATCAGAAATTACCCTAAACAAATAATTAAAATGTTTCTTCAGTCATTTCATCACATAATTATTGCCTTAAGAACAACATGTTGGGCAAATAAAGCAATAGCTGTGTACCATTCTGGAAGGAGAGACTACCTGCATATTAATGAAGCTCCTCAAAGGCTTCATGAATATGTATCTTCCCACAACAAAGCTTGACCCCAGTGGTTTGCAGAACCAGTGTTTTGTGACTCTTTCAGAAGAAGCTGACATGCATGTGGGGGTTGGAGGAGAATGACAAGTAACTAAAGGAAACAGAAAGGAAGTCCCCTCACTTCCCTTGTCCAGGGTCTCGGTCCACCCTTCCTCCTGGGAAAGATGGTTTCATAAAGAGAACTGAGAAGAGGCCACCAGGTCTCACACTTCCCTTGAACAGAGAAAGCTTTCCAGATGGAAGCCAAATCGACTCGAGGGGTTCAAAGCCAGACCTTGGGTAGATCAGGAGTTTGTGGTGAGGGCAACAAAGACTCAGGGGCAAGATACCTAGGGTGGAACAGAAGGAGAGGGTTTCATTGGCCCTGAATTCCTCTTCTCCCTCCAATTTGGCTAACATCCGAGAGCGTTATAAAGGATTTTGGATTTCTTTTTCCCTTTCAAAACAATAGCAAAATGCCCTCCTTCCTGGGGCCTGCTTGATTAGAAAACACAGGGCTGAGATCTTCATGAACAGATGTGCTGGCTGGACAGTTCACCTTCAATCTAGTCCTAGGATCTAACGTCACAGGTGATGTCATCATTCACTGGGGGGAAGAAATAGGGTCTTGCTATTGGCACAAACCCTGCAATGGTTTCTACTTCACAAAAATATAATCTGGACTTGGTGTTATCACTTTGCTAACAAAGCCAGAGGGCTGCTCTCAGTTCCCTGGGCAGACATTTCTAGCAGTGGATTTTAATTAGGGAACTTCCTCCACTCCAAACTGGCCCTGTACAGATGCCACTGGTCTGAATACAAAGGAAAATGACAGGATATCCCTTAAAAGGCTGAGGATATTTCCATTTTGACCAAGTCATCTGTTAAAAGGGAACTGCAGAATGGTTAATCTGCTGGCCTTTATTCAGGGGTAACTTGACATTCACATAGCTGTTCGGTTTCTTTCCAAGGGTATTGTATATAAACTGCCCTTCAGTGTCTGTGCCTCTGAGCTTCACAGATTCTGGCCCTTTGAAAGAAGTCTTCTTTATCACACCCAAGTGAACATCACACGTAAGGCATTTCAACCCCACACACACTTTCCAAAGTCAGACAGTGTGGGCCACTTGCTTCTTGTGTGAGCATTAACAAAGCCCTCTGCAGCCCCATGCAGTGAGCCTCAGTTCCATCACACATAAAATGTGGAAAATAAGAACAACTTCAAAGGCGGCTGAGAATGTGAAACACAATAAAACTCTGGAATACAGCCTGGGATCACATTTGCATTAAATAATATTCCTTCTCCCCCAAAGCTCACCATCAGAGGATCTCTAGAATTAAGTAAGTTCTGGGTTAGTGCATGAACTAAATGTTAAATCTAATCACAAGACTACTTCACTGGCAGTCAGGAGAAGGGGATTTGGGTCCTCACTCAGTTACAAGTTAGCTCTGTGACCCCAAACAGAGCACTCAGTGCGAAGGTTTGTGTATGGTTTGTCCCCTCTGAATTCATGTTGGAATTTAATCCCTATTGTGAGATATTAAAGGGGTGGAAACTTAATCTCATTATGATGTTCAGTGGTGGGGCTTTGGGGAGGAGATAAGGATTAGATAATCATGAGGATGGCAACTCCATGGTGAAATCCTAGTAGCTTTTTAAGAGAAGGAAAAGAAACCAGAACACACAAAAGTATACTTCCTATTTTTTTGCCATGTGATGCCCTACACCACCCTGCACCCACTGACTCCTGACCAAGAGGCACCTTGGGAAATCTCAGAACCTGTTTGGGGATACACTTCTCTGCCAGGGGAGGCCTGCCCATTGCCTCCTTCCCTGGAGGGAGCTGCCACAGCTCTCCCTGTGTCTCCCCTGAGTCTACAGGTACCCTGAAAGGACAGTCTCATTCATCTGTATCTGAGCATCCCCCGCATGCTCCACACGGATGCCCAGCAAAAGCACACAATCATCAAACCACTTGGGAACAACAGCAGTGTGCTGTACCTTACATAAACACTTCCATACGAGGAAACAGACCCACATCTGAACTCAATTTAGAATTGGTTTTTAAGTGTCTATTTATAGGCATCACACAACCATCTCTGGTGGATGGTGGAGAAGTCAGGGCTCTGGGCTCCTGTCCGCTGCAATTCATTTGCATTCTTTTCATGTTTATCTTCTCTCATTTCCCAGCAGCGTTTTAACTCAAATGCAAGGTCACCTACCACTTGGACCTAGCACCACTTATCAGTTTCTCCACAGACAAATGCTAATTTTCTTCCCTGTGCAGCAGTGCCCCATCCCCTCCCACTCCAGGACCTCTTGCTTGCACTGGCAAAAGTGGGTTTGTGTTATTTGAATGACCTGTGTCTTTGGACAGGTGGTTCACCTTCAAGACATGCCCCACAAGGTCATGAGACCCCAGAAGGCCCCCTTTGGGGATCAGCTGTTATCTCCCCAGCTGACTCTGAGTCACTAGCCAGCCAGGCACATTTCAGCTCCATCCCAGTGGCTAGAAAGAACATAAAGAATGCAACATGGTTCGCTTGGCTCACCTGAGCTTTTCTTCATGGTCTAGCCATTCCTACAACTGCCACATACCTTTTTTCCATTGCCTTTCTACCTCTTTGGGAGGCAGTGAGGGCCAGGCCAGGTCCCCAGTCCCTATTGGCCATTTGTAATTAGACAGAAATGCCAGTCTATTCTTCTAGCAATTTACAGTCATTTTTGGAATATTCTCCTAATCCTTGCAATCTTCAGAGTGGAAACATAAGATTAAACACTCTGCTCTCCAAGCTATCAGCTCATTCATAGGTTTTGGGTTTCATTTGGGGGACAGGGTGAGAGGAGAAAGAGATGCATCTTATAGCCCAGCTTCTCAGCAGGGTCAGGCAATACAAGCCACAGGACCCCTCTTTTCCCATGAGAATGACTGGATCCTCCAGGATACTGAGGCTCCCTGAGACCCCCACCCTGGAAACCAGCACAGAAGCAAACACAGTCTTGTCATGACTCTGAGGCCACAGCAGAACTCAGACACAGAGCACTTCAATCAATAGTCCTCAGCTGCCTGACTTCAAACACCACCCACGAGGTGCGGTTCCATCTTAAAGATTGCTGCTGTGGCAGTTGGCACTAGGTTTCAGGACTGATTAATTTTCCCACAGGACACCACTTTAACTGCCATCATCAGTTTCTGTATTATTCGATATGCAAATTTCTGGCAAAAATTGGATCTGTAATCAAACACAGCCTTTGAAATGCTGTGTTTCCAGGCACTCTAGAGGTAAACAAAAATGCTAAATATTCCTTAGAGTGGACGGGCCAAATTGGCTGATGCCTTTGATTGCTAGCTACATCAGGGAGGAGGGTACCAGATCCAGAAACCATCCGCAGGGCCCACAGGGGCACAAGTGCTTGGAGATGGGGCCAGAGCAAGGAAACCACTCAGTCTAAGAGAACTTCAAGGAACCTCCCCAGATAGGGTAGCTCACATAAACTCCCATCCAAAAAGATCACAGGTCCCAGAGCACAGGGTCAGGGGAACAGTTTCAGAACCAGTCTTTGAAAGAATTTTCTTAGCAAAATTAAGGCCACAATTACAATTTCACAAACTCCCAGATCTGGAAAGCATCCCTAGAAGGCACCTAGGAGTGAGGAACAGAAGAGATGGGAGAGATGGGTGTCTAACACAAAGGTAGGAACTGGGTGGAGTCCAGAAGTCTGATCTTACCCAGAAACAGTGGAATCACCCTCAGAGTGGCAAAGGGACCAACCAGACTGCCTCTAATCTCATTTCTTCCTCCTGCTGACCCCAGAGTTACAGTTTAGTTTCCTTGGATTAAATGGGCAACCCTAAACTCTGTAAAGAGATCAGGTGCTGGCCACCAGACTTGGGAATATCTGCTATGATAGGCCTGAGATATAGGACCAGGGAATTTGGTGAGATATAATAACCCCTGAAACACTTGCTAACAAGAAACTCTGGCCACACTGAGCAGGGCCCTTGGGGATAGGCTCAGAAATGACCTCTGTAGAGCAGCACAGCCAGAATGATGGAGAGGTGTCAGATTGCACCACAAGCAGAGTGGAGTGCTGAAGCCAACTCTGCCTTGGCTCTTCCAGTTCCAGGTACCATATGGTGGTTAGAGCCAGCACCCAAGGCCAGGTGTGTGTGGGACTGGCAGCACCACTGCATGGGGACAGCTTGGAACAGGAGTTCATGCTTGCATGGCTTTCACGGGCCAGCCCAGGCTGCCACACACTCACCTGCACTATGCTGCTTCACAGAGGAAGTGGGCAGCTGGCAGAGGCTGGTATCTAGCAGTAAGCTTTGGCACAAGAAGGTCTCCTGGGACCTGGTATTGCAGCCAAAGTGCCCCAAGAGGGTTCAGTGAGATAGCCCAATGTATCTACAGTTGTGGGTGGAACCACAAAGCACCTACAAGGGGAGTTCAAAGGGAAAAATGGATGCTCCCCCTGGCCAGGATATATATTGATTATTAGGGGTTTGGATGAAGGGGGTCTCCACCTTCTGATGGGCCTACACAGTGCTTAAATGGAGAGAGAGGGTCCTTCCAGGACAGAAAATGAGTCACCACGAACCAGTTTCAGTGAGGGAAAATGGGGCTGGGCTCTGATAGGGGCCCCATGGGCTCACAGCCAGTGGAAAGAGGGCTGGGGTGGATGACCCAGCTTGAGTAGAAACCAAAGTGCTATTGACAAGTAAAATTTTGAAATTCTGAATAACTGAGTCCCTAAGCTGGCTGTAAAGTAAAGTACTCAAATGTTAATAACTCCATTTATAATTTCAAGCATGTATTATTTTTCTCCTTCTGGCAAAGAAGCTGCATCTTCAGAATAAAAAGCTCAAACCTTTATATGCTTTGGGAACAAGCTGTATTTGAAGTCAGCCTCCAATGGTCTCAAAGTTTCAAGAATGACTGCTTATTTGGGCAGGTGGCTTCTAAACACTCTGTTAAAAACACATCAAAATAAGCTAGGCGTGGTGGCACAAGCCTGTAATCCCAGCACTTTGGGAGGCTGAGACAGGAGAATCACAAGTTCAAAGCCAGCCTCAGCAATGGCGAAGCACTAAGCAACTCAGTGAAACCCTGTCTCTACATAAAACACAAAATAGGCCTGGGGATGTGGCTCAGTGGTCAAGTGTCCCTGAGTTCAATCTCCAGTACCAAAAATAAAAAAACAAAAAACCACACTAAAATAATGTACAAACAGCTATCATTAAAATGGTCAGAAAGCTCCATTCTTGGAAAAAAATCTAGAGGTGACAGGACGTGTCCCATGAGTGACACTGTGCCACTAGACCCTCACTTCCTGCTTCAGACTTGAATATGGACACTTTACAGGCGCTGCATTCCCTAAGCAGGGGCTAATTCTTTCAAGATGACTGCTTCCTCTCACAGGACCCATGCTGCCACACCAAAGGCAGAGTTGAGGGTATAGATGTGAAGTAATTTAATCTGTTTCAAAACTCGGAAAATTTTCTCTAAAACCAAACTGGATGTTAGAGTTTAGAAATGTGTTCTTTAAAAAAATTCAAAAAACTTAACACCAAAAAACAACCCAATCAATAAATGGGCTAAGGAGCTGAACAGACACTTCTCAGAAGAAGACATACAATCAATCAACAAATGTATGAAAAAATATTTAACATCTCTAGCAATTATAGAGATGCAAATCAAAACTACTCTAAGGTTCATCTCACTCCAGTCAGAATGGCAGTTATCATGAATACAAGCAACAATAAGTGTTTGTGAGGATGTGGGGAAAAAGGCACACTCATACATTGCTAGTGCGATTGCAAATTGGTGCAACCAATCTGGAAAGCAGTATGGAGATTCCTTAGAAAACTTAGAATGGAACCACCATTTGACTCAGTTATACCACTCCTCGGTCTATTCCCTAAAGACTTAAAAACAGCATACTACAGTAACATAGCCACTTCAATGTTTATAGGAGCACAATTCACAACTGCTAAACTATGGAACCAACCTAGATGCCCCTTAATAGATGAATGGAAAAAGAAACTGTGGTACATATACACAATGGAATATTTCTCAGCAATAAAGGAGAATAAAATTATGGCATTTGCAGGTAAAGGGCCGGAGTTAGAGAATATCATGCTAAGTAAAGTAAGCCAATACCAAAAAACCAAAGACTGAATGTTCTCTCTGATAAGTGAATGTTTATCCGTAATGGGGTATGGGGTTGGAAAGAATGGAGGAACTTTGATTGGGCAAAGAGAAAGGGGCATGGGGGCAGGAAAGATGGTGGAATGAGATGGACATCATTACCCTAGGTACATGTATGACTGCACATATGGTGCAATGCTATGTCATGTACAACCAGAGAAATGAAAAGTTGTGCTGCATTTGTGTACAATGAATCAAAGTGCATGCTGCTATCATATATACCTAATTAGAAGTAATTAATTAATTTTTAAAAATGCTATACTAAGCACAAGGATCACCTTGATTCTTCCTCATAACAGCCCTATAAGTAGACAGTCATTATTTTATTTATTGATGAACTGAAACACAGAGATATTAAATAAATTGCCCAAATTCACAATTTAAAAAAAAATGTGTTCTAAACCAATGTTCTAACTTTATCCCCTTTACTATATTTGCTTTTACATAAAATACTCTTACAGCTCTCCCAAATACCATCATATGCAACACTTCATAATGACATTGCAGTCAATGAGGGACCACATATAGGTCCCATAAGATTATATTGCCTAGTGACATCTTAGCCATCCTGGTTTGTATAAGTACACTCTATGACATGTACACACAACTACAAAATTGCATCTGACACATTTCTCAGAAGGAATGCCATTATGAAGAAACACATGACTGTAAACCCAGGACTTCCAGTACAGCGTTGTTGAGCTGATTTGTTAAGGTAGGAGTTAAAATGAAAAAAATGTTCTGCCTCAACTGTGCAGGATACAAACTGATATATAAAAATTAGTAGCATTACATTAATTGCTCTCTAAATCTACTAAAAAGCTATCATCCTCAAAACAGCATGATATTGCAAAAAAGCAGACACATCAAGAAATGGAATCTTCACTAAGTCTGCTCTTGTGCAGCCTGTGGCATTATGGAGACAGAAACACAGTTCCTTGTACCCTTGTTGGCAGGGGTATTTGCCTTATAAACTCAGACCTATTTCTCCAATGATCCTCTATATTAAACCAGTCTTGTTTTCTGGAGTTCTTGCCAGAGGGCAGTGCGACACTGAGGTATTAAAACCCAGAACTCTTTGCAAAACTGTCCATGTCACAAGACCAAGGAGGATGTCAGTAGGATGCCAGGATGAAACAAAAGAGGAGGTTTTCAGGAAGGCTTGGCCATGCCCGTGTCCGACCCCAAGGAATGAAGGACTAGGGGAGGGTTTGCACAAGCCCCCAACTGCCTCTGCTTGGCTGTCCTTCTTGTTATTATTCTCTCCAAAGCAAATGAGGCTTCTATTTTTGCTTCAAGGAGTGTAATGCTTTCCAATTCCCAGGCGTCCCCTGGAGGGAGGCTGGGATTTCGTTTTCTATTCAGGCAGCTCAGGGATTGAAGGGAGGGCTGCCCAGAAGGCTGAGAGCCAGAGAGAAGCAAGGCCTGCCAATCTCATCAAATGAGGACACAGTTCTCACTTGGGCTGTGGACAAGGTGACCATGCCTGCACACACAGAGTCCCACGTGACCACGCAGGGCCGTGTGCAGCAAGGTTTACTGACTCCATATCGTACTCAATCTGACAGGCACTCTGTTTGCTATGGTTTGAATGTGTCCCACACAGTTCTTTATTGGAAACCTAATCCCTTTTCAACAGTATTGAGCAGTGGGAGCTTTAATGCTGTTATCGAGGGGGGCGCATTAGGTATCACAGGAGTAGGTCCCTGACAAAAGGATGTTTGGCCCCCTTCTCTCTTTCTGTTCTTCTCTCTCTATCCCTCTCTCACATTTTCACCTCCAATTAATTATGGGGTGAAGTAGCACAAAGGTCTCTGTCAGATGCTGATATTTTGATGTTGAACTTCCCAGACTCCAGAATGGTGAGTATTCTGGAGTATTCTGTATTGTTTATATGTTACTGGATGTGTGGTATTCCATAACCACAGCAGAATATAAACCAATGCACTATTTTGCAGATATAAACTTAGTCCTTTCAGCCCCACTGTGCATAGACAGCATTGTTGCCATTCTCATTTCACAGATGAGGAAACTGAGGCAAATATTAAGCAATGTGCCTGTGTGCCTGAGACCACACAGGAAGTGCCAGTTAGAATTTAATCCTGGAATTGTGCCCTCAAAGTCAACACTTTTTCTTAGCTATACACTATGTGTGGAGGAAGAAAAAGAAAAGATACTTATAATACATAAACCCAACAAAGGATTAGAATGATCAATTCAAAAATAGAAACAAAAAGATACAAAAGGTATGACTAGTAATTCATAGGATAATAAACATATGAAATATATAAATATATTCACATGTATATATGAAAAGATGTTCAGCCTTATTGGCAGGCAGAGAAATGCAAATTAAGACCTCATGTAGACAACACTTTCATTGCACTGACAAACATTAAAAGCATCTGACAATACCAAGTGTTGTCAAGGAAAAGGAAAAGAGAAAATTCATACATGACTGGTGGGAAGGCTCATTAGTATGTACACCCACCCACTCTGGAATGCAATTTGGCTACTTCTAGTAAATTTTGAGATTCACTTCCTCTACCTCACAGCAATTCCAATCCTTGCTAAATACTCCAGACAAATCCGGTTCACATTCACAAAGAGACACACACTTAAGTCCTTATGACAGCCTTGTTTGTAACAGCAAGAAAGTGGAAACCATCTAAACATCCATCAATGGAGAACAGAGTATTATATTCCTATACAGCACTGAAAATGTGTGAACGACAGCTACCTGCTTTCACGTGGATGAATCTCACAAACATAATGCTAAAAGCAAAGAAGGCAAGCTACAAGGGAAAAAAATCCTACCATTTGATGTCATTTACATAATACTTAAAGACAAAATGCAAAACCACCAGGGATAGGTATGTTTACAAATGCAGTGGATAACAGACAAGCAAGCACCAGGCTCAAACAGTGGTTCCATGTGTGGGAAACAAGATGTGACCGGAATGGGCTCCAACTGTACTACTCACTGTGATGCTTTAAACTATGTCCATAAATTTTTTAACATGGAACCTAAAAGTGGAACCTAATTTTCTACTCCTTGGGGATTGGACTTAGTGACGTACTTCTAGTGACTAGAAGAAAACATAAGTGACAGTGTGACGAATGAGAGCAGTCATAAAAGGCACTGTGGCTTCCTCCTGATGTGCTTTGGGATCATTCAGTCTGGGGGAAGCCAGCAGCCATGCTGTGAGGACTCTCAAGCAGCCCCATGGAGAGGTCCACTGACAAAGAACCGGTGCTCCTGCTGATAGCTTGTGAAGGAGATCTTCCACCTTCTTGTGAAGCGGACCTTCCACCCCAGCCAAGCCTACAAAAGACTGCGGCCCAGACCACAACTTGACCCAACTACAACCACCCAGCTAAGTTGCTTCCACATTCCTGACCTACAGACTCAGTGTCTGAGATAATGTTTATTGAGTTGTCGTTTTTTTCTTTTCTTAGTACCAGGGATTGAACTCAGAGGTACTAGACCACTGAGCCACCTCCCCAGCCCTATTTTGTGTTTTATGTAGAGACAGGGTCTCACTGAGTTGCTTAGCACCTCGCCCTTGCTGAGACTGGCTTTAAACTCACGATTCTCCTGTCTCAGCCTCCCAAAGTGCTGGCATTACAGGCGTGCGCCACTGCGCCCAGCTGTTTACTGAGTTTTGACATAATTTATTACCCAGAAATTCATGACCAAACAGTAATATTCTCTACCTTAAGCGGGTTACAGGTACCTAGGTGTTCAGCATGTTATTCTTTTTACCTTTCTGCATGCTGCTGGGACTGAATGTTAGTGTTCACTCTAAATTCATCTACTGAAATCCTGAGGTGGGCCCTTTGAGAGGTGATTAGGTCATGAGTTTGGGGCCCTCATGAATGGGATTAGTGCCTTTACAAAAGAGACACCAGGGCAAGGCATACGGCTTGGTGGTAGAGCACTTGCTTAGCATGCACGAGGCCCTGAGTTTGATCCCCAGCAGTACAAAAAAACAAACAAGCAAAGAGAAGAGGCCATAGAGAACTCCCTCAGTCCTTCCACCACATAGAGACACCATGAAAAGATGGACACTTAGGAAGCAGGAGATAGGCCTTCCCCAAACACAGAATCTGCTGCAAGTTAACCTGGAACTTCCAGCCTCCAGAGGGTGAAAAATAAATTGCTTGTTGTTTATAAGCCACCAGACTATGGTGTTTTATTATAAAAGCCTGAATAGATTAAAATATATGCCAAATAATTCATAATGAAATTTTACTCTAAAAGATAAATTGAACAATTAGAAGGAAAAGAAGCCCATAGTGACCAGCTGAGTTCAAGCCGGGACCATGGAGCTCCTTCTTATTGAACAAGCAAGGGATCCACCTCAATGACACACAGTGGGGTGGATGACGTGACATGACCAGCCAACACCAACACAGGAAATGCTGCCTGTCCCCAATGACCAGTGAGGGAGTCCTGCACTTGAATGTGCTCAGCATTCCAGTCAATAATTTGAAGTGACGGACAGTACTAGATCGAGCACGTGACAGGCATGCAATTCCTCCTTATAGGTGTTTGGGCAATCATTCTCTCCTCAGGGAGATAAAAAAAATTTAGAAAAGCCCCTCTAAAAGGTTGAAGAATCATAAAGAATTGTGATTGAGCAGGAGAGGAAAGGACCAAAGGATTTCTTGCACTAAAATATCAAAATGGGGACTTTTTAAGCTAAAAGACCAGGTGTGTAAGCCTGCAGGAGGGCATCAGATGTCATCAGTGGATCTTGCTGGAATGGGAGATGTTTGGCAGCAGCCAAGGTGGTCTGACTCTTTTACTGCCCTTCCCAGGTCTTGAAGCCATCAGAGAGAGGCAGAACTGCACAGAAGCCAGGACCAGCTCAGCAACATGTCTGTCCTTCTCAGCGTCTATCTGTCTGCCTGTGTCTTTTCTTTAGGTTCCAGAGAGCAAAAGTGCATTTCATTTCTTAGGACCATTCTAGAGTTTGTATCTGAAATATCCCTCAAAGGCCCATGTGATAAAGGCTTAGTCTTCAGCTAGGCACTTTCACAAGGTGGTAGAACCTTTAAGAGATGGGAAGTTTTAGGTTTTTGGTATATGCTCTCAGAGAATTGTAGGACCCCAGTCTCTTCTTCTCTTTCTCTCTTTTCCTTCCCTGCCACAAGGCAAATTGTTTAGATCTGCCACAAACTCTGCTCCATAGAACCAAAAGCAAAGGAGTTAACTGACCATGGACTAGAACCTCCAGTGAACCAAAATAAACCTTTTCTAAGTTTATGATTTAAGATATTTGTTATAGTGCAGAAAACTGACTCAGACCAGTCAAGCTGATCAGACTAATCCAGCTAAAGCAGCCAGAACCATCAGAGTCCAGCAGGGCCAGTAGTTCTGGCCAGTCATGAAGAGACACCACTCAACTACTGAAGATCACTTATTTTAAATCCTCACTTAGAGTATAAATCTAAAATCTCACAACCTGTGCTATTTCCTTTGATTCAGTCATTCAAAGAAAAAACAACATCCCGAACCCATCTCAATTGAAATAGTCACTTTTCTTGCCACCGTCTGACAACAGACACAACACTCACTGCCTAATACATTTCAAGCTTACTCTTCATCTTGAAAAACACTCAGTTGAAGTGACAGAAGAATTTAAGC
Organism: Xerus rutilus; assembly: GCA_028644305.1. Lineage (NCBI taxonomy): Eukaryota > Metazoa > Chordata > Mammalia > Rodentia > Sciuridae > Xerus > Xerus rutilus. The sequence continues at coordinate 115,964,108 of CM053401.1, read as the reverse complement.
CACATTTTTCATGTTCTCCTTTGACCTCAACTTGTTGAGAAAATCACCACTGAGAATCTGAAGCCATGTGATTGTTCTCATTACTCATTAGTCTCTGGCTGGTGGACCTAGGGGGTAGGAGGAGCGCTGAGAAAAGCCACCCACCAATGGGAGATGTGCAGCTCTGGAGGCACCTCTGAAATCATCATGTGCCCCTGTCCCTGGTACATGCTCACCTGTCACCAATGCAGGTGGACCCAGAGCTGTAATAGACTCCAGGGCCACCCTCACCTCCTTCTTGTTTTCCCAGCCAGTCAGAGCCTGGCTCAGACAGGAGCTTCAAGGGTGTAATGCCCCCAAACTTCCCAGCCACTGCCACCTCAAGCTCAATGGCAGGATCTTGGAGGGCTAGAACAGCAGACAGCTCTGTTGTTGAGAACTACACTGCATCCCAGGCAGCTCTGACACCCCACAGAGACAACAGGAGGCAGAGGGCAACCCTGCCTCTCTGCTAACAGGCTGTGATCACAGTGCACCCCTCATTTGTTCTGAGCCTCAAGCTCTGAGTTGGAAATAGAAGACTCCTGAGATCCAGGCACTTCTTCAATGCTTCTTTGGCTTTCAGTACAACAGGTGACCCTCTTGGGAAAAAGCCAAGGCAGAAAGGCCAAGTCTGAGGTCCAAGAGTCAATGCTGGCTCAGGACAGGGAAACTCTATAACCTTGAGTCTCAGTTGTCTCGGGTGTGAAATGGGAATAATGACAGTCCCCTACAAGTCTATGTCATGGGATTGCTGTGTGGTTTAAGCAGAGTGCCAGCAGGTACTAAGAAAGAAATACATATTGGCTCTTGTTCTACTGCCAACAGAGCCTTGGTACCCAGAGCTGCCCCTGCCCACACTCCCAGAACACTTTCCCCAACAGTAATGCCTCAGGTGCTCATTCACCTCCCCAGTGCACATCCCTCTAGGGGAGCACCCTGTACTATTCTAACCACACTGGCATCTGCAGCACCCAGTACCATGCCTGGTGTACCCAACTCAAGACCCCCAAGCCTTTGCACTCCACAGCAGCCAAACTAATAAGCTGAGAGGATGCCTCATACCAATGTGTGACGATTTCAGCACCCTCACATACACTTCAGAAAGAAAGCTCATTAATGCAGAAGGAGCCAGGATCCTGGGGTGAGCTAGGACCTTCTAAAGCACTACTTATACCTCAGTAAGACCCTGGATCAGGAGTGGGGACCAAAGAATAGGCCTGCTGTTTCAGATCACAAAGATCTGTTAATCTCCAAAACACCTTCTAAAACACCCCTGGACTCATAGTTGTGAGTTTGCTAGGAGAAAGCAATATTCTTTCTTGAAGGTACTAGGGTGTCCTCCACCTGGGGTGAGAAGGAGCTCAGTTGCCCCACAGAGCTGACCTCAGGCCAGATCTCTCCAACCCACTCTGACAGTAACTTGGTGACTCTTCATATGCTGCTGGGCTATGTGTGGAGTGAGGGCCATGAGGCAACATCCCTTCTGGAGCCCACCTCACTCACTGCACCATGAACCATGGAATCTTCTGCATCCAGCACTGAACAGAAAGTCAAATCTGAGTTTGGGTTTTTCAATATTCTAAAAGAGACTCTAGAAAGTAATGCACTGGTTTAAGTAAAGGAAGGGGATGGAGAAACAGGAAGGAGGGGAGGTCATGGGGAAGTACCAGGCAACAAAATCCACCAGATCATGTATGTATGTCCATGTAAAAATATACCACAATGAATCCTACGTATGCATATAATTACAGTGCACTAATTAAAATAATAATAACAATAATAAAATAGAGATCAGCAGAGTGGAGCAAGTGGATGGGGGAGGAAATGGGAAGGTATTAGGGAATGAGATCAAACAAATTATATTACGTACATGTACAAATATGGCATAATGAAGTCCACTATTATGTATAATTATAATGCATCAACAATAAGATTTAAAAAGTTGAGTGGGAATTTTTAAGACAGTAACTTGGTGTGTGTGGGGCGGGAGTGTTACCAGAGATTGAACTCAAGGGCACTCAACCACAAAGCCACATCCCCAGCCCTATTTTGTATTTTATTTAGAGACATGGTCTCACTGAGTTTCTTAGTGCCTCACTTTTTTTGCTGAGGCTGGTTTTGAACTCGCGATCCTCCTACCTCAGCCTCCTGGGCCGGATGCACAAAAGCTGAAAAGAGACATAAAACTGTCATGTGCAGCCTCAAACTGAATATTAGAACAAGACCTAGCAGTGGTATCCTTGTCAACACTAGAACCAATTACTCACCTGCCACACATTCACCACAAATACACACATCCTTTCATGTGGAAAATAAAAACAAGGAAATGAATTTTATCTTGAAAATAGGGTTCTGCTCAAGCAAGGACCACCTTGCTTGTCACTTCTCTGTGCAATGGCTAAATAAATCATCCCAGGAGATGATGTCTAGGCTGAATGTTTGCAGACATGTTTACACCTTCTAAAACTCAGGTCTGTCCAGTGCATCTGTCTAGCCTTGCTATATCATAACAACGTGATGTTTCATTTTGTTTGGGTCCATCCTTATCAATTCATTTTCCAGTGACTAGATTTTAAATATAACATGAGTATTTTGAGGATCAAATATAACCCTCCATTGCAAAAGCAGAAATATACATGATGAGAATATTTTATTTAACCCAGCATATTAGAATGTTTGAATCAGCCTTAGGAAGATGTTAATAGAATAGAAGAGAGAGCTGAAAGAAATTGGAACCATGATAACAAAGTCAAGCTGGTAGATTGAGCCTTTCCCAAAACCCACTGGTCTGGACTTTTCAATTACATAAGAAAAAGTTTTGGTCACAATAAGATGGATTTTTACTTACATCAAGTGTCTTAATGGATAAAGAAACAGCCCAAGGAGATAACATGACTTCATCAACCCAAAGAGCAACAGAAATAAAGTCCAGTTACATTGCATTAAGTACCACTTTGTGTCAAAATATTGGGCTGTGTTCCATGTGGTTTAAAACATGCAAAATCCTGAAATCTTTACTAGCATGGAGGTAGGTCTGTTTTTCAAGTCTTACACTAATGAAATCTAACAGAAATAAGATTAAACTCAATCAGATCTCCTTTACTTTACCAAAACAAATGGTTGAACCTAAATGGTCAATGGTGAATCTAGTAAGTGTTTAGGCTAAAAAGCACAAATTACAATGAACATTTCTGCACTGCTTCCCTCTCAATGAAAGATAGCTTTGACCCTGGATCACACTCTTGTGCTTACAGAAAATCTCAAGGCAGCTTTCAGAAAGAAATTTTCTTTTAATTAGCAACATAAATAAGCACTGCTCTGGTGATCAGCTAGCTGTGGTGTGTTGGCTTGCTCCTGCTGATCCTGTTTTTTAACTGATGCAAAGACCCAAAGAAGAATCATTAAAAAATCATTTTTTTAACTCCACTGCCCACCCTGTTTTGGATCTGAGCATCTGAGGAGCCATACATAAGTGATTTGCTCAGAGTCACAGCCCAGGTCAAATCTACAGGGCCAGAGGACCCTGGGTTCATTCCATCCCACCCACCCCCAACTCAGCCTCCCTCCTATCCTAGGAGACTGATGTGCCACAAGGAACACCATCTGCTCTCTCAAGGCAAGAGGTGCTCAGTGAGTCTAGAGAGGGGATTCTATTGGGAGAGGAGATTGTGCCCATATTATGCAGAGCAAGAACCTACACTAGATATAGAAACTGCTGATGCAGATGGATAGTATATGAGAGGAAGACACACAAGGAACCACCTCAAGAGAAATGCCTTGTTATGGTTTGGATATGAAATGTTCCCCCAAAGCTCCTGTGTTGAAGTCCTGGTCCCTAGTACAGCAGTGTTCAGAGGTGAGGCCTTTGGGAGTTGACTGAATCATGAAGGTCTGGCTTCATGAATGGATTAGTACATTGATGGACTCATAAAATAATAGACTATTGGAAGGTGGTGAAAACTTTGAAAGGTGATGTCCAGTGGGTCATTGGAGGCATGCCTTTGAATGGTATATTTTATTCCTTTCCTCTTACCATCTCTCTCTTCTTCCTGGATGCCATGAGGTGGGCAGCTTTGCTCCACCATACACTCTCCACTGTGACGTTCTGCTGCATCTCAGGCTCAGAAACAACAGAGTCAAGTGACCATGGACTAAAATCTCTGAAACCAAGAGCCTTTTAAATTGATTTTCTCAGGTCTGTTGTCACAGCAATGGAAAACTAACAATAGGTCCCCACAGCTTCCCCGTGTAGTACCCCCAGAGAAGCCATGCTGTCCCAGGAGTGGCTCATAGTCCTCAAAACTGACAGAGGGGCTTGAAAACCCCTCCCATGGTAGGCAGTCAAGCCCTTTAATGAATCAAATGATGATGGGAAGACCACACTCCTGACATTGGGCTCACAGGCTCTACACAGAACAAAGTCCCAAAGGAGATGCCATCAGATACCATCTGCTCCCAGGAAAGGAGGGACCAGACAGGAGGGGTCATGGCCCAGGAAAGCCACTTGACGCCAAGGAATATGGGGTGGGAGAGAAGGCAGGATAGCCAATGGCAAGAGATGGCTGGGTAACAGGACAGTTGAGACAAACAGAGAAAGAATTATGGAGAGATAGAGGGAGAAGGAGGTATGAGGGGAGCCAGAGGCCCAGCCTGGAGCAGAGGCCCTAGGCCAAGTGGAGAGATGGCTACAGTGCACCCTGGGATGGTGTTTGCTCAGAGCTCAGCTTGCCACAAGTATTTCTGGGAAGCTGAGCAGATGGCAGCATGGCTGCAACCCTGGAGCTTGCTGAAGCCACAGAGAACCAAGGGGGCCAGACCCATAGGATTTGAAGATCTCCATGTCTCCTGACCTGCCGAGTACAAAGCCTTTTGGTCTAATCAAATGCTTTCAGGCCCATTAAGCAGCTTTGGCTGCTTGAGATTCTTAATGTGTTCGGAAAAATACAATCCAACTCCTGGCGTGAGCAGAATCCTTTCAACTGCCTGCTGCATTGCAAATCTGCAGAAGGAAACTGGAGTCTACTCACCCTCCTGCAGTACTGGAGGGGAATGTAACAAACTATTCCCTCCTGAGGGGTGCACCTGGTAGCTTATCAGGAAAGGACAGAGACCCCATGTCAACTCAACAAATAAAATTCCTCACAGTTGATTCTATTACAGCTCATAAGTTAACAAAATAGCTCTATGATTGAAATGAAGGTGGAAAAAAATAATCTGCCCTCTAGAACATTAGTAATCATGGCTCCCTTAGGTGCACTACAAATAAGTTGCATTGGCCAACAGCTGAACACTGGGGAACTCTTTGCTCTCCCTTCTATCCCATCATTAAAATAATCCAACCCCAATCCTAGGTGTCCCACCCAATTTGGGGGAACAAGACTCAGTACAGCAATCCCAAGCTCAGGTCTCAATACATGACATGAACAAGTGGGAAGGGTATCCAAACCTTCCTTTGGCAAATGTCCAAGGCCATCACCTTTGAGTGAGATGGAAGCTGGAAAGAGAGAAAGAGAGATGAGAACTAACCTGCCCACTCCAGCACATACCAGCCCTTTGCATAAGCTGTCACCATATCCCTTTGAAATAGATTATTTTGTTGTCCTCGTGTGCCAGTTTTAGACAATGGCTTAGATCCTATCTGCACAGTCACATAGCCCCTAAGAAGCAGAGCTGGGATTTGAAGTTATGTCTGACTGAATCCACAGGGTGAGCTGTTCTCACATACTCTAGACTGAGGATGAGGGCAGATAAGGGAGTGAGTCTAAATGCCACCACATCTGACTGAGAGATATTTAAGGAGAGGTTTCACTTCCATGTGCTCCTCAGCATATCTATGTTATGTAACGAGACATCTAGAAAGCATATACACTGGATGCAAACAAGGCCACAACATGCACACAACTGGAGGGTGCCTCATTTTGACCAATTCCAGCATGCTCCAGGAGGCTGACATGCTGAACAGACGCTACCTAAAGAAACTGAAAGCAGCTCTAGGCAACCCAGTAGCTAAGCAATGCTCTACATGTTTGTTTGCTCTCTTTAACAAACCAGTGTCTTTCGTGTCCTACATTCATCTCATTCTCCAGCTAGCATGGGGCTCAATCACAGCCAATAGAACCAGGAAATTCCCAACTAGACCAATCCCAGGCATCAGAAAAATCCTAAAATGCTCTAAGGCATGGAGCAAGGCCAGGGGACAGCTATTTATTCAGTTACAAAAATCCTGGGGGCAGGGACCAAGGACTAAATGTCTATGTCCCCTCAAGTTCAGATGTAGAAACCTAATCCCCAATGAGAAAGTATTAAGTGGTGGAGGCTTTGGGAGGTGATTAAGTCATGAGAATGGAGCCCTCATGAATGGGAGTGAAAGGAAAGAGACAGGCCCTCAGTCTCTCTCCTGTCCTCTCCTCTGCTCCTCCTTCAGAACAAAGCAAGAAGGTGGCTACCTGCAAATCAAGCAGATGTCTGCATGGCTGCAACCATTCTTCACCAGGGATTAAGTAGCATCTTTAATCTTGGATTTCCCAGCTTTCAGAATTATGAGGAACAAATTTCTATTGTTTAAGCCATTTGGTTGATATTTTTGTTAGAGCAGACCAAACCTACCATCAGAGTCACATGTAGTCACACATAAGAAGAAAAATGGTGGCATAGAAGGAAACTGACCAGTGAGGTGGAACTTATTTCCCCATTCTGAATATAATTAATTAAGAAAATTTAATCTGTGATTTAAAATCTGTGCACTAGTAATAGACCAGGACCAGAAGATGCCCTCAAACTCCTGGGCTCCAACAATCCTCCTGCCTCAGGCCCCAAGTAGTTGGAGCTCCAGGTACATGCCTCTATACCTGGCTTACAGGTAAACTTAAAAAGACCACCAAGGGTTGGGTGGGGTGGCACATACCTGTAATCCCAGCAGTTCGGGAGGCTGAGGCAGGAGGATCATGAAAAAAAGTTGCTTAGCGCCTCAGTAAAAGCAAGGCGCTAAGCAACTCAGTGAGACTCTGTCTCTAAATAAAATACAAAATAGGGCTGGGGGTGTGGCTCAGTGGTTGAGTGCCCCTGAGTTCAATCCCAGATACCAAACAATAAAAATAAAAAAAGACCACAAGGAACAGATCACCTCAGTCTTATACCAATTGCTCTCCAGAAGAGAAAAGGATGAGATGCTAAATGTTATGGGTCTAATAAAACCTCTACACTAAAACTCAAGAAAGACAGAAAAAAAGAGGTAAATTATAAGCCAAACTCATGTAAACACAGATACAAAAATCCTAAGAAAACAGCCAAGTGAACCCAGAACTTTGCAGGAAGCATATCATGATGAAATATGGGTTTATCATGGGAATGTCAGAATAGTGTTAGAAAGGCTATTAAATAGTATCACATAATTCATCACATTAACGAATCATCTCAATCGATGCAGAAACCATCTTATAAAATTCAAATTTATGATGCATTCATAATTAAGGAGAGAAAAAAGAAGGAAAAAAATCTTAGCAAATTAGGATCAGAAAGGGACTTCCTCAGTAAATACCACACTTAATGGTTAGATATGGCCCCACAAGAAGAAATAACACAAGATTTCAGAGTAGACTTCTTCTGTTTAACATTGTCCCCTCACTCCTAACCAAAGAAAGAAGAAAACAAAAGGAATTAAAATATGAAGATTGGAGTAAATGGATGGGTTCCAATTGTCATTATTTGCAAGAGATTTTACAAATTACTCAGCAAGGCTGTTGGACAGCAGATCAAGACACAAACTCGATGACCATCAGGAAAGGTCATTTCCAAAGAGATGCCACCTGAATAGTAGTCAAAAATTGATACCTAGAAACTAATCTAAGGTAAAACATGTAAGACCTTTACCGAAAAATATCTATTAGTTTATGGAAAGGCATAAAAGAAGACCTGTTAATATAAAGATCTTCATGTGCCATATGTAGGCTTTGATTTGGAGTGTTGTCTTCCCAGTGACTCTTGAGGGGGCTTGATCCAAGAGTATAAGATATCTACAAATATATCACAAAGAAGCCCAAATTCTGTTTAATTAATATACACAATAGAAGAATAAGATAGCTGGGCATAGTGGCATACAATCTGTAATAACAGCAACTCCAATGGCTGTGGCAAGAGGATTGCAAGTTCAAGGGCAGCCTGGGCAACTTGGCAGAACCCCATTTCAAACTAAAAAATAAATAAAAAATAAAGGATGGGGGTGTAGCTCAGTGGTAAAGCACCCCAGATTAAAACTTCAGTTCAAAATAATAATAATAATAGTAATAATGATAGTAATAGTAATAATTAAAAACAAAATAAGTCTATGCAGGTGCACCGGCCCCCATTCTAAGGGCCAGAGCAATCCAAACTGCTCTCCATAGCATTGCCAACATAGGGTATTGTCAAACTTGGAGTTTTGCCAATATGAGAGTTAAAAAAAACAGTATCTTGTTGGAATTTTAATCTATATTTCTCTTATGTGAGAAGTTGATCATCTTTTTCATACAAAGTACCATTCACATTTATTTCTCTGTAAATTATCTGCTGAGACCTTCTGCCCATTTTCTATTGCATTTTTGATCCGTTTCCCTGTTAATTTTTATTAACTTTATATTTTAGAGGAATGAGCTTTGGGATAAAAATTGCAAATATTTTTATTGGTTTATTTTTTAAAAATTACTTATAGTGTTTTCTTCCTCATACAAAAGGGTTTTTTTCTTTAATGCAACTGCATTTATCAACCTGTTCTTGTGTTGCTTTTGGATTTTTAGCTACAACTTTGTGCATCTGTAGATTATAAAACAATCTGCCTGGATTTTCTTCTACTTCTTGTGGCATCTACCTGTCTAGAGCCACTTGAAACATTCGCTGGTGTATGATGAAAGGCATCAAACTTTATCTTTATCCAAATGGCTATCCAGCTTTCCCAAAACCATGTATAAAAAATTCTCTCTAGGGCTGGTGATGCAGCTTAGTGGGAGAGCACTTGCCAAGTCTGGGTGAAGTCCTGGGTTCAACTCCCCAGTATGACCCATAACAAACAAAAAGAATTCTCTCTATTTAGGAATTTCACATCAGTTGTGATTGATGTGGAATTTTCATTTATTGAATAATCTTGAAGTTTCTATCTCTTTCTAAACTCTGAAATAACTAAAGTAGTATTGAGATTATCTGTGTTTTGCAGTTTTGATAGAATTCTCTTGTGAAAGTATATAAGTTTGGAGATTTTCTATTTGCTTTTTCCCAATGGAAATTGGTTGCTTATCAACTGGTTTCTACTGGGGTCAGTTTGGGTAAATTATATCTTTCTAGAAAAGTAGTCTTTCTACCCAGGTCTTCATATTTATTTGCATGGCACTGTGCAAAATGATTTTCTTTAATGTACTTTGTATTGTTGGTTATTTCTCTTCCCTCCCCCCACTCTCTCTCTATATGTACGTATATGTCATAATCATATTAGAAACTTTGTCTAATAATCAATATTCTGCATATTTAGTAATTCTGTTTTTTCTCTTCCAATTTATGAGTTTCCATCGTTGTCATTCTGCTCTCAGTTTGCTCAGCATTTTTTCCTAACATTTTGATGTCATATGTGTTTATTTATTTTTATATTTGAGGAAATAGCCACAGCTTTATCTGTACCCCTATAGACTAACATATTTTCATTATCATCATATTCTAGAAATTATGCAATTTGGGTTTGCATATTTCCTTTCATCAAAGAACATATTTAATTGAATTTAATTTTGTGATTTTCCAGACTGTAGGGCCTTTTTGATTTTTTATTCTATGATTAATTTTTAGTTTTATTGCACTGCGATCACAGAATGTTGTTTATGTTATTTCTACGTTACAGACTTATTGAGGTTTCCTTTGTAACCTAATATATGTCAGCTTTCATAAGTGTTCTATGCAGTCTTGAAATGGAGTTGTATTCTCTATTGCCATGGTACAAGTCTGGTATGTTTGAGACATATTTTTGTCCCCTTCCCATGTCTTAGACTGTATCCTGGAATTAGTGTGCTTTTACATCTCCCTGCCTCACCCATGGTTTCTTCTAGTTGGAGGTCCTGTCCATGTTATGTGGAGCACACATAACCACAATTACTGCCTCTTGTCTGCAAACTGCAGCCATTAGTGTTATACAGGGTCCCCCTTTGTTTCAGTTAGTGTCTTTGGCCTGAATTCTACCCTGGTTGAAATCCGGATAAAAACCTTGATTTCCTTTTCTTTCTGTGGGTTTCATTGCTATGAACACTCCTGTCATTTTCAGCCTTTCGGAATCACTTTAATACAGAAATGATCCCTTCAAACAGTAGAGCACTGAGTATCATTGTGTGAGCCATCAGTAAGTCTTTTTTTGTAATAAGCGGACTCAATTCACTTGAATTTATTGATGTGGTGGTGAGGTTTGGTCTCCACCTGACTGATTATGTTGTGTTATATTTACTGTGCATATTTCACAATGTGCTCTATTTCTATCTCTCCTTTAAAAGTTTGTTGTGTTTTTTAATTTGGGAGAGGGTATTTAGGAGGGCCTATGTTTTTATCAATGCTTATACCAATGCTTTTCACTATCTGATTTGTCAATTTTCCATGTTATACTTTGGCTTCACCTTCTTACTTGCACAGCAATTAATGAGCTGATTCTATTTTCCTCTTTTTTCTTCCTGCTCCACTTATTATTGTTAAGTGATCATTTCCAGTTTCCCAGAAAATATGACATTTACATCTATTCTGCCACATTGATCTCTGTCTTTGTCTTATTCTTAAAAAAAAAAAAAGAATTTAATCCTCACTCAGTACTTCTGCCAAAGTTTCTTCCATCATCTTTTAATTGTATAAAGCCTGTCCTTGGTACTACATCACATACGCAATTATTTGCCACATCAAGTGAATCATTTCTAATACCACTGTCTCCTAATGTGACCAAAATATTTTCAATAATTATAACAATAGCTAATAATAACCATTATTTCCTTGGTTATCTGTAGTTATTAAAACAATAAAAATCTTTTAAAGAAGAATTCCAGTCCTAGAGATATAATTCACATGTAGCATAATATTTCACTTGTCAATTAAAAATGACACTCAACAGTGAGAATATTTGACTTTGCACTTGTCCTCTGTTGCACTGTTTAAATTTCAAATTCAAATAAAAAATGCCACTGGTCACAAAGAATGATTGAACTAAATAAACTCACTTCAGTGTCTGTTTCTTTACAACTGTGTGCTATTATTCCTTTTTTCTATTCTATTTACACAGAGGAATATGCAATGCAAAAGACAGAGGCTATCCCTGAAAGGGGGTTGAATTATTCTGGAATGTTCCAAACTTACTCTAAAAATATATGCCAGTACTGAGTCTGCATAGGTCAGGGGCATCAGTATATTTAGGAATTCTCCAAATTAACTGCCATGTATGACACAATGCTTATTAAAGCATAATTAATACAAATGTGCAACTTCAAAGTGTTATAAGCATTATTAGAATGCAATAGTAATAGAAAAATTGATTAGGAATTAGACTAAGAAAAGCTTTTATGAGGAGGAGCTTTTCCTCTCTCTCTCTTTGGTACCTAGGATTGAACTCAGGAGCACTTAACCACTGAGTCACAGCCTCAGCCCTTTTTAAATTTTATTTAGTGACAGGATCTCACGAAGGTACTCAGGGCCTTGCTAAGTTGCTGAGGCTGGCTTTGAACTTGTGAGCCTCCTGTCTCAGCCTCCTAAGCTAAATGCTGGGACTACACACAGGTCACCATGCCCTGTGGGAGGAGCACTTTTTAACAGACATTGTTTAAAAGTGCTGGAGCATGATGATAACAGAAGGCACAGTGACATTAGAAAGAGAAGAAACAGTTTCATTATTGTTCTTAAGTTACCTACAGGTGATGCCATGCCACTCTGTTGCTTGCACCCAGGGAGAACCCCACATACCACTAATTCTAGTAGATTCCTTAAGTATGGCAGGTGGGTACAATATTCTTTTAGTTCTTGTATTAAATGATCGTAGGCTGGATAGAAAATTCTACCTCGCACGTTTCAATTTCTTGGAAATGGTGTGCCCTGTTGTCTTGCTTTGCTGTGCGGTCCCCAAGGCTGATGTCAAGCTGCTTTCTAATCCTTTGTAAGAAGGTTAACTTTTTTTTTTTTTTTCCCTAGAGTCCCAACTGATGTATCTTTAAAGTTTAATATTTTTAGAGTATAAGTGTTGAGGTGACCATTCCCAGAATGATGGTGGACTCTTTCCATGTAGATTCAGTTCTTAATTTACTTCAGGAAAGGGGTTGTTTTTTTTTTTAATTTTTATTTTTTTAAGTTTTAAATTTTAGCTCTGTTCCATTGCTTTGGTTTTTTATCTTTGAGGTCTCCAATCTTGGATGTTGAATCTTTTTCCAAATGACACTTTGTTTTTGGTTCTTTCTACCTCTTTCAGTTCTATTTTCTTGATTCATTTCTATCCCTACTGTACTTATTTCAAAGATCATTTTATATTTTTCCTCAATTTCTTTCTTTACTCAACTCCCAGTTCATATCTTCTATTGTAGATCCACTTCTACTCTCTTTTCTTGAATTGCTGACTCATGGTGTTTTCTTCACATTTACAATTACTGTTAATGCAATTTATTTCATTTGTGTCTTCATCACCAGCACAACTTTTCTTTCTTTCTTCCCTGTTTTTTTTTTTTTTTGGTGTTTCCATATGCTTAGACACTTTTACATGTTTTCTTTCTTTCTCTTTCTTTCTTTCTTTCTTTCTTTCTTTCTTTCTTTCTTTACCACTGTATGAGTTATAGGTATGCTTAAACTTGTATTTCTTTGACTTTCTAGTCCCCTTGCAAGAGATTAGCCAGGTAGAACAGCAAGAAAGTGGTTTATGTGGCTTGCTTAGGTCTAGTCACGGCCTCTCCTCTCTCTACTCTGAAGTAGTTTCTCTATTTAATGGTGGAGGTTTTCCTTCTCTTCCTACTGCTCCCCTTTCACCTTCTATGGTCTTTCTCATTCATATTCTTCAATGCTTTATTTCACTAAGTTGTGTACTACCCTGACAGGACTGATCCCTCTTTCACTCCCTCAACAATCAATATACTGAGTTACCATGTGTCAGACCTGAGCTTAGTATTTCCCCTGTTCTGGGAATGAACTCCAGTTGATGTCATCCCTCTCTGGCACCATCAGGCCCCTACCACACTCTCTTGTGCACTACCTTGACAGGACTAGGCTCTCAACCCAGCCTCCTGGTCCTAGAGGTTCAATCCTCCTTTAGATGATTAATGCAGAGATTTGCTACATGAATGGTCTCCTAGTCAGGCTACTATCATAGACTATGGATGATACTATTTCTCTCCTGGTTGATCATGATTTTCAGAGAAACGGAGAGAGTCTACTTGTAGTGACTGCCATTATCCTGCAAGAATCCTTCTTTACTAATCATGTTCTTTTTTTAAAAGGACAAAAAACAAACAAACAAACAAAATACTGCATGTATAGACAGAAAAGAAATTTTGAATAAGAACAACTTCATATCTCTTATAAATATACTGAAAAAGCACAAGTGTTCATAAACAATAAGCCTGAGGATAATTCATTGTTGAAGAAAATTGTCATAAAATGAAATGAAAAACAGAAGCAGCAATTTACATGGTGAGAGGAAAATGGGAGCCAGGATGATTGTGCTGGCAGTCCTGGGCTCATATGTGGTCTGAGGGACTCTATGAGGCTAGAGATGTGAAGTCAAAACACTGGTGTCATGCATGTGCCTGGTAATTCAAATGGGATCTGGTTGTGTCTGTGTACACACATGTACATACACATGAGTGTGTGAAAGAGAAAGAGAAGGCATTGAGATGCAGCTTCCTTTACCAGCTTTCTGCCCTGCTTCACCAACTTAACCCTCCTCTCGCGGGGCTCATCCCCAACCCCCACTTCAGAAAAAAAAAATTAATAGGAATCTTCTGACCCTCCTCATACAGTGTGAAGTTTTCTGATCCTGACAACTATTAGGATTATATGACATAAGAATGAACTTTGCAGGGCATTTTTAAGTGACAAGATGTAGACCTAGACTTAACTACATAGAAAAAGTAAAGTGTATTTCTAAAACTGTTCTTTAAAAATAGTGCCAAGTGTAACTCAGTGATACAGTGCTTGCCTAGCATGTGTGAGGCTCTGGTTTTGATCCTCGGCAGTGAAAAACAAAGCAGTAATAAGGGCTGGGGTTGTGGCTCAGTGGTAGAGTGCTTGCCTTGCATGCATGAGGCACTGGGTTCAATCCTCAGCACCACATAAAAATAAATAAATAAAATAAAGATATTGTGTCCATCTACAGCTAAAAAAATATTTTTTAAAAAAGTAGTAATAATAACAAATTATTTTAATTATAGTAATTATAATATATATTATGTTTTTATTATATATACTAGCTATACAATATTATATAATTGTGTTCTACAAATAAATTTATATTAAGATAAATTAGTTATATAAAAGTTGATAATAAAAGAATAATAATCATAGGAATTGGAAGATATGTGCCTTCTGTGTATTATTTTCACAGCCATTGGCATGAGCATCCACAGTTGTTCCACAATAGGTAGATAGTCTGGAGTCTACAGTCATGTAGATAGTGCACTGCATTATTTGGGTTTTGCAGAACAATAGAAAAGGTCTAATATCATTCTGCACCTACAGGAAAACATAAGGACAGATGAGAGGCAAAGCCACCCAGTCTGAAAATCATATTCCAATTTGAACAGGCAGTGAAAAGCTCTAGTGTGTTTCTGAAACTGATGGATTTACCAAGCCAGGCAGGGAGTGAGGAAGTTCTGCACATCCTGCCTCCCTTGAGGGAGACTGGCATTTCCTTGGCAGACACAACACCTCAGACAGGCTGTGCGAGGAAGGCTCTACTCTCCCTGATTCTGGCTTCAACACCTAAGTGGGAACATTCTGGGAACTATGGAGTAATTCATGCCTGAGTCCATCTCACAGCCCCATGTGGAGTTTTGTAAGCTTCTGGCCCCTTTAATCCTTAACCATATTTAGTCTCCTCATCAGACATGGGAATCACTGTCATTGCTTCACATTCTGAGTTTCCTTTCATCTCCACATTGAAAGCCCAAGCAGAATTTGAAGTTATTTTATGTTTCATTTAAAATAGGAAGTTAAAACTGCTTTATCACCTTAAAATCTATTTCAATATTCTCTTAGTTGACTTGGTCAGTGAAGACTGGTGTGGTAAAATCAGAATTACCTAAGGGGCAGCATGAGATTGGCCAAGATCTAATTAAATCTCATCAGAACTAACCCTAACTTGAGAAGATTCACTGCAAACACACATCTCTCCATATTATTTTCCTATAAATCAATCTTACCAATACGAGGCACAGGCACGTAGACCTTCCAAGTTTGCTCCTACCCAGATATGACTGCATCCTTGATAAAAAAAGGGAGGAGATTTGGTCATAGACACATAGACAGGGAGAATGCCACATAAAGATGAAGACAGAGATCTATAAGCCAAGAAGCTCCAAAGATCACCAGCGAAGCATTAGAATGGAGAAGCCCAGAACAGATTCTCCATCATGATGTTCTCCCAAAGAGCAATCCTGCTGACACCTGGATCTCAGACTTCCAGCCTCCAGAATGGTGAGGAAATGAATTTATGCTCATGTTATATTCCAGCCTCTGTAGCTCTTGGGTCTGTTTTTGTGCCAGATGTAAAAGAAGATTTACTGAAGATCGCTATGGTTTGAGTGTGGTCTGTCACCACAAAACTCATGCTGAAATCTGATTCTCACTGTAGCAGTGTTGGGAGATGGGTCCTTTCAGAGGGATTCATGTCTTTCTTGCAGTGCTGTATTAGTTCTCCCAGAAATGAATTAGTTCTCATGAGAATTAGCCATTATAAATCAAGTCCACTCCTTTGAACCCCTCCTTTTCCACACACACCCTCTTGTCCTTCCACTTTCATCCATAAGTTATCACATTATGTGTCCCTCACCAAAGCTGAACAGATGCTATCATCAATGCTACTGGACCTGCAGGATCATGAGCAACAACAAATCTCTTTTCTTTATAAATTATCCAGTCTTGGTTGTTCTGTTATAGCAACACAAAACAGTAGTTTCCTCATCAGTCACATGGGAATCGGTATCATTGTCTCATGAGTAATGAGGATAAAGCCCTAAAAAAGACAAACCAGAAAAGAATGGCTATTCAGACAGTCATCACTAGGACAGTAAAGACTTGGAGGATAGATGCGGCCTCCTTCACCCAATTTGCCAAAGACATTCTGCTTCACCCAGGGTCATAAGACACTATCTGGTGAGGGGGTGTCCACACTATCAATCACCTCCAGTTATCTCTAGAAGTTTCTACGGTCATTTAGAGAGTGGATGGATTCACAGGGCTTTTGTCCCTAGAGTTCTGCCATAGCTTCTCCCCTAGCCACATGGCATCAGAACAGTGCACTCCACGTAACCCAAATGTTTCTTCCTCCTCTCCCTTATTGCCCAAATGTCTCTGTGATATAACTAAAGGAATGCTGCAGATCTTGAATCCAAGGTGCTTGTCTACCAGGAATAGGTGGTATTTCTCCTTTCCAAATGTACCTTCTGGTATTTTGTGGATCTGAACTGGAAATGTGGCAGAATCACAAAAAAGAAATGGGCATGCGTCCAAGAGTCGTGTTTTCAGCTGCAGCGTACTTAGAGCACAGGCAAAAAGCAAGGCTTTGAGGCAGGATTCTGGGAGACAGAATGCATGGCAGATAAATCTCCCTGAACGCCCATGTAAAACACATATAGCAACTACATGGTATATTAAAACCTAAAACACACAGACAACATTTACAACACAACTAAATGACAATGTTTCCTCCACAAACCCCAAAATATAAGCAAGGTGGAAACAAACTATTAATAGCCTCAAGACCTATGTGGTCTTGGCATCTGCAGAAGACACCAAGGAAGCCAGCAGGTTGCTAGGAAAACTGAGAACAGGAGGGCCCTCAAATAACCAACAAATATTCACAGAGAAGCCTGGCAAGACAGCAGAAGAGAAAGTCAGAAGGGACTTGTCCACAGCCACTGTGAAGGAGCCTCAGTGGGGACCATGGTGGTGTAGACTCTTGGAATTGAAAGCAGGGCTACTCCCAACTCACAACCTACCCTGGGCAAACACCCCAGGAAAGGCATCAGAATGAAGCAGGACAGAGACTGCAGAAACAGAAGGTCCAAGAAAACATGGGGAAGGGATGTAGAGATTAAGACAATTAAGGAAGTCAGACTTTTTTATAAGACTACACATAAAGGGGCTGGGATTGTAGCTCAGTGGTAGAGTTCTTGTCTGGTGTGCGTGAGGCACTGGGTTTGATCCTCAGCACCACATAAAAACAAATAAAAATAAAAATATTGTGTCCATGTACAACCAAAAAAAATTTTTTTAAAAAAAACTACACATAAATAACAAAAAGTTCCTATGAATGTAGAAAAGTTATCCTGAACCATGTTTCCTAAAAGCTCAGGAAAACTAATTTCATATTAAAAAAGAAGAAGAAAAAAGAAAAAGATCAAGATGAAATATCATATAATATCATTACAAGGAAGAAAAAAGGCAGAATAACCTCCCTCCAATCAAAGAATCCCAAAATACATGCTCACAGAACAGATCAAAATGGTTACCCTTGGAGCCGGTTCCAAGATGGTGGCCTAGACGGCCGCCGCGATCAGTCTCTCCAGAACCGGAGATTGAAGTAGTGGAAATACCGTCTCCCAGCCAGCTTCTGGACATCATCCTACAGCTACCCCCACAGGAATCTCACTCGCACGTGTACACAGGGCCACGAGGCAGCAGCGATTGCCACAAGCAGTGTGACTTCAGTGGCGAGTGGTGGCAGAGCTCAGCTGTGGGCGGCTCAGAGCCCCAGCCCAGGGCTCACCCTGGGCGGGGCCTGCTTCTACACAGGGTACCTGGCTCCAGCGCCCTCCCAACCACGCAGAGCCTCTAGCAGTTGCTCTCGTGGACCCACGGCTCCCACACGGGAACCCCGGCTACTGTGCTTTGTGGATCTCCACCTACCAGAGCAAAACTTCCTACACCACGGTGACACCGGACAAGATCTGGGGTCAGAAGATGGCAGCCTAGCACTCCACAGTGCTAGTATCTCCAGGACCAAAGCTTGAAGTAGTGGAAAAACTGTCTCCCAACCAGCTTCTTTTTTTTTTTTTTTTTTTTTTTTTGGTACTGGGGATTGAACTCAGGGGCACTCAACCACTGAGCCACATCCCCAGCCCTATTTTGTGTTTTATGTAGAGACAGGGTCTCACTGTGTTGCTTAGTGCCTCGCCATTGCTGAGGCTGGCTTTGAACTGGCGATTCTCCTGTCTCAGCCTCCCTAAATGCTGGGATTACAGCTCAGCGGTAGAGCGCTTGCCTCGCATGCGTGAGGCCCTGGGTTCGATCCTCAGCACCACATACAAAGCAGTAAAATAAAGACATTGTGTCCAACCAGCTTCTTGACATCATCCTACACTCATCATCTCCCGCAGGAATTTCACTCGCACGTGTACGCAGGGCCACTAGGCAGCAGCAATTGCTACAAGCAGTGTGACTTCTGCCGGCGAGTGAGGAAACTCAGCTGCCAGTGACTAGGAGCCCCTGCCCAGGGCTCTGGAACAGCATTTGCCTGGGCGGGGCCTGCTTCTATATGGGATACCTGGCTCCAGCACCCACCCAACCACGCAGGACCCCTAGCAGTTGCTCCTGTGGACACACGACTCAGGCGTGCACAGGACCCCTGCTACTGTTCTTTGTGGATCTCCATCTACCAGTGCAGAACTTCGTACACCAGGGGACGCCTGACAGCATCTGGGGACAAACTTTCACTTCAACAAACTTCTGCCTCAACACAGCACACCTTGAAACTGCGTCTCCACTGCATCCAAGAGCACCAGCGGTCCAGCCCTTCACCCTGTTGCTGAAGCAGATGGCTTCTTTGTGAGACCCCACCTATGACATTCTTCACGGAGCGGGGAAATTCCAGTAAGCAACGGACAACGCCACCTACTGGAAGTGAAAGGAAACAAACCTGTTTATTTACATTGAGACTTATTTTTTTATTTTTATTTTTTATTTCTTTAGTCTTATTTTTTATTTTATCCTTTATCTTTTTCTCCTAATATTCCTATTGTTTAACCTTTTTGTTTTATTTCTCTGCTCTTCTTTTCTTTCTTTTTTTTCTTTCCTCTTCTCTCTCTTGCTCTTTTCCAATCCTCTAATCCCCAACATTTGTAAAACTAAGTATCTGTTATACAGTAGGATACAGTAGACTGGGACTTCTGAGCAGTATACTGGAGTGGTATTATATAGTCTTGTAACTCCCACTTGCATATGTTTTATTTTTCTTACTATCATGTCTCTTTGCTAACTGTACTCTTTTCTTCCTTCTTACTGGTCTTCCCCAACTCTCTTTCGCTCTTTCTACTAATAGCCAACTTTTCTTGGATTTCTTTTTAATACGTTCTAGGATCTAATAACCATATCTTCACTTCCTACTACCCTAACACTCTATCCTACACCTCACCCTCAAGTTTCTTTAGCCCACCAACAGAAAATATAGACCCTTGTGCAAACCTATTGTTTACATAATAGATGTTAAGTGAACTCATAATTGTTGTATATTGTGACTAAACTGTAAATATATTTAGGAGCTATTAGGAGCTACTTGGTTTGAAACTATATATTGTTTGTATTGAGATGAATCAATATTGGTCTCCCCTGTAAAGGAGAGGTATTGAAACCCTGAAGGGAAACTATGACCCTATAGGAGTAAAAACTGCAACACCTTGGATCAGCAGAGCTAGAAGGAAAGAAACACAAACACCATGAAAAAACAAGGGAAGAAAGTGCCTCAAACAAACCAAGATTCTACATTATTAGAATCCATGGTCAGTAGAGCAGAAGAAATGACAGAACAGGAGTTCAGGATGTACATAATTAAAATGTCCTGTGACTTAAAGAATGATATAAGAGAGCAAGCCCAGTCGGCAAAAGATCATTTCCATAAAGAGACACATAGGCAACTATAGGAAGTAAAAGATCACTTCAATGAGAAGATAGAGATTCTGAAAAGGAACTAAACAGAAGTCCTTGAAATTAAAGAAACAATAAACCAAATTAAAACTCAATAGAAAGCATCATCAACAAATTAGACCACTTGGAAGACAGAACCTCAGATACTGAAGACAAAATATTTAATCTTGAGAATAGAGTTGACCACACAGTGAAGATGGTAAGAAACCATAAACAGAACATCCAAGAACTATGGGATAACATTAAAAGACCAAACTTAAGAATTATTGGGATAGAGGAAGGCATAGAATTCCAAATCAAAGGAATGAGCAATCTATTCAATGAAATAATATCAGAAAACTTTCCAAATATGAAGAATGAATTGGATAATCAAATACAAGAGGCTTACAGGACACCAAATGTACAAAATCACAACAGATCCACACCAAGGCACATTATAAGGAAAATGTCTAACATTCAGAATAAGGAGAGAATCTTAAAAGCCACAAGAGAAAGGAATC
>CM053401.1:115905725-115942990 GCA_028644305.1 Xerus rutilus | reverse complement strand
ATCCTAAATGGAGAAAAACTGGAAGCATTCCCTCTAAAAACTGGAACAAGACAGGGATGTCCTCTCTCACCACTCTTACTCAATATAGTCCTTGAAACTCTAGCCAGAGCAATCAGACAGATGAAGGAAATTAAAGGGATACAAATAGGAAAAGAAGAACTCACATTATCATTATTTGCAGACGACATGATTCTATACTTAGAGGATCCAAAAAGTTCCACCAGAAAACTTCTACAACTGATAAATGAATTCATCAAAGTTGCAGGATATAAAATCAATATCCATAAATCAAATGCATTTCTATACATCAGCAATGAGTCCTCTGAGAGAGAAATTAGGAAAACTACTCCATTCACAATAGCCTCCAAAAAAATAAAATACTTGGGAATCAATCTAACAAGAGTGGTGAAAGACCTCTACGATGAAAACTATAATACACTAAAGAAAGAAAGTAAAGAAGATCTTAGAAGATGGAAAGGCCTACCATGCTCTTGGATAGACAGAATCAATATTATTAAAATGGCCATACTGCACAAAGCACTATACAGATTCAATGCAATCCCAATTAAAACCCCAGAGTCCTTTCTTATAGAAATAGAAAAGGCAATCATGAAATTCATTTAGAAAAATAAGAGACCCAGAATAGCCAAAGCAATCCTGAGCAAGAAGAGTGAAGCAGGAGGCATCACAATACCAGACCTTAAACTTTACTACAAAGCTATAGTAACAAAAACGGCATGGTACTGGCACCAAAATAGACATGTAGACCAATGGTACAGAATAGAAGACACAAAGACTAACCCACATAAATACAGCTATCTCATACTAGACAAAGGTGCCAAATATATACATTGGAGAAAAGATAGCCTCTTCAAAAAATGGTGCTGGGAAAACTGGAAATCCATAGCAGTAAAATGAAACTAAACCCCTATCTTTCACCATGCACAAAACTCAACTCAAAGTGGGTCAAAGACCTAGGAATTAGACCAGAGACCCTGCGTCTAATTGAGGAGAAAGTAGGCCTAAATCTTTATCACGTTGGATTAGGCTCCGAATTCCTTAACAAGACTCCAAAAGCACAAGAGATAAAAGCAAGAATCAATAAATGGGATGGACTTAAACTAAAAAGCTTCTTCTCAGCAAAAGAAACTATCAATGAGGTGAACAGAGAGCCTACATTCTGGGAGCAAATTTTTGCTACACGCACATCAGATAGAGCACTGATCTCCAGGATATATAAAGAACTCAAAAAACTTAACACCAAAAAAACAAACAACCCAATCAATAAATGGGCTAAGGAGCTGAATAGAAACCTCTCAGATGAAGATATACAATCAATAAACAAATATATGAAGAAGTGCTCAACATCTCTAGCCATTAGAGAAATGCAAATCAAAACTACTCTCAGATTTCATCTCACTCCAGTCAGAATGGCAGCTATCCAAAATACCAGCAACAATAAGTGCTGGTGAGGATGCAGTGAAAAAGGCACACTCAAACATTGCTGGTGGGACTGCAAACTGGTGAAACCAATCTGGAAAGCAGTATGGAGATTCCTTAAAAAGCTTGGAATGGAACCACCATTTGATCCAGCTATTCCACTCCTTGGCCTATACCCTAAAGATTTAAAAACAGCATACTACAGTGACGCAGCCACTTCAATGTTTATAGCAGCACAATTCACAACTGCAAAACTGTGGAAGCAACCCAGATGTCCTTCAATAGATGAATGGATAAAGAAACTGTGGTACATATACACAATGGAATATTATTCAACACTAAGAGAATAAAATTATGGCATTTGCAGGTAAATGAATGGAATTGAGAACGTTATGCTAAGTGAGGTAAGCCAATTCCAAAAAACCAAATGCCGAATGTTCTCTCTGATTAGTGGATGCTGATACATAAGGGGAGTGGAAATGGGGAACATAGGAGAAATGGAGGAACTCTGGATGGGGCAGGGGGGAGGAGGAGGGAAGGAAAAGGGAAGGGGTATAGTAAAGATAGTTGAATGAGATGGTCATCACTACCCTACGTGCATGAATGAAGACACAAATGGTGTGACTCTATCTGGTTTGCAACCAGAGAAATGGAAATATTGAGCTCTATATATGTACTATGACTTGAAATGCATTTGAATTAATTAATTAATTTAAAATTACTTAATTAATTTTAAAAACATGGTTACCCTTGTTCCAAAATGGGTTAAGAAAAACTAAGACATAAAAAATGATGTGAATTAAAGTTAGAAATACTCAGAAATTGAGTGACACAACTCAAGAAAGAATTAGAAATATTTTCACTAGTAGTGAAAACAATTATGTTAGGAATTTAGACGCAACCTAAAGGAGCACAAGAGCACGAATGGAAAAGGAATTCCATGAAAAAAATAGTAAATGAAAAGGAGGAAAAGTGTTGAAATGTAAAACTAAAGAGAGAAAAAAGAATTCTAGACAAAATGACAACTGTAGGAGGTAACCAGAGCAAAGGAGATCGGTTCACACAGAGAGTTCCTAAATAATAAAACCAAAGCAAAGGGAAGAACAAGTACTAAAAACTTTACTTCAAGAAACATTCCTTAAATTTTAAAAATTAATTACAAGTTGAAAGAGCCCCCCAGGTACCTAGGAATACTGATCCAGAATTATCCCTATTAAGATATATTCTGGTAAAATTACTAGACTTTAAAAAATAGGAAAAAAAAATAGCATCTACAAATATCCACTGAGTATCTAAGAATAAATTTCCTTCCTCTTACTTCACATATAAGAAAAAGAAAATTAGATTATCATCAGAGGTTTTGACAGTAACAATTACCACCAAAAGAAAATGGAGTAGTGTATTTTAGGACAGTCAAGGATTTACTATATGGCAAATCTTTCAAGGACAAGGAACAGATACCTTTATGTTCATATGATACTGCTATATCTTCACATTATCTTCCCTCTGTATGTGATGTGTCCAAATTTCCCCTTCTTATAAGTCATATTGGATTAGGGTTCACACTAATGAGCTCATTTTAACTTGATAACCTCTGCAGAGACCATTTCTCCACATAAAGACACTCTGGGAGTTGAGACTTCAATATGTAATTTTAGGAAAGACACAGTTCAACCCAACAGAGTGGCCGTGAGCATCAACAGCTACCAAACTCATAGAAAGAAGGATATAGAGAATTTCATGCTTCCTCTGATCTTGCCAAAGAGATGGAACCCAACCCTGGGGAAGGCACTGGATCCAGCTGCCAATGTCCAAGAAAGAAAGAGGATGAAGGGACACACTGAACTTCATCCTGTGTGCATCTACTCAAAACAAAACTGATGCATTCCCCAGATCAAATACCCCAGATGTCCAACAGAGTTTTAGTCAGTATTTTCACTGCTGTGACCAAATGACCTGACAAGAACAATTAGAAGAGGAAAAGTGTATTTGGGACTCACAGTTTCAAAATTCTCAATCTACACACAGCTGGCTCCATTCCTGGGGCTTAAGGTGAGGTAGAATATCATGGTGGAAGAGGGTAGCAGAGCAAAGTAGCTGGAGACATCACACCAGGAAGCAGAGACAGTGAACTCTTCTCAACAAGAACAAAATGAAAACCCCACAGGCACACCTCCAGGGACCCACTTCCTCCAGCCACACCCTACACCTGCTTAGAGTTAACACCAAGTTAATCCCTGTCAAGGGATTAATTCATTGATTAGGTTCAACCTCTTAAAAACCCAATCATTTCATCTCTAAATTTGCTTGCATTGTCTCACACATGAGATTTTGGGTTAAACCGTAACAAACCATAACAAACATATTTGGTAAGGAAAATACAGAAGTATGGTGGTTCCTCAAATTTTAAAAACAATAACCATATCATCATTTAGCAATTCTTCTTCTGGATGTATATCCAAAAGAATTGTAAGCAGGGTCTCAAAGAGATATTTTTATACCCATGTTCATAGTATTATTGCACAGTACCCAAAGTTGGAAGCAATCCAAGTGTCCATCAGCAGGTAAACTGATATACAAAATATGGTGTATTCATATAATGAAATAAAAGAAAATTCTGGCACATGCTACAACATTATACTAAGTAAAAGAACCCCCCCCACACACACACACACACAGTATGATTCTTACATGAGGTACACAGAATAGTCAAATTCATGGAGATAGAGAGTAAAATGGTTGCCGCCAAGGGCTGGCGGAGAGGGAATAGGGAGTTAGAGTTTATTGGGTACAGAGTTTCAGTTTTGTATGATGAAAGGAATTATGGAGATCTGTTGCACAACAGTGTGAATATACTTAATGCCACTGAGCTATACACTTAAAAAAGGTCAGGATAATAAAATTTTATATAAAGAGGTTACCCAATTGGTGCAATTTGGAATTTACCTTTATTTGGACATAATCTGCCAAACTTCCACCTGGGATTGGCTGGGGAGTCAGTTATTACAGTTAGCTGAGGCTCAGCTGCTTGATTAATAGTTGATTAGTTGATATATGAAAATCCTGCTTGCCTATGAGTCAAGCTGGGTCCCAGTTCACTATATACAGAGGCCACTTGGGATGAAATTTAATCACTCAAGTATGGAGGCTTTGGGCAAAATTTACTCCAGCTTAACACAATCAAAAAAATTCAAGCCAAGAGTAGTGGCGCACACCTGTAATCCCAGCAGCTAGGGAGACTGAGGCAGAGGGATCACAATTTCAAAGCCAGCCTCAGCAAAAGCGAGGCACTAAGTAACTCAGTGAGACCCTGTCTCTAAATAAAATACAAAATAGGGCTGAGGATGTGGTCAGTGCCTCTGAGAACAATCCTCAATACCAAAAAAAAAAAATCATGCCCATCTTTATTTATTGAAACCTTTCGCTCTGGCCCCTGTTGACTTCCTCAATGTATCTGCAACCCATACCCAGAGTTTTCAACCCTAGATTGCCACCAAGGTCTCCTGGGCAGTTTTCAAAACCTACTGATATCTGTATGTATACTCCTTGTATTGTCCAGGAAAAAGGTGAAAGTACCAGTTTAATAGACTATATAATCACTGCAATCTGATGAGTCAACACTGAATGTTGTAATCTCTAGAACAGCAGTAAAAAGACAATAAAGGAACACATCCCTAATAAGCTAGTGGAGGAGGGATGGAAAATAAAATGACTTTTTAAAAGGAAAGGAAGCTATCAAGGATGACTAGAATTGTGTCAAAAGGTCTCAGGGGCCAAGATGAAGACTCGTTCGTTTGGCCAAAGACTGACATTCTGAGCTTCAATAAGGATGATAACTGTCATAGTTTGAACCCTATCCAATATGTTCAAGCCCATGAGTTTAAAATGATAGTTTTAAAAAATCAGTTGGTCCCCTTTGGAAGGTCATGGGTGTTATGGTTTGAATATGGTTTGGGGACCACAACTCATGTTGAGGCTTGATCCCCAGTGTGGCAAAGGCAGGAGGTGGCACTTGTGGAGGTGTCTGGGTCATGGGGATGGAGCCCCCATGAACAGATAGCACTTTCCTGTGGGAATGGGTTAGCTATCACAGAAATTTGGCCCCCTTTTCTCTCTCGTGCACATACCTGCTCTCCCTTCTGCCTTCCACCACGAGGCCTTCACAGAGCAGATGCTGGTGCCAAGGTGGTGGACCTATTTGCCTTCAGAACCAACAACCCAAATAAACCTCTTTACAAATTACCCAGTCCCAGATATTCTATTTTAGCAACCAAAAGTTGACCAAGAAAATGTGAAAACAAATTTGTCATCTTGAAAACTTGTAAATGCTTTTTCTCTATGAACTGTCCCACAGGTTAACCAAATACTGGAGGGGTGGTACCTCTTTACAGAGCATTCCAGCTGAGAAGTGAAAAAGAAATGAAAAAATTAAAATATCAATTCATTTAAAAATATGTTTTAAAAAATAAGAAAATCTGGAATCTACACCACAGACCAGTTAAATCCAAATCCCTTTGAGTGGGACCCAGAAAGGTATGTTAAAAAATGCCCTCCAGTGGCTAAACTGTGTACCCAGACTTGAGAATAGCTAGGCATCCCTTCAATCTCCTGATACTCTCACCTATTATAAGCTACTCCTTCCATCCAGCTCATGTGCCTGTCATGTCCTGTTTCCCCATCTGGAGTTCCCTTCAGACATCTTCCCTTGCCAAAAGACACTCGGTCCTTCTTAAAGCTTAAAGCCTACTTCCTCTGAAAAGACACCCTTGATTATCCATAGAGTTAAATTGAGTGGTTTTCACAGTTTCACCAAGACATAACTTATATACCCTAAAATTCACCCACGGCAAGTAGGAACCATTTTTACTGAATGTTGCTCAGGCACTGCCACAAAGCACGTTTAGACCATGCCTCAACCCCAATGCTCCCTCATGTCTGTTTGCAGCTGAACCCCACTTACATCTCCAGACCCAGGCAACCTCTCATCTTCCTTCTGTCCCTATAATTAGTCATTTTCTAGAAATGTCTTATAAATGGAACTGTACAATATGTAGTCTTTCATGCCTGGCTGCTTTCACTCAGCCAAATGTTTCTGAGTGCACTGGGTATTTTTAAATGTACATGGGGATTTAGTATTTAAAGTCATCCTGAATGAATCCATCCATAAGCACATGAATCATTTCATATTATGATTCATCATCTCCCATTTATTTATTATATTAGAATAATGTTTGCTTCTTGGTCGACCTTGGGCCCAGCTTTCTCTCAGGGGTGATCTGCATCCTAACCCACATGGTAGGTTTGGCTTGACAGAGGCAAAGGTGTTGGGGTGAGAGTTCTCATTCAATTTTCATCCATTGCTATGGTTTGAATATGGTTTGTCCCCAAAAAATTCATGTGTTGGAAATTTGGTCTCTAGAGTGTTGGTGTTAATGTGATGGAATCTTTAGGAGTTGGGGCCTAATAGAAGGTAATTAGGTCATGGGGACACCATCCTCAGAGGCAATGAATGCTGGTCCCAAAGGAGTAGATTATTTTTCCTTGGAGAGGGGTATTATAAAGTGAGGCTACTCCTTGTGGTTGGCCCTTCTGCATATGGCCAGTTCCCTTTCCACGTCTCTACCATGTTGTGATGCAACCGAGGAGTGTTAGGGGAGTTCCTTGCCAGAGCACTAGAATTATGCTCTTTGGGCCCTCCAGCCACAAGAATCATGAGCCAAATAAATTTCTTTATAACTTACCCAGTCTTCAGCATTTTGTTATAACAACCCAAAACAGACTAATATATCCATTTACACCACAAACTCACCCAGCACCTGAAGCTTCAGTTCAAAACTGGTAAGCCTAGGAGGGCTCTGAGAATCTACCTGCATACTCTATACTGCTAGAAAACCATCCATGTCCTAGTAAGGATTTCTAAAGTATGCAGATGTGATAGGGTTATGAAAACTCACACTGTTCTTAGGCAAAGCTTGTCCTTATACATGTTCCCAGTTTCCAGAGAGATGAGCTTCCCAAGAGTATGTGCTGTCTCTAATTCTCTTCTGCATTCCTCATGCTCCAGGTATATCAGAGGCAATCCATGAGAACTGCTTAAAAACTGAAAATACTAAAATTGGAATATAGGTCATGGGGACTATATTCGTTTGTTTAGACTGCTATAACAAAGTAACATGTACTGGGTGAAGTAAACAATAGAGTTTAGTTTCCATACTTCTGGAGGCTAGATGTCCAAGATCAAGGTGCCAGCAAGGATGGTTTCTTCCGAGGCAACTCTCCTTAGCTTGTACATGGCCATCTTCTCCCTGTGTATTTACATGGCCATCCCATGTGTGTGTATGTGAGGTACTGGGAATTAAACCCAGAGCCTCAAACATGCTAGCCAAGTACTCTACCACTGACCTACAGCCCCAGCTCTTTTTATTTTATTTTGAGACACGGTCTCATTAAGCTGCCCATGCTGTCCTCGAATTTGCGATTGTCCTGCTTCAGCCTCCCAAGTCACTCAGATTATAGGCATGTGCACTGTGTCTGCCTCGTTTTAATTTAATCATCTCTTTAAAGACCCACTGCCAAATAAGGTCATATTCTAATGTACTAGGAATTAGGATTACAACATTTGGATTTAGGGAAAGTACAATAAGCCCCTAACAGGAACTGATGATAGCATTTTCTCTGCTTTTGTATATATTTGAAAAGTTTTACAATGCAAAGTTAAGCTTAAAATAAAGAAGATTTGTTTAGTGACTAGTCCCTGGCTGACCACTGAAGTACTAAAAATATGACTATAGCTAAATAGGGAAGATCTTGAAATTTTTATGATATTAAAAAGACATTTCTGTAGTCAAAACAAAATTGGGGAACAACTACTAAAAAAAATGATTGTCCTGCTTTGCAAGTATAATGAGGTCCACAGAGTCTGGGGTTGTCTCCTAACATTTAAATAGGCTCAGGATTTGATAAGCCCTGGAAAACACAGAGGCCATTAACTCCAGGCAAAGCTGCACTGTTCATGAGTTCTCATCAGTTCCAAGCCCCACCTGGGGCAGGCTGCAGGCAATCACATGCTGGAGCTATGCACCACTGGCAAAATGAAATCATTAATGTCTGATAATTAACTCTTCAGCAAGAGACTTACCTACAGGAAAATGCAGCCCATTTATTCAGTTTCAAGTCTGCTCTGCTATCCCTGAGAGTTCATTACATTGAGATATTAAGAAGCATATGGATTTATCCCAAAATGCTGTGTTTTCATCTTAACCTATTTTGCACTTAAAACACTTCCCAGGTCTCTCCTGGATCCATCAAGATAGGCTAGATTGTGCTGCAGTAACAAACTCCTAATTCACAGTGCCTTTGCTTAGTAATGGTTTCTATCTTTCTCAAGTCTATTGTGAGTCCAGGGCAGACAATAGTCCTTTGATATTAAGGCACCTCCTCCTTAATATAGTCACCTAGAGTTGATGTGATTGAGGAGAAGAGTCTGGAAAGTCTCCTAAAGCTTCTACCCACGTGTCACTGCTGCTAACATTTCATTGGCCAAAGCAAAGTTAGAAATATCTAACTTTGAGGAAGTAAAGAAGCACAATCCTCACATGTGCCCAGAAGTACTGGTACATATACAGGACACTTCAGCAAAGACACCCACAGCAAGGCACATATCCTTCACGTGTTCCATTTTAGCTTCACCAAACCAAACAGTGCTCCCTACACGCTGAAGGACAGCATCCTGGACACACCAAGTTCCCACAAAAGCCACTACAATAGTTTGGACATGAAATGTCCCCCAAAATCCCATGCATTGAAGACTTGGTCCCCAGCTCGATGCTGTTGAGAAGTGGTAAAATCTTTAAAAGACATGGCCTAGTGGAAGGTCTTTGGGTGGTCGGGAGATGTGCTCTTGAAGGGGTCAGTGGGATCCCACTGCCTCTTTCTCTCTCACATCCCTGCCATGAGGTAAACAGTTCTCCCTGCTAGGCACTTCTGCCATGCTGTGCTGCCTGGCCCAGAGCAACAGTGCCAATTGATCATGGACTGAAACCTCCAAAACTGTAAGCTAAAATAAACTTTCCCACCTTCTACATTTATTGTCCAAGGTCTTTATTATAGTATTAGAAAGCTGACTAACAGAGTCACCAAAGCAGCAGGGAGAAGGTCAAATCTGCAGGTACAAGGGGCAGCATCCCCACTGCCAGCATCCGTAAGCCTGGTCCATAATGAGCAGCACTGCCTTTATCTCTCAAAACACCCTCTACACAGCCTCCCCAACACAGAGCACTGTGTGCTCCCTGTGCAGCTCAGCAGGCCACAGAACTCCTGTGCATGACAAGGTGCTCCATACCATAGAGCCTAACAGAAATGCCAATCAAAACCATGATGAGATACCACCTCACTCTCAACACTGTGGCCACTATTTTAAAACACACACACACACACACAAAATAACATTTTGATAACATTTTGTTGAGAACATGGAAAAACTGGAACCCTTGTGCACTGCTGGTGGGATTGTGAAGTGGTGCAGCCACTATGGAAAACAGCCTGGCACTCCCTCAAAAACTTAAAAATAGAATTGCCCTATAGTCCAACAATTCCATTTTTGGGTACATACATATCCAAAAGAATGGAAAGCAAAGATTCACAGAGATATTTGTGTGCCCACAGTCACAGCAACATTATTCACAGTAGCCAAATGGTTGAAGCAACCCAAGAGTCCATTGGAGGATGAATGTAGAAACAAAATGTGTTTTATACATACAATGGAATCTTATTATTGTTTAAAGAGAAGAGAAATTTGTCACATGCTATACCATGGATGGGCCTTGAGAACGTTATACTAAGTGAAATGTGCCAGTCACAAAAAGATAAACACAATGTGATTCACTGATATGAGTGAGTTACCAAACATCACCAAATTCATAGAGACTGAAAATGGGATGTTGGTGGCCAGGGGTTGGGGAAGAGAAAGGAAAGGGAGGTAGTGTTTAATGGGTACAGGATTTCAGGTGGAAATATTTAAAAGTTCTGTGGATGGATGATAATGATGGTTGCACAACAATGTGAATGTTCTTAATGTCACTTGAAGTGGTTCAGATGGTAAATCTTATATTATGTGTATATAAATGATTTTCACAGTTAAATTTTAAGTTAAAAACATTTTCAATGGCTCCAATGACCTACTGAATAAAGTTAAATATCTAAAATTATGACTTAAATCCTTCCAAAACTTTGGCATCACTTGCCTCCATCCAGACAGACTTCCCTTGTCTACACCCAGAGTCCTCCCACCTGTGTACCTTTGTCATGCAGCTCCTCCTTGCCTCAGATTCCCTTCTACCTGTCCTCCCTTCCCACATCTACATCCAGCTGCCTCTGGGTACACACAGCACTCTTTCTGAAGCACCACGATGCATGGCTCCTGTGTTTCCCCCTCCACAACAAATCTTCCCATGGCAGGAGAAAGCTCTGCTCTGCCTCTTTAATACCCAAGCACCTGACATGGTGCCTACACATGATAACCAAACTGTATCAACTCTGCTGCTAAACATTCCCAACTTGATAAAAATCATACCCCAAAGACCCACATGCTCAGACCAGAGCTGCTCCAGCCATGACGTGTGCGCAAACCCTCAATCTTATGAAATGCAGCTTCCGAGTCTAAAGAACTGGGTTGGAGCCTGCCACCTTGCACGAAGGCTGTGCTCAGAGTATTAAGTAGCCAAGAGGCAGAACCAACACCTCTGTCTAAGCACAACTATCTTTCCTAACGCACTATACCCCTGCCCAACGCCAGAGCCTTGCCCCCAGGGTGCCCAATGTGAAGGAGATCCAAAGACCTTCAGAGGCCCTGCCTGCCTCCCTAAGCACCCAGGTAGCATTTTAGTGAAAACTGTTTCTAATTCAAATCACTCATACACTCCTGCAGATGGAACTAGCT
Organism: Xerus rutilus; assembly: GCA_028644305.1. Classification (NCBI taxonomy): domain Eukaryota; kingdom Metazoa; phylum Chordata; class Mammalia; order Rodentia; family Sciuridae; genus Xerus; species Xerus rutilus. The sequence continues at coordinate 115,931,613 of CM053401.1, read as the reverse complement.
TTTTTATTTAACTTCATTGTTAGCTACAGTTCAATCCATTACTATAAATCCAGCTTCTTAGACCCTCTTAATAACCCAGAAGAGAACCCACAAAAGATGCATTTCCCTGAATAGAGCAGGTGGGCAGCTACAATAAAATCTCTTTAATAGAGCTGATGCTCCTCCTGGGGTAATTTAAATAAGCCACAATGGTGCAATCATTAGAATTAATTTTATAAGAGCCTTAAAAAAAAAAACCAGGATGGGAATCAGAGGACAGGATTCCAAGTTGTGGCTCTTTGGCAAATCCACTGGTGTGCCCTTAGCTAGACCCTTATCTCTCTACAGCTCAGGTTTCTCATCTATAATAAAATGAGGATGGTTGAGAGAGCTGTGGCTCAGGATTGCTGGGGACCCACAGAAAGACATGAGTTAACTTACGGCAGCACCAGAATTCTAAAAACAAAATAGAATGCTGTACAAAATGCATCACCTCTAGTGAGGATAAGGAACTGTTTGCTAAAACTTCTGTTTGAGATCTATAATGCATATATGTCCTTGGTGGTGAAGTAAATTATTTTTTACTATGGTTGAAAATCAAAATGTCTGAAAAAGACCTACAATTCTAACATCTGTTCAATGCAACAAATATATTTTCCCCTCCATATCTTTGGGTTCCTTATCCTTAAATTCAACCAATCTCTTTCTGTTTTCTCCAAAATATTTGGGAAAAACTGTTTCTGTACTGAATATGTATAGACTTTTTCTTATTGTTCTTCCCTAGATAATACATTATAATAACTATTTACATTGTATTAGGTATTTTAAGGCTTCTAATTTGCAGTCTACAGCAGGATGTGTACAGGTTCTATGCAAATACTGTGCCATTTCCTATGTGGGACTTGAGCATCCATAGATTTTGCAATCTGTGTTAGATAGTCCTGAAACCTGTCCCCAGCAGACATTGAGGGACAACCATACTCACAGATAGGCAGAATGACAGCAGAAAGGTCCAGGAACTGAGTAAACCATTGGTGCTGTGATGGGCTGGGACAGGTTATACCTCTAGCCAAGTTCCATGTGGGGACACCAAGCTGACCAATCTGTGTCCACATACACACCAGCTAATAACCAGAGCACATGCCCCTTCCTGAGCAAAAATACCCAGAAGCCAAGCAGCCAAGTCTTAGGAAGTTCCTAGGGTTCCAAGGGCATTGGGCAGATAAAACAAATTGCTTGACTGAGCTTCAGGACAAAGGAGAGGTAGGTGAAGACCCAGAGTGCAAAATTTAAGAAGGCCCATGCATTCAAGTGCAAACTGTGCATCTGCACAAGCCTAAGTGAATACCTCCTTGAATCACGTTCCAGCCCCTGAGAACAAACACAGGGCTGAATGAGGCTTAGACCCATGAGCTTTCTGAGCTTCCCCCTTGGGTGAGGGTGCAGAAAATCATCAATAAATAAGTTTGAGAGTTAATGGAGAAGGTGCTCACGTATGGCAAGGGGGTTACCAGTGCAGAATGTAGGTCAATACCAAATAGGCCAGACTACAGTAGCCTCACAGGGAAAAAAATGTTTGAACCAACATGCAAAGATGATAAAGTTAACCAGGAAAATTTCTGCATGATAAAGCTTTGGAAATAAAATTAGAGAGAAAATAATTAAGAAGGGACCTCTGGCGTTTACTCCAAGTGAGACAGGGGCACTGAAGACTTCTGGTTCAAGGGGTGATATGATCTAATCTAAGTTCTAAAGTGATAACACAGCGACTACACAGACATGAACCTTTGTGGAAAGTTGTGAAGTCCAGATAGGAACAGGGTCCTTGTCAGGAGGTGGGTGCAACAATCTAGGGGGAGAAATGACAGAGTCATACCACACAGTGACAGTGCAGGTGACAAGGGATGGTATTCTGGGGCAGAGTAGACAAAGAACTTGAAGGAAAAAAAGGAGTCAAAGTTGACACCAAATCTATATCATTCAGGCATCTGGAAGAATGGAGTAGCCATTTACTGAGACAAGAGACTAGGATTGGGAGGGATGGTAGGGGAAAGATTGGCAATTGTTGTGCTGAGATGCCCACTCCTCCAAGAGGAGGTATTGTGTGAGCAATTGGATAAACAAGTCTGGGGCTCATAAGAGAAGTCTGAACTAAGATTAAACCATGGGATTCTACAGCATATGGATGGTATTTAACGATACAAGGTTGGATACAGCTAATAACAGTGTGTATGTGGATTAGGCAGAGAAGAGGTCTGTGGATGGACCCTCAGAGACCCACTCCTACACTCAGGCATCAGTAAAGAGACTGACTGAAGTCCAGTGAAGCAGGAAGAAAATTTCAGACATATGGCAGCCCAAAGACCAAGTGAAGAGTGTTTCCTGGGAGGGAGAGAGAGGACAAGTATGCCATATGCTGCTGAAGAGTCAAGTGATAAGAGGCCTGAGGACTGACCATTGGATCTGGAGACATGAGAGTTTTAATGTCCTTGATAGGAACAATTCCAGTGTCAAAGTGTCAGCAGAAGTGTCAGAAGAAGGGGGTGAAAGCTTGACTAGAGTGGGTATAAAAGAACAGGACGTGAGGAATTGGAAACAGCCAGTAAAGACAAATCTTTCAGAAGCTCTACAGCAAAACAAAGCAGAAAGATAGGACAGTAGAAGGAGGAGGAAGCAAAGGAGATTTATTTTCTCTTTTCTAAGATGGGAGAGAAAAGCAGCTGCTCAAATGTGCAGGGGATGATCCAAGAGACAGCAGGAAGTTGTGCTATAGGGCAGAACAACACTGAGGGGTGGCATCTGGTGCTAAATACAGAGGGGGCGACTCCAGAGCCGGATGCATTATTTCCAGTCTCAGAAGGAAAGTGAAAGATACTGCACAGACGCTGGTAGGGAGGGATGAGTGAGTGGGAGTCTCAGCCAACCATGAGTCCTCATTTCATCAAAATCCTGAAGCTTCAAAAATCTGATAAAGAATGGTTTTCCAGGCAAAAGAAAACCCTGGGACTCCAGAAGCCATGGGAGCCACAGCTGTGATGCAACCAAGGAGATCCATTTGTTCTTCCCTTCCTCAATGCATCTCAACATTTACCCAGGATAAAGAACATGAACTTGGGCTCTGAAAATACAGATATGAGCCCACTTTTATCACCTGCTTGAAGTTGGCAATCATCACAACTTGGCTGGAAGTGATCAGTTTCTCTGTAGAATGGAGATAGTGGCTCTTGCTTTTCTCAGGATTGTCGAGATAATATAAACAGATGTAAAAATTCTTAGGAGATGAAAATTCAAGTTGCAGGGACACAGTAAAATAGCATTTCTACAGAGTTTGAGAGCATGCAAAACAATGAGATATGTCGTTTTGGCATAGACACAGTGTAAAACTATAAAAATGTGCTCCCAAATAATAAACAGTAATTTAAATGTAGTGAGTCCTACAAAGGGATTGGAATGATATATTCACTGAAGGTTGAACTGTATTTGTACATCTTATTTTTTAAACTCAATGGTAGGTACCCTGCTGTTCCTCTTATTATTCTCTATTTTTTGTATATCTAGAAAATATTCTTTCAGATGCTGAGTCTTTTATTTGTTCCTGTCTACATAGTCAGTTGTCCAAGTTTTCTACTCCATGGTTTTCATGAGTGATCAGGAGACTAGGTCCAGATCTTGGCTATCATCAGATGGGGCCATGAATTCAAAAATACAGGAAAAAATATGTATATACACATGGGTTAGAACACACACATACACTTCCCAGCTCTGTGTGAGAGGGCCTGGAAGCAATGGCATCTGGGTAGCAACAAGTACTCACAGCATAGACTTTGGTTTCTAAATATCACCCTCCACTAAGAGGAAACAGGGTTCCTTGGAGAAATGGCTGATTCTGGAGATGAAGTAGGAAATATACAAGATGAACCTGGAGTATCTGGCGCCAGAAAGTAAGGAAGTGCTCAAAATATGAAAAGGTATTTGTCAAAGTAAACCAGTAGGCAACCTGAAAGAATTCCCAGTGATCAAAGTTTTCAAAATTTTTATCAACAAAATAAATTAATGTAGTACAGCGGACCCTAGGAATCCATGGGGGGTTGGTTTCCAGGACCCTCTGTATATACCAAGATCTAAGATGCTCAAGTCCCTTATATAAAATGGCACAGTATTTACACAGAACCTATGCGATCTTCCTATGTATTTTAAATCATCTCTAGATGACTTATGATATCTAGCACAATGTAAATGTTAGGTAAATAATTGTTATACTGTATTGTTTAGATAATGATGACAAAGTCTATAAATGTTTAGTACAGATACAATTCTTCCCCAAATATTGTCAATCAACAGTTGACAGAATCTGCAGATGTAGTACCTACGGATATGAAAGGATGACTGTATTGAATTATACAGCAAAGTATGAAATAAATACCCAGGAATCCATACAACATGAGTAAAGTTTGAACAAATGAATGAATACATAAATAAATGAGGGAGAACAGATAAATCTTCCACACAGAAAAATTCCAAATAGGGGTTGGGAATGGATCTAAATGGCAGAATGCCTGCTTTGCATGCACAAGGCCCAGACTTTGAATCCCAGCACTACAAAAAAAAAGAAATCCTGGGGGAATTCAAGATGGCAGGCTAGAGAAAGGCTGCATTCCTAGATTCTCCATTGCTCACACTCAAGCAGCAGGAGTACTGCTTCTCTGTGACATGGATAAAAGAGGGATTTCACTAAAACTCAATATTGAACAGAAAGAGTGTCTTAGATACTCAGTTGTGGGTACATTAAATGAAGAAGAAAAACTACATTGAAGCCAAGCCGGTTGCAGAAGCCACAGCAGTGGAAACAGTGTGGTTCAGCACAGAGAAAGGGGGAACACAAAGAGAAACACAAAGGACAGATATAGTATGGAAAAACTTGAGATCAGCAAAGCAGCCTGTTCTTAGGTAATCCAGAGGCTGCTGGTGCTTGAAAAGTGCCCAGTGTTTCCCAACTGGCTGCAGAGAGCTGAGGTGGAAGCCATCCTTTGTTTTTTTATTTGGCAAGGCGGGAGGGGGATACTAGGGACTGAACTCAGGAGCACTCAACCACTGAGCCACATCCTCAGCCCTTTTTTATATTTTATTTAGGGACAGGGTCTCACTGAGTTGCTTAGGGGCTCGCTGAGTTGCTGAGGCTGGCTTTGAACTCTCAATCCTCCTGCCTCAGCTTCCTGAACCTCTAAGATTACAGGCATGTGCCTCCACACCTGGCAGTGGGAGCCATCTTGAAGCAGCCACATCACAGCTACTGCTACAGAGCAGGGAGATCACAGCAAACACTGCCTCACTGTCCTAGCTAGTACATCTTGTGTGGCTTAGGGAATACCTAAAAGAACAGGAGCAAAACAGCACACAGAATACTTTACCCAGGGTATTACAGTTGGAAAAGCCTCCCCCTTCAAGTCTGGTGGCTCATGTGAGCAGCAAAAGCTGATCAGAAATCTGAACAGGCAGGTATGAATACACTCACAGACAAAGGCTAGGAAGCCTGGAAAGGCTGTGTTCATGGGCAGCAGAAGGGGTAAAGGACTGGCTTCCCCACCCCATGAGTAGAATCCTTAAGAGATTCCTAAGATCCAGACTCCCAGCAGAGATCAGCAACTGCCAGGCCCTAGAGGTGTGTTGATCTAATCTCTCTAGAGCAGAAACCATCCATCAAAGCCCTGATGCCTGATTACACGTAAGCCTCACCTGCTGGAGCTCTACTCATAAAACTCTGTAGCAGCCCATCCTGAGAGTGTATCGATCTGATCTGTGCAAACAAACCCCCAACTGATAGTACTTCCCGTCCTGTCCTACCTCATACTGGGGAGAAGAGAAGCTGTGAATTATTTGAAATAGCATCAGTTTTAGGCCACTCCAACTGGCAGCTTGGTGAGCAACACAAAAAGAGGAAAGGGTTAACAACCTCAGACCTTGCTCTTGCTCTCAGCACATTGTCCAAGAAACAAAAAGAAGATGCTGGGCATAGGTAGTGTCCTCCTAGTCTCATTGACTATTTTGACCTCCTCAGTAGAAACAATTGTTTAATTTTTCATTAAGAATTTTTTTCTCTTTTTTTTTTCTTCTTTTCTTTTTTTTTAATGTGTGTATGTGTGTGTACTTGCTGTGGTAATTGGTTCATGGACATATATACATATATATATTTGTTTCTTTTTTTCTCACTTTTAGCATTTTTAAAATGTAGTTATTTTTCCTAGCATTGTCTTTTGAGGATTGGCAGTTTTGATTAGTATATTTTGGTTTTGTTTTGTATTGTTTATCATTGTTGTTTCTCTTTTTCTTTTTTCTTCTGCTAATAGTCACATTCTATTGTTCTCTCTTTCACTCTCCCTTTGTTATTTCTATGTCATCTCCTCCTTCTCTATAGCCATCACACACTACATCTCTTCTGCATTCTCTTTGTTCACTTTTTGAAATTATGAACTCTTTTATGCCTTCCTATCACATTTTCTTTTCTCTTATGCAACTGTATTCTTACCACTTTTTAGCACTAATTGGTTTATATAACTCCTGACCTCACCACTAATGTTATTGCTATGTATGCCATAGTTGACACCTACTGTTTGCTTTAATGCTAGATATAGATCACAATTACTCACTGATTTTTACCATTGGCAACTGCTGACCCTACCATTTCTGTTTTGTGTGGCAATTAACACTGTAGATGTCACAGTAGGAACCAAGTATTTAGTTTAATGCTATATATTCTTTGTATTGGTTTTTGCTATTGTTTGTTTCCTTCTATTCTGTGAGGTGCTGGGAACCTACAGGGACACTACATGCTCACCGGGTAGAAACTCTGCTGCTGAACTAAACTCAACCAAAAGACAGCACATCTTGTTCCACACACAAATCAATAACATTCAATCTTCAGCTATACTTTAATATAAAGCATAGAAGAGACAAACAACCAGGCCCTAAGTACAAACAGCTAGATGTGGGCCCCAGGTCTTACCTATGGACATCCATTACTATAGCTAAAATAGAAATAACACAAAGGCCGTGGACACCATACCTGTGGAGGGGGGTCTGAAACAGATCACTCAAGAACACTTTGGCAAGTTAAAACTGTGGCCTAAAAAGGTCTACATATAAGAGTAGAAGAGAAATCTCTTCTAACACATGCATAAGTGCCAATACATGGATAAAATAAATCTGGAAAAAGCAAGCTAACACAACACCTCCTAAAGCTCATAATTCACTAGCAAATGACCCTAAAAATATTAAAGTGGATGACATATCAGATAAGGAATTCAAAATAATCATAAAAATTATCAATGAATTCAAAGAACACAGAAAAACAACTAAATGAATTAAGAAAGTCAGTATAGAATATGAATAAAAAATTCAATAAGGAGAAATATTGAAAAAGAACCAAAACTGAAATATTGGAAATGAAAGACTCAATAAATCAAATAGAATATTCAGTTCAAAATCTCTCTAATAGATAGATCATGCTGAAGCCAGAATCTCACAGCTGGAAGACAAAGTAGACATCCTCAGACAGTCAGACTGTATTAAGTAACTATGATCAGAATATATAAGAACTGTGGAAAAACATAAAGAGAACAAATTTAAGAATCACTGGACTTGAGGAGGGCTATGAGATGGAGGCTAATGTGATGCATAAACTCTTCAGGGGAATAATAATAAAAATTTTTCCAAACCTTCAGAATGAGATGGGCATCCAGATATAGAAGGCATTCCAAACCCCAAGTAAACAAAACCAAAAAAGAACCTCTCCACAACATATTATAATTAAAATGCCTAATATACAGAACAAGGACAGAATTTTAAAAGCCTCAATAGAAAAACATCAGGTCACATTTAGAGGCAGGCCTATCAGAATCACTTCTGATTTCTCAGCACAAACTCTACAAGCCAGGAGGGCTTGTAACAATGTTTTCCAAGTGCTGAGAGAAAATGACTGTCAACCAAGACTGCTATATCCAGCAAAGGTATCATTCAAAATTAAGGATGAAATTTAAAAACCCTTATTAAGTGGAAACTAAAAAAATTCATTACTAATCCAGCACTATAAAACTTACTTAAATACTGCCCACAGAAGAAATAAAAAACAAACCTCAGAGACAAAAGAACAAATCTCATTTGAAGAGTAGCTAAGCAAATGAGAAACGAGATCAAATTAAACAGGATAAATAAATCAAAATGGCAGGAGTTAATGAACATCTCTCTATAACAACACTGAATGTAAATAGTCTCAATTTACCAATTAAAAGACATAGGCTGGCATACTTGGATTAAAAAACAAGACCCAACTATATGTTGTTTGCAAAAGATGCACCTTATAGGCAAAGACAGCCACAGACTGAAAGTGAAAGCAAGAAAATTGATATACCATGCAAATGGAGCCCTAAAACAAACAGGAGTAGCTACTCTCATATCTGACAAAGCAGATTTCACACCAAAATTAATCAGAAGAGATAAAGACTGTCACTTTATACTGGTAAAGGGAACAAGAACATATAACAATAATAAATATTTGTGTCCCAAATTTGGGTGCAACTAATTACATGAAAGAAACACTACTCAAATTGAAGCCTCAGATAGACCCCATTACAATAATACTGGATGATTTCTACACCTCTATCACTATTTGATAAGTCATCCAGACATAAACTCAGTAAAGACTCTTTGGACCTGAAAATATTACACATCAAATGGACCTAAAAGACAAATGCAGAATATTTCATCCCACAACAGCTATATATACTTTCTTCTCAGTGGCTAATGAGAACTTCTCTAAAACAGACCATATTTTAAAGCAACTCTTAGCAAATACAAATATATTGATATAACTATTTGCATCTTATCAGATCATAATAAAATGAAATTAGAAATCAATACAACCAAACCCTACAGAATCTATATAAACACATGGAGACTGAATAATACTCTTGAATGATGAATGGGTGATAAAAGAAATCAAGAGAGAAATTTAAAAATTCTTAGACTCAAATGAGAATAACAATACAACATGCCAGAACCTCTGGGACACTATGAAAGCAGTTCTAAAAAGAAATTATGTAGTTATGAGTGCCTACATAATAAAATCAGAAAGATCTTAAACAACCTAATGATTCAGCTCAAGGCCCTTGAAAAAGAAGAGCAAATCAATTCCAAAAGCAGTAGAAAGAAGAAAATAAGATCAGAGCCAAAAATCAATTAACTAGAGAATAAAAAAATACAAAACATCAATGAAAGAAAGTCATTTCTTTCAAAAGATAAACAAGATTGGTAAGCCCTTAGCCAAACTGAGAGAGAGAAAGAGAGAGAGAGAGAGAGAGAAAGAGAGAGAGAGAAAGAAATCAAATTAATAAAATTAGAAAAGAAAAAGGAGAAATCATCACAGACATCTCAGAAATCCAGTAGATCATTAGGGACTATTCTGAAAACTTATAGTCCAATAAATTTTAAAACTGAGGACAAAAAGACAAATATGATCTGCCAAAACTGAATTAAGAGGACTAGAGAAGACTGAAACAGACAAATAACTTATAATGAGATACAAGCAGTAATAAAAAGCCTTCAAACAAAGAAAAGCCAAGGACCAGATGGATTCTCTGCTGAATCCTACTAAACCTTTAAAGAACTAATGCCAATACTCTTCCAAATTATTCCAGAAATTTCATTTCAGAAAATGAAGAAGTTAAATTATCTCTGTTTGCAGATGATAGGATCCTATACCTGGAAGATCAAAAAAAAGTCCATAAGAATACTGCTAAAGCTAATAAATTTGGCAAAGTAGCAGTTTACAAAATCAACATACAAAAATCAATTGCTTGGGGCTGGGGTTGTGGCTCAGTGGTAGGGCACTTGCCTGGCATGTGTGAGGCACTGAGTTCAAACCTCAGCACAAAACAAATAAATAAATAATAAATAAATAAATAAAAGTATTGTGTTCATCTACGACTAGAACAAAATTTTTTTTAAAAAAGATGTTTTAGAAAAAAAAATCAGTTGCTATCCATATAACAACAAATATGCTGACAAAGAATTGGGGAAAAAAATTCCATTTATAGTAGCATCAAAAATAAAATAAAATACCTAGTAATAAATCTACCAAGGAGATGAAAGACCTCTACAATGAAAACTATAGAAAGAAATTGAAGAAGATCTCAGAAGATGGAAAGACTTCTCATGTTCATGAATAAGCAGAATTAATATTGTTAAAATATACGTACAACCAAAAGCAATATACAGATTCAGTGCAATCCCCCATCAAAACACCATTGACATTCTTCACACAACTAGAAGAAAACAGTCCTAAAATTCATTCAGATGAATAAGAGATTCACAACAGCCAAAAAGCATTGCTGGACATCACAATATCAGACTTGAAATTGTACTATAGAAGTATATAACAAAAACTGCATGATACAGGCATAAAAACAGAAACAGGCTAACAACACAGAATAGAAGACACAAAGATAAACCCATACATCTACATTCATCTGATTCTTGACAAAAGTGCCAAAAACATACATTGGAAAAAAGACAGCCTTTTTAACAAAGGATGCTGGAACAACTGGTTATCTATACATAAAAGAATGAAACTCCACCCTTATCGCTCACTCTCCACAAAAATCAACTCAAAATGGACAAAGACAGAATTAGACCAGAAACTATGTAACTCCTAGAAGGAAAAAAAAAAACCAACAGGGTTAAAACTCCAGCTTTTAGGCACAAGCAACAACTTTCTCAATAGGACCCCTAAAGCTCAGGACATAATGCAAAGAGTTAATAAATGGGATGACATCAAATTTAAAAGCTTCTGCACAGCAAAGGAATCAGTTAGGAATGTGAAGAGAGAACCCGCAGAATGAGAGAACATCTTTGCTAGCTACTCTTCTGACAGAGGATTAATATCAAGAATATACAAAGAGCTCAAATCAATAAATGTAATTCATCACATTAAAAGTCAAATAACCCAATTAATAAATAAGCAAGTGAATTAAACAGACACTTCTAAAAAGAAGAAATACAAATGGCCAACAAATACATTAAAAAATGCTCAACATCATTACCAATTAGAGCAATGCAAATCAAAACTACACTGAGATTTCATCTCACACCAGTCAAAATGGCAGTCATCAAGAATACAAATAATAATAAATTCTGGAGAGGATGTGAAGAAAAAGGACAACTTTTTTGTTTTTTCTTTTCAGTTATACATGACAGTAGAATGTATTTTGACATATCATACATATATGGAGTAAACTTCCCATTTTTGTGGTTGTATGTGATGTGGAGTTACACTGTATTCATATATGAACATAGGAAAATTATGTCCAATTCATTCTACTGTCTTTCCTATTCCCATCCTCCCTCCCTTCCCCCAACTCTACCCTATCCAATTCAGTGAACCATCCCTCTTTCCCACTCCACCTGTGCCAATTGTGAGTCACCATATGCATATTAGAGAAGACATTTGGCATTTGGTTTTGGGGGATTGGCTGAATTCACTTAGCATGATAGCCTCCAGTTCCATCCACTTACCAGCAAATGCCACAATTTTATTCTTATTTATGGCTGAGTAATATTCCATTGTGTATATGTACCACATTAATCTCCAGGATATATACCAACCTAGGTTGGTTCCATAGCTTAGCTATTGTGAATTGAGCTGCTCTGAATACTGATGTGGCCATGTCACTACAGTATGCTGATTTTAAGTCCTCTCAGTATATGCTAAGGAATGGGATAACTGGATCAAATGTGGTTCCATTCCAAGTTTTCTGAGGATCTCCATACTGCTTTCCATAGTGGTTGTACCAATTTGCAGACCCACCAGCAACATATGAGTGTACCTTTTTTCCCACATTCTCACCAACATTTATTGTTAGTTGTACTTTTGATAATTGCTGTTCTGACTAGATTGAGATAAAACCTCCGTGTAGTTTTAATTTGCATTTCTCTAATTGCTAACAATGTTGAACATTTTTTTGTATATTTGTTGACCATTCATATTTCTTCTTCTGTGAAGTGTCTGTTCAGTTCCTTTGGCCATTTATTGAGTTATTTGGTTTTTTTGGTGTTAGGTTTTTTGAGTTCTAAATATAACCTGGAGATTAACGCTCTAGGTGCAGGTGGCAAAGATTTTCTCTCATTCTGTAGACTCTCTCTTCACATTCTTGTTTCCTTTGCTGTCAAGAAGCTTTTTAGGGGGCTGGGGTTATGGCGCAGTGGTAGCGTGCTCGCCTAGCACACGTGAGACACTGGGTTCGATCATCAGCACCACATAAAAATAAAATAAAGATATTCTGTCCATCTACAACTAAAAAAATCAATAAATGTTTTTTTTTTAAAAAAAAAAAAGAAGCTTTTTAGTTTGATACCAACCCATTTATTGATTCCTGATCTTACTTATTGCACTTTAGGAGTCTCATTAAGGAATTCCGTTCCTAAGTCAATATGATGGAGAATTGGCCCTACTTTTTCCTCCAGTAAGTACAAGGTCTCTGGTCTAATGCCTAGAGGTTCTTGATCCACTTAGAGTTGAGTTTTGTGCAGGGTAAGAGATAGGGGTCTCATTTCATTTTGTTACATATGAATTTCCAGTCTTTCCAGTGTCATTTATTGAAGAGGCTATCTTTTCTCCAATGTATGTTTAAGGCACCTTTGTGTAGTATGAGATAACTGTATTAAAAGCACCACTTTTACTCTGTTGGTGGGACTGTCAATTACTACAGCCACCATGAAAATTCTCAAAAAAGCATGGAACCACCATATGACCCAGCTATACCACTTCTCAGTATTTACCTTCAAGAATTAAAGTCATCTTGCTACAACAATACATGTGTATCCATGTTTATAGCAGCACAATTCACAATAGCCAAACTATGGAACCAGCCTAGGTGTCCATCAATGGATGAACGGATTAATAAAATGTGGCATATGTACACAATGGATGTATTTTGTGACATATCTGAAAAATGAAATTATGGCATTTGCAGGAAAGTAGATGGAACTAGAGACCATCATGTTAAGCAAAATTATTTAAACTCAGAAGGTTAAGAGTCATATATTTTTTTCTCATATGCAGAAGCTAGAGAGAAGAGGGAAAAAAGTGGGGGAATCACCTAAAAATGGAAGAGAGATCATTAGAGGAAAGGAACCAAGGGGTAAGGGGGGTGCAGGGGAGTGATAGGGAGTGATATTGACCAAATTATATTGTTATATTGTATGCATGTACAAATATGTAACAACAAATCCCATCAATATGTACAACTATGAGGAACCAATAAAAATGTCAAAAAACTCCTAATAATTTGTATACATAGTCCCACTAAAACTCCTCACTGCTTAAATGTGGGCTATTCATAGTGATTTCCTTCTGAAGAGTACACTGAAAAGGAGGTGGGGTAATTTTACAGAGAAAAATCAGCAAATGCTATATCAGTCAAGTGATCAAGGTCAATATCAACAGCATTAAATCATATTGATAGTATGTAATGTTGAAAATGCCACTTCACCTTGAAGGCTTCCTCCCCAAAACCCCAAATCCCAGTCTAACCATGAGAAAAACATCAGATAAATCCAAAGTGAGGGACATTTTACAAAATACCAGTCCCTTACTCCTCAAAACTGTCAAGGTAAATGAAAACAAGCAAAATTGAGGAACTGTCACAGACCAGGGGAGGTTAACAGGACACATTTCATGACTAAATGTAATACAGTACCCTGAATGGGATCTTGGTTCAGAAAAAGGACACTAAGTAAAAACTAAGAAATATGAATAAGCTTCAGAGTTCAGTTTATAATAATATAACATTAGTGTTTTTTTTCAGATATGTCACAAAATACATGAGAAAAATAACTTGAAAGAGGAAAGGTTCATCTTCTCTCACATTTTTAGAGGTCTCAGTCCATGTTTCTTGGCTCCATTGCTTTTAAGCCTGTAGCAAAACTGAAACATCATGACAAAAGGACAGAGTAGAGGGAAGCTGCTCACTTCATGACAGCCAGTAATCACAATCAGAGAGGAAAAGGCCAGAGACAAGGTGGAGTACTCAACACAAGGACCCACTCCCTTCAACTGGGTCCCAACTCCTACAATTTTCACCACCTCCCAATAGTCTATTCAGCTATGAATCTACCAGTGCATTTGTCCATTGATGAGTACTGAGCCCTCATGATCCAATCAGTTCCTAAAAGCTCCACCTCTCAGCACTGCTATATTGGGGACCGAGCCTTCAACACACAAGCCTTCGGGGAGACACTCCAGATCCAAACCATAACAGTTGGTTTCATAGTTGTGCCAAATACAACACTATGATGTAAGATGTTAACTAGAGAGGAATGTGGGTGAGAGGGCATGGGAATTCTCTAGGTTACCTTTGGAACTTTTCTACAGATCTAAAATTGTTCTAAAATTAAAAGCTTATTAGCAACAACAACAAAAGTAAAGTATATGTATACAGACATCTTCTCTGTGATCCAAAGGAACCAGCTGTCTCACATGCCCACCCAAGCATCCTGGAAAGCTCCACTGAGACATCAGCAGATACCCCAGGGCTTCTCTCCCTAAGCCACTCTGCTCCTGACTTGCTGCCTCCACAGAACGGTCTTCTAGGAGCCTCACTCTCTTGCAGGCATTACCCTGCCTGATGCATTTGCAAGTACACACACATGCACGCCATGCTCAAGCCACTCTGTGGGAGGTGACTACCTTTCCAAAGATTTCCAGGGCATAGCAGTCTGTATTGCAAACCACTGCAACCCAGGTAGACGACCTGTTGAGTTTCCTAAAGTCCTCTGCCAACCTGTCAATGGAGCTCAGTCATCCTCTCTCTCTCCTCCCTTCTCAGTCTATTCTCCTCACATTAATAATAAAAAAAAAAACAAACAAACAAAACCAAAGGCAAGCTCCTTCCATTTCTCAGGCAGAGTCTCTTGGCTCTGTCGTGCTTGCTCAAGCTGGACTTGCCAGCTGCCCTCAGGTGACACCCACTCTGCAGCTTCAGGTGACCTTCTTGTGCCAACCTTCATGGACCTATTTCCTAGCCACCCACACTGACTGAGGAGCTCCTCTGTGCCTGGCACTGTTTGAGGTATGCTAGACACCCAGGTGTCCCCCACCACTTAGCATATTCCCTTAATATTGTTAGACATGAACATTATGGAAAATGCCAGAAGCCCCAACAACCAAAACCACAGGGCACATCCTGTACTAATCACATTTGGCTTACAACAAGAGAACAGGTACAGCAAGACCACAAAACATTGACACAGAGAGTACAAAAAAGAAAAAAGCAGAAATTATTATTAAATATCACTGGATGCCCACATAAAAGTTGGCTGAAACAGAGAACCCAGCAGAGCTTTGACAGTTGGGTGAGATTGCAGGGGCAAAACTGAGGACACCAGCACTCTCAACTGGATGGATCTACCCTTCAAAAATTCTGAAGTCACATGGGCAAGGAGCTACAAAAGAAAGTCAAAGCTCTCTTAAAAGAAGAGCAGAGGGCTGGAGTCACGGCTCAGTGGTAGAGCACTTGCCTAGCACGTGTGAGGCACTGGATTTGATCCTCAGTACCACATAAAAATAAATAGAATAAAGGTAAAAACAAACCAACCACCACCACCACAACAACAAAAAGTTAAAAAAAAAATGAGTGGAAGTCAGGCACAGTGGCACACAGTGGCTCACACCTATAATCCCAGTTACTTGGGAGGCTGACACAGGAGAATCACAAATTCAAGGCCAATCTCTGTACTTTAGAAAGACTCTATCTCAAAATAAAAAATGAAACAGGACAGGGATGTAGCTCCATGTCAGAGCTCCCCTGGGTTCAATCTCCAGTACCACAAAAATTTTAAAAAATAAAATAAAGGACTTTTCCTTAGTCTCAGTTTCAGGGTTCAAGAACTGTAATTTTTTTTTTTTAGAATAACCAGAACTTGTCTCAGAACTTGTCACTGGTCAAAAGGAATACAGATATGGGGCAGAGGGAGGAGCCATTATCCCAAAGACATGGAAAGTACATGCCAAAAAGAGCACTAGCCTTAAACCCAAATGCCAGTACCCCCTCTTAAGGACTACTGATCCAACAAAACCCTGAGCCCCAGTGAGCTCCACACTCCTCCTCTATACATACCAGTCCTGGCCATATTCTTTTGGAAATTGAATGAAACCACATATGCAAATGTCCTCCCAAACAGTTAAACTCTATGTTAGGTCCCTAGACATCAGTGACTCCATTTTGGTTCTGGGACTCTATCTTGACCTGAAACTGAAACTTATAAACTGCCAAGAAAATGAAACTTAAGATACCCTGTTCCCATACCTCCCCACACCCTACAAGGTCCCTAAGCACAAAAAACTGTTGTTACTCAACCACCTGCACCCAAGGTCAATTCTAACTTGCTCTTGTTCCTTGTCCAAAAGATATATAAGCATCCATTCAAGTGACAATGGCTGCTGTGCCTTGCGGAAGGGCAGCCTGACAGATATTCTCTGTCAATAAAACTTTGCTTAAACTCAGAGCCGTGTCTCTCGTGGATATTTGCACCAGCTACCCTAACACTCTGCACCCAACCATGTTGTCACCCTCTTGATGATGCAAGGACCTAGATTTCTATGTCCCTGTGTGGAAAACTCTGCTTCCCAATACCCTCAGAGGCAGACAGAAGAGATATGACTTGGATCCAAGTCTCATTATGCTAATTATTCTTTTAGTTTGTTAGTGTTCCTTGAAAAGCTGCTTTATTTATAAATAAGTTGCCTGACAGCAAATCTTAAAGCAGAAGCATTAGTCAGCACTGAAAATTTCCACTTCCAACATTAGTAATTTAGAGAAGAAAGAAAACAGAAATGGGCTTGTACGTAGTCCTGGTATTGAATAATAAGTTGATCAAGCTCCCAGTGAGGCTTACACTGTGTTTTTGGAGGTGATTCTTGAAGGCCAAAGCAGTTCTGAATTTGAGGACCGTTGCTATGACAACACAAGGCAAAGATCTCTGATCCCCAGGAGTCTGTGTAGCCAGGCTTTCATTCCTCATGATGGGGGACAAGCTATCAGGCCTCTGGTACCCCAGGCCACCATGGGAGAGCTACTCAGAAGAAATACAGAAGACTACGGAAGCCAGACCCAAGAGCAGCCACCTCATCCCTGATCCTGGGAGGCAGCTCAAGGGGCCGAGTGCGAATGGCAGAACTGTCAGGGCAGGTGGGCAATGAAACCATTCCATGATGGCTCTGGCTCTGCCAGAAGCAGGGAAAGACATTACTTTTCAAAGACACTGTAGCCTCTTGGTCTACCTGCACCCCCCAGGTCATACCCAGGAGGATAAAGTGGGGCTTTCCAGAATGAGGCTAAAATGCTTGACCACGAAACCTCCCAGAAGACAGCAGCCCCCAGTGCTGGCTCTGAGGAGTCCACTACAGATCCCGGTTCAGCCACTCACCCAAGAAGACTCCTCCATTTCACCAGATGTTTCCCACCAATGGCCCAATGTTTATCATTCCAGAAGAACAGAGGCAAAGTCTGCACCTCCCAAGAGGTGTGAGTGCACTGTGGCAGGAAAAAGGGGATGCGGATACCCCAAATAAGCTCCTGTTATTCATGAGGGACAATTCTACAAAATTGAGCAACATCTGGGCCCAGGGGTGGATAAGGACAACTGGTCAACCTTGATGCCACACTGAGGCTTGGTCAATGGTCCTCTGTGTTAGCTTCCTGTGGCTGCTGTAACAAATCACCATTCATCTAGTGACTTAAAAAAACACGCATGTACTAATCTACAGTTTTGCAGTTTAGAAATACAATATGGATGCTGGGATTTGAATGTGTCCCCACAAAGTTCATATGTTGGGAGCTTAACCCTCAATGCAACAATGCTGAGAGGTGGACCTTTAAGAAATCGTTAGGTCAGAAGGGCTCTGGTATAGTAAAAGTGGGTGCCTGATAAATGGATGAGTTTGGCTTTTGCTCATCCCTTGCTCTCTCCTTCCACTATGGGATGACAGAACAAGAAGGTCTTCATCACATGTCAGCACCTTGAAATTGGACTTCTAACCTCCAAACTGCAAGAAATAATTTTGTTTTATAAATTATCCAAGCTGTAGTATTCTCTTATAGCAACATCCAAGGGACGAAGCCAGTAGGACTTATTTGGCTTACGTCAAGGTTTCGCCTTGGGCTGGTTCCTTCTGGATGCTCTCAGGGTGAATCCGCTTCCATGCCTTTTCCAGCTTCTAGAAGCCACCTGTATTCCTTGGCAGGTAACCAACTTAAAGAGAGAAACACATTTTTCTGCCAACCATGGATCAGTTCCAAGACCCCTGCAGATACCAAAATCTGTGGATGCTCAAGTCCCTTATATAAAATAGCCTATTATTTTCACAGAACCTGTACATATCCTCCCATAGACTTTAAGTCATCTCTAAATGACTTATAATACCTGACACAATGTGCTATGAAAATAGCCATTCTACTATATCATTTAGGGAATAACGACAAGCAGAAATGTCTGTACATGTTCAGTGCAGATGGAATTTCTTTCCCAAATATTTTTGATCCACAGTTGGTTGAATCTGCTGATATAGAGGCCTAATTATACTCTTGAAATTGAAATTCTATTAGCAACAAAATCAAGATCTAAATTACTAAGTTTTTTTTTAAAAAAAGCAAAACTCATGAGGCATAAACACACACATGGAGAGTCAATCCACATAGTGACCTAACATAGTTGGCAGTTGCTACCTGCCAACTTCAACCAATCACTCCAAGCATGGACACAGCCAGCCAAACAGACTTGTCGGTGAAAAACCTTCACACTACAGGCCTAGAGTTCTTCTCTTCATCATGACTCTATGAAGGTGCATGTAAATACAGCATTGCCCTTTCCAGAACATGCTTTTCCTCCATCAGTCTTCATGGGATAACTCACAACAAAAATCCGTAAGTGTTAATTGTTACTTTAAGATTTCTCACCATCAGCAACCCAAACATAGACTGAAATTTCACTTCTCCCTTTTTGGTGATTTGAACTTTTCACATCAAACTTCCAAATCCCTAATGCTAATAAAACAATCCTGACAACATCACCCAGAGGTTATTTCAGGCACCTTGGAAGGCTGTGGGAATTGATGTGATTTTAAACATAAACAACCGTCAGCGGCCAGTATCATCTGACATGTCCTGATGCCTACATAGATTTCAATTTTAACTTTTTAATTATCAAGTTAAATATTTATGCTATACTAGTCTCCTTCCCTCTGGGATTCCCCATTCCAAACAAAAAATTTCTAATAAGGCTAGACAGTCAGACAGACCAGGAGGTGCCATGTGATTCTGCCTGTTCCCTCCTTTACCTCCTTAGAGATGCAGTGTGCTTAGAAAGCATCGGGCTTCCCAAGATGGCTATAAAAACAAGAAAGCTCCCAAGGCAAAGTGTGAAGGAAGGAAGCCTCTGCTTCCCTAGGCGAGGTGGGGCGCTCCAGTCAGCTTCTGGTCCACCTGTTCTTCCAAATGCCACCAGACTGGAGAACCTATATGGGCCGGCAATGAAATGTGATTGTGACCACTGTCTGGACCTCTCCCAAACCATGCAGGAGCTTCTGACTCCTACTTTTTATGCTCTTTCCCACCATCTCTTTTTCACACTCAAATATGAAGCAAAGGTTTCTGCTATCCCATCTCTGCACATATCTGTGCCCAGGAGACCTGCTCCATTCATCCCTCAAATATCACCTCAGCTCCTTCTCCATGCTCAGCCCCACACCAGGTTATAAAGGCATGCCCATGAGTTCACACCCTAGGGGATATCCAGTCCAAGAAACAGATAGGTGAGTACATAGGGCCCTAACCCAACCTAGGAAGACCTCCAGAGGTAAAGCTAAGGTAAATCCATGTGCAGATGGAAAACAAGTTAGTCAGGTGATGGGGACATAGAAGAGGCATCCCAGGTACAAGGCACACCATAGGCAATGGCCCAGAAGTAAATCCAAGAACCAGAAAAATGTTCTGGAGTGACTGAAGTCTGCAGAGTGGAAGGTGACAAGAAGTAGGGTTAGAAGGTGGGCCAGACCCTTGCATCCTGTGATAACCCTTGATTTCAGAGCAGCAATACCCATTCATTATCTATACCTGATCAGATGTCTTCTAGGAAAGATCACTAGCTGGAGGCAGCAGGATACAAAGGTTAGGTTGGGAGGTTGTTCAGATATCCAGGAGAAGTGGGGATGTGGGGTAGCTTCTCAAGGTAAAGTTCTGGTCACAGCAAGGTATCACAGACAGGCCACTTCAGGCTCCCTATGCAGGACAGAGGGAGGGGTCCAATCAAGATCCATCAAAAGCCTCCTGGGCACACCAGGCAGGGCTAGATCCAGTCAGCCTTTAGGTCCTTGGGCCTGGAGTATGTGAAGCCTGGAGGCAATCACAGTCCAAGGAGGGAACTGAAGCAGGCAGTGCAGAAGATGAACCACCTGGGGAGAAGGGACCCCTGACTTGTGATGGAGAGAGCCCAGAACACAGCAGGTATCAAAAGAAAGCCAGTGACATCCATTCAGGATGAAGCAATGGCTGCTCTGAATTCCACCTCCCAGGTGTGGTACCCAAAGTCCACCAAGGTGCCTTGGTTGCCTAACCTGGCAATCAGGATTAACTGCATCTGCCAAACAGGGCTTGCTGTGGGGTTCACAGGACAGTGCAGGTTGATGCTCTTTCAGAGGTGCTGGGCACATAGATTGTCATGGACAGTTCCTGCTCATCAAATAGCTTGGATGTCCCTGACATTTCCCAGGCTCCCTGGACTCTGCCAGTGGCAGTTCTGCTCCACAGAGTGTAAGCAGAGGAGACTGTGACACTCTAGGATAGAGGTAGATGAGAACTATGAGCCCCCTCTACCTCCAAGATGAAAAGACAGCCTGACCAGAAGCAGTGTCCCTGGGCAAGAAAGAATCTTTTGAAATGTCAAGATTTCAGAGTTCACCCAGCCTCACTGGCCAGAAATCAGCAAGGCTACAAACATTTTTGTGGCCTCCATTAGAGGACTGTCTCATTTTTTCTGTGGGGGTTTTCAATTTAATATTTTAGATAATCCTGTGTAGCCTAATATACCTTTTAAAGAGAATTATGTCTTAAATCTTAGAAGACTCATTGTCTCACTGTAAACAGGAATTTTCAAAAACTCGAGGAACTATGAGAAAGAGGAAGGGGGAATTTATAAATTCCTGGTTCTATTAGCTTTGCTCTGTAATTTTAGGTGAGTCACATTATTTACAAATGAGAGTGCTGAGAATATTTCAGAGTGATTCTGGCAAAAGCTCCTACTGAGGATGGGGAACTGAGGCCCATGGAGGAGCAAATTGCTTGGGGGCTGCTCTAGTGGCCACAGGCTTCAGTAATAACGAAGGCCTGGTCTAGTAGAGCCTAAGCCTGAAATTCTCTCTTTCCCTGGAAGGAAGTCCCAGTGGGAATAAGGGCCAGCCATACATGTGAATGTCTCCCTCCAGTGTGCAACCTGGAGTCTCTAGCAGATAGTCACTCTGGGCCTGGGGGTGAGGTCACAGATCACTTATTGGCCCATCTGTTCCTAGTGTGGCTTGGTCCAGGAAGAAGAGGAAAGTGCAGGCTATAGCAATGAGGGGTAAAGATTAGGAGCAGAATGGAGCAAGCAATCATGTCAGCAACTGGCCTCAGGGTTAACTTGGCTTGCAGCAGACCACTCTGTGTTCATCCCCAGGAAATACCAGAACGACAGCAGCAAGTTTATATGTGCTCCTTTCATTAATCCCTTACAAGGAAGGCCAAAAGCATTACAACAGAACCATCATACTTTTCCTGAGCCTCCCCCCTGGTGCTGGCTGGCTGGATCTGGTTCTTTATGCTCAGGAATGCTTTCCTCCCCATCCTATGAGGCAGGTCCTAGGGCCACTCCAGATGCAAAAACAGGCATAGCAGGCCAGCTGGAGGTGCTGTCAGGATTCAAATCCAGGCTGCCTGGCTTCAGAGCTCCTAACGGCTGTACTATACAACCTCTGGCCATAACTCCTGTCAACACTCAATGGAAAGGCAAAATGCTACCTACCAAAATCAGCTCTTCAGTGATTAACTCCATAATTCTGACATGCCACAGCCAGATATGCATGGGCCCTGACTCCCCAGGGCCAGAGGCACAACAAGCACCCAGGTAGTGCCACCTTCTTTGGATTACAGCCTAGAAACATCCACTTGCTCTTTTCTTCCTTGAGTCTAAGAGCTCTGCCTCTCGGTCCCCTCTCAGGCATATCCCCTGATAAAATCCACCAGTAGTTAATACTGTCTTGGTATCTCCTCAGAGGACCAGAACCAACAGAGTTCCTTATGGGAAAGAAAGCAAAGTCAAGTCACAGCCAGCAAAAGGATGCCAAAGCCACCCTGTAAAGCACAAAACCAAAGACAATTAAATGACCTGTGGGCCGGGCTTGACGCCACTCACCTGAAACTCTAGCTTCACAGGAGGCTGGGACAGGAGGGTAACAAGCCGGCCTGGGCAAGTTAACAAGACCTTGTCTCAAAATAAAATAAAGAACTCAGAGTGTAGCTCAGAGGTAGAACACTTGTCTAGCATGTGTGGGTCCTGGATTTAATCCCCAGTACTGCCCAAAAAAAAAACAACTAAGATGGAAAGCACTGGAAAGAACAGCAGTCAGCTGTGTGTGCTGCAGGAAAGGGTGGGGGCACAAAGCAATGGGACACTTCACACACCCATGACAAGAGGCAGCTTTCCACCCTCAAAACCTCACAACACTTCGGAACTGCCCACTTAGGGCACCAAGGCCTGCTCTCTTGCAATCACTTCTTCCTTCAACAATTTCTCATGTTAAAATAACCCAACTAAAAAAAATAATAGAGCAAAATTTTGCCTTAATAAATGATTAACAACCTAAAATCCCCAGGCATGCGAGAAGACACATGGTGCCAGTCACCCCAGATCTCTGAGATGGGGCCCCTCATGTGCCCATGACCTTATCCTGACTGTGGGGTAATCACAGTCCCAACTTGCTTTCACATCTTGCCACCCAGTGCACATCCCTAAACAGACAGGTTGTGCGTTTCCAATGTCCCCTTTAGTTCACAGGTTGTGCTTCCAACATCTCTTTTCCCCCACTTTCTATGTAGTAATTGAAGAAACTGAATGATTAGTCCTACAGCAATTCCCAAAGTTGCAGGGGTTTTTTGTTGTTGCTTGTTTTGTAGCGCTGGGGTTCCCACATATTAGGTAAATGCCACATCCTCAGCCACCCATGGTTGGGTTTTGATGGTTGTGTCCCCATAGCACAGCTGAACATCACTATCTCTCTTCTGTGTCCCTGCAAGTTGGTAGTTGGATGGATCTGGAATCTGAATCTTGGGGACAGACCCTGTTATGGTTTAGATACAAGATGTCCCCCCAAAAGTGCATGTGGGAAATGATGCAAGAGATTTCAGAGGTGAAATGATCAGATCATGAGTGATGCAGCCTAATCAATGGATTAATCCACTGATAGGGATGAAATGGGTGATAACTGTAAGCAGGTAAGGTGTGGCTTAAGGAGCTGGGTCACTGGGCACATGCCTTTGGGGTTTATATTTTGTCCCTGGTGAATGGAGTTCTCTCTTTGCTTCCTAATTTTCATGTCCTGAGCTACCTTCCTCATCCACACCCGTCCATCATGATGTTCTGCCTCACGTAGAGCCCAGAGCAATGCAGCCATCTATGGACTGAGACATCTGAAATTATAAGTGCCTAATTAACTTGTCCTCCTCTAAAATTGTTCTTGTCAGGTCTTTTGGTCACAAAAAATACTGACTAAATCAGACCCCTTGCAGGCAGTGTGCCTCTTTACCCCTTCCTGTGAAGTCAGCAGGCCCCAATGACCACAGGTCCCCATTAACTCATGCACTCATGTGCTGGAATTCTTCACTAAGCAAAATGTCCCCTCACTGGGTGACCCAGTGGTGCAGCATGCTTAAGTAAATCATGATGTTTCAGTCTTTCTCTTTATTTGCCAATGTTCAAAATAAATAATTGATTCCACAGCATTCTCCAAAGCAGACTGATAAGGTTTGCATTTTGTCTGTTTTCTTCGTATTATGTAAAATCATGAATTTGAACATATTTGATGTATTTCCACCCACTGCAGTTGCTACTCTTACTGATGTTCAAATTGTCCCACCTTTTGGCCTCTCTGGGGAAGCTAAATACCAGGTCTTAGTGGTCTTTGATGGCTCTTTTGCAATCTACTATGACAAAGTGATCCAAGGACAACTAGACTAGTACATTTCCTGTGCCCAGACTGCCATTTGTCTAGGCAGTCCTGGTTTATTTCAACAGAAAAATTAATTCCAAGACACAATCAAAGCCCAGCCGATGATCCTTGCTGGGTTGTTGTGTTGGTTCCTGTTGCCAGGGCTCCCCAAGGAACACAGTTAGTTCATGAGTTCACGCTGATCCTTGTCAGTCAAGTTCAGGACTACAGGGGTCTCCTAACCTCATGTATCATTCCTCTTTATCTCCTTTCTCCCCCCACTGAAAATCCTGATCAAGGACCCCAGATTTAGATCACATAATTATCATTTGCTTCATCTCACATTACACACAAAACATGCTGGGAATAGCAATGTTAATACTGTCACCACCACATGATTCTAGAAGATGACACAAAATGTTTTATCTACAGTTTCTCCCATTCTTTCCTCATTTTTATAGTTGTAAGAACACAGATGAGTGAAAGGCCACTTCTACTATACCCATTCCCTTGCCTCCCTCAGCTCATCTTCCTTACATAACTGTGGATTTAATTTCTTCTCCATTTACGTCACTGTCTCTCCAGTAACCTATTTGAAGCTCACCAGCCAGTACTATGGTTCCCAAACTGTGCAGATGTCCCTCAAGGTCTCTAATTCACCCACAAGGGCATGGCAGATAGTTCATATTTCCAAGGTGAGCACAGCAAAGCTTTGCATCTGCCTACACTGTGTACACTACTGCCTTGAGGAGTCCCCAGTTTCAACCTCAGAACACACTACATTCCCCTTCGAGGACATCCTGTGAGGATGGTGACTGCCATAGTTAACAACAAAACCCTTCCCTCTCACATCCATTAGGGTGGCTACTAGAAATAAAAGAGAAAGAAAAAGAAAAACAAACCAGAAGAAGAAAAGGAGGAGGAGGAGGAAGGGAGAAAATAACAAGTGGTGGTGCTGGTGCTGGTTCTGGTGCGGATGTGAAAAAAATCAGAACCTTTGTGCACTGTTGGCATGAATGCAAAATGGTGTAGCCCCCGTGGAAAATAATATGGCAGTTCCTCAAAACATTAAAAACAGAATTGTTACCCAGCATGATGCATGCCTATGATCCTAGTAGCTCAGGAGGCTGAGGCAGGAGGATAGAGAGTTCAAATCCAGCCTCAGCAACTTATTGAGGCCCTAATCAACTCAGTGAGACCCTGTCTCTAAATAAAATACAAAAAAGGGCTGGGGATGTGGCTCAGTGAGAAAGTGTCCCTGGGTTCAATCCCTGGTGAACTCCCCCACAAAAGTAAGTGAGAAGCCACCAGGAAGTCCTTTCTCCTCTGACCTCCAATCTTTGGGAACAAGGGAGCATAGACCTGGCCCTGTCTGAGCAGCCACATTCTGGGTGAACCTGCCAACAATGGTCAGCACCATACACCAAGCGCATTCTGGGATGTGCAAACTCAGCTGTGATTGAAGTAACTGCCTGAAGGATGTGCAACTAAACATAACTATCTTTTTCTCTCTCTCTTTTTTTTTTGTTCTGTGGTTCGATTTTTGGTTTTTGTTTGTTTTTGGTTTTGGTCTTTTTGTCTTTTCGGTGCTGGGGCTAGTACACAGAGCCTTGTGCACACCAGGCA
>CM053401.1:115828627-115905225 GCA_028644305.1 Xerus rutilus | reverse complement strand
AGCTACAATCCCAGCCCCCCCAGGAAGGATTCTTGAAGACAGCTGACTCTGTGGAGACATAAAACTCCGTTGTTAACCCTTCCTCCTTATGTCTCCTAGAATGCATGCCTGATTGCTGGAACCATAAGGTGCTTTGCAATGTAAATCATGTATTAAGACAGTGGAGCAAAGAGTCCCTGATGATCCCACAGAACTGATCACCCCTTCACTTCTTTTAAGTGGGAGAAAAAGAAATTTCTTTCTGGTTAAAAATACTGTGGCCTTGTATTTTCTTCTCTAGGTAGCCAAACTCAGCTAAAGGATGTAACAGGTCAGGCAGGCGCCTACACTCTGCCTGAACATTCTTCTTCCTCTTACTTGGCTTTTCTCTCTGATAGGAAAGGTCAGAATAGACACCATTGGGTGACCAAGCTACTAGATGCAGCATAAGGTATGAGCCATTTCTTATGGCTCTGAAGGTGCCTCCAGGGATAAATCACTAAGACTGGCAAGTGACAGTCTGCTAAGAACCACCAGACCCAGCAAGGAAGGGACTCAGAGCCAAGGCAGCAGTTAACCTGGCATCATCACCTGGTTCCCTGCCTCTCACACAGGTTCCCAGAAACCACACCCACCTAGATCCACATGATGTCACAGGTCACCACAAGACCATTGCTCTACTTCCAAAGTTTTTCTCTCTTCATCAGCCCAGAAACGCCAGCATTTCAGTCACCAGCCCTTGGCAATGGGATCTAAAAACCAGACATAGACATGTTTTGTTTTGTTTTGTTTTGTTTTGTTTTGTTTTGTTTGTTTTGTTTTGGTACCAGGCATTGAACTCAGGGGCACTCGACCACTGAGCCACATCCCCAGCCCTATTTTATGCTTTATGTAGAGACAGGGTCTCATTGAGTTGCTTAGCACCTTACCGTTGTTGAGGCTGGCTTTGAACTTGCAATTCTCCTGTTTCAGCCTCCTAAAGTGCTGAGATTACAGGTGTGCACCGCAGCACCCGGCTCAGACATAGAACATCTGGACTATGTAGGTAGGCCTCTGTTTACACAATCAGAACACATACTGATCCCTGGTACTCACCTGTAAACAAGTGTCTACAGCTCCTTATCCTGCTTCCCATCCCAAACCCATTCCCCACACACAGAAACATAAAGTGCAAGCTTTTTTGAGTCTTTGCTATGACTTCTACAATGGTCCAGGACACCATCAAAACTCTTTGTTACCAAGGCTAATGAGGACCATCTGAGGGCATCACCCCCAATAACATAACCATTTTCCACCAGGTTCCACCCCTTAAAAGTCTCAACAATCCTACACTGGGGACCAAGCTTCCAACATAAGAACCCTTAGAGAACACACTCAAACCATACCAAACCACAGTAGGGTGCCACAACAAAATACCATTAACTGGAGGCTTATAAACAACAGAAATTTATTTTTCACTATCACTAAGGCTGCGAGGTCCAAGATTAAGGCACAGCAGATTCAGTGTCCACAAGGAACAGCTTTCAGACTCAAAGATGGTACTTTCTTACTGAGTCCTCACATGGTGGAAGGGGTGAGTGGTCTTCCTCAGGCCTCTTCAGTAAGGCACTAATCCCACTTGTGAGGCCTCCACCCTCAGGACCAAATGACCTCCCAAAAGCCTTACCTACCTCCTTAATACTATCATCTTGGAGGTGATTTCAACATATCACTTTGGGGGAGCGGTACAAACATCAGCCCATTACAAAGGGCCCTTCATTTTTATTCCTTTTGTAGCCAGGACCAGACATGGCTTTGCAGTGACCAGTACTACAATGAGAAGCACCAGCTACTGAGGCCACTGGTCATTTCCACTGGTGAGACAAGACCAACCCTCTTTGGGCTGTCAACCCTCAGAAGCCCTGGGCATCCTGCCACAACTTTCTGCAAAAGGCTAAGCCACATGGACATTGTTTTTATCACCCTGTGGGCTAAAGAGCTTAACACAAAGCTCATCTGTATTTCTAAGGGGACAGTAGCCCACAGACCCTCAACACAGCAGGTCCTTCATGTACTCAGGGGAGAGGGGCTCTGCTCAGGAGACCATCCTCCAGGAAGAGCTGCCTTTTAGATTTTAAACCGCCCACCATAGGTGTTCCTTCCTTGTGCCCCATGTCCAGGAATCCTAGGTGTAACGCCAGCCACCATACTGGGACACAAAGCCAGCAACCCTGTGCTGTGGGCTGCAGAGGCCCACCATGCACCCTGGGCTCTCTGGCTTAGAAAAGGCCCCAGGGAACCTGACCCATACTGCCCATGAGTGTGGACCCACAGGCTCAGGGCCTGTCTCGCCTGCCACTTGTCTTCCCCCCAGCAAGTGGCTCTTCTCTCCGAGATGACTCAATAGAAGCAGGGCATTGACTCTGACACCAGTTGTAGCTGTGGCTCAGTGACTTTGTTCCCTAGGACTTAACAATACTGTACAGTGGTCCAAATTTATGAGAAGTTTAAGTGGAAAATTCCAGAAATAAACAATTCATAAATCTTAAATAACCTTTATTATAGTGTATTGTCACAATTATTTCATCATTAGTTATTGCTGTTAATCTCTTACTGTGCCTAATTTATAAGTTCAAGTTTATCCTAAGTAGGTACGTATAGGAAAAAACATAGTATATATAGGGTTTGATATTAGACATCAGACATCAATAGAACATCTTGAAAAGTATCCCCAGAAATAAGGAGGGACTCCTGGACTGAGAAAGGAGGACTGAACTCAGACACTGCCTTCCTGAATAAAAGGCCTGCAGCCAGGCTGAGGCTCAGGCCAGAACCTGCAGCAGAAACTGTCCCAGACACCTTCCGTACCAGGGCTGAGGCTCACCCACAGGGACCTTTCTGTACTTGAACATCTGTGCATTTTAATACAACTTCCCAAAATATTACTCTGTAATTATTTCCAAAGACTTAAATGGGATCCCCAAATACATACAATTAAGACTGAAATTGTAATTTTAAATTACTGTTAATTTGAATAAACATAAAACTTTCACATCACTAAGCCAAATGAAGACACTAACATTCCAATTAACCCTTAGATGCTGCTGAAACTGCTGGAAACAACCACGCTGGAACCTCTGAGGGAGAAGTGACTCCTGGACGGTGGAGAAGCCTGGCAACAAACTCTGGAAATGGTCATCATGTGCCACCTCGGCAAAATGAGAATGACTCTCCAACCACGCACTGAAGGAATAGCATAACCTTGTCAAATACGTGGCTGGTGACTTGAGCCCTGCAGTGGTGCCAGCACAAGGTCCTGTGGACAGTGGACAAGGACACAAGGTCACCCTCATATCCCTGCTTTGCTGGGTAGCAGCAGGTGGCAGGCTGGGGCACAAGAGTCCTTTTAACTAACTGCGGAATTCCTGTAACCTCTGGTTCCTGAGCCTCCTCAACAGTCCAGGAACTACTGAACTCAGGCAGGCTCTCCTGAGAGACGACCAGGGCTGGGACAGGATGCTCAGCATAACCTGATCTGCTGCACAGAGGGCTAGCAGAGGAGACAAGCACACCCACATCCTCTATCAGGAGATGCCCCCTCTGCCCACTCAGACCATTTTTCCAGGGGTCTAGTCCACAGGAGACCAGGAAGGAAGGAAGTGGCTTACTCTGGAGGGCTGTGCCCCTTGGAGGAGAGGAAGGTGGCTTCACCTTGGCCCCCAAGTAGGGCATCAAGGGATGGCTGCCCTGAGTGTCTAGAATCTGAGAAACCATTCATTATCTGTATCTCCTGAGAATCCAGAGACAGGCCGTGACCAGAGCCACCTCCACCAGGACAGAAAAACAGCTTCCCAGGGAGGAGCTTCCTGCTGCCCATAGGATGTGGAGTACTCCCCTGGGGACTCCTTGAAGGGACAGCCCAGGAGGACTACCCATAGGGTCTGAGAATGGACAGAGTCGTTACCATGTCACTAAGTTCTCAGTAGCACCATGTCTGAGGAAGTCACACAAGTGCCTCTCAAGAGAACAAATTAGAATTAAACACTTGCTGGAGCCTGAAATTGCCAACCAGGCACTAGTGGCAAGACTCTCCTTTATCTGGACACTCCATGCCTGAGGCTCTCCCTGGCCAGCAAGGGCAAATGAGCAAGCACAGGCCCAGGCCAGCAAGCAGGGAGGCAACAAGAGAAGGAAGGGAACACACACACGCCCCTGTCCCCTGCCACCTTCTAGGACACCACCAGGCAGGAAGAAGCTCCAGAGGTTCTATAATGACTCACTGTTATTGCTGAAGGAGACTGTTCCTAGGGCTCAAAGTAACCAAAGAACTTCCTATTGCCTTAGAACAGAAAGCTCCTGGCTGCCTGAACACTCATTTGCTGAAGAAAGAACCAACTTCCAGGACAAACTCAGAGGGACAGTGAGAATGAAGACAAAAGCCCCTTTCTGTTCCCTTCTTACTGGATCCAGGTGATGTAACCTAAGAAGCACAGCAGCACTGGGCTCTGACAGCCCAGAGAGACACCAGCTTTAGCTGCACACTGGGTATTGGATACAACACTCTTCTCCAATATAGTTCTCAATCTGGTGTCTGCTAGCCACAAAACTCCATGTGTACCATTCCCATGTACATTCTCTTGAATGTTTGGCTCAATCCCAGTTCAGAAACATGTGCATTCCATCTACTGAGTGGGGTGTGAACTCTGCCCTGGGCATAGGAGGTACCACCCTGTACTGGTGAGGCTATGGAGCTGGGAGGCTGGAGTATCAGACAGAGGCAGGGGGCACAGTCTCTGATCTCCCCTGCCAACTCAGCTACTTCCACTTTTCAACTAATTTTTTATACAGATGTAAGTGGGCCAATTTTACCATTTAGGTAAAATAACTGCTGGGAAGCTTCAATGTTAGGCAGGAGCCACTTCATCTTTAGCAGTAGGTGGCAGATCCACATGCAAGAACTGTGGTCTTTGGAATATATATTTCTTCTCCCTTTGATGGAATTAGGACAATAATAATTTTTTCACTTGTAATTAAGAGAAGAACAGATGGTGGTGGTTTAAAAATCTGTTTATGAGAATTACAGCTGGTGGTGGGATCATCAACAAGATATGGAAAAAGGGGGAGAATTTGTTTTTCTGGATGTGCAGAAGTCCCACTACTGCAGTCCCTAAAGCAGAGTGTTAGAAATATAGGATTGGGGTGGATAGAAGGTTTATCCATAGTAAGAGGATAAAACATATCCATAGTAAGAGGGTAAAACAGCCGGCAATTTAGAAGTGACCATAGAAAGGCCACCTTTTCCAACAAGTGGGTTAACCCTGATGCCCCAGGGTGGCTCTGGCTCCAACACCATCACAGAGTGCCCTTCTAAAAACAGACAGCCACAGCCAGTGACAGGCACACAGCCTCACAACCCTATATTTGGCATGGCTACAGTGGGCTGAGTCCTTTATTCCCTGAGGACCTCTGGGAACCTCACATCTGCCGTCATACTCCATTTCTGTTCCTGTAACAAAATACCTGGTGCTGGATACTTTATGAAGAAAATAGGTTTATTTGCCTCACATTTTTAGAGGCCAAAAGTCCAAGATTAGGCATCCTTTCGGCCTCTGGTAAGGGACCCCTTGGCTGCATCCCAACATGGTGGGAAAGCAATAAGAAAAAGAGCTGCATGCAGAAGGGTCCTGTGAGAACCACATTAATCCCTTTCAAGGGCACATCCCCAGTGACCTGATCACCTCTTGCTAGGCCCCACCTCTTTAAGGTTCTACCACCTCTCAACATCATCACACTGGGACCACACTTCCAACGTATGAACCTTAGGGGACAAGCCAAATCCAAACCATAGCACAGTCAAACTTATCTGTATCTCAAGTTCACCAAAACCACAAGGGGTGCAAGAGAAACCCTACAAGTTAGCAGCTATTGTGTTGAGGTGGCTTAGCCTTGTTATTTATCACTTTAGGTGTATTCATCCAGATCATGCCAAGCTCTCTTCTGGCTCCACGAGTGAGAGGGAATACATAGATAACATTCCAGCCCTGGTGCCTGTGCTCGAATGAAGAAGACAGAAAAAGAGTAAACCATCAAATGAAGAACACGACTCCAGGTAAGATAAGAATCATGAGGAAAATCAAAGCAGGGCAAGAACTGGAGTTTCAGCTCTAACACATGGAGAGTTTGAAAGCCATCACCCATAACCCTCATCCTTAAGACAAAAAAAAGTAGATGAACTAAAACTAGTGAATCTTGTCAGACGTACTGGTGAACTCAATTGGCAAACGTCTCCCTTCCCTCACCCAAGCAGCGCCCCTGAGATCTGGAGAGACAGAGAATCCAGAGAGCCAGTCCCTAGATCTGTGGACCTGGAGCAGAGCCTCCAGAGCAACAGTTTGGGTGATTCTGACAAACTGCTGGAGGCCAAGCGTACATTCATGTGACAGTGAGAAACTGCCAGGAGTCATGGTCTTGGGGACTCCCCCAAACTCATGGGCTTTATCTCCAGAATTACCACTAGATTCTCACTGTGAAAAGCCAAGAAATATCTGCTGGTGACTCTGGCAGAGGAAAGGGGGAAATAATGCCAGAGCCTTTTGGCAGGGACTTTGCCAAAACCTGTCTCAAAATCATGGGGGAAGGGTCTTCTCTCTGACTCCAGCCCTCTCTAGCCTTCCTGTTTCATCTCCCCTCACCCCACAGGGTTGAAACAACTATACAGATGGTCCTCATGATGACTTAGGATTTTTTTACTATAATGGTGTAAAATCATACACATACATCCACTGTTTTTCACCTTCAGTAGATTATGCACTAAATTACCTGAGATATTCAACACTTTATTACAAAACAAGCTTGTGTTAGATGGTTTTACTCACTGTAGGCTAATGTTAAGTATTCAGGGTCAGTTTAACGTGGGCTAGGCAAAGCTATGATGCGCAGTGGGTTAAGAATATTGAATGCATTTTCAACTTAGGATATTTTCAATTTATGATAAGGTTATGAAGCATGACCCCATGGCAAGTTCAGGAGCACCTGTACAAGAAGAAACACATGTGAAGATCACAAGCCAAGGACACAGACACAGTGAAAGACGGAGATTTTTTTTTTTGAATTTTTGCCAGACTAGCAAGTTTTATTACTGAAAATGCACACTTTTTAATGATGCTCATAGAAACAGGCATTTTCCTACATCTTTGGAAAGGACAAATGTTTTTGTAGGAAAACATTTTGGTATATCTGTTAAAATTTTTTTCAATGTGCATATTTATTAAGCCCACAATTCCACTGCTAGGAATATACACACTTACACACAGAAAGAGAGATATGAGTTACAGTGCTATTTGCAATGACAAAACAAAAAAATTATTCATTATCAGGGCATCAGTTAAACAAATCACAGCATTTCCATACAATGGAATATTTTATAGGCCTGATCAAAAAAAAAAATAGGTACGTTTAGTTGAAATGGAATGGAAATGTTTTGTTTTGTTTTTTTTTAAATCTCTCCTTTTTTATTTGATCCTGCTTTTTTTCATATGTAATTTATTTATTTGTTCTATTTAGGCTTACATGATAACACAGTGCAATTTGATTCATTGTACACAGATAGAGGATAACATTTCATTTCTCTGGTTGTAAGTGATATAGAATCACAACATACATGCAGTCACACATAAAGCTAGGACTATGATGACCATGATATTCCACCACCTTTACTGTCCCCATGCCCCTCCCCCCTTACACCCCTGTGAACAGAGTTCTTCCATTATTCCCATGTCCTTCCCACATTATGGATCAGCATCCACTTATCAACGAGTACATTCGGCATTTGGTTATCTGAGACTGACTTACTTCACTTAGCATGATATTCTCCAACTCCATCCATTTTCCTGCAAATGCCATAATTTTATTCTCTTTTATTACTGAGTGAAAAACTGAGATTTAATGAGAGGATTAGAGAGTGCTGGCTTCCCCTACACCTCACAACTACATCAACAGAGCTCCAGGGAGTAGCATCCTAAGTTAGAGACGTCACATAAAAGTCACATATTTTATGATTTCTGATTTATAGGAAACATCTAGGATAGGTAAATTCATAGAGACAGACAGCAGAACAAGGGGCATAAGGAATGATTGCTTCTGAGATGATGAAAGGTCTTGGAGTTAGAGATGGTGGCCAGACAGCACTGGAAAGACAACTGATGCTTAACCGTTCAACTGATGATTGGATAAAGAAATGTAGTACATAAACACTGTAAAATGCCATTCAAGCATTTTTTTAAAAATGAAATCCTGTCCTTTGCAGTAATGTGGTGGACCTAGAGATCCCTATGTTAAGTGAGATAAGCCGGACACAGAAAGACAAGTACCTTGTTAACTCACTCATATGTGGAATATGCAAAAGTTGATCGCACTGATACTGAAAGTAGAATAGTGCTTTCCAGAGGCTGGGGAGAGGAGGGGGTGGAGGGGGAAGGAGAAGTCCATCAATGGGTACTCAGTTACTGTTAGATAGAAGAAGTTCTGTTATGCTATTGCACAGACATGTATTGATAAAGTAATTGATAAGGTAATATAAGCAGATAATGATAAGGTACTGTACATTCCAAAATGCTACAAGAGAGGATTTTGAGTGTTTTCACTATAAAGAAAAGATAAATGTTTAAGGAGATAGAAATGTTCACCCTGATTTGAACATTACACAATATATACATGTACCAAAACATCACTTGATACCCCATAAATATGTACAATTTTTACATACCAATTTTAAAAATGAATTAGATAGTTTAAAAATGAAATATCAGTGCAGGGCTTGGGATGTAGCTCAGTGGTACAGTGCTTGATTAGCATGTGCAAGGCCCTGGGTTCAATCTCTAAAACACACACACACACACACACACAACCAGTGGTAATATTTTGTACAAATATGGAGATAATTCCCAGAAGAAACAGCTATAAGAGCTGGAAGTGGTGGCATATAGAGAGTGGCATGGGGCAGGGGATTCATAAGGAAAGTGTAATTTTCTTCATAAACCTTTAAAATATGTACAGGTATTATATTGATAAAATAAAAATAATTTTTGGAAAAGTAAATAGAGATATTGGCCATGAAGGGTGCCAAGGGTGGTTGGCACATGCCATGTCACAGCAAGCAGTGACTGGGCCTAGAAGGCTGTGTAAGCAAGTCTACACAAAGGCCAATCCTAGCTGCCTTGGTTTTTCCAGCACCCAGGTCAGGGTTTGGTGCAGTGACAGAGTCATGGTTGAGGCTTTGGAACGACAGGACAAGAGTCTGAATTCTGGCTCCATCACACACGAATTCGGGCAACAACATCAGTTTTCTCATTGGCCTTTGGTGGTGACAGTGGCTCCCTCAGCATCATGCATGGTTCAGGTGCAATAAATGGTAATATCCCTACTTTTAAAGTCTCAACAAATACTGTAGATGCTTAACAATGAAGATACATTCAAAGCACTGCATCGTTAGGTGATTGCTACGCAAACATCACAAAGTATACTTACACAAACCTTGATACTATAGCCTACTATACTCCTAGGTTATATGGTGTGTGTATATAAATGTCTAGCATATTGTTCTAGGGCCATGATGAGCAAAACAACACAAAATTCAGTCAAACATAATAAAGATAATATAATCAAGAGATAGGGTAAACATGAGATATACAAAATTGCTGCCAGCATAAAGCAAGTACACTGGTTTATAGTAAACTGGTATTTTTTTAATAAGTGGAAGGAGCACATTCTAAAATAAGGATAAAAAGTATAATATAGTAAAAACATAAAGTAGTAACATGGTCATTTATTGTGTTAGCTAGCTTTCCATTACTGAAAGAAAATACCTGAGATAATAAATTTATAAAGAGGAAAAGTTGATTTGCCTCACAATTTGGAGGTTTCAGTCCATATTTGATTGTCCCCATCACTTTTATACCTGTAACAAGGAAGCACATCACAGCTGAAAGCACGTGAGGAAACAAAGCTGCTCATCTCATTGCCAGGATGCACAAGAGAGAGAGGAAGAGGAAGGAGCTGAAGTGCCATGATCCTCTTCCAGGGCACACTCCCAAAGACCAAAGATCTCCCAGTAGGCCCTGCCTCTTGAAGTTTTACAACCTCCTAAACACCACTCTGAGGAAAAACACTTTTACACATGGGCCTTTGGAGAACAGTCCAGATCCAAACTTCAGCTCTAATCATTATCAAGTTCCTCTGTATTGTGCATAATTGTATGTGCTATACTTTTATATAACCAGCAGTATAGCAGGTATGTTTACTCCAGCATCACCACAAACGTGAATACTGCATTGCACTCTGATGTCATGAGAGCTATGATGTCACTAAGCAAAAGGAATTTTTCAGCTCCATTATAATCTTATGAAACCACTGTCACATATCTATCTAGTCCATTGTCGACTGGGGAGTCATTATGAGGTGCATGGCTATACTGGAAGAAACTGAAGTGCAAAGGCAGGAGCAGGCCAGGCTGGACAGGAGGACAGGAAATTGGCTTGGCATTGACCCATCACAGCAGGAACAGGTCTGGGTTAGGGATAGGAACTATAGGGAAGCTGATACAACAAGGTTGTCAGCGGAGAGCAGTGTGGAAAACAAGCAGAGGCCTGTGTTGGGACAAGAGGCTGGAACTTGGATCAGATCATCCACCAAGGGACAGAGCAAGGGCCCTGCTGTGTACAGCACTTAGGTATTCCAGCAGGAAAGGGACCAGTGCAGGACTATTACTAGGCTGTTGATGATCTCTCCTCTCAGCAGGAGAGGCCAGGCTGCTCCAAAGATCACATCCCACAGACAGCTCGAGAATGGGCTCAGCCCCAGAAAGGGGCATATTATGGGTTAAATTATGCCTCTTTCCAAAATAATGCTTAAGTTCTAACCACCAGTACCTGTCTTGTGGCCCTGTATGGAAATAAAGTCTTTGTAGATGATCGAGTTAAACTGAGGCCATTTGAGTGGACCCTAATTCAATGTGATTAGTGCCCTTATAAAATAAAAGGGAAATTTGGATATGGAGATAGGGACACAGAGAGATGGCCATGTAAATACTAAAATTATGCTACCAAAGATTTCTGGCAAACCACAAAAAGCTAAAAGAGAGGCATAGAATATATCTTTCCTACATAACATTCAGAAGGAACTATGCTGCTGACCTTACTCTCAGTCTTCTATCTTCTCGAACTAAGAAATAATACATTTCTATTATATAAACTACCAATCCAATGGTACTTTGTTATGGCTACCCTAGGAAACACACAGTCCTGGTTACTCTCATTCTCCAGCAGGTGACACCCCAGAGGTGACACACTTTTGCACCTGACATTTGTCCAAGTGCCTCAGACCCAGCTCAAAATGCCCTGCACAATCCACTTTTGGGACTTTCTGCAGACTCCCAATGTTTCCAGCCATCCTGCCCACTGTCACTAGGGAAGACCCTGTCTACACCAACAGTCCCTTGAACTGGCCATTGGGTCAATGCTGAAAGGCCAAGAGAAGGCACCAATTTAGAAACTGCAATTGCCATGTGGGGCAGGGAGATCCAGCCTACTTCCTGCTGGCTTCACCCTCCTGGGCTCCCACAGAGAACTGATCACCTGGATGCCCTGAGCTCCATAAGCACCCAGACAGGAAGGGAGAGTACTCAGATCCAGGAATGCAGCATGGACTACCAGAGGCACTTGGTGCAGCAGACAGAAGAGAACTAGTGGCTCTCACAGACAGGATTTCTGAGGCACGACTGACAGGAGCATAGGAAATGTGAGGTCTACTGTCTGGCCATTTGTCCTTGAGGAGAGCCTTTCTCCTTCTTTTTTTTTTTTAATTTTTTTTAGTTGTAGATAGACACAATATCTTTATTTATTTATTTTTTTTTATGTGGTGCTGAGGATCAAACCCAGTGCCTCACGCATGCAAGGCAAGCGCTGTACCACTGAGCTACAATTCCAGCCCTGCCTTTCTCCTTCTTGATCTTCTCAAAAATACAATCAGCCTACTGGGCACAGTGGCACACACCTGTAATCCCAGTGGCTTGGGAGGCTGAGACAAGAGGATGGCGAGATCAAAGCCAGCCTCAGCAAAGGTCACCACTAAGCAACTCAGTGAGATCTTGTCTCTAAATAAAATACAAAATAGGGCTAGGGCTGGAGATATTGCTCAGTGGTTGAGTGCCCCTAAGTTCAATCCCTGGTATCTGCCCCTCATCCCAAAATATAGTCAGCCCTCAGCATCTGCAGATTCCACATCCATGGATTCAACTGACTGTAGATCAAAAACATTTTTTTTTAATTCTAGAAAGTTCCAGAAAGTAAAACTTGAATTTGCCACACACCAAGCACCACACTGAATTAAAATGAATGAAGTGATGTGGAGGCCGCCCTGTCGCCTCCACCATCTCACAGATCTCATTCTTTCCACAGCACTCATTGTTGAAGCGCTGTTCACGCTGTGACTCTTTCCTGTACTTTGTAGTGAGGCCTATGATGGCTGCATCTGTAATGAATATGTACATACTCTGTTCTTGTCATTATTCCCTAAACAATACAGCATAACAACTATTTACATAGCATTTACATTGCATTAGGCGTATAAGTCATCTGGAGATCATTTAAAATTATAGGGGAAGATATGTGTAGGTTCTATGCAAATTCTATGCCATTTTATATAAGGGATTTAAGCATCCTCAGATTTTGGTAACTGAGTGGCATCCTGAACCAAGCTCCCATGCATACCAAGGAATGACTGTGAATCTAAATTTGTAAAAACAGAAAATAGTGAGAAAATGTGCACAGTTCATTTAAACTTTCATCAGAGAAAGGTGAGGGTGCCGACAGGTATTAACTATTCTCACAGCTCCCACTTGGCACATTAGCCGAGACTCCTACGCAAATGGCATGTCAGGCAAAGCGCGACAGGGACCAAGATGCCTCCTACTCACTGGGAATCTCCAGGAACAAGATGACTTTCGTTGGGTCCACAGGATAGTCCAGACTTCCGTGGTGGTTCTCCCACACGAGATTCAGTGATACTAAAATATTCAGGAGACTATAATGAAGAAGATCACAAACAGGGCATTAGCCAGTGAGAAAGCAAACTGTTCATTCATAAACAGAGGGGCCATATACTAAAATAACAGAACTAATTGCCCATAACCTCAAAAGCAGCTCAAAACAGGATTGGAACTCCAAGGTTCCCCAAGGTAGGCAGTTGATCATGATTCTCTCCAAGTTTTCAAAGGAGTCCTCATATTTATATACAAAGGTCAGTGAGTATGGGTAATGAATGGTTTGAGGCTGTGTGCAGCTGGACTTCATTCTAAGCATGTGGGGAATGTATTTCTCAAAGCCTTTTTGAGAAAGATATGGGAAACCCAAGCCATTAATATTTCAGGTTTCATTTGCTCTCACAGGAAATGAAATGCATTTATTAAGGCTCTGTTCCCAACTTGTTTTTCCACAGTAGTAAAATGCTACAGGAGATACAGAGCTTGGCGTGATTTGGGCTATTTATTTTAAAATAGCGTTTGTAACACATGGGCTGGGAGGTTCCTACCAAAAGCAATGAAAAACCCTTTGCAAAGAGGAAATGGCAATGGTACACGTGCTGGTGCCCAGAGCAAGCCACCAGACTGGCAAGAAGCAGTGCTTCCTCCCTGAGATGCAGGCAGCTGTCAGCGCTCAGCCAGCAACTCCTCATAGACCAATGCCAACCTCAATCCAGCCAGTCCCCTAGGTCTCCTTACAGAACCAAGTTGCAGAGACACTCACCTAGACATCCCAGCTCTGCCACCTATAGCCTGGGAAGTCTAAGTAACCTACCTGTGCCTCAGTTTCCTTACCTCAAAGGATGATAAGTCTGAGATACTGTGATTCAGGCCCCACCTCCAGACCTGCCCCCAATTCTTCTCCCACTCATCTTCCTACCATGTCAAATGAGAGAGCTGATCTTTATGATTTATGACGTTTCTTAAGCTTTAAAATGTCAAGGAGGACTGCTTTCTTTCCTGCTACCTCCTCTGGCCTGCATTTCCTGCCTGTGGGGAAGGCCACCCAGCTGGAGGCCTCCTGAGTCCAAACATTTACCCATCCTCCACAGGCCAAACCACACCTGTGCCTGCCCCCACCATAGTATGGGCATGAGAAGCACACTTGTAGCCAGGTTCTCTAACGTGGTGTGTGGAGGCATTCATTCTGAACATTCCTTCTGAACCACAGTAGGTAGGGTGACTGAGGTCCTGGACCTAAGCTCCAAAAATAGTCGCAGCTTTGCCTCATTACACCCCAAGGCCCCACACCATCTGTGTCTCCCCTCTTCTATGCTTGTGTCTGAGCCATTCTCTTTTTTGTTCCTCTGGAATCTTCCCCAAACTCCTATTCATTCTTCAAAACCCACTGGGGGCAAGCATCCCTAGCCTGCAGTGGTAATCACATTTCTTAACCCTGTCTGGTTTCTGCCGTTCTCACAATCATTCCTGATCTCCTGCTCCCTCCAGGGCTCTGGCTCCCTCTACAGGCCTGCCTAGTCCCATGAGGGTGCCACTTTTTAGACTGGAAATACTTGCAGGCCAGTAAACCCTCAAACACAGCCTCAAATAAATGTAAAGAGTTGCAACAACCGGGGAAAGCACTCTGAAGGGTGGGAAGGGAGCACCTGGTGGGCGTCAAAGACATCAGACTAGGACAGACAGGAAGCAGCCACAGAACATGTGGCGGAAGTCATACAGAGCACAGATCACCACACTCAACCTAGTTCTTATTTCTCACAGGCAAAGGAGGCCACCCAGTTTCCGACTGTGAGAAGAGTTACTCCATCAATGTGGTGCTAGATGACCTGGGAGGGGCAGGGCACATCTGGGAGTGCCGAGAATGAAAACACAGAGGTCACCCTGAGGGGTAAATTTGCATAAACTCTCCAGGTGAAGTCAGCAGCAGGATACTTTGAGCATCTCCCCTCCTGGGGCATGCTCACAGTTGTTCAGGAGAGGCACGCAGAGAAAAGGATTCCCAACCCCCACCAGCTCCCAGCAGATCCTGGCCTTGCATCCTCAGTGGGAAAAGGTCTGGGCCTATCCAACTGCGCCAAGAGCCACCTGCTAGCCCAGAAACACAGGCTCCCATCACCACCACACTATCAATGCACCTTTAACAACCTGCCCACTAACTGCCGCAAGGCTGCAGGCTGCCACTTGCAGTGTGTTCCCAAGGCTAAAAATGTAGTGAGCTTCTTAGCCACACTCTTCCTTCAGAGAAGGTCCCAGGAGCAGAGGGTCTGCCACCCGGGAGCCAAGGAGTCTGCCATTGCTCACTCTCCCTCTGTTCAGCAATCATCAGTGGGGCCAGCCCATGTGGCCCAGGCTGACTTTTGGCTTTGTGCATGTTGCAATGCCTGGCAGGCGACCTTCCTGGCTGAGCACATGCAGAATTCCCCACTCCCTCCTTGGGCCCAAACACTCTCCAGGCCCACCCAGGAGAAACATTTGCAGGGAAGTGCAAAACCCTCTGGTAACTTATAGAACCCCACAATTGTTAACTGGCACATGGTAGAGGAGCTGGTAGACCAGCTGCCAGCCCCATCCCGATGCCTGACTCAGAAAGAACTGAGAAGGCAAGGATTGGGGCCAGCAATCCAGGCCATCCAGCTCTATGCTCCTAGTAACTGACCATCATGATCCACCTCACAATGAACGGTGACCAGCTGGTAATGAATAGCCAAGCCAGGCCTGCAGAGGATAACCTGGCCTATAGGGAGAGTGGTGCCCGCAGCATTAAAACTTCCATCCCCAGGCCCTGATTGGCCCTGGGCCCTGGATAGCAGAATAATGGCCAAGCCCTAAAGGGCAGAATTCCTAGTCAGCCTGCCCCCAGTGTCAGGCCTCTACTCTCCCTAACTACTGGAGTGACCTCCTGCCAGGAGCCAGGTTCATGTGCTGCAGCCAGGCCACCCAGCCCTGCACACTCTCACACCAGTCAGCAAGTACACAGGCCTCCACAACTTCAAGGCCTTTCTCAGTTGGTGAGGAGAGTTCCCATCATCTTCCCAGCCCATTTCCCATCCAGTCAGCTCAGCAAGGCCTTTCTTGACCTGGTCACTGAAGAATCTGACTTGGTTTACAGAGAAAACATAAACCCAAGTCTGAAAGCAATGCAGACCAGGAAGCAGGGGCCAGATATGCAGACCAGAAGAAACTATCCAGCAGCTCTGCCCAGCACAGACTCAGCCCAGGCTCAAGGCAGTCTAACAGCAGACAGTGCAACTGCATCTTCCAAGTGGCACATGGGCCCCTGGGCATTCCTGGCACTGAGTTTCCATGAAGCCCTTTGTATTTCCTCTACCCAAGAGCTGGAGAATCAGAGATGCAGTGTGAGTCCCTTGATGCATGGAATTGGAGAATCACTATTACCTTCCCCCAGTCTTCCCATTACAGCTGATGGCTATAGTGCTCATTAGCTGGTCAGGCTA
Source organism: Xerus rutilus (assembly GCA_028644305.1). Taxonomy (NCBI): domain Eukaryota; kingdom Metazoa; phylum Chordata; class Mammalia; order Rodentia; family Sciuridae; genus Xerus; species Xerus rutilus. The sequence goes on along the minus strand of CM053401.1, from coordinate 115,888,776 downwards.
AAGCCTTGGAGCCACCCTGGACCCTCTCGCTCCCTCACTCACCTATATGTCCATGCTGGCTCCACCTTTGCAATCCATAGAGACTCCCAGCACTGTCCCTGCTCCCAGTGTCCTGGACAGGGCCTCCAAGCCCTGGACAGCTCCAGTGGCTCCTAACAGCTCGCTGTTCCCAGGTTGGCCCCTTTCTAGCCTCAGCATACCAGCCCAAGTGATTCTTCCCAATGTCAAGTCTTCACCATGGTCTCTTAGGCCCTACACATCTGGCCCCTACCCTTAAACTCCCCCAATGACCCGGCCTCCTTATTCTTCCCTAAACACACAAGCAGATGCTACCCAGGGCCTCTGCACAGGCCACTCTCCCTCTCCCCTCTCTGCCATGTTGCCGTTGCATCGTTGCCACCCTATTTATAACCTTAACAACACCCTCCCGGCCTCTCCTGGCCTCCTCCCCTGCTTGGTGTTTCTCTACAGCACTTACCACCCGCTAACATCTTTCTTTACCATGGTCACCATCTGCCTTCCCTCCCTAGAAAGCAATCTCTAAGAGGGCAGGGATCCTGATCAACACTCAATATCTATGGAATGAATGAATGAGTCTGTGTCCTCTTTCTGGCCCACATCAGCCCAGAAAGCCCCCATCCTTCCAAAAGGCACACGGCACTGGTATCTAATTCACATAGTGACAATGATGAGGCTCCTGCTCTTACAAGGGAAAGAGGATGCTCCTTGATGCCTTCTGAACAATGCTTTGTAGGTCACAGGAAATATCAACGTTCACTACAATTTTCCTAAAAAAGAATAATAATAATAACACTCCCTCCATGATAGGAGGAAATGAACCACATCATGACTACATGAGAACAGCTGTCCACAAACATGTCCATCACTGGATGATGAGCCCCGGAGCCAGAGGCCCCATCGCCAGAGGCCCCATCAAGCACTCTCTCCCTGTCATCAAGGACTCCCTGACAGAACCCATGACACACAAACCCACCTACTACAGGAGCCTCATCTTCCTGCTGAGGACAATTCATTCTCTTTCACAAAAACTCAAACCCATAGGCACACACCTCCTCAAAATACCTCTGAACCTTTCAAATGACCCCAGGAGCCCAGGCATGTTCTGAGAAACATCCCCCTCTTGGGGACTGCTGGTCCAGGCATTCACAGCCCCAGCCTGCACAGTTTGATGACAGTCCCCTGATGCCTGTTCAGGCTCTAGGCAGCAGGGCCACTCCGGTAAGTGTAAAGAGTAAAAGAATCAGGACCAAATGTCAACACACTAAGCAACAGGCTCCATACACCTCAGAGTGGTGCTGGGCAGGAGGGGCAGGAGGCAAGACCCAAACCTAGCAGAAAGCTTGGAGGTACACAGGGTGTGTGGTTTAGGCCAGAGACACAGGGACAGATCCATCCTGCCATTCCCAAGTACAGGGTCATCTGCTGATGAATGTCTTTTATTCTACAAACTACAATCTGGAAAGTTCCAACTTTGGGAGGACTCCAGGCCAACGCGCTCAGGAGAGGGAAAGCTAGCAGTGAATCTGCTCCTGGAGGAGCTTGTTGCTGGGTGAAAGCCCTGAAGGAGTTCTATTCTTGTCCCATCCTACCACATCAGCCAAAGCACAGAAGGGCAAGTCACTTGATCAAGGTCACAGAGCTAAGTCCCTGGTCGAGTCAGTTTCCTCTGGCCCTGTCCCCACTTCCATGTGGGTAGGGGAGCAACCTAGGATTAGCACATTTGTCACATTCAATGCAGGATATAATGACGTGGACACATTTAAGTAATTTTATCTTTTTCTGCTTTGCCAACTTTTGAGAATGTTATGACTTTGCTTTATACCAAAGGGATACTTCTTTTATATATATGTTGTAGATGAACACAATACCTTTATTTTTTGTATGTGGTGCTGAGGATCGAACCCAGTGCCTCACACATGCGAAGCAAGTGCTCAGCCGCTGAGCCACAGCCCCAGTCCAGGGACACTTCTTTTTAACTTTCCAAAAAACATCCTCAAGTTGGTCAAAGAGACAAAATGATGAAAATGCCACAAACTGTACAAATTCTCCAAATGGACTAAATTTTTGCATGCTACATGAAGTATTCTAAATTGGATGGAGATAAGTTTGGGGAATATTTGAGAGGAATATGGCACCTGGCTCAGGCCCAAGCAAGTGAAGACTATAAATAGGCACTAAGCTCACAAACCATTCCCTTCTGGCCTGAGCAGCCACCCCAACTGCAGGAAGCTGAGGTCCCTTGGACTACATGGCAGATGCGTTGTCATTTGGATTGCTTGCATGTATCATCCCGTGAGCTATCATTTGACATACACAATGCCTAGCCCAGGACCAAGGACAAGACAAGACGCATGAACATCTCCAAGGCATATCTAATAGGAGTCTCAAGCTGAGCACTATCAAGCTGGGCCAAACATCACCCCATGAACCCAGCTCCACTCACAGCCTCCCTCTCCCAGTTGATGGCAACTCATCACCCATGGGGGCCCCCTAAACCTCCTTCCTCTCCCACCCCATGTGGAAGCCATCGGTAAATGGTATAGGCCCAGAAAGCCATCGGTAAATGGTATAGCTTCAGATGCCTCTAGAACCCACCTCCTCCCATCCTCTCCACCACCCACCCTGGCCTCAGCCTCCAAGCTCTTGGACCTCTCCCCAGGATTTCCTATTTCAGCTCAAGCCCAACAATCCACTCCACATGGCGACCAGTGTAATCCTGTCAGTACAACCTGACCCTCGCTGCACCCCCAAGATGTGCACATGCCTTTATGGTGGTGAGACCTCAACAAACCCTTCTCTTAAAGAAACCAGCAAGGTCTGGGAAAGTCTGGGGGAATGAAAAGTGACTATGAATGGGCACAGGTGATAGAATGTTCTATCATCAGTGATGATGACTGTCATGGATTGTACACTGAATTGGACACTTTAAGGGGGTGAAATTTATGGTATGTTAATTACATTGCCACAAAGTTCCTAAAAAATAAAAATAAATTTAAACTGTAAGGCAAATCCCATTCTCTTCCCCTCCATCATATGCCCCAACAGTTCCTCTGATACTCAGAGTAAAGTGCTCAGAATGGTGGGAAAAGCCTATGAGCCTAGCCTCCATATCCTCTAGCCTTCCTCCCAATGCTCACTCTGCCCTAGCCTCACTCCTCAGACACTCAGCTCTCAGCCAGTCCTGCTCCGGGTGGACACCAGCACTGCTGACTTCCTTAGAGGCCCTGCAGACACCACTGTGGCTCACCCAAGGCTGCACCCCTCCTTCCTCTCCTTGTGTATATTGTGCTCTTTGTTTGTTACCAGCCTCACTCATGATTTTCATCTGCCGGGTCCTGTGAGGTTTCCCCAGCACCTATGACAGGGCTACATGGTGACCCACATTTAGTGAAGGATGCTCAGGGAGATTAGTGGCTTCCTGGGCCACCCAACTTCAGGGTCTGGGGACTCCCAAATGTAGCTCTTCCCTCATGCCCCATGCTGCATTACAAGTCCACTTATTCATGAATATTCAAATCCTCATAAGGATTCATAATCCTACATCTGGGAACAGAGATGAGGTAAGACAAAGCCCCTGGGTAAGGCCTGGAGACCTGTCATAGTTGGTGAGACATGGCCTGCCCCTCCCAGACCTCCGGCTATGAGGGCCCTGGGGGACCCAATCTGCTGTAGAAGAGCCCACCCCTGAGGGCTCCACCCTCTGAATAGCCACAGCAAATAGTACTGGGCAAGGCTTCTCTGTGGGGTTGCCGCAAGAAGGCCTGTTCCAACAGAGACTGCCCACATCTCTACTATTTCCTGTTTCAACAAAATGAGGGGCTGGTTCTCATACTGAAAATCTCTAAATCCCTTCCCACCATGTGTCTATTCATCCTCACAGTGAGCGGGCGGGGACAGGAACACTCAGTGACGTGGGCACTCCTGAGGTAACAGCAGAAGAACACAGGCCATGTGCCCTCCCGCTGATCTGGAACAACAGCCCCACGCAGAACATCCCACCATCACCCACTCTCACACCACTGTGGGGACACCAGGGCTGGGCAGCAGCCACCCTCCTTCCCCTGGCTGAGGCCTTAATACTCCACAGCCCCCAAGGCACCCACAGCCACCCCACACACCCAACCTATTCAGTTTTCTTCAAAATATTCCATCTTGTCAGAAATGTTCCCTGACAAACAATACCAAGGATCCCAGAGAGAATAAGGAAGGAAACTGGCAAAGAGGTGCATAGTGGACTCTTTCTAGCCAGCGAGGCCATGTATTTCACCTCCTCTCATTTCAGAATCCTCACCTTCCTGAGGTCGAGGGCATGGGACACAGGGGCTGCAGCCATATCAGGGATGCATCAGTGTTATTCCTCTCCCTGAAAGAATGGGCCATGCCTTTTTTTTTCCTGAGTTTTTACTGTGTACCAGTCACCATTCCAGTTGGCTGGCAGGCCAATCCAAAATAAAGGAGTCTGGCTCTGGAGCTAAGCTGCCTGGGCTGGAATCACAATTATACCACTGAACAGACTCTGTGACAACAGGGACATTTCTTAACCTCTCTGTGCCTTCTCTCCCTCACCCATGGAATGGAAATAACCACTTGCCACCACAACGTTGTAAGACATCAAGGAAATAGCCTATGTGCGTGAGGCACTTAAGAGGGAACCTGCTGCCTCCTAACTATTCAGCAAACGCCTGCTGCCATTTTTTCTGATTGGTAGCAGACAGATGTAGGCAATGTGAACATGAGACGAAGGGGATAATTTTATGGATGTGCTGACCTCCCCGCCACTTCCTTTCTTTAAAAAGTAACTTACCTGAAGTCACCCAAGCCCTGTTCTGGCCTAAGTCAATAGGATGTACTTCACTCCTCAGCAAACAGCCTGTTACCTGCAAAAATGCAGACCCAAACACACCTCCCTACTGATAAGAACAACACTACCCAGAGGGCTGGGGTGGGGGTGGGGAAGGCATTTGTGACCTTTACATAAACCAGATGCTAGGACTCAGGGAGACAGGAAAATTAGAAGCAACCCACACACACCACCACCACCACCACCATAGAATCTGTAAGAACAAATGCCAATGAGAACGGGTCAGCACAGGCCAAGGTAACCAAGACTTTCCTTGGACCTTTAGCATGTCATTTTAATAGTAAAATCTCCCCTCCCCTCCGTGGGGTAAGAACACATAATACTGGGGACTCAAAAGTCTAGTGTAATTCTGCTGTTAGTCAAAAGTCAAGAGGTTGACCTAGGCAGGACTCTTCTGGAAACTCCAATAAAAATGGAGGATGGTGGGGAGGCACACAGTCCCTCTCCTCTCTGAGAAAAACCACTCCCTTTCATCCTTTGTCTTCCAATAAACTCCTGTCTGCTACTATGTGCAACTCACTTGAAACAGGCAAGATGGCGAGATCTCGTGATCACAGATCCCCATGGTCAATTCAGCTCCATAGGCAGATCTCGTCTGTAACACTCCCATTTGGGCTGATTTGTGGAGGAACAGAGCTGAGGCAGTTCCACAGCAGCACCGTAAAATCCAAGCAGTGGGCAGCTCTGCTGAGGCAGGGAGATGGAAGTGGCCAGGAAAGGTGCTGAGACCAGAAGGGCGCAGAATTTGGGGAGCAGCAGGACACAGTGAGCACCACTCCCCAGAAAGCAGCCAGCCTCTCAGCACCCTAACATTCCCCATAGCACAGGAAGCAAAGATGAAAAAGGATACGACAATGGGGCATTCTTAAAGAGTAAGTTAACGAGATAACAACTAACAATCTAGTTAAACAAGAATGTTAGTTGAGTCATTATACATTGGTCAAAACCCATAAAATGCTCAAAGCAAAGAGCGAACCATAAAGTATACAATTGACATTAGTAAATAATAATGTATTGACATTTTTTACTCATTATTTATTTGGTACCAGAAATTGAACTCAGGGGCACTCGATCACTGAGCCACATCCCCAGCCCTATTTTGTGTTTTATGTAGAGACAGGGTCTCACTGAGTTGCTTAGCGCCTCGCCATTGCTGAGGCTGGCTTTGAACTCGGGATTCTCCTGTCTCAGCCTCCTTAAGTGCTGGGATTACAGACATGCGCCACCGCACCTGGCTTCATCAATTGTTAACTGAAGTACCACACCAGTGTAAGATGTTAGCAATAGAAAAAGCTGGAGGAATGGGGTGAAGGGTGTAAGTGAACTAAGAACTGGGTGCTTAATTTTTTCCTACAAATCAAAAACTGCTGAAAAAAACTTAACCTGTTATTTTTTAAATATGGTAGATGAGGGGCTGGGATTGTAGCTCAGTGGTAGAGCGCTTGCCTCGCATGCGTGAGGCCCTGGGTTCGATCCTCAGCACCACATACAAAGCAATAAAATAAAGACATTGTGTTCATCTACAACTAAAAAAAAAAATTAAAAAAAATATGGTAGATGATACATTTTGAGCATTCAGAAGGGCTAATATAGATACAATTCAAGAGCCAATGAGCGGCCTAGAAGATGGAGCTAAATGATTCTCCCAGAATGCAGTGCAAACAGACCCTGGGAAGGGCCCTGAAGGAGAACAGGTTTGTATGGACTCTACCAGGGGCCTCCCAACTCTATCATCAGTTCGTCTCTCTTCCCACTGAGGGCATTAGTGTAAATTCTCAGAAATTTGTTCACATTCTTTTACCCATTTGAATTTGAAGGAGGGGAGGGGAGGGAATGAAGAGAGGAGCATTACAGGAAATCTTGGAAACCATCTCAACCTTTGAGTCCTTGGTTTCTTCCCAGGCTGCAACATTTCACAGTTCATGGCCTGAATGAGTATCCCTCTCTGTATTTATCCATTAGTGATTATTTTTGCCAGTTTTCCCTTTTTTTAAAAAAAAATGTATTTCTTTAGGGGGAGCCCCAGTGAAGCCTTCCAGAAAAGCAATGCAGCATTCTACCACCAGTTTAAATGTGGCTACCCTCCTCCCCAACAACTCCATTTCCAGGAGGGCTCACACATCTAGGAGACAATGTCAGTGTGAGGATTCTTCTTGCAACAATCTTTCAAAACACTACGAACAATCTAAGTGCCTATAAATACAAGAATGGTTAAATGAAGACAGAGTCCACCTGCTGGAATGTTCTGAGGTATTCAAAAAAAATAAAATAGCAACAAACAAAAAAAATACAGGTAGATCAAAATGCAAGTGAAAATGGGAGACAGTTACAAGCATATCTATTAATCCCAGTTACAGATGCATCAAGCCAGCTAGAAAATATACACACATTCACAAGCCCACGTATGGACCTGAAGTCACACAGAAAGGATTGGAAAGGCCCCCACTGAACACCTGTTAACCAACAGCTTCCTCTGAGGAAGGGAGAAGAGATCAGAGTGGGAGGCTTGGGGGCGTTCATCTTTTACTTTATTAAATACGCATGCACTCGTTGAGTCTTTTACCAAAATGCATTTACTAGTCACCAGCATTATAATCAAACCCAGTCTATGCCTTCAAGGATTTCATATTCTAGTTGGGGAGATGTCAACACTAAGAACAACATGTGAGAAAGGTCAGATAGGGCTGGAAGGAGCAGGACTTCCCACAGGAGATGCTGTTTCTGTGACAGGGAAGGCTGTGGGCAGCAGCAGAATGATCTCCTTCTGGATGGTAACTCCTGGGGCACAGGTGCCAACTCCAAAATGACTGGAACACACACACATCACAGGGCAAACCCTGAGAAATGAAAACACAAAAGGAGGTGGTGACAAAGAGCGGGAAGAGACCAAGGCTTGGGGACTCAAGAGGTCAGAGAATGTGGTAGGCCAGGACAGAAGGAGGAGCCAGGGACCTTCAGTATAAATTTTGGGAGAAAACTAAAGAATTCAGTTGTGTTTACTTAACTCGCATGCAAGTGTGGGAGTGGGCATTGGGGAGCTTTAAATATGGCATATGTAGTATGGCATGGCTGTGTAGCATATGCAATGTATATGTATGTGTGTGTGTTTGTGTGTACATTGTGTGCATGTATGTGTGTGCACAGGTATGTGTATGCTCTTAGGGAGACCTGGTGGGTATGGTACATGTGTGTGATGAGTGTGTGGAGTAGCATGTGTATGGTATGTGGGCATGCAGGCCAGGTGTGGGGAGGGATGTGATCAGGTGGTGTGTGAGTAGTGGGTGTGATGTATGTAGGTGTGGTGTATGTAGTATGCAGTGATGTGTACATGTGTGGTTTGTGTGTATGGTACGGTTATACGGCATGGTATAATGTGGAAGAAGGGTAGGATGCTGAGTGTAGTGTGATATGATGTGTGTGGGGAGTGTTGTATGGGGTGTAGTGTGTGTATGTGTGATTTGTGTGTATGCTGTGGGGTGTAGGGTATGTCTGTGGTGTGTGCAATGTGTGGATAATGCATGTCTCTATGCACATGCATACACATGTTGCAGACAATGGGTTGGCTGGCAACGTAGAACATGCAGCAGTAACCAGCTGCACCCAGGTAAGGTTCAGGGCATGGAGGTGCTAAGTGGATAGGCCCCGATGTCTCAGGCCCCTCCAGGTTCTAAGACTTCGGATGGAGAGAACCAGTAGCATCCTACACCTCCACCCAAAGCAGTACTTACAAAGGGGCTGATCAAGGTCAAGGCAGCCTAGAAATCCTCTGGACAAAATTCTCTTCAACTTTTTCTGGGGGTTAGCTCACAGGAGAAACCGTGCAGTAGAGAGGAGTTGCTAGGCAGTGGGGTGGGGTGGCAAGAGCATCTTGGTAAAACAGCCATCCCTTCTGCAAATTGGGCAAAATATCTCACCCCACACTACAGACCCTGTGGGTATCCTCAGAAGAGAAAGAGCATGCTACAAAGACATCATGCCACAATGTGGCCCAAGCGTGATACCATTTCAAATCATCCACAGCCAAAATTCAAACATGCAGTATTCTCACATGTATAGATCTTCTTTTTAAAACTGCTTTCTTTTCAAAGGCACCTAATTCAACTGAATTATCATATAAACCATTCTTGGAAATGTACTGCTTTCCTAAGGTGCAAAAAAGCAGAACAATATGTGTGTGGAGACCCCAGGGACGGCATTAGAGGAGTCTGATCCTTCCTTTCCTCTGTCTCCTCTCTCAACTGCAACATGCCAGACACTGCTAACTCAAAGTGCAAGGAGAAAATTTCCGATCCATCTGTTAAGAGGCACTTTGTATAATCAAAAAGCAAATAGACTAGACACAATGGAAATCTAAAACATTTTTTAAAGAGAAACCATTTCTTCTGAAGTTTCTACTCAAGTACTTTACCATGGAAGAAGGAAAAACATGCAATTGCAATAAATATGCCGGTCCAGGGCCCTGATGTTCCTAGAGTGCTATAAGTACACCCCATTGGACTGCAGTCTGTCACTGAAGCCCAGAAGAGGAGGCTGAGGGCAGGAGCCAGAGCTGCAGGGAGCTATTCATCTACCGAGATGTCAGACCAAAGCAAGTATTATTCATGGAAGAGAATCTGCCAGAAGGGTTTCAAAGTCCCCAAATACACTAAATAAAGCTAGGTGATTTTATGCTACAACTACTGGAATTCTTTCTTAAATTTTTAAGAACTCTGAAAGTTCTAAAGACACTGTTAAATTAAAATGTGGACAGGACATGTAGAATCATTGGGCAGGCAAAGTCAGTTGGGCTTCATAAGTGACCTTAATTTGATTTGCAATCATGAGTACATACTGAGTCATTTCTGCTAAATGTCTAGGTTAAAAAAAAACAACAAAAAACAGAACTTCCATCAAATGGAAGCAGGCAAAAAAAAAAAAAAAAAAAAAAACCAAAAAACTCACATAATAGCACAGGACAATTAAATGTTTTCTTTGCTTTACTTCTAGGTTCATACTCTAAAAACCTCACCCTGGCATTCAATCTATGGAACTCCTAACCTGCTTCTCGTCTGGAGCTGCCCAATTCATGAATCACTGTTTGCTCAAATAAATTCTTTAAATGTTTACAGTATCTCAGTTTACTTTTTAACAATGGTAAACTCCACATGTAATGGCTGCCCCTATCTTATCAGCTGCCAGAGCTCCATCACTTGACCCAGCACCCAGCACCCAGTGGGACTCCATCAGGATTTACTGAATCCATCCAGAAACTGCTGTGGAAAGACCAGTGGTTGACAAGCTGTCTCATTCCATCTCCTGGTGGTAGTGTACCAGAAAGTGAAAGGGCACAGATCCCAGGAACTGCTTCCCAAGGAGTACCTTGAAAACTTGGGCCCACAGGGCTAAAGTTGGAGGATGGTCCCTAGGATCCCGGGGGTAGAGTGGGCACATATATGCAAAGATACAGTGGCCTTGATAGGTCCTTGAGATTGAACAAGAGCAGCATGCTACAGCCTCTTGGCCCCCAGAAAGGTATTAACTGTGCTGGAGCCTCAACCTGCTGCCCTGCCCATTCTTTGGCCACTAACAGATGTGAAGGCTCTGGTATCACACAAACAGCGGGGACTACCAGGTCAAGAAAGCAGCACATGCTTTAACCTTAGTTACTGAGCAGCTTGACCCAAGCCAATCCCTTCTGGCCCCAAAGTTCTCGCGTTCAGTCCTTGCCATTTCCCACGTACATAAATGATGGTGCTCTAGAAGCATTCTGCTTTATGTATGGCAAACTCACCAGTCCTTCCTTGTTCCTTGTCCCAAACACTACTGATACGCTAGAATAACTGGAATACTAAAAGGCAAGCTCCATGGAGCAAGAAGGCCCTCAAGCTCTCCCATCAGTGCCTGGCACACAATCCTCAGGGTACAATAAGCATTTGTTGAATGTCAAGGGAATGAATAAAAAGATGGATGTTATATTCTTTTAAATCTTTTCCTTACCAAAAAAAATATATATATATTTTTAATCAAAAAGCAAACAAGCAATTTTCAGATGAGGAACAATGGAAATCTAAAACATTTTTGAAAGAGTAACCATTTCCTCTGAAGTTTCTACTCAAGTACTTGCCCATAGAAGAAGGAAATTATATATATACATATATATGTATATATATATACATATGTACACACACACACACACACACACACATATATTTGGTACTGGGGACTGAACCCAGGGGTGCTTTACCACTGAGCCACATCCCTTAGGGCCTTGCTAAGTTGCTGAGGCAGGCCTGGAATTTAAGATCCTACTGCCTCAAGCCTACAAGTGTACACCACCATGCCCAGCTCCTTACCAAGTTTTTAATGTGTAATTTTAAAGTAAATATACAAACAAGATCTTGTGGAACCTTCAAGGTAAATGGGCCAGGAAACAAAGGATAAAAATTAGAAGACATTAGGGTCAGGGTCTCGTCCTCCAACACCCCTACAGCCTGACAAGATTTCTCAATAACTGTATGAGGGCGTCTACAAGAAATGAGGCCCACTCCTCTCATGTCCCCAGGGAACACGAAGAGTAAAGAGACACAGCCTCGAGAGGGTACCAGGCTACATCTCCATGAGGCCAGAGTTATAGGATCCTACCAGGCCACCATCCAGACTCCTCAGCCTGAGCCCTCCCTCCTCACCCACCTCCTACCCAAAGTAATGAGATGCTGGCAGCCACATCTCAGGGCTCTATACAGGATGCTGTCTGGGGCTGGAAGTGGTTCCTGAATATAATCCAGTCCTGCATGGAGACAGGAACCTAGTCAACCTCCTCACAGATTCTAAAACTCTTCCTGTTCAGGCCACAGCTTCTGCTTTTCAGATTACAAAGCACAAAAAGACAGATCTTTAAATAACTAATGCTTCCTAATCCATAATATGTTCTCAGAAAACAGCAAGTCTCTCCTCGGCCCTTCCATAGAATGGCCTGGCTCTCCACATGTCACAAAATGGATGGGAGGCAGCATCTCTGTGACCCAAATACCCACACTGGAAACATTTCTGGGCCTTCCAATTAGGAAAAAAAGAATCTAAAATAATTTAATATCTAGCCCATTTCATGGAAGTCAAATACATCAAGCAAATACATTATTAAAAGGGAACCGATATGAAACTTAAAATTCAAATAGATGCAGAAACATAAGTGAAAAAAATGAAAAACTCCAAAAAATCATTTCATCATTACATGGGATTTCCAAAAGTAATGCTCTTGAAATCTCTTTTAAAACAATATGTTCCAACTTCCCACTAATCCAAATTACTCTGGTGACGTCTGGTTTTAGCATCTCGCTGCAAATATGCAGCCTCATTATTTCACTTGGAATGGTAATAACACGGAAGCATCTATTTCCATCTCTCCATCACTAAAGCTAACATGAACCTATAATCTGCATGGAAACAACTCCATTTCTGATTAGGATCAGAAACATTTCCAGCTGAGCTCAGGACAGCCTAGAGGGACTTTTCCCAAGGCCATGGCACAAGTGCGGGTGGGCAAGAGGATCACTGCCACAGTGTTTTCTTTTTTTTTTTTTTTTTGGTACTGGGGATTGAACTCAGGGGCACTCGACCACTGAGCCACATCCCCAGCCCTATTTTGTGTTTTATGTAGAGACAAGGTCTCACTGAGTTGCTTAGCAGCCTCGCCGTTGCTGAGGCTGGCTTTGAACTTGTGATTCTCCTGTCTCAGCCTCCCAAAGTGCTGGGATTACAGGCTTGAGCCACCGCGCCTGGCTTGCCACAGTGTTTCCTTAAATGTGAAACATTTTGTGAATGGCTTAAGCCATGTGTATTTTAATTTAAAAGCTCCCTTAGAATGAGGAGAGACAAAGAATCCATACATAGCTCCAGAGAGAACAAGGGAATATTATTAATCACAGCAATGTAAATGAGATTGGGGGCAGCAGGAGGTGTGCTGAATGAAACTCCTTCCATGGTGACCCCTGAGTAACTGTGGTGAGTCTGGGTACCTTATCTCTACCATGCAGGCAGCAGGCCACCACCACAACGCCTCATGCAAATCGTGGGTGCTGTTCCTAAGCACAGGCGAGTGACTGTCTTATTGGTTCAGGAGAAGCAAAATGATCCAGGGCTGGTCATTGTGCTTTCTTCCCAACAAGACCTAATGGCTGTTGTCTTTCCTGGGGATCTTGTTTGCCTGAATAAAGTAGGAGGGTGACCAGCAAAACCCAAACTGTTCTGCTCCACGGGCTTCACCCTAGTGGATCAGAACTCAGTACAGCACCATTAACAAGCCAAAACTGAAGAATCCATGGGCCTTCCTTTTTTTTTTTTTTTTTTTTTTTTGGCACCGGGGATTGAACTCAGGGGTACTCCACCACTGAGCCACATCCCCAGCCCTATTTTGTGTTTTATGTAGAGACAGGGTCTCACTGAGTTGCTTAGCACCTCGCCATTGCTGAGGCTGGCTTTGAACTCGTGATTCTCCTGTCTTAGCCTCCCTAAGTGCTGGGATTACAGGCTTGAGCCACTGGGCCTTCTTGAAGGCATTTATATGAAGTCAAAATCAAAATCACATCTTCTTAGGATTCTTTTTAAAAAAACATTAATTGATCAATGCTTCTTATTGTAAAACCTGGAAGATGTTTAAAAGAAATACTTACTGAAAAGTCAAAAAATGTAAACATTGATTTAGTGACCCTTCTTTTTGGAAAAACAGAACACTGGATGACATAGGGATGTTTTCTGAAAATCAAGATCTTTAGCCCTTGAAGCTCTAAATATTTGGGTTTTAAATTGCAAATTTTTAATTCCACTATGGAATTAAAAACGCAAATTATCTTAGGTGAATACACTATTAGATGAAACAAATATAAAACTAAAATTTCCAATGGATGCAGCTATGCAAGAAAAAATAAAAAGAGAAAAATCATTTCATTGCTGAATAGTATTTGCAAGTTGCTATTCTTTTTTTTAATTTCTTTTAGTTGTAGATGAACACAGTATCTTTATTTTATTTATTTATTTTTATGTGGTGCTGAGGATCGAACCCAGTGCCTCATGCATACAAGGCAAGCGCTCTACCACTGAGCTACAATCCCAGTCCTGCAAGGTGCTATTCTTGAGCCCTATTGTGGATCTGATGTCCAGGAAACTGCTGTGGTGCAGTGGGATAAGTACTGACAGAGAAGAGTGGTGGAGCTTGTGCTCCCAGCTACACTGTGATGTGGAGGTGCCCCAGGGTGAAAACTCCTTTCCTGCTCCCCTCCACAGGGAGAGGAATGCCCAGATCCTCATTCCTTGGACACAAAACATTAAAGACTTTGCTGCACGATGCTAGTCCCATCTGGATGAGGCAGTACATTAATTGATTGTCTACCATTAAGATTTTTGGCAGGAATGATTGTGCCAGATATCATTACCCCACCCATCACTGAGCACCTCTCATTTCCTGCCTGGTGCTTTTGGATACCTTATGCCATGGTCTACTTTCAATGCCCTACTCGCCCAAGGACAGACACCTCTGGTTCAGCTTTACTAGGCAAAGTGACCAATGTGCCTGACAAATGGTCAGTCAGTTGCCGTGCACAGCCCTAAAGAAATGAGATTATTGCTTCACTCAGACTGAGAATCAAGTGTCAAAAAGGCCTCTATGAAGAGTTACAGTCCCTGATCTGGATTTACCCATGGCACTGGCAAATCTTTTCATTGTTTCCAGTTTTAATTCTTCTCATAGTTATTCCAACTCTCTAATTTTTTAACTGTATTTCTGAGTATATCTATTTGAGACATGTACTGACCTTCTCTTCTGAGAGGTGAGCTTTAGAGGTGAGGGGCTTCCATGCTCTGGTGCAGTTAACCATGATCATACTAGCTCTTGCAAACAGTGAGGCACTTTGTATTCTTATCAAAAGCACTAGGAAGAAATAGCTTCCATTCAATTCTAAGAACAGAGAGGCATCCTTTGGAAGTCCCAGGACCACACTCCTTCAGAATGGATACAGTTTCTCTACAGACAACACTTTTTTTTTCTTTGTGGTGCTGGAGATCGAAACCAGGGCCTTGTGCAAGTGAGGCAAGCACTCTACCAACTGAGCTATATCCCTAGCCCAATAACATCTTTTATTTTAACTCTGCAAAACTCAGGATATAAGCTGGCCCTAACTTGCATGTCACTACTACTCTTTGATGGCAGGAACTAGTTCCTGCTCCTGTTTGCAACGTCTGGATTCAGCACCAGACTCCAATGTCTGTGGGAGTTCAGTGCATGCCTATTCAATGCAGAAGTAAACAGGATCTTCTCAGCCTGTCTTCCCCACTATGGAGGATAATGTCACCACAGAGATCATGAGCAGCCAAGATTGAGTCTTCCCTTGGGTCTTCAGTGTTTTATATCATGTGAGATACTCTTGATGCCTGACGGATGAAGGAATAAACAAAATGTGGCAAACACAAACAACAGAATACTATTCAGCCTTAAACAAAAAGGTTAGATAGGAGCAAGAAGTCCCAGTGCACTATTGCATAAAAATAATGTACTGTATATTTTTAATGCTACAAAGGATTTTTTTAAAAATGTTTTATCATAAAGAAATGATAAATGTTTGAGGAAACAGACATGTTGACCGTGATTTAAACATTACACAATGTATACATGTATGAAAACATCACATGGTATCCCATTAATTCATTATGTGTTGAAGTGTCAGTTAAAAATACATTTTTAAAATAGGAAGGAAATTCTGACACATGCTACAACACGGATAAACTTTGAGGACATTGTACTAAGTGAAATGAGCAAGTTGGAAAAGGACAAATACTGTAGGATTCTACTCACATGAATTCATAGAGACCGAAGGTAGAATGGTGGTTGCCAAGGGCTGGGGGAAGGAGAACTGGGGAGATATTATTTAATGGGAACAGACTTCCAGTTCTGCACAATGAGGAAAGCACTGGGGCAGGGGTTGATGGCTGCTCAACACTGTGAATATACCTAATGCTACAGAATTTAATACCTTAAAGTGATTCAGATGGTAAATTTCCTGTTATGTGTATTTTACCACAATTTTGTAAAATTAAGAAGGCAAAAGTATTGTTGACTTATTGGAAAACAGAAGAGGACTGAGTCAATCATCTCATGAGTGATCCTCCCAAAGAGTTTCCTCCATCAATGAGCCTGGAGCATCCCCAAGAGAAGCTGCTGTCTAAAACCTGAGTGGACTGGCTCTCCAGGGGAGCCAACGGCTAACTACAGGAGGCAGAAGCCAGAGAAGTGAGCCCATGCCTGCTTTGAGTTTGAAGAAAAAAGACTTTCTTATCAAGATCAGGATGTGCTGCCTTTCCATAGCCAGGCAGCACAAGGCCAGGGGCTGGGGAAAACCAAGAGGTCCAGCCAGATAATGAACCTCGGAGAGGCCAGAGGTATAATTTGTAAACACATAAAAGGATATTTTCACCAATGGCAAAGTAAATTTCTTTTTAATAACATGAAGGGTTTTGTGTGTGTGTGTGTGTGTGTGTGTGTGTGTGTGTGTGTGTGTGTTTGATTTTTGTGGTGCTGGGCATCAAACCTATGGCTCTGGCATGCCAAGGAAGCACTTTCCACTGAGCTACATCCCAGCTCTAACATGAAGGCTTTTAAACACACATTAGAAACAAAAGGGCTCAAAACGGGAGGGCGGGGCTTCTGTCTGGTGGAACACAAGGGGCAACTCAATTGTTCTTCATGCGGAATCAACATCAAGAGATTTGGGAGCATGACTCTTTGGTCCTTGGGCAACTGGTGATCTTTGGTCCCAGAGCCCTTTATTTTTTCATTGTGAGAATGAAAGAGGATGAGGTGGAGACAGACTTAATGATCTATCACGGCTTTCCCATGATATTTGCCAAAAGCAATGGAAGTAGTCAGGGGTTCTACAACATGAAGTGTTACAGGAATAACAAATTGAAATGTTTTCTTTCACAGGCTCAAGTGTCACTTTTGTCAAAAAACTAGAAGAGTGGCCAGGTACAGTATAATTGCAGCAACTCAGAAGGCTGAGACAGGAACATCACAAGTTTAAGGCCAGCCTCAGCAATTCAGTAAAACCTTGTGTCAACAAATAAAAAGGGCTGAGGATGCGGCTCAGTAGTAAAGTGTCCCTGGATTCAAACCCCAGGGAAGGAAGGAAGGAAGGAAGGAAGGGAGGGAGGGAGGGAGGGAGAGAAAGAGAGGAAAGAGCTCTCTTCTGCATATGTCAACAGCCCAGGGGCAGCCCCCTTCAGCATTGGTTCAAACAGAAAATACAGCATCTGCATCTGCTCCTCTGGTGAAAGGCAGATTTTACAGCTCTCCTGGGTTTCAGCTGCTCAGATGTCCATTCATTCCAAAAAACACTTTGTGAGCCAGCCTTGGGAAAAAGTCATGAGCACTCATATGGATGATGGGACACCTTTGCTGGACCCGTCCCAAGCCCGATCCCAACACACTGATGTCCACCAAAGCAAATCATTCAGTGCAGAGACCCCACGATGACTATCTCCCTCTGGCACTTCTACCTGACTACCCATCTGAGAACACATCTGCCAACACGGAAGCCCATCCACAGCTGCTCTGCCTTGTTCCTGCTGAAGGCTAACAGCAGAGGAACTCTGCCCTGAATGTGAAATGTTTTTGGACAACAGAGTACAATAAAAGCCATGTGGGCCTTTGAAGTCATACTTAGGGTTCCCCTTGGCCCCCACTTCCTGGGCTGTGGCTGGCCTGTCCCACCACAGCCCTGGGAGATGAGCCAGGATCTGCAGGCCTCTGTGGGGCACAACTGTGAGGCAGGCTTCAGCTATGCATACTGCATTAAATGAGGGGAAAATGGGCTATTGTGAAGAGAGTCACAAGAAGGCAGTTAAAGCCTGTCACAGTCTACTCATTCAAAATAAAACCTATCCCATTAGGGACACTGTAATTGCAGCCCATTTCCAACACTCCACTGTGGAAGGCCGAATGTTGGAAGATAAGGGTTTAAAATTGAAAATCAAAGAGCCGTTGCTCAGTTTCATACTCAGAAAATGAGGTACACATGGGCAGATATTAAATTTACCCACACGAAGATGTGCCCTAGACCCACACCAAGAATCCTGAAAGTTGCTTTACAGATTGCTCACTCTCAGGCAACACACAATAATATAAATAAGTCCTTGATAATGCCACACTGGTTGAGTGGCTGGATTCTATCAGAGCTGTCTCTCATTACTGAGTGCCTGACAAGACTAATCCCACTGTCATGCAAAGCTGTGTGCCCCTTTTTACAAACTCTAAAATCCACTCCAAACCCAAACTGGAAAGAAGAACTCAACTCACTCATACTCAGGAAATGTGCTCTCCTGGGAAAATGGAGACCCAGATGTCAGACAGCCAAGTCTTTTGCCTCCTGGACCCATCCAGAAAGTCAGGTCTCTCTGGAAACACACAGAGCCTCAGGGATGGGGCATCCACATTCAGGCAAATGCACTCAATGCACCAGGAAACAAAAGGCCCATGACTGACCACAGCTGCTGTTCAAGACTTCAAAGCTGGAGGGAGGAGCTTGAAGTGAATAGACACTCAGCCTGCAGACAGAGAACTGCAGGCCACTGAGCTCCTGACATCCACGGTCAGCTGGGCTGGAAGGAGGGGCCCCCACCTGAACTGTCCAGTGCTCCATGACATCGCTCCCCCTTCCTCTTCTAATGGTGTTTTATCTACATGGGACTAACCTCAGGTATAAAAAAATACTTCACACTTAATTTGAAAACAAGCAGTTTTGAGTAGCACGTTAAGAGATTGCCAAATTGATCCAGTACATAATCTTGTGGTAAATTTCACCCTTATGACTCATTCCCAAAGTCAAGCATATTAACTCATAAAAATGCCTCCTTGGAAGCATGTGACTGATTTCCTACTGGGAGGTCCTGCCACTTAACCGTTAAGCACGAAGGCCTTGGAGTTGGAAAGGGTTCAGATCTCCCTTCTGCCACTCCTACCACTTACACATGCTGCATCTGCCCCATCTCTTGCTAATTCTGCAGATATCTCGCCAGGCATCCTGTGTCCCAGGAGCCAGCTGTGTCCACAACTGCACTTCCAACTCCCTCCAACCAATCTCCTGGTACCACAGGCAGAGCGGCTCTTTGGCTGGTTGTTCCTCCACACAGCTGGTCTGGCTTGGCCTCTATCTGCTCTGAAGACATCATGAACAGCCCTTCCATCTCTTCCCAGCCAGACACCCACCTCTATAAGCAAAGGCACAGGGCCTGAACAAGGTCCAAAATGGAGTTTCCAGGGGCTGGAACAGGGAATGGATTCCCGGCAGATGGAATGGTAAAAAACAAACAAAAACTCCAGGCCAGGTTCTACACCTCCAGGTAGGTTCCCTCTCCTCTCAATCAGACTTCTGATGTCCTGGGCCTGGACCACCCACTGGGAAGTCTGACACCCACCCCCCAACGCAGACCATCAGTAGAGGGCAGCATTGGAGCCATGTGTCCCCACTGTTCCCAATCCGGTTGGAACAAGATTAATTTATCTCAACACCCACCCACAAGCTCCCAAGGTGACAAGCACTGATGAGATCATCATGAAGGTGCCAGGTTGGCTGGTTTATCTTATGAAGTGAGAAAATGATATCCTTCATCATACAGACACACATTATGAACCAGTATTGATAGCTATAATGCTCTCCACAAAGATTCTAAATGAAAATAGTGAAAAATGGCACAAAAGAGGTCTATGATGTGCAAAATAACTTAGAAATCTAAACTAGCAAGAGTGGCTCCCTATCATTTGTCAGAGGGAGTACCAAGAACACACAGCGATTGGCAGCCTCTGCAGAGTGGGCATTCCAAGTCCAAGGGTACTGCATAAATGAGAGGAAATGATTGAGGGTGACATCTCTGACCAGCATCACAGATTCCATGGTCCCTCAGGGCCACAGGTTCTCTGTGGGAATTCGGTGGCACAGTATCTCTTGGCACAGTTGGTGTGGGATCTTCCCTCAGCTAATTTGGCCAAACACCATGCTCCCCTGCTAGGGATCACCTTCCCGACCCTCCACAGCCACCACCTCACCTGTGCTGGCCTCACAACATGCAGAGGGGAGCTCTGAGAAGCAGCACTGCATCTGGTGCTCCCATCCCACCTCACTCCACTTGCCCATGTCCCCACAGGGTCCCCCATCAATTTGGGGGAAGAGGCAGAAGCCACCAGCAGCTGCCAGCCTGCTCGGTGGGACTTTCTAGCATCAACACTACCACCGTGCACTGACATTATCTGAGGAGACACAGTCCTTGGAGCCCCCTGCTGGAAGGCCAAGCAGAGAACAAGCCACCTTCTCTAAGACCCAGTGGTTGAGCACCCACCGGAAAGTTCTGGTGGAACCACTACCCTTGCCTGCAGAAGCCTTTCCACAAGACCTCTCTCCTTCAACTCACTCTAACTACATGGAAAAAATCACCTCTACTGACCTCCAGCTTGCTCCCAGGATGACTGGGTGGCCTGGGGGGCTGCAGAACACTCAAAGGCTCCAGTTAAAGGGTTGGCTCACTGAGTGTGAAGCAAAAGGGCCATTCTGAGGGGCCACAAAGACCCTAGGAGCTCACGGACAACTAATCAAGACTCCCACCCCCAATAACACAAAGGCATAAATATCAGAAAGGAAAGGTCAATGTTAAAAAATGGTTTCCTAGCTGGACGCGGTGGCTCAAGCCTGTAATCCCAGCACTTAGGGAGGCTGAGACAGGAGAATTGCGAGTTCAAAGCCAACCTCAGCAATGGCGAGGTGCTAAGCAACTCAGTGAGACCCTGTCTCTACATAAAACACAAAATAGGGCTGGGGATGTGGCTCAGTGGACGAGTGCCCCTGAGTTCAATCCCCAGTACCAAAAAAAAGGTTTCCTGATCTGATCTGAAAACCCCAGAGGAAAAACCAACAAGCCACTTAAGCAAATGAAGAGATGTAAACAAAGTTCTATTCCCAATATCCCAAGGTCAACAGCTCTCCTACCCACCAGCCATAATCAGCTTTTCTCATCAGAAAAGGGCAGAAAAGAGAAGGTCATCTCAGTGATGACAGCAACATTGGCCATAAAATCTAACTGGAAACATAACAAGAAATATGTCAAACCCATAAGTAAAACAATAAGACACTAGAGAAGGAGGTAAATAAATCAAATATCCAGATCAGAGGAAAACATTAAAAAACATGTCTTCTCCTCTAAATAAACCTATGAAGCCATGCCAATCAAAGCCCATTCAGATTATGAGATGAATTTTACTTATTCCAAAGTTTATCTAGTTGAAAAAAATATATGAGAAAGGTTAGAAGAGGACAGAAAAAGAAGAAATAACCTGTTCAGATAATGAAGAACAAGCTGGATGTGGTGGCACACACCTGTAATCCCAGCGGCTAGGGAGGCTGAGGCAGGAGGATCGTGAGTTCAAAGGCAGCCTCAGCAAAAGCAAGGTACTAAGTACCTCAGTGAGACCCTATCTCTAAATAAAATTCAAAATAGTGCTGGGGATGTGGCTCAGTGGTCGAGTGCCCGAGTTCAATCCCCAGTACCAAAAAAAAAAGATGATGAAGAACAGCCACAAGTCATACCATGATATTTCTTCAAAGATGGGCCAGACATACAATGATGCTTCCACACGATTCTATGGCCCAGTGACATCCCAGCCATCTCAGTAAGCACACTCAATGATGTTCTCACAAGGACAAGAAAAAGTCACAGTAACTTAAACAGTAGATATTTACATAAGAATAAATTAGAAAGGAATGTCCAGAAATGCAGGAGGAACAACCAGAACACAGTAGTAACGACTCATGCTCTAAATGTACAAGCCCTTTGGTTCTATGACAAACACGAATCTCAAGACAGAGAGGTAAGGACTAGTGGGTTTAACCCAGTGGAAGAGCCAATGCTTAGCACACACAAGGCCCTGAGTTCAATCCCCAGCATCAATACAAAAGAAGAAAATCAAAACAGAGATATAAAGATGACTCATTAATAAATGTTATTGGGAAACTGAATGTTCATATAAAAAAATTTATATCCCTAATTTGTACCATATCTAAAAATAAATTCCAGATGAATAAAAGATGTAAATGTAAAAAAAAAGTCTGAACTATCAAATATTAGAGAAAATATATGTGGATGTTATATGTACTTGGGGTAGGAAAGTCCTTCCTCTAGGCTAAGATACAAAATTCAAAAGCCAAAGGGAGATCAACAAAGTACAAGAAAGGGATGGGGGGGCATTACAAGTGATATTGGCCAAACTGTATTTTGATATTGTGTGCATGTACAAATATTTAACAACAAATCCCACCATTGTGTACAACTATAATGCACCAATAAAAAATGTGAAAAAAATTTAGGAACCATAAAAGAAAAGTTTGACAGATTTGACATAAAATTCCAAAGTTTTGCATCGCCAAAAATGCCCTTTAAACAAAGTCAAAGGATGCAAAGACATCTGGGAGAAAATATCTGCAATGTATACAGCAAAGAGTAATAACCTTCGTGAACTAAAAATGGCAATAAATCACCACAGAAAAGCTGGACATGTCAAGAGAAAAGCAGGCAAGAATACAAAAAGTAAAAAAGAAAATTCAAATTATTATTATTAAGGAAATGAGCAACAGTTCGTTATCATTTGTGATTTTAAAACACACAAAATGAAATACAGTAATCCACTTTATCTTGGAGGGATATATTGCGAGAGCCCCAGCGGATAATACTCAGGCTAAAACCATGCATATTACTGAACCTTACATAAACTATACTTTTTTTCCACTACATAAATACCTATGAAAATTTTGATTTATAAATTAGGCACAGTAAGAGACTAACCACAATACTAATAATGAAGTAGAACACTTATAACAGCATGTCTGTAATAAAAGTTATGTGAATGTTGTCTCTTTCTCTTGAAAGAGTCAAAACAAGTATTACTATCTTAGGACCACAGTTGACAGCAGGTAACTGAAACTAAGGAATGTGAAAGTGCAAATAAGGGGGTCTACTATAAGCTGTAACATTATATGCACAAGACTGAGTGAAACTGCATCAAGTGATGGTGTCCACTTGCCATGTACAACTGAAAGGGGATGGGGTTTAAGATCATCAATGCTTGGAATGGGTAAGGAATCAAATTACATTGTTTATACAGGTTTAGGACCAGAGGTGCTATGGTTTTCAGATTTTTTTTTTTTTTGGATTTTGGAATATATGCAGATACATAATGGTATATCTTAGGATGGGATCCAAATCTGAACACAAATTTCACTGATGTTTCAAATACATGCTATACATATGGCCTAGAGGTAATTTTATACGTTATTTTTAAATTGTATACTATCTTATATTTTGAATAATTTTGTGCACAAAGTTTGCATACATGAGATCAGGGATGGAACTGTCCACCTCTGGCGTCATGTTGGTACTCAAAACGTTTCAGATTTTGGAACATTCAGATTAAGGTGGCTTAAATTGTAATTTGATCCCATGTTGTTGAAAAATGTTAAAAGTAATAATTATGTATGTATTCATATAAAACATAAGCAAAACATTTCCATAGAAATT
Source organism: Xerus rutilus (assembly GCA_028644305.1). Classification (NCBI taxonomy): domain Eukaryota; kingdom Metazoa; phylum Chordata; class Mammalia; order Rodentia; family Sciuridae; genus Xerus; species Xerus rutilus. The sequence goes on along the minus strand of CM053401.1, from coordinate 115,865,312 downwards.
TAAAAATGAAGACCCTGTATCAAATGGTTAACAATGGTTGTCTATGCAGGGGTTAAATAGGGTGAAGGGGGGAAGGGCTTTCATTTTCTTCATTATGTATTTCTGTAAAGTTTGAATTTTTGTTATGATTGCATAGTAAATTCATAACCAGAAAAAAATGTGAGAAAAAAAATCTGCTCATGCAAAATCAAAGACAAAGGACTCTTGGGTCTAAAATATGAGAGACACCTGCCCCTGTTAAACAGGGTACTCCTGGACCCCAACTCTGCTGCCAGAAAAATGGCTCTCTCCTCTGGAGATACAAGATAATTGCTAGAAGGCATGATTTTAAAAATAGAGATGTCAAATCTATTTATTTTCATTATTAGCTCTTTTATTGTTAGATAATGAAACAATACACAAAATCTCTGCCTCTCAGTCGACAGCATGTACCAAAAAACCTGCTCAAAATCACTTCTCTATTTCATTCCATTCTTTCCATGTCTTTCAGAATCTTCAGATAGAGGGAAAGGAATGCTTACCCTCACTGACAAACAACGCAGCTGACCTAGAAAAAGGGGCTGGAGAAAGGTAGGCCTCCGTAGCACCTCCCCTCTCACTGGGGGTGATGGATGCTGCCCCCTCAGACCCTGACTGATCTCTGGCAGCCGCTGGTTTTTAAGACTTCTCAGTATTTGAGAACAAAACAAAATAGACAAGCACTTTAAAATTCATTACCAGAAGGTTCCCATGGAATGTGCTTCCGTGCATAGATAATAATCCAGTCCATTTTTCCAAGAACTTGCTTCAAAGTCCAATTTTGGAGAATTGATGTAGATTGTTCCATTTTAAGTTCTTCAACCAGAGGAAATCTAAAAATTCTTCCTTCCAGCTCAACAGAGCGAATCCATGAATCTATTGCTTCTGCAAAAGGAGGACAAAGATCCTCCTGTGGCCACAGAATTCGGCAGCTTTTCCTGGGATGCTCAGGGCAGCCAACAGCTCTGGGACATCGGGACACCAGGCCAAGCTTCAAAAGGCAGCCTGCAAGGTAGCCATCCAACTCAGACACACACCAGCAGTCCTCAGTGATTAAGGAAGAAGGGCTTAGTTTCAATACATTTGCCAAATAATCAGAAATAAAATGTAATTTTAAAATAAATAATCACACATGAGTCTAGGTTTCTGGCCAGCAGCCTACTCCTCAATGTGTGTGTATGGAGGAGGGGCAAGGTACTGATCAGAAAAGGAAAGTGCCCCTGAAATAACTCAATACTACACCTGGCTTGCCTGGCACAGGAAGTCTCTGAAACTCTCCACAGGCTTCCCCACAAATTCTTGACTTCCTCTCAGAACACCACCAGCCAACTTTGGAGGAGGCACCAGCCATAGGAAGACTATGCACTATGAGGACTGAGGGCAGTTGAAATGGTGTTTGATAGACCCAAGCTCAAAGATATATCATCAAATGAGACACGGGGAAGGAGGGAGAAGAAGGCAGAGAGGAGGGGAAGGATGAAGGATGTACATGCAAGAGGGGCACAGTGGTGCACACCTGTAATTCCAGTGGCTAGGGAGGCTGTGGCAGGAGGATCCCAAGTTCAAAGCCAGCCTCAGCAACTTAGTGACGCCCTGAGAAATTTATTGAGACCTTGTCTCAAAATAATAAATAAAAAGGGCTGGGGATGTGGCTCAGTGGTTAAGCACTCCTGAGTTCAATCATGGTATGGAAAAAGAAAGACAGCAAGGGAAAAGAAGGGGGCATGGGGATAGGAAAGATGGTGGAATGAGATAGACATCACTACCCTAGGTATATGTATGAAGACACGAATAGTGTGACTCAACCTTGTGCAAAACCAGAGAAATGAAAAATTGTGCTCCATATGTGTACTGTGAATTGAAATGCATTCTTCTGTTTAAAAAAATAAAGTAAATTTTTAAAAGAAAGACTGGAAGGATGGGAAGGAGGGGAGAGAGGAGAAGAAGGAAGGAGAGGGAGAGAGGGAAGGGATGAAAGGGAGAGAAGATAGGAGAGAGAGAAGGCCAGGAAGGAAGATCTTCCCTCTCATACTGTCAGTGAGCAATTAAACATTTCTGGAGGTCAATCTGAAGCCATACTATTTTGCCCAACAATTCTACTTGGGAAAATTTATCATAAAGAAACAATCATGAGGGGGCTGGGATTGTGGCTCAGCAGTAGAGCGCTTGCCTTGCATGCGTGAGGCCCTGGGTTTGATCCTCAGCACCACATACAAAGCAATAAAATAAAGACACTGTGTCCATCTACACCTAAAAAAATATTAAAAAAAAAAAAAAAAGAAACAATCATGAGTATCTGAAAGAAGGGAAGGGGGGAAAAAGGGAGAAAAGAGAGAGGGAGGGGAAAGGGAGGGAAGGGGGAAAGAAAACAGCTACAAGGATATTTATTACAGCCTGGTTCACAGCAGGAAAACATTCTCCACCACTCCAGCATCTAATCCAGGGGGCTGGTTCAAAGAGTGATAGTACACACTCAGTAGGCTGGGTGTGGGAGAAAACTTCCATGAACATGGACAGAGGCTCTTGATACATGATGGAGGAGAAAGGGGTCTGGCAGTTATGTGCATTCAAGCACAGTTAATGAAACCCATAGAACAACAGGCCCTGGTGGGAAGAACTAGGTGTCTCAAAGTTTTTTCTTTTTGCTTATCTTTATTTTGTAATGCACTGAATTTATATGTAAGTGTTTTTCATGCCAAAAACTGCTTTAATGCTCAAGTGAACTAAAGCATATGAAATTGCCTATATTTGGCATTAAAAAATAGGAAGTTTTATATCAAACTGATTTTGTTAAACAATCCAGTGCTAAAGACCTTCAGGAATCATTTCCTCTGACTGGCTCAATGAGAAGTAATGGTCTAGTCTAGGGTCCCTGCGTTAGTCAGATTTCTGTAATAAAATGCCTGAGGTAATTAACTTATAAAGAGAAAAAAGTTATCTTTGGCTTCAGTTTTGGAGCCACTCTGTGTCTTTGGAGGGCATGCTGGATGGCAATAGCAAACAAGTGGCAGAGCAAACTGCTCGCTCACCTGATGGCCAAGAAGTAAAAGATAGAAAAAGAGAAGTCAGGGCCAGGACCCCATAATCTCCATGTGGGGGAATACCTCCAACTATCTCAGGACTTTCCACAAGGCCCCATCTCTTAAAGGTCCAGAGCACCTCCAAACAGCACCACCTTTGGGACCAAGTCTCTAATACGTGGCCTTTGGGGAATACTTATCCAAACCATGGCAGTCCCTGACAATGTAGGTCTTGTGCATTCCACAGGGGCATCCCTTCCATCTCCAGCCCCACCACTCAACTTCACTTGCCCCATACCACACAACTGCCATGTGCCAAGTCCAGTCTCATTCATTACTCAACAAGGTCTTGCAAAGCATGTGCCATGGCAGCTGTAAGTGGAGGAGCTGGGGACCCACTGTCACACTGGATGAGAGGAGCAGGCTGGGTCCTGGCAAGCCTGTCTGACTCTCCACAAAACCTCAGCCATCCTTGCTGGCTGCATGACAATAGGCCTGCCCCACAAGGTCTCCCTCTCTTGTGAAGCTCACCCCTTCCCACTTCATCCTGTGCTTCTACCAAAACACAGGAGCTGACACTTACGAAAGTTAGAGAAGCTGAGATTACTTGAAGCCCAGGGTTTTAGCGGTGATGTTATGCTTTTTGTGTCTCCACCAGGTTGCCCTTTCTGTGGGGAACAAAGGGAATCAACCCCAGCATGGCCTCATCCATAAATCTTTAAAATGCCAGCCCAGTCCACATGACTTCAGTCCACATGACTTCAGTTCTCTTTGGCCTCCTCACTGGACCACCAATTGCATACAAGGCAGCAATTGTCTATTGTTACCCTCCACCCTAAAAAACTGCCTCTGGTCACTACCTATGTGACTCCAGGGGCTGATCAGGAACAGCAGCAGCAATATTCAGACCACCAATTGCATACAAGGCAGCTTTGGTCACCATTGTCTATTGTTACCCTCCACCCTAAAAAACTGCCTCTGGTCACTACCTATGTGACTCCAGGGGCTGATCAGGAACAGCAGCAGCAATATTCAACATCCATTTTTGATGAATACAAAAAGAAGCAGAGGTCACCAGGCCAGTGAAACCTGGCTTGTGCCCCCCGAGAGTGTGCTCAGCCTCACAGATGTAGGATTCCCTGGGCTACTGATGTCAGCAACTGGGCTTCTGATTTTTCATGTCTGAAATCTTTCATGCTCATGCCACTGGGCTTCTTCATCCTGTGGATCACCCCCCAACACCTGGGCAGACTGCATCTGAGGAACTCGTTATATTCAAGCATCCAGAAATTTGAGTCCATAGCTCATTCATGTTTCCTTGGTGTTTTCCTAATGGCCTTTTTCTAGTCCAGGATCCCATCCAGGACACCACATCACATGGAGTTATCATGTCTCCTCAGGGTACTCCTGGCTGTGATAGTTTCTCAGACTTTCTTTTTGATGACCTTGACATTTTTGGAGAGCTTCTGGGGAGATATTTTGTAGAATGTCCCTCAATGGGAATTTGTCTGAAGTTGTTTGCTTGGTTGTTGTTTTGTTTTGGTTTTGATTCTCAGGATGAGACTGAGGCTATAGGTTTGGGGGAGGAAAACCACAGCAGTGAAGCACATCCTATCGACTTAACTCACTGTTGGTATCTCCTTTGACCGTGATGCTGAAGCAGTGCCTGTGGGGTTTCTCTGTTTTCCCTTTGCACGTTGTCCTTTGGGCAGAAGTCACTATGTGCAGTCCGCATTTGAGGAGTGGCAGTGATGCCCACCTGCTTTGCTCTCAGGTGGCTATGAGCCCCCATCAGTGATGGCCATTTCATTCAAGGCTGGATCTCTCACCTGCTGCCACGCCCTGCTCCAGCCCCACCTGGCTTTTGTCTTATACCTCTCCACAAACACACACAGATCAACAGCTCCCTGAGGGTAAGGTCCAACCTTCCTCACACTGGCTTGTGTGTGTGCCAGAACCCAGTATGATGGCTGAGTTTTACACCACTCCTGAGAGGTCCTGGTCTCCCCAGGGTGACCAGGGAGCAATTCTCAAGCCTAGCGAGATGAGAATGCACATTTCTAGACTCCTGAGCTACATACATCACCACATACACAAAGCCCACTCCTAAAATCCCAACCACACTCAAGGCAATGACATACCCTCCAGAAGCAGAAGAGCTTCCATATCACAAATACCAGCTAAGAGACTCTGGGGACAGCCTGTGCCAGGCTGGCTCCCAACGAGACTGAGAAAATGAGGACCACAGCAGAGCCAGCCCTCAGACCCCACACCTTGGGGACAACCACCCCAGGTTCTGCCTATCCACCACCCCTTGAATGCCCTTTCTGGCCCTCAGGCCATGCTGATGAAACTGTCATGCTCCCAGGACTAGGCCAAGAGTGCACCCAGAGCAAAGCTGGGGACATAGAATTTCTGAGGCCACAGAGACTCCTGTCACTTTTCACCGCGCTGTTTCACTCTCATCTCTTGGAAACAACTGCAGAAAAGACATGGAACAGAGCTGTGTCTTATACTCTAATTTTTTTGAAATTGTATAGAGCTGGTAAAACATCATTTGGCCATTTTTACTGAGCAGCTGCTGAGTTCTAGGCATTGTGCTGGGTGCTAGGACCCAGGGGCAACCCTAGTCATGGCAAGGCAGTGGATGGTGCTGGGACCCCTACTCAGGGATAGGGCAATAGATGATATGTATGTAGAAGAGGGAAAAGCCATAAAAATATAACTTACTATACACACTACAGATTGTCATTCACAGCTTTGAGGGGAGAAGGCAGAGAAGCAAACACCTGCTTTTCACTGGGTGGTCATTCAGGACAGTGACATGCAAAAAGTCCCTAGAGGGTGACAAGACATGCAGATGGGGCAGAACATCCCAAACAGGAAAACAAGAAGCGCCTGGAATTAGTGCTCAGATGGTCCATCCTCACATTTGCAGAGGCAGCCTCAGCAATGGAGATCACAGCAAAACCACCACATTCAAAAATGTCACCAAACACACCACAGTAGCAAAATGCCAAGGTGACAGGGAAAAACCATCAGGGCAGCCCCCTTGGCTGCAAAGATGAAAAGACCACAGGGAAGCTCTGGTTGGAACACCATGACATGTCACAGAGTATAAAACAACCCTGAGTATGCAGCCAGGAAAGTGGGCTCTGGTATCCAACACATGGGACCCTCGAGAAGACCTGAGAGGTTAGAGAGGACATTTTCTAAAGATCCACTCAATGTTGCCACCACCAAGAGGCTGACATTATAAATAATGCCCACGATCACCTGGGGGAGAACAGCGCCTGTCACCCATTCCCACACAGAGCCATGCTATGGTCTGATGAGCCAGGAGAAGCCAGAGTCCAGCTGGGAAAGGCCTATTGCAAACACAGGCTCTGCTTTTGCCACCTCAGGATGTTGGCCCAATACTCATCTGAGATTCTATTTCCTTATCAAGAGATGGCCTAACAGCACTGAGTGCCCTCTCCCTGGAGCTCCTCTTCCAAACCAGGAGCAGCCTGCAGGTAACACTATGCACAGACGTCATGACTCGGAGCACACATACCACCAACTCAAAATCTACGGACACTATCATGGTCCTGCTGGGCTGCACCTCCCTCATGGGATGCTGAGGAAGAAGTGAGCTCATGTACAGGGGTGAGCTGCTGCTCAGGGCAGTGCCGGCACACAGGATGTCCTGAGAATACCAAAGCTGCCAACAGGCTGCCACACAACAGGGCTCCTGCAAAGGTTTACATGACTCCATGGCCACAGTGGTAGTCACTGAAGCCGACTGTCTAGCCCATGAGGCCAAGGTGTCATGAGGTTAGCAGTCTCTGTCCCCTGCAGGCAGTAACACAGCCCCCCATTCTGGTGGTTCACAGCCAGGACAAGAGCTCTGAGGACAACAGGGGGAGGAGCAAAGTCCACTATGGTTTGGATAAGTGTCCCATAAGCTAAAGGTTCAGTTACCAGCCCATGGCACTAATGATAATCAAAACCTTTAAGAGGTGGGGCCTGGCAGGAAGAAGTCAGGTCACTGAGGACCTGTCCTTGAAGGGGATATTGAGACTGAGACCTTTCCTTTCTCTCATTGCTTCCCAGCCACCACTGGATGAACTGGTAGAGATTTGCTCAACCACATGCTCCTCTACCACATGCTGCCACAGACCCAAAGCAACAGAGCCAAGCAACTTTGGACTGATAGCTCTGAAGGAATAAGACAAAATAACATTTCTTCTTTTTAAGTTGATCAACTCAGGTATTTTGTCACAGTAATAGAGAGCTGACTGAGACAGAGCTCATGGATTGAAACAGCATGCCAGGGAAGAACATGGGAAAACACAAAAGACATCTCTGGGGGCTAGGGTGATGAGTCCCTGCCTGACCCTCCACCTATGATTCCTAGGCTGCCACAGTCACAGGATTGACCTAAAAAAGGAATTGTTCATATGCATTCGTTCCCTCTGATCATTCTAAAGCTTTTTAGTTTCTCACTCAATGTAAATCACAATATTTGATGCTTTAACATTTGGGTTATTTGTGTGATTTTCTTAAGGAGTATGCCTCCTTTTATATGCAGGAAGAAAAGCTCATTTCATCTAGATAATTTATTCATTCCAATTAAATCTGTATAGATCTTAGTATCTTTCTTGGGTTTTACATACCTTGGTCTCATTTAGAAAATACAGTTTGTATCTAAATATTAATAAGCATTCATTGTAATAGCACAATTCAATTATCTTAAATTAAATGTAATCTTGATTCAGATAGTACTGTTCCAGTAATAATATAAGCCATGAGTTGGTCAGTTCAAAGTTTTCCTTGAAAATTCCAAGATGATGTACTGCTCTTTTTTTTTTAACTTTTTAATGAACTACAGAGTATATGTACAGAAAAGCTCCATATCCATACATTCATCCGTGTAGTCCAACAACCAGATTTTTTAAATGGAGGATTATTAGCACCTGCAGAATGTCTGCTGCCCCTCTCATGCCTCCTGTAATTACTATCTCCCAAAGACAACTGATTTCCAACACACCAGATGAAGTTGCCTGTTGACTTTCACATAAATGGAATCATGCAGCCTGGACTCTAGTGTCTAGGTATATTCACTTGACACTATGTCACAGGATGCATCCATGCTGTGACATACACTTGTGGAGAGTTCATTCTCAGTTTGCTGTACAGTATCTATGCAGGAATAAATCTGTGTCTTGATCTACTGGTCTGATGGCCATCTAGCTTGTTAGCATTTTGGCAATTATTATCATACTGCTATGGACACTCTGGGTGTGTCTCTGAAGGACTATATCAGTTTCCATGGGCTGCTGTAACAAATTATCATGAAACTGGATGGCTTCAGATATACATTTATATTCTCATTTATATACTCTAGTTCTGGAGACTAGAATCTAAAAGCAGTTTCACTGAGTAGAAAGGTGTCGGCTGAGCCACAGTCCCTCTGGGAGGTGGTAAGAAGAATCCATTTCTCTCCTCATCCAATTTCTCATGGCTGCTGGTGTTCCTTCAGTCCTAACTGCATCACTCCCATCTCTGCCTCTGTGCTCATGTTGGCCCCTGTGTATCCAATCTCCCTCTGCCTTTCTCTAGTGGTCACATGTACACTTTACTCAGTTTAATTGGTATTGGGACTGCTGGTCATAGAGTATATGTATATTTAACTTTAGTTGATCCTGCAGTTTCCCTAGCACTTGTGTAGGAATCTATGACCCAGTGAGTTCCAGTTGCTCCACATTCTCATTAACACCTGCCATTTGCTGTTCTTCTGATTTTAGTCTAGTGGATGTGCAATGGTCTCACACTTCACAATTTATTTTGCCTTTCCCTAACAGTTAATGGAGTTGAGCACCTTTTCATTTCTTTATCAAACACCATGTGTGTGTGTGTGTCTTTTGTTCCTTTCCTTATTAGTTTGTCTGCCTTTTTCTCACTACTTATATAGTGTATTGTTATATTTTAAGTGACATGTTTGTTAAAAATAGCTTCCACTACAGAATGTGGGGGAAACAAAAGTTTCTGGTGTCAAAAGTTTCTGAGATGTTAGGGCCAGCAGAGTCCAAGGGAGCAATTGACATGAATCCTAGATAATGAACACCCAGAAGGGAGTTTAGGTCTTGGTCAGCTTGTACAGTTTCCAGTAAGGAATATTGTGTGATAGCTTGGGGACCACTGCCAGAAAATGGATTAGTGGGGTGAAAATCAGTCCCAAATTAATATCTTCCAAAATACCATAGCATGTCTGTCTCCCTTTACTTCCTGGCAACCAAACCTAATTTTACCTAAAGGATGGCAAACTCTTGTTTGTAGCTCTACAAATACATGAGGATTTTATGGGACTTTTCTGATTCAGTAGGTAGCTTCAGGCAGAGCCACGTCTGGCCAGGCACAGTGATAGCCTGTGTCTAGAGGAAGGCAGTGGCTCCCTACTGCAGTGGCTCCCTACTGCAGACACCTCCCTTGAGTAAAGAAGAGCAGAGATACTACCAACTGTAACCAGCAGTATTTCTGCTGTGAAAAATGAGCTCTTAAATACATCAGATTTAGGCTTCTCTATAACATAAGGGAAGAAAGTGAGTCTGAGACTTGAGTCAATGTGAACTGCACTGTAATATGTGTCTGATGAAAACCAATGGCAGAAAGTTCTGCACACAGAGATGTCTCCCCCCAAATTATTGCAGCTTTCTCCCCTTTCTCTAAGCAGCCCAGTAATCAGCAGGCTGTCCCCAGTTATAGTGCTTGGAAATAACAAAGAGGGCATTAGCCAGGACTCCCACTGAGCTCCAGCAGACACTGGTAAAGGGAACCATGGACCTCATGGCAGGGATGATAGCCCCCTACCTCTGCCCTGAGCCAGAGAGGAAAAGTAGACTGACTGTATCTCTAAAAAGGAGCACAACTTACCTATAAAACTGGGATTTCCCTTGGCATGACATGATCGAGTCATCTCCCAGAAGATGAATGGCTAACTCATCCTCTTCAGGACTGGAAAGGGAAGGGAGGCCAAGAGCTTCAGGCATCCCAAAGGCTCTGGGCCACAAGGAGGATGCATCATAGTGCACATCTGTAATCTCAGTGACTCAGGAAGCTGAGGCAAGAGGATCACAAGTCCGAGGCCGACCCAAGCAAGTCAGTGAGACTCTGTCTCAAAATTTTAAAAAAAGGGCTAGGGAAGTAGCTCAGAGTGGTAGAGTGCTTGCCTAGCACGTGTGAGGCCCTGGGTTCAATCCCCAGTATCACAAATAATAGTAATAATAATAAATAAAATTTTTTAAAAACAGGAGGCCTGTGAATCAACTTCCTACAATGCAGTGTGGTTCAGAATACCTGACCACAGGTGCAGCTCTACCCTGACCTTCCCAAATCCCTATACCTTGGCCAGTGAAGAAACTGCTCCTCTCTCTGGCAGAGGACCAGAAAGCCATCAGAAGCTCTGGTAATGACTGCCTGTGTCCCTAGACAGCCCGAGGCCAGTCATGAGGTGGTGTACCATCCTCTGCAGCCTGGGGTCCCTGTCCCTCTGAAAGTCTCTCCCACACACCACCTGTGCTCCACAGAGAACTAGAACCAGGCTTCCTCATGTGTTTGCGGCACAAGCAGGGGGTGTGGAAGTCAGCAGAGCAGCATGGGTTAACTCTGTGAGAGCAAATTAATAATGTGATGTATGGTTTTGTCGTGGATTTGGTCGTGCTTGTAGGAGAACAGGGCAATTTAGAAAGCCTGCAAATCTCTAAAGGGAAAAATGAAACATCCATGCAAGCAAGGCTGGGACTTGGCAGCCACAACCTCCTACAGAACACAGTAGGAACTGGAGGCTCCTGGAGCCCACTCCCTCCCCCACACCTCCCAATGTGCCCTGTCCTGTGTCCTCCCTGCCCCTCTAGGCACCTTCACCTCAACTCTGAATATGCCCCTCAAAGGGCCCCTTTGGCACTGCTCACCCATGTTTCAGCCTGTCAAGTCAGGAAGCTCAGTTACAGAGAATTTGCTTGGTAAACTGTGTACATTATTGTTGTTCCATCTGCTCTGCTCCTGATCCACAGAAAGGACCCTCAGGGCCATCCAGGCCAGTTCCCCTCCTGTATGGTCAGAAGGCATGCCTCCTTCCCACTCACCATCTCCAGCTCTGTCCTACACAAACAACAAAACACTGCTGCCCAAAACTGGGCACTCCCTGTGCCCAGGGTGCCCCACTCTTGGCTGGCACTTCTGCTCTGAAGGAGCAAATATGCACCTTTCCAGGATAGGGTCCATGACCAGACCTCAATTACCCTGGCACATCTCCTGAATTATGCTTCTCTAGGGAGACCCTAGACCCAGAACCAGGATGCCAGTGCATGTTCTCTAGCAGCTCCTCTCCATTTCCTTCCCCTGACTCCACCCAGCTATAACTAGGGGAGAAGAAAGATGTGTCCCAGCAGGTGCTCAGAAAATAAATACTAGATGGATGGATGGATGGACTGATGGATGGACAAAAGTCCCAGCAAAGGGATCTAGGAGTACCTAAAGTAAAGAACACCTGCCTTCAGTTCTAGCATTGCAGAGTCCGCAAGTATCAAAGGCTATAAATGACGTGGGAAAGGTAAGGGGCTGCCCTTTAAATGCCCACAACCCTCTACTTCCATACCAGAAAAATCTTCCTACATGATGGATAAAAGGAACAACACATACAGGACTTAAGGAAAAGGGTCCCAAAGCAAGGCAGAGAATACTGCCAGCCCAGGGGTCCCCCAAGGCAGTTCCCCACATGCAGTTCATGCAAATCAGAGGCGGTACTGCCTCTGGGTGTAGCAAATCAACTGCAGCAGCACCAGTCACCACTGCTGATTAAGCACACACTCGCCTGTGATCAAGAAGAAAACCATTACTTAATAAAATGCAATTAATTTTAAAGCTAAAATTGGTTGAAGCCCAAGGGAAAGTCAAGATCAGTAGTTTCCAACCTAACACAAAGATGTTCCCCCAAGAACCAAAGGCAGGCCACACATCCAACTTGAAATACTCTGGCACAATTCTCTCCAGCTGCCTGATTCCTAGCACTCAAAGGGAAGTATGTTCACAGTACATGTGCACAAAGTGAGGCACACCTAGTAGGGACTGTGAGATAGGAAAACTTCATTTTAACCTTTTCCTGGAGAAACAGTCACCAAGTTGACCAATGTAGTCCCACCTCAGGGGCTCAGGATCTAGCAGTCAGGCCTGGAGGACAGTACTGGGACCTGTGGCTGGAATCAATTCATCTATCAATCAGCCAACCGCTTTCACTGTTGCCATCCAGGACCAGAACCAGCTAGAAGGCTCAAAGTGGTGACAGGTATTTGAGATGGCAAGCAGGCTGAGAAGAACACACATGTCCACACACACACACACTCTAAGCTGTGACTGACTGTACTGACCAAGCACTTCACTGTAACAGAATGTTTGCACACATCTAATCTCATGTCATATTCACGGTCACTCGGTAGCTACCAAGGACGGAAGCACAGACCCACGTGTGCCCTCTTTAGGATGAGACAAATCAAACTCTGAGCAGTGGCACTTTCTACAGCTGGCGGGTAGAGGCCAAGCCTGGCTTTCTCAAGCTTCTGATTCCTAACACAAACCCCAGCTCCACTTCACCCTGCCCATGACAGCTGTCACCAGCTCTGGATAATATGGACAGATGTTAGAGCACATGGCTCACTTACTACACCAAAGGACTGAGAAACATACAGTGCGTTTTATTTGAACAATGCACGCACTTGCTGTCAGACCCCAAAAATCCATCATGCCCAAATGCATGCATTCACTCAATTAGTTGTTCTCCTATTTTTGAAACAATGCATTTTTCCAAGAAAATTGATAATCAAACCAACTGGGGAAAACATGTAGATATGTTTTTTAAATTAACAATGCATATAACAATTTAGAGAAATTCCTCATTAGAGCTGCCTTGCTGGGGACCAGTTCAAGAAATATAAAACCGGGCTGGGATTGTAGCTCAGCGGTAGAGCGCTTGCCTTGTATGCGTGAGGCCCTGGGTTCGATCCTCAGCACCACGTACAAAGCAATAAAATAAAGACATTGTGTCCATCTACAACTAAAAAAATATTTAAAAAAAAAAAAAGAAAAAAAAAAAAAGAAATATAAAACCAACCAAACACACACACACACACACTCACCAACTTAAAAATTTTAGATGCCAATACTATTCTCCTACTTACTGTTTACTAATTCACCTTTGCTCAGAATAAGTGGCTGAGTGGTTCAGAACCAAATGTCTCCTTGCACAGTTAATTCTACGGACAGGAAGTGCAAAGTATCCATGTTCACATCAAGTGCAAAAAGGAAAACATCTAGGGACCAACCAACAATCGCAGCTGTTTTCCTGTATAGTAGGCCCTCAAGGCCCCTCTCCATCCTTGTGAAGGGCCCTGATAATGGAGGACACATTCTCAACTCTCCAACCACCAGGCTTCAGCTTCTCTAGGAATATGTTGAAAACGAACTCCAATACATGTCACATGAATAGTCACAAGAATCAGTCACATTCACCTAGTTGAAAGATAAATCTAATGTCAAATGGGCTTCAGTAGGCCACAGAGAGAGAGCATGCACCTTACACTCTCCTCTCTCAACTCAGGTCCACACGTGGAGCTGCCCTCCAACAGCAGTGTGCCCTCGGGTAAGTTGCGGCTGCCCTATCTTCAGTCTCCCTGCTGCAAAGTTAAGATGAGGCCTGCTTTTTGGATTTAGTGGGAAATTACTTAAAACAGTGAACACAGGAACAGAACTCAACACACAGCACTGCCCCACAATGTATTTTTAATTACACTGCCTTCTTCCTACTGGTTTATCCATCCAAAATCATCTTTGAATGTTGGAGTGTTTCAGTTTCCAGAATACCTCAAGATGAAAATATTTTTACAGTCAGTCAATGCAGGAATCTCAATTGTATACTTTTTTTCTTTCTTAGTTTTGATCCCTCAAATACAAAACAACAGATATAGCACCTTACACTGGAACCACACTTCAGAGTTTATGACGTGCTTATACACTTTCTTACTGGGCTGTAGTTGTAACTCACAAACCTGACCCATGCAACTCCCAGCAAAACAGGAGAAGTCATCATAGGCCCGAGGTTACCCAGGCACCCTGTAAAGACCTTACTGTCATAATGATACCCTACATCAGGTCAATTTTGAATTTCATTTGTGCATCCAAACAACTTTGGGCAAGAGATACAATGCATGTATTACAGATTTTGAGAAAGGCTCCCAAGGTCTGTGCTTTACACAGGTCCCAGTGACTAGCAGCACAGCCAGGCTGGAATTGAGCTCCTGTTATTCTAGATCCCATCCTGGTTTCCTACCTTAATCATAAAACCAGAGTGCTTCATCTGGCCGGGTCAGAACACAGGCAAATCAGAGTCAGGCAAGAAAAGGTTTGTGGAAGAAAAGGCCAGCCAACAGGACAGACAGAACAGCTGGGACCTGACATGAGGTAAAAGACAAGTTTAGAAACATCCAGATGGAAGACAAAGGGAACCTGGGCAAGAGGAGGCCTCCCTCCCAGTGCATCCACATCCAAGATGACTTCAGGGAGAATGCAGGCAGGCCAGCTCTAGAAGCAGGGAATACCCAACAACCCACCAACTAAAAATCCAAAGGAATTTCAGTGCAAAATCAGAATGCCCACTCTGTGGGTTGGATTACCTTCCCAAACAGTTTCTTCTGTACCATGTGAAAATTGGCTTGCGCTATACAATCTGTAGCTCTATCTTGACTCCCCAGTGAGCACAAGGTTCTGTGCTCAATTCTAGGAGGGATCCAAATATGAACACAGCTTGATTCCTGCTCTAGGTCTCAGAGAAAGAAGAAGTGGGGAGCCAAGCAGACTGAAAGGAAGAAGATGCTCCTGCATTTCATTCATTCTTTCATTCATCCAACAATAGCACTGAGGGTTTACTATGTGCCAGGCACTGTTGGAACTACTGGAGATACAGAGGTGAACGAAGTCTTCACATTTGAGTGGTAAGAGACAGACAATGAACAAACAAGTGCTGTACATAAACAAGACATTGAATGTTAAATATTAAGAAGAATCACAAAACAGGGTTCACAAGAAAGGAGCAGTGATATTAATTTATAGAAGCTGATCAGGGAGTTGGCATGTAAACAGAGAGGTGAAATAAGCAAGACAGGTGAATACCTGGGGGGAGGTACAGACGAGGGAGCAGGAACAGCAAGCACAAAGGCCCTGAGACAGAGGCAGCCAGGCAAAATTGAGGACCAAAGGAAAAAAAAAGGAAAGAACTCACATTCAGTTGGGATCATGAAGGACAGACACAAGAGCCTGGGTCAAGGTGGTAGGTGGGGACAGGGCAGGGACAACTCAAGGCAAACCTGGGCAGTCATTCTGTCTGCCTGGAGCCTGGGCAGCTTATTGGGAGCATGCTTGGGAATGAGGGGGAAAAACCTCAGAAAATCAGGTGGAGGAATATGGGTGTGAAGTAGGCACTGGGGAGCCACTGAAGGCATGAGAAAATGAGAGACTGGCATGGGTCCAATCTACAGAGGGGCAACCCCAGCACCCAACTCTGGAAAACCCCAGAGCTGGTACAGAAAATAAAATTCACACAGCAGAAACACTCCCTTGATGTGCAGGGTTCCACAAAGAGCCTGATGGTTTGACCTTACTGTCCTCCCTGGGCTTCCTTCAATGTCTGGATGGGGACAGAGGAGAGAACTGGCTGCAGGAGAGACAAGAGAAGACAGTGCCCACGACAGCTGACTCAACCTGTGCCAGGAGGCTGCTCAGAGATTCCAGCTGGCCCTGACCCAGGTGGTGGGTGGGGAGGACTTGGGGAGGAGGAAGGAGGCAGAGAATCCTCCCTGTCAGCTATCAGCCCAACCACCACCCAAGAGACCAAATGAGCATCACTCCAGCCCCTGCCAAGCATCCAGGATGCCTCCTGGTACTTGACCTGGTACCAGGCATGCCTCCTGGTACCTGACCAGTATGCCTGCCTGCTGGTCAGTGGCTACACCACTCCCCACCATTGCCTGCACATTGCCAGTCCTCACAGCCATTAGCAAGGGTAAGGAACTGGGAGCAGTGAGGCAAGGGCACAATCTGTGAATGCTGCAGCCATGAATGCCACTCATGCTCAGGGCTCTCTCCTATTCGCTAAGGACCAGACTGCAGAGCAGGATATGCAGGTGAATGCCACTTGTTCTGGAAGGCCCTGGAGGCCAGTCAGTGATGTATTCAGGGCCTCCATGTCCATCTACCATTAGCCATTTCGAACTCCCCACATGAAAGTAAAGATTTCTTGAAGACTTCAGACCACAGGTTCTCACCTGTTGAGTCACTAGGGCAAGTATTTGGGGCAGGAAACACAGAGGAACACTGGGGAGAAGCTCAAGTCTGGAGGGGGCCTCTGCATCTGTCTGTGTTCTGCCCCCTCTGACAGGCCTCACTGACCACCACCCGATCCAAACAAAGCCCAGCCTAATGCCAACCTCACCATCAAATGTGTTTTTCCTCTGAGTTCCTCAGTTTTCTCTAGGAAAAATCAAGGTGTTTTAACACTCTCTCAGCTTCCAGGGTGCAATTGGTGTCTTTTACAATTATCTTTTATTTTTATCTAGCATTCTTAGCTCAGTTGGCAAATTAGATATTTATGTGCCTCCATTTCACAATCTATCCCCACCAATTATTCCTGTGAAACTAATATTTTCTTTTAAAAAGGGGAGAGGGCTTAGAACAACTCAAAGGTAGGTTATGCAAACAAGCAAACAAACCACAACTTGGGCCTGGGGTGCCCCAGAAAGCAAGCAAGTGAAAGAGAAGCAGAAGTTGATCACCAGTGCCCACCCCATCTCCCAGCTCATACACACACTTACAGGCCACCTGATTCAGTCTACACTTCCCCTAGCACAGGAGTCCAGTACCCCAGAGATGAAAAGGCAGGCAGTGAGGAGGAGCAGTCATTTCTCTAACACGTGAGAGAGAAGACCCCCACTAGCACCTTCATCCAGATCCAATCCAGATCCAGAGATACTCAGGGCCTCCTCACCAGTGCTGGTAGTGCCCACCTGGGGAAGGTTGTCAGCCCAGAGGGCTGACATCAGCCAAGTTCTAACTCATCCACTAACACTCTTAACGTTGCTCAGAGTCCCAGCAGGTTCCAAATCTGTATTATTCCGCCCCGAAGATCCTAAGTTCAGAGGCGCTCTCCAGTGACAGCTGAGGATGGAGGCAGAATGTATGGCTATCCAGCAGTTAAGGGTGTAAGACAATAGTTGCTCTGGGCTCTGTGTCCACCCCTGCCTGATGGCTGCTGCTCACCAGAGAAGCCCCTGCCTCTTCTCACTGGAGAAATCCTGCTCCAAAGAAAGGCTACTCACAGGCTCTGGACTCAGCAGAGCTGTTACAGTAGAAAAAGTTGTCATACTCTGACCCGCAAAGCTTTCAGGTCTTTATTTGTAAAACCACTGTCTTTCCTCAAAGGAGTGGGAGACAATACCCAGAAAGAATAGGAGGTTGAAGATGCCAGGGACAGATGAGCCCACGTATGAAGTATCAGGTACAAGACGCCAGATTTTGGATACTTCACCTTGGCACGGTCATTTGTGAACTGACTACATTTATCCACAGATTTAAGTCTGGCCCCTGTTAGGTCCTATTTAAATTGATCTGAAACAATTAAAAGTCTTCCTTCTGCAAGTAAATACTAAGTTAAGACTATCAGGGGTCTTCTAAGGCAGCAGTAGGGCAGACCTCTCGGCAGGACCCTCTGGACCCCCGGACTCTCCTTCTACACGCTGACCCAGGGGAAGTTCACCCCTAGCTTTGGCCCACAGAGGCCCACTACTCACTGCCCACAGCCCACCGACCTGCATAAAGCACTGTTTGGGGGACGGGAGATCAATGTTTGCCTTCATAATCTGTGGCCAGATCTGTCAACAGTCTTGTCAGGCTGTGCCTGCCATAGGAAAGGGGCCAGACTAAGGGGCATGTCCACACCGCGCCCCTAGCCCCGCTCAGGCTGCCCAGGGGAAAGGGTGCGTGGAATTTTTAATTGAGGAGTTTTCCCCCTGGGCCTCATTATAAAGGGAAAGGGGAGGATGAGAAATCAGAGCTCGATTCCCTGGAGGCAGCGAATCCAACAGCGACCCCAAACTCGGGAGTTGCCGCCCGGCACCGGGACTTGGTGCCAGCACCAAGCGGGGCCCCAGAAGGTACTAGCGGCCCGGCCACTCCAGCGGGACTGAAGCGGGCGACCACCGCCAGCCAGCGCCTCTTGCCGGCACAGGGTCGCCCCTCACCGCGGAGCCCCAGCCCTGGATGCAGGAGTCGCCGGCTGGTCCCCGCCGCGCCCGCCGGCCGGTCAGTGGGGGCAGGGACCGGCTGGTCTGGTGGAGTGGGGCCGCGGGTCTCCACCCCCACATCCAAGCAGCACTCCGCCCCGCCGATCGTCCCCTTCCGCGGCCGCTCCAAAGCCCACTGTCCGGGGGCAGCGCTTAAGCCGCATCATCTGCGTCCCCCCACCCGCGCCCCGATCCCCCGCGCTGACCCGGACGCCCCCAGGCTGCCACCGCCGGCGACTCAGAAAGCCTGGGACCCCCAGCCTACCTGGCTCCGGCACGGGGCTGCGCGAGTGCGCCGCCGCCCCCGCCCCGCCGCAGCCACTGCCGCCGCCGCTGCCACCGGCTCTGTCCTCGAGGCCGAGCGCTGGGCGCCGCCGCAGCTCTTTGTGAGCCCGCGCCGAGCCGCACACGGAGACTGCTAATGAGCCCGGGAAGCTGAATAGCGGCGGGCGCGCCCGGGACGCGGCGTACGGCACGCAGAGCCGCCTCTGCCGGGTGCACGCGGCGCGGCCGCGGGGCGCACCCCGCACCCGCCTGCGGCTGGCCGGTCCGCGCCCCCGCTTCGGCCTCTGCTACCGCCCCCAGCTCCACCCGCGCCCAGCAAATGGGGATCGGAAAATGTTTCCTGGAGAGACCGCGAGGCGGGAAGGAAAGGAAGACAAAGATGCTTTCTTGCCGGGTACTACCTCCCCCGGCCCCGGAGCAGGGACAGTCGGCAAAACGGGCAGGCGCACCTGGGACCTGGGTCCTTCGGGGCTGACCTCAGAGACAGGAGCTGGAGCTCAGGTTCTGGGAGCCTGGGCGGCGCTCTAAGGAGCACACAGATTCCCGGGTGTGTCTCCAGACTTGCTGTTTTGGAAGCCGTAGGGGTCTGGTCCTCCAGCGGGTAGAACAGGTGAAGGCTAAGCTCTACTGCGCCGGTACCCTGCCCCGGGCGCCGCGCTGCCCCCTGGCGGGCTCGGGAGCGCTTGCTGCGCTGAGGGGCTGTGGCGACCGCGCCCTGCTCTGCCCTTCCCGACTGTGTGCTGGAGCCCTGGAAAGAATCCCTTGGGAATCGCGGCTTCAGAAAACCCCTCTAGCAGGGGAGGCCCTCCCCACCGCAGATCCCCAGGCGAGTTCTGGCGACCAGCTCTTTTCTCTGAGTCCCTTGTAACCACCCCCACCACCCGGTTTCGGATCCCAGGTGCTGCCTTAGTCCCCAACCCCAGGGCCCCCACTCTGGGCTTTCCTTTCCTTTCTGTCTTGAATGGGTGGGCCCTAACCTCGAACACTCCCAGACACACACACACACACACACACACATATCCCAAGGAGAATCACTATCCATTTCGCAGTGTGAATAATCCCCCTGAAGCCCTTGAAGGTCGTGTAAATGCTGTTGTCACCTTTGACCCTCCGGTCCTTTCATTCAGTCCCATGCAGATGTGACAATCTGCAGGTCTACCTGGAAAAGCAAACAGGGAGCACTGTCTGGGCAGAGCTGGGGCTTAAAGACCTCTCTTGCCTGAATCCTTCTATTTGCCCTGTTTCTCTACTGCTTTTGGCAGATTAGGGTGAAGCTACGGTGCTGGAATTTCTGAAGAGTAGAACAGAACGAAGAGGAGACCTGGGAGAGGTGAAGACAGCCTCTTTCTGCTGCCCTGAGAGCAGGAGCTGACACCCTTAGGAGAGAACCTGGAGGAAAGCTGGGTCCTCAGCCGGGCTAGGGGCAGACCTAGTGTGTACTTCCTGTGGCCCTGACCTGTTCCCTCACCATTACCCTTCATCTCCTCTTCCTGTGCTGATCCTGGTAGGGGCAGCTTGGTAGCCCAAGACAGCAAAGGCATAACCCCAAAGCAGACCAGCCACAAGTTCCAGAATCATTCCCCATCCACATTTTGAGGTAAATGTATGTTCATTGTTTATCTTTCACCTACTTAAACATTCTGGTCACTTAACCAACAAGAAGTTTAGCTTCATCTCAACTTCGGTGGCCCAGCTTTTCTCCAAATGCTAGTAAGCAAATAGGAAACATTTGGGAAGAAAAGAGTCCATGGCTTTAAATGTTAAGTATGAAGGCCAAATGTGTACCTCTTCTTGCCCTGTCTTACTCTAACATGGATAAATCACATAGGAAACCAGATTACTAGGCCTAAAGAGGACCTGCACAATGCCATTTGTATGTGTATGTGGGTGAACCAGCTAGTTTGAGGCTGTTCTCTTCAACAATTGCCCTTGAAATCTTCCTGTGGGAAAGCTGTGGACCAACCACTATGGATTAGACCCCATCCCTCCACACAGGAGTAGTAGTATCTGGTATCCACAGAGTCAAAGGCTCAGGCCCAGCCCTAGCCTCTTTTAGGATCCCTAAATCTGGTGGACTAGAGTCAATCCACTGTTCAGAGAATTTTTTATTTCCTTTTATTCTGACAATTTTTGAAGAATCTTAGAGTGGGAAGGTCCTTCTAAGTATGCTGCAAAGTGTATGATGGAAACACACAAGCAATAACACAGAAATGATAACATAAAAGATTGCCAAATTTGACTTTTAGAAAGACTCCTGCCTGGCAATCACCTCCATGAGCAAACTCAACAGCAAATCAGGAAAAAAGTATTAGTAACTCATATCACAGTCAATTTCCCTAGATCATAAATAAGATTGAAAAATATATAAGAAAAAAAGATCAGGCCAGATGTGGTGGCTCACACCTGTAATCTCAGCAGCTCAGAAGGCTAAGGCAGAGGATTGCAAGTTCAAAGCCAGCCTCATCAATTTAGCGAAGCCCTAAGCAACTTAACAAGACCTTCTCTCAAAATTTAAAATTAAGGAACAAGCTGGGGTTGTGGCTCAGTTGGTATAAAAAAAAGAAAGAAAGAAAGGGAAAGAAAAAGATCAACTCAATTTTTTAAAATGGACAAAGAGTAAGAGGCAGTTCACAAGAAACAAAATACAAATGACTTTTTTAAAATCTGAAAAGTTGTCCTTCTTTAATCATAATAAGAAATGCAGGTCTAAGGTGTAGCTCAATAGTAGAGCTCCTGCCTAGTAGGCATGAGGCCCTGAGTTCCATCCCCAGCACTGCAAAAAAAAAAAAGCAAAATCAAAACAACCTAACTATACTCAGCTCTCTTTGCTTTTACCTGTCAGAAACTCAGAAGTTCAATAACACAACATGTTCCAGAGAGAAAGGGGAAGTTGTCAGGCTCCCTCACTGCCTGTGGGAGTATAAATTGTACACCTTCTTTTGGAGGAAAATTAGATCACTTCAATCAGAATTACAAATGGACAGGTTCTCTGTTAGCTTTCCGTTACTGTAACAAATACTTCACATAATCAACTTATTAAAAGAAAAGTTTTGTTTTGGCTCACAATTTTAGAGGTCCCTTTCCATGGTCCCTTTTAGAGGTCCCTTTTCCTTTCCTCATTGCTTTGGGTTTTCTGGTGAAGCAGTACATTATGGTGGAAGCTCATGGTGGAACAAAGCTGCTTACTTCATGGTGTCCAGAAAGTGAAAGACAAGAAGAGACCAGGGTCCCACAGTTACCTCTAAGTGCATGCCGCCAGTGATCTAAGGTCCTCCCACTAGGATCCACCTCAAAAGTTTCTATCACCT
Organism: Xerus rutilus; assembly: GCA_028644305.1. Taxonomy (NCBI): domain Eukaryota; kingdom Metazoa; phylum Chordata; class Mammalia; order Rodentia; family Sciuridae; genus Xerus; species Xerus rutilus. The sequence continues at coordinate 115,843,316 of CM053401.1, read as the reverse complement.
TCCAGCACTAAGCTGGGGACTAAGCCCTTAACACATGCACCTTTGTGGGGCAGTTATCAAAACCATAGGAAGCCCTTTGACCTAAGAATTCGACCTATTCATTTTTCTATATATGTACTACATGTGCAAAATAGTCATGGGCAGAGTTATTCATTGTGTTAATTTTTGTTTAATAAATAACCACAAACACCCTCTCTATCTGAGAATAGATGATTGTTAACTATATGAGAACACAAACACTGAAATATTATGCAGCCATAAAAAGTGGAAATGTATGATGAATTCACATGAAAAATTCTCCAAGACATATTGTTCAATGAAAGAACAAAGAGCAGAAGATGTATGGATTATGCCACCATTGTTAAGGAAAAAGGAAGAAAGATTGAGACAACAGATGCTCTTATGAAGTCATAAGCTTCTCTGAAATTAATAAAATGTTGGTCACCCACAGGAAGAAAATTAAGACAGGAATGACAAGGAAACTTTCCATTGATTTTTTAAAAATCTTGAACTATATAATATTATCTCTCTCTGGATTTTAAAAAAAATTATCATTCATTGCCCTGGTTCTTAACCCTTTGGAGGATAATGGCCTGTGAAATATCCAGTGTAGCTAAGGAAGCTGCTCACTTGGTGACAGGAAGTGAGAGAGAGAAAGAGACCAGGGTCCCACAATACCCTTCAAGGGCACACCTCGCCAGTGACCTAAGGTCTTCTCCTTAGGTCTTGCCTCTTAAAGTTTCCACCCCACTCCCAATAACAACAAGCTGGCTAAGCCTCTAGCACATGAGCCTTTTGGAGACACTTGAAATGTCTTGTCTGTCCTTTTTCTCCTTGGGGAGGAGGCAGACCCTCTGATTCTGTGTGCAAGCATTGGATCCACTCTCTTGCTCCGCTTCTGAGTAGATACCTCTGTGACTGGACCACAAGGCTGTGCTACCTACTGCCACCTAGTGACAATATCTATTAATTGCAGGCTTGCTGCCAAGAGAGTTCAGCCCAGAGTAGCTCCTAGACCAGGCCATGTTTCCTGCAAGGCATTGTAAAGTACCGCTGGAAACTTGTCATTCCTTAGAACTCACTATATCTTATTTTTTAAGTCTTTGTATAGAATAGAAGATTAATATTTGGTTTATAGGTTGGGGAGTTGTTACAGTTTAAATATGAAGTGTCCCCCAAAAGCTCATGTGTTAAAACACTGCAAGAAAGTTTACAGGTGAAATGATTGTGTAATGAGAACCTTAACCTAATTAGTGCATTAATCCCTTGAATAGATTAACTGGGTGGTAACTGTAGGCAGGTAGGGTGTGGCTAGAGGAGGTGGGTCACCAGGGGCATGCCTTTGAAGTATATATTTTGTTGCAGGTAAGCAGAGCTCTCTCTGCTTCCTGGTGGCCATGTCCTGAGCTGCTTTCTTCTTCTAAGCTCTTCTGCCATGATGTTCTGTCTCATGACCCAGAGCAATGGAGCTGACAGTCTGTGTACTGAGACCTTTGAAACTGAGTGTCAAATAAACTTTTCCTCCTCTTTCTTGTTCTTGTTGAGTCTATTGGTCACAGCAGAAAAAAAAAACTGACTAAAATAGAATGATGTTCTCTTATAAAATTACCAATAACACAATAACTTTTCTTTGATTCCTATGCTGAGTGTATAAATATGGATAAAGAAATGTCTTCTCTCCATGGGGATAAAAGAAACTCTCCCCTCCCATAAAGTTACTGCTTGACAAGAAAAGCATTAGTTCTCACCTCTCTTGTTACCAACCACTTGAGCTCTTCTTCCTCACCTCTGCCTTCGTCCTTGTGTAGTCAAAAGTGTCCTGAGGGGCTAAGGTTGTGGCTCAGTGGTAGAGCACTGGCCTAGCATGTGTGAGGCCCTGGGTTCAATCTTCAGCACCACATAAAAATAAATAAAATTATTATGTCCATCTACAACTAAAAATATTTTTTTAAAAAGTGTCCTGAGCCAGGAGCTTGGGTCCTCTTATATTCTGGTCTAACTTAAGGCACCTGTCAGGGTGGAGCCTCAGGTGAATCATCTGGGGCCTTTGGGTTATAGTTCCCTCCTCTCTTCACATGTGGAAGTTGGCCTTGAAAATCCCTAAGGCCCAGGATATCTAAGAAGGAAATACAATCTAAACCACAACATTGGAGTCTTTGATTTTCTTGCCTTCAGGATTTTTCATTTATATGTGTCAATTGCACATAATAATGGGGTTCACTGCATGCATACGATGTGCACTGATCAAATTCAACCTTCCTTTATCTAATGCTCCCCACTCTCTTCCCAACCTCTAGCAATCATTATTCTACATTCAAGTTGACTTCTTTTTAACTTCTGGATTTAAGCCAGTGGGGAAAAATCACCAACCAGATCACATTCTAATGGGTTCTTCCAAGACCCAGTGTTTGGGAAGAGACATAGCATGGAAATGCTTTTGACAACCATGGAAGCAAAGTACCTTCCTAAAAAGTAAATACTTTGGATTTCTTGTTTGATTTCAGAATGCAGATTCTGCAAAATCCAGGCTTTACAGCAACAAGCAAATAATTATAAACAATGAAAATCTGTGGCTCCCAATGCTCCAGATCCTAGCCTTAGAAGCCACAGAGGAAGGCTACATGGCAGGCAGGTGCCTGAGAAGGAAAATGAAGCTTAGCACTTACCTTTGGGCAGAGACTCTGAGCCAGGACTCATGGTGTGGGTACTTGCATGTCATGTTCTTCTCATGAGACAAGTTACCAACTGCATTTTTGCAGAGGTGGGGGTAGAAAATCACCAAAGTGTACCTTCTTTCTTCTCGAGCTTCTGGCATAAAGCCCCAGGGGCTGCTTATGTTAGATTGTTCTCTGGAACTGAAATAGGTGAAGGAAGGAACATAAAGGGTTGGGTATATCAAGCTGTGAAAGGAACAGCCCAGAGCTGCTTCTGAGGCTGGAAGTACCAGGGAGGCATCAATTCATGCTGAGACCAGAGTGGCGTCAAAATCCTGGAAGGTTGCTGTAAAGAGAAGATTGTCAATGGCTAGCTCTGGGCTTTGCTTCAACACATGACCTTCAACACAGAATGGGCTAGCCTGATGGTCTTGGAGCCATACATGGAGACTTCAAGGAGGACTGCACAGTGTGGCTCTCCATAGGCTAAGAGCCTGACCTGTATGACCTTATAAGAAGCTTGAAGCCAATCTTTCCTTTTGTCTATACTTGCATACTTGGTTTATACAAGAGTGACCACATTTCCTAGTTTCCCATCAGAACTTGGGGTCTGACCCAGTATTTCAGTGGTTGTCAACTGGGGGTAATTTTGCAATGATTTGGTCCAGTCAGAACATGTTTCTGTTTGTCACACTTAGAAGAATGATTCCACTGGCAGGTGGGTAGGTATAGACTAGGGGGGTTATTCAACAGAAGTTCCCTCAACAGTAATCTGTTCCAAGTCATGATGTCTACAGTACCAGCACTGAGAACCCTACCATATTGTCTTCTAATGTGTCCATTTCTTTACACAGAATAAATCTTAGAAATATATCCAAGTTGCCAGGTGCAGTGGGGCACACTTGTAATCTCAGCAACTTGGGCAGCTAAGGCAGAAGGATTGCAATTTTGAGGCCAGCCTCAGCAATTTAGCAAAGCCCTAAGCAACCTAGTGAGATCGTTTAATCTTCAGGACAAAAAAAAAAAGAAAAGAAAAGAAAGAAAGAAAGAAATATATCAATGTCAACCACAAGTAGGGAATGACTCAGAACAAGGAAAAATCCATTGCTATATTTCCATGGCATGGACATGGGAAACAGAGACCCAGTCAGTGATAGGGCTATGACCAAAGACTTTGAGCCCAGCGTGAGAACTCTGGCGGGGACTGGGGTAAGTTGGGCATTCAGCCTGCCCAACTCTTCTTCTGACTCTTTTTAAACAGAAAGAACAGTGGCACTTAGGAATAATGCCAGGAAAGCCCATCCTTGAGACACAGGCCTGGAGATTATCTCAGATCCAAGGGCAAATGCTGCCTCCTCAAGCTTTCTCTTCCAACAGCACAATTCAGTGCCTGTTCTGCTGCATAAAGCCCCAGACTTTGCCCTAGTCAGGCCCAATAGAATGTGATACTGAGAGACAGGACAACCCTGACCCCTATGTTAGGAGCAAACAACAAGTGTATGGTACCTTACTAAGGAAAAGGGGTGTGGGTGTGCTGCCTGGAGGGAGTGTGCAGGCATTGAGTCCACCCTCTTGCTGGCCATCTGGGCTGTCTTGCACCCTGGTTCTTGCATTGCTCCCCATACCCCCCACATTGCCCACCTCCACCTAGCACCCCCTATCCTACTCCCGCCCTATACCAAAGGCTGTGTCAAAGCTCATGTCCCTGGATCTGGCTGCCTGTCTTGGAAACATTCCTGGAACTCTTCACACAGAATTTAGCGAGCCCAGGAAGCTTCCTTATAGTTTCCAGAGAAAAGACTTTGAGAGACTGTTTCCTGACTGCAGGGTCGTTCTCTCTCCTCTGTGGTGTCTTTGATGTATTTGCAGAGAAGTTCTTGTTCAAGCCACTCCCCACAGAAAGCCAGGCCTTCCAGGCATGGAGTTCCTGCTGCGGGCCTGGCAGCTTCTCTCCCCATTGCACCCAGCCTCTGCAGGCAGGGGAGGCTGGTCTGTCCTGACACCACAGGCCCTACTTCACAGTGGTTTGCAATACTCCGCAATATCTCTTTTCTCCCTCAGTGATCCAAGAAAGGCTTCTCTGACTAGCCACCCACTAGGCCAGATCCCTGGGGACTGTTTGCTCATCCCAGCCTGACTCTGTATCTCACTTGTAATCCTTTCTTCACGGTATGCTTAATGGCACTCTCTTTCTCTGTCTCCGTCTCTCTCTTTCTGAATGGATTTTGGGTGGTAACTATAGACAGGTGAGACATGGCTGGAGGAGGTAGGTCCCTAGGGGTATGTCTTGGAGATTATATATTTTGTCCCTGGGTCTTCCCACTCTCTCTCTCTGCTTCCTGGCCCCCATGAGCTGAGCAGCTTTCCTCTGCCATGCCCTTCTGTCATGATGTTCTATCCTCACTTTGGTCCCAGAGCAATGGAGTTGTCTGACCATGGACTGAATCTCTGAAACCATGAGTTCAAAATAAACTTTTCCTCGGGGCTGGGGTTGTAGCTCAGCGGTAGAGCGCTTGCCTCGCATGCCGTGAGGCACTGAGTTCGATCCTCAGCACCACATACAAAGCAATAAAATAAAGACATTGTGTGCATCTACAACTAAATAAATATTTAAAAAAAATAAAAATAAAAAAATAAACTTTTCCTCCTCTAAGTTGCTCTGGCCAGGTATTTTGGTCATAGTGATGAAAAGCTGACTAACACACACCTCCTTCCCCTACCCGTCCACCCAGTCTCAAACAAGTATGAGATCTGAAAGCTTTTTCACCTACCTTGAGAAGGGACCAACCCTGATCTCTCCTCCAGAGCTCCCCATGGGATTAAGCTAAGGCTGGAAAGTCACCTGGAATCACACTTTGCTCAGCTTCTTTCATTGCCATGGCCTACTATCCCTGTCCCTGCCCTGCTCTCTCCTGGGAGCATTTCCCTAGGGAAGCACTTGGATAAGGATTTTCTTCTCAGCTTCTGCCTCTAGAACACCAGATAGACCAAGAACCATAGCATAGAAGTGGCCCTAGGAGACTAATACTGAAGCTGAGACTCTGAAGATGGGTGACAGCCTGCCAGAGTCCAAGAAGACCCCAGTCCCCAGTGATGAGTGGAGCACTGAGGCCTCTTCATGCTTCCCTTCCTGCAGCACTGCAGTTGCTGAGGTCCTCAGTAGTGGTGAATACACTGGAAGCTAGGTGGAAGGGGATGCCTGGATTGTGCAACCCTTCTAGTGATTGGATGTAGGAGGGGAAGGAGAGAAAAAGATAGATTTGGGTTTATTAAGGACCCCTTGACCAGGCTGAAGTCAGTTGACAAGCCCAGTGTGTTAATCAACTTTCCATCACTGTGACAAAATACTTGAGCTAAACAACTTTAAAGGAGAAAATATTTACTTTGGCTCACGGTTTCAGAAGTTGCTGTCCATGGTTGGTTAGCCCCTTTGCTTTGGGCTTTGGCAGAAAATCTTTTCAGAGAACACATGGCAGAACAAAGCTGCTCACCTCATGGTGGCATGGAAGCAAAGAGAGAGAGAAAGGGGTGAGGGTCCCAATATACCCTTGAAGGGCATTCCCCCAATGACCTATCTCCTTCCACTAGGCCCCACCTCAAAAAGGTTCCACCACCTCCCAATAGTGCTACAGGCTGGCAAACAAGCTTTTAGCACATGGTATTTAAGGGACATTTCAGAACCAAAGCATAATGTCCAGAGTCCCCTGATTCAAAGGAGGCTGAGTATCCCCCAAAAGGGTCCTGTAACACTGTCACAGTCATATGCTATAAATCTTTCTCCTTCAATTCTTCCCTATAAGTCCTTTGGCCATTAACTAGGTCCATGTGTACAATGGAAAAAAGGAAATGCCAAGATCTTTTGGGGATTTCCAGACATGGGCTTTGAAATGACATTAAGTCTTAGGACATTTTTAGAAAATGCTTAGGAGAACAAAATGTCACTGTGTTCTGCCAAAGTGGAGACTCACGGTAGTGAGGTGATACATGGAGTTTGGGCCCAAATCTGACTCTGCAAACCTGCCCTATGGTTAGTCCCCATTTCCAAAGTGTGTCGTTGGAATAGGCATGCATAGCCCCTCATAGAGTCTCCAAGTCTTCCCTTGACCCACAGGATGAGGCCCTTGTAGTAGAAAGGGCTAAGGAAGTGCCTCCCTCCTGGGATGGTAAGCCTGGGGAAGCTGCAGACATCACTGTTACCACAAGAGGCTGGAACAATGCAGGGTAGGATGACTGTTACTGCCCCATTTGATTTGCCTCCTTGCCCTGTGTAGATGTCATATAAATCTTGGGAAATGACAACAGATTGTCATAAGCTTGATGTGACTCCAATACAGCTGCTGTTGAAGATGTGGTTCAGGAACATTCCAGATGTGTGTCCAGATTGCTGCAAAACAACATGGTCCCTGACACCTGGAATGCTTTGTGTTAACTGTTTCTTTCCCCTTACTTCCTCCTATGATCCAAACAGGTGCACACTGTAGGTTCCAAGTGAAAGTACCACCCATGGTCATTGACATGATCATGCCCAGAGGAATAACAGGAGAGTAAAGCAGTGAGTGGCACAGGATTTCTCTTTGCTTGATCCTCCATGAGTACACTCCACCCTTTTCCCTTTCCTGCTCTGCATCCAGGAAGCTGAACTATGTGGACAGTATCTATGCACGTTCTATCCTTCTAGCTTCCAGTTTAATACTGGAAGATTGGAGGAAGTAAAAAAAGTGATACTGGTAGATTTCTTCTCCTACTCCCTTCTCTCCTCCCTCTGAAGCACAGTAAATTGTTCTGTGCTCCTACCAAAGACCACAGATCCTGCTGTACAGCCTTTTCCCATAGCTGCTAGTCTCACTAGGTCCCAGTGATTGCACCCACAACTTGCTCCTTTAGGCTTGGGGTTGCTCACAGCTCCCCAGCATTGCTAGCCCTAGAGTGCTGTACTGTCAACTTTGCTTAACCCTGACTCACCTTTGTGAACAATCCTTTGACTAAACTCTCCTCATTTGCCCCATCTGAAGTTACCATCTATTTCCTTCTGAGACTCTGACTGATTCAAGGAAGAGAATTAATTCATTCACCTTATATTTATTGAGTAGTTATCTTGTGTATGGGCCAGGGTTCTCCAGAGAGAGGGGCAGGGGCAGTGGGAGAAGGGTGGGTAGAAGAAGAAAAGAAAGGGAGGGCAGGGAAGAGAAGAGATTTAATAGGGGAATTTGCTCGTGTGATTATGGGAACTGAGAAGTCCTACAAGTCAAGTGGAAACCCTGTGAGACAGGGTTGCCTAACTTCACAAGCCTCAAAACCAGGAAAGCTGACATTATAAGTTCTGCTTAATAAGTCCAGGCAGGAGAGTCTATAGTTCTGATGTCCAAGGGCAGGAAGAGAAACCAACTCACCTTTCCTCTGTTTTTGTTCTTTCTGGTCCCCTGTTCAATTAGATGTTGTCCATCCACATTGAGGGCAAATCTCACCCCACCTAGTCTGCTGACTCACACACTAATCTCCAGAAAACACCTTCACAGACACACCCAGAAACAGTGCTTTAGCACTTCTGTAGGTATTCATTAATCCAGTCTAGTTGATACCTAAAGTAAACTATCACACCATGTAATCCATGCTAGGCATTGAGGGTACCATTGCAGTAAAACCAGACATTCACCGCCTCAGAGTTTTCTGGGAGAGACAGATATTAATCCAACAATCTCTCAAACAAAGAAAAATTACAAATGAAACAAATGGAAGGATGGCTCTTAGTGCTATGGAAGTTCCTAATGGGAGAGGGGGTGCTCATCCCCATACATTTGGATTGGTGTTCCAAGTAGTGGGAACAGCATACGCAAAGGCTTTGGAGCTGTGAGGAATGTGACACTTTGAGGGATTTAAGAAAGGCTTGTGTAAAGGGAGCTAGAGAAGCAGGAGGGCTATGCAGGAGGCAGTCAGGCCTACTAGGCTTTATCAAAGACTTTATCCTAATGAAAACAACTAAAGCCACTGGAGCACATAGTTAGGTGGCTCTAAAATGGCCCCCCATGCTCCCTGCCTCCCAAGATTCATGCCTTCTTGTAATCTCCTCCCTCTGAGTGTGGTTGGACTTAATTCTAATGAACGGCATATGACAGAAGTGAAGGATGGTGGGATGTCAATTCTGAGCTTGGGTTACACAAACAGATCATGGCTTCTATTTTGGTTGCCCTCTCTCATTCTTTCTCTCTCTCCCTCAGCTCAACAGCTATTGCACAGAGAGGAAACTCAGGCAGCCTATGGGATGGCCCATGTAGTAAAGACCCCAGGCCTGATAGCAACCATGGGAGTGAGCTTGGAGTGGATATTCTCAGGCCTGCCAACATCCACATGTGCAAGCTCACCAGCAGATTTTCCAGCCTCAGTCAAGCTTTCAGGTGACTACAACCAGCCCCATCTGTATCCTGAACTACAGCCTCCTGAGGGACTCTGAGCCAAGGCACCCAACTAAGCCATGTTTAGGTCTCTGACCCACAGAGACCAAGGGATAAATACATAATTGTTTTAAGCTGTCAAGTGTTTGAGTAATTTGTTATGGAAAGATAGTGATCCTTAAGTAACTGTCTTAGTCAGCTTTATATCGCTGTGATAAATACCCAAGATAAATCAACTTAAAAGGAGGAAAGGTTTACTTTATCTCATGGCTCACAGTTTTAGAGGTTTCAGTCCATGGTCTGTTGACTCCATTGCCTTTGGGCCTGTGGTGAGGCAGCACATCTTGGTGGGGAGCAGGTGGCACAGAAAATCTGCTCATCTCTGGGGCAGCCAGGAAATAGAAAGAAAGGAAAGGACCAGGGTCCCAATATCCTCTTCAAGACTATGGCTCCCTGTGACCTACTTCCTCTCACTAGAACACATCTCCTAAAGGTTCCATCACCTCCCAAGAGTGCCACAGGCTGGGACCAAGCCTTCAACACATGGGCTTTTGGGGGACACTTCCAAACCATATTCCATTCTGAGACAGCATATTTCATTCATTCAACAAATACTGAGAAACTGCTAAACACTAGGTATATTTTAAGTGCTGACAACATACATTTTAAATACTTTTACATATTTGTTTTTTGAATTGGTAACATGAGAACATGGTTTTAAACCCTAAAGTAACAATAGGGGACATAGGGAAAAGTCTCCTTCCCCACAGACACTCAGTTCCCTCATCATGGCTTAATGCTATCAATTTCTGGTGTGCCCTTCCAGAAAGATTTTATGCACAAACAAGCAGATATGTAGTTCACAACATCATTCTGCAACTTGTTTTTTCACAGATCTTAAATAACATTGTGTCGATACATAGAGAATTCCTTTATTTTCACAGTTATGTAGAATTACATTACATGAATGTATCCTTATACCTTTTAGCCCATCCTCCCCAATTGATGAAGATTTAGTTATTTCCATCCATTTGCTAGTATAAACAATGGTTTAATAATAATTTTCACCCTATAATATTTTGCACTACAGGATAAATTTGTACAGGTGGGTCAAAAAGTATGAGAATATATAATTTTGATAAATATTGCCAATTACAATGGCAATGGTATTGTTGGTAGAAGGCCATCAGCAACAGATAAAAGTGTCTGCTTCCTCCACAACTGTCAACAGCATTATCAAGCCATTTTCATCTTTGCCAATGTGAAAGGGCTGGCATCTCAGGGAGGCCTGAAGTCAGCCCACCCTTATTATGCTTGCAGTGAAGAATATTTTGTCATGCATAAGAGCCTCTGATAACACAGGTGTGCTGTAAAAAATACCAAATACATCAATACATAACTTGTTGCCAAGTGTGGAGCAGATTGTGGGGACCAAAGCGGATGGCATAGCCCAGATGCAGGGGGATGGGGAAGATAGAATATAACAGATGGACTGAAAGCTATTTGAGATACTAAAGAAAGAGATCTTTGTAAGCTGTGTGTGTGTGTGTGTGTGTGTGTGTGTGTGTGTGTGTGGGCCCCCACTCTTTCAGGGGAAGGCTGGTGAGCAAGAGGCCTTGCCAGCATTTGTCTTGTCTTTGGCTTGTGCAACTTGAAGAAAGATGATGCCCTTCGCCAAGACAGGCAGAGCTAAAGGAAGTCCAGGTTTGTGGGGGATGCTCAAATATGTTTTCTGTGGTTGCTATGAGAACCATGAACTTCTTGCATTTACTATATGCTAGGCCTTCCTCCTACACCTTAATGAAGTTTTACATTTTTAACATGTCTTAGATTTAATGTATTTAAAATACCAACTAGTAAATCACGTACACAAAGAGAAATACAATGCCATCTATAAAATGTTAATTATTTCTCTGACCTTCTACAATGTATTGAGGGATCATTTGAATGAGAAGGTGGTAGAGGCTGGGAATCACCTGGAGGGATGTTCAGCCACGGACAAAGCTGCTTAAATAACTTGCACTAATGATACGGGTGGACAGGTATCCCTGGAATTGGTTTCCTTCCCTCTGTGCCCTGTGTAGTCACTTAAGACATCTGAAATTCTTCAGTTTCCCACTTCTGAGGGTCCAGGGTATGTAATATTAATGTTCACTGGGTGGTGGCAACAGATCCCAGCTGATTCCTAGAATCTGTTATCACCACATGGTAGAGGGAGCAACTACAGAAAAGAAAAAAAATAGTGATTTAAAAATTATATGTACGTGTATCTTCTTGTAGATAAAAAGACCATCCACCCTAAAATAACAGCTAAATTGGACTTATGGTCTTATGATAATCCGTGTAGTTTTTTTTTTCTCCCACGACCCTTCACTTCCCAGGGCTCCAGCTCAGACTGCTAGCTGTGAGTACTATCCATTAGCTGGTGAAATCAGAGAATAAATAGGTCAAAGTCTTGACTTTGATACTTCAAAAACCAAGGTAAAGCAGAAAATAAAGAATCGGTTTCCTTTTTGTCTGTCTAAGCCAATGATTCTCAAAGTGCAGTCCCTCAACTAGAACATTGGCTTCACCTGGTAGCTCATGAGAAAAATGTAAAATCTCATACCATGCCTTAGATCTATAGAATCACTGCAGTGTCCAGAAATCCATATTTTAATAAACCCACCAGATAATTCTGCTGAACAACAAAGTTGGAGAACCACTGGCTTTTGATAATTACCAATTTGAGAACCATAGTCTGAGAAGAGTTCTCCGAGTCACATAGGAAGTGTTAGAGGAAACACAGTTGAGGAGCTACCTAGCTAGATGAGCTGTCTTAGTCCATTTTCTGTTGCTATAACAAAACACCTTAGAGTGGGTACTTTATTTTTAAAAAAGAGGCTTATTTAGGGCTGGGGTTGTGGCTCAGTGGTACAGTGCTTGCCTAACATGTGTGAGGCACTAGGTTTGATTCTCAGCATTGCATACAAATAAGTAAAATAAAGGTCCATTGACAACTAAAAAGTATTTTTTTAAAAAGAGGCTTATTTAATTCACAGTTCTTTAAGTCCAAGAGCCCAGCACCAGAATCTACTTCTGATGTCAGACAGCATCATATGGTGGGAATGTGTGTAGGGGGGGGGTGTTACCTTGTGAGAGAGAAAACAAGAGACCAGAGAGGGGCCAGGACCATTCTTTTGTAACTGCCTGTTCTTGAGGGGAAAATCCACTCCTGAGACATAACCCACTCTAACAGACTATCATTAATCTCATCGCAAATGTGGTAATGACTCAATCACTTCCCACTAGATCCCACCTGTTTTTTATTTTTAAAAATAGTATTTTTATTGGAACATAACAAACTTACAGAGAGGTACACCACTCATAGACATATAGCTCAATAAATTTTCAAAAACTGAACATCTCCATATAACCAGCACATAGTTTAAGAACAGAGCATTACCAAGACTTTAGGAACCCTTCTCCTGTCCTCTCCAAATCACTACCATACCCACAAAAGGAGCCATTATCTTGACTTCACACATGATAGTTTAGTTTTGCTTGTTTTTGAACTTCTTCTGTATATAGAGAAGAGAGGGTAACATGATAAAGCAGAACTCTAAATATGCTATCTTCATGTGTGGGCAGGATGAGATTCCCACCATGAATAGGCCCTGAGTTTCAGTTCATGTTTCCTGTAGGCTCCACCTCTTAAAGATCCCATTTCCTTTCAATGCTATCGCACTGGGGACTAAACCACCCATGGAGGACCAATCCCATCCGAACCATAGCATAGGCCTAAGGCAGAAACCTCACAGACTGCCCTAAGGAGCACACCAACATCTTCCTTGAAGCTTGGAAGCCTGGTGGGTGTAGGTAAAATTCTCCCAGCCAGGTACTCTGGGCTCAGAACAAGTTGATGCTGAAGCATGTAGAGTTTGCAGCAGAGGTCCAGGTCCTGGAAATGGGCAGGGACACCACAGCAGACACCAACATGGAGGGCTGAGTGCACATGAGAGAAGCCCCTTAAAGAGCTGCCAGCATGAGACAGAGTACCCTGCTGCTCTGCTATGCCATCTCCACTCTTGTCTGGAGCTAGATTTAGCTTCTGGCCTGGGGATCTTACTATTTCATGGAGTAGACACACATAAACCTACTGTCAAGGTAGCCCCTAGACCATATATTAAAATTGCTTCCTTCTATACAACATCCTTAGATATGCTAAATTAAAATATGTCAAAGCAAAGTTATGAACTGGTAGATAAGACTGCAGTCCCAAGAAGGAGCAATCCTTGGACTTAAAATGGTGATTTTTTTTTCCTTTACAAAGAGACAATGCCTATAAAAAACAGGAGTGGCAAACAGGATGTGACTCCTTGTAGCCCGGAGGGTGGAAATAAAAAATGTAATTATTGAAATTAGCAAGTCCATACACAGGCTGACATACATGGTGCTGAAGATAACTTGAAAGGAATCATGTAAACATGCACCCGTACATATGTATGTACATACAACACATATACACATGCACAATTAAACTTTAGAATATCAAAGATAAAAAAAAAGAAAAGCTGCCAGAGAGAAAAGACTATGAATTACTTCTAAAAAATAAAAATCAGACCACATCCTATTTTTCATCAGCTACCTTCAATACACACAGTGATGAATGAAAAGCTTCAAAGTGCTGAGGGAAAAATACCAGTGTAATTTTGAGCTCAGAATTCTGCAGGGCACAGTAGTGCACACCTATAATCCTAGCAGCTCGGGAAGCTGAGGCAGGACGATGGTAAGTTCAAATTCAGCAAAAGCGAGGTGCTAAGCAACTCAGTGAGACTCTGTCTCTAAATAAAATAGAAAATAGGGCTGGGGATGTGGCTCAGTGGTCGAGTGCCCCTGAGTTCAATCCCCAGTACCTCCCCCACCATGAAAAAATTAAGAATGAAACAAAGAAACTTTTTTTCAGACACTTAGAAAAATTCCCACTCAGAGATCTTTGCAGAAAAAAAATTACTAAAGGATAATGCAAGAAAGAAAATGAATCCAGAGGAAGTGTTAGAATGCCAAAACAATGATGATCATAAGTCAGTAAAACATACCAGTGCATTTAAATATGTTTTAATATCGAGGGCTGTCTTTGAACAGCACACCAAGAACAAAGATTTGCTGGAAGAGATTCTCAACAACCTCTTCTGGCTTATATAAGCAGAAAAGGAATCTAACAAATGACATTAGGCAAATCACAGTATCTGCAGGAGGGCCAGGGCTCTGGCTCAGGCTAGATGGCAAAATCAGTGCCCAGTGTACACTACAGCACCTATGCTGGAGAATCCCTACTCTTCCTGTTGCCCACTCAGCTAGTCAGATATACCAGCTCTCCATAGTTCATCCTGCTGCCCTTGCAGCCCTGGAAAGCTAATATCCACCACCTCTGCAGCCAGAATGGATTTTTGCATGATGCCTACTTCTTTTTTTTTTTTTTTTTTTTTTTTTTGGTACTGGGGATTGAACTCAGGGGTACTCGACCACTGAGCCACATCCCCAGCCCTATTTTGTGTTTTATGTAGAGACAGGGTCTCACTGAGTTGCTTAGCGCCTCGCCCTTGCTGAGGCTGGCTTTGAACTCGCGATTCTCCTATCTCAGCCTCCCAAAGTGCTGGGATTACA
>CM053401.1:115720909-115828527 GCA_028644305.1 Xerus rutilus | reverse complement strand
ATGATGCCTACTTCTTTGTTTCTCTTTCTTGAATCAAATTTTATGGAGTTAGGTCTGTCTATCCACATCCCTGTGTCCTGGATACAAAGTGTTTGTGGCGGGGGTGGTGGTGGGGGCAAATATGTGAATTTCTGGTTTCTGGTTTGGGGAGAGAAGGGCTCAAAAGATTTGAAGTTTCTCCAAACTTAGGAAATTAGGAAAATTGTCCAGAAGATGCTAGGTAACCAAAAAGCAGGAAAGATTTTTACTATAGAAGGAAAAGAGAGTTGTCAAAGAGAGACAGGTGGAAAGGAGTATAATAAATACAAAACACAAATTAAAATATCAGGAGAAAATCAAAATATATCTATAATCCCCCAAACCTAAATGGATTAAATTTATCCATTACAAAACAGAGACTCTTTTATTGGATATTTTTGAAATTATGTTTATATGCTAATTTAACAATAAAATACATTTATTTAATTATTATGTATCTGGAAGGAAATTGATGGCCCACACACATTGAAAAGAGCTCACTAAAGCTAGCTATTTGAAGAAAAACTAAAATAAACCTTTTGCAAATTTAATAAGAAAAATCAAGATTAGAGACAAAAGAGAGGTAAGACTATGATTCTCCCCCCCATATATATGACATTATATATATGACACTTTAAATATCATAATAAGAGGATATAGTTAAAGTTGATCTGTTTTCCTCCTAATGTAAATCACCCTAAAATTAAAACATAAAGGAAACAAATATTTACAGGTGGCAAAATTTTGAAAAATTTCCCCCAAATTTTAGATGAAATAAGAATGTTCATAATCACCACATATACTTCAATATTGTACGAGATTCACTTTCTAGTGCAATGGGATAAGAAAACCAATTAATGTTGCTAGAATTGGAATGAAATAAATGAAGCTGTTATGATTTGCTTATGACACAGAGAAACAAAGAAATCTACATATAAACTGATAAAACTAAAAAATAAATTCAGCCATAACATTATGTAAATAAGCTAAAATCTATTATAATCTTTTATGCCAACAAAAACAAAATTTTTAGAATAATTTCACTTGAAATAGCATCAAAAGGCATCCTTTACCCAAGAATAAATATAACCTAATATGTACAATATTGTGGCATAGAAAATTATGCAACATATTTGAAAGATTTGATAAAATCCAAGCAGTTGTGAGTTCATATGTGTGCACATACATGTAAGTTAAAAGCTAATTCTACTCAAGTGCAAGGGGCCACAAATAGCCAAAAAAAAAAGTCAGTAATTAAGTTAACATGTTAAATGATGTGAAAACAGACAGAGATCAACATATAAGAATGTTCATAGTGTTTTTAATGCACATTATCCAAAATAACCTGAAGATACATCAGCAATGACATAAACAAATTTTGATATATTTATACAATGAAATACTATACAACAACAAAAATAAATGAGCTATAGATTCATATAATAACAAGGATGAACCATATAAATATAATTACGACCAAAAGAAGCCATTCTTTTTACAGAATGCATTCTGTAAAAGTCCACTTATGTGAAGTTCAAAATTAGGCCAAACTTCTCAATGATATTGGGAGTTTGGTATTGATTACCTCTGAAGAAGAGGGAAGGAAAAAGGATTGGAAAAGGAGTCCTTGCGGGTGTTTATAAAGTTGTATTTTTTTAATCTGGATGTGGTTACAGGACAGGTTCAATTTCTCAAATTGCTCAAAGTACACACTTGTGATTTATGCATGTTTTGAGAAAGTGTTTATTCAAAATAAAAATGGTATGAGATATTGAGTAGGGTTTATTCCAGAAATGTAAAGATAATTTAACATTATAAAATGTACATCATTAAAAAATAAAATGTCTATCATGGTAAAAGATAAAAATCATAAGATCAATTCAGTTGATATCCTCATACTAAAACCAATTAAATTTCATGCCTGTTAACTGATAAGACTAAAAATGAAGTGTACCACCTGGGAAAAGCATCACAGCAGAGACTACTTGTCTCTTACTTGATATCCATTACCTTTTTCCTTGTTTACAGAAGAGGTGATGACATGCCCAATAAAAAACACTCATTCTTGCATCTGAATACACTGATATAACAGTTGCAGCCAGAAGGAGAAAATTGAAGTATAGTCTTCAATTTTGAGAAATCTATGCTTTTCAGATAAAAAGAGACTCAGTATTTTGACCTTTCTCTTCTCCCTACCTGAAATGCAACCCAAGGCCTGGTGAAACAGTAGCCATACTATGACTATGAAAACAGGCTCCTCACAAGCAAGGACCAAAGGCCTCAGCATCTCACTAACTGGAAGCCATCCTCAGTTCCTTGTCCCATGAGAGCTCTCCATAAGGGAGTTCACAACACGTGAGTGACTAGAGCAAGTGAACGGGGGTGGTGGAGGGCGCCCACAAGACAGGAATCCTGTCTTTATATAATGTAACCTCAGAGGTAACATCTCATGCCTATACCATATTCTGTTGATTAACTGGATACTCAAAATAAGACTTCAAATCATAAAAATATATATTTGAAAACTCATGTGAGAAAGGTAGAATAGAAAATAAATATTCTGGAAATAAAAGGCACAAAGTAAAATTCCTCCTCTGTAACAATGAGCTTGTGTATAATATTTTTAAGTAGATAATAAAGGGTTTATTTGTTTTTATTTTTTGTTTTTTGTTGCCATCACAAAATACCTCAGGCAGGCTAACTTTATAAAGAAAAGAGTCTATTTACGTCACAGCATCAGATGCTAAAAATGCAAACAGCATGGCATAGGCTCTGGCAAGAGCCTTAATTGCATCATCTTATGGTGGTGGTGATGTCAAGAGTGCCTGTGAGAGGAAGAAACTAAATCTGGAAATAGGAAGCCAGGAGGCTAGAATCCTACCACCATTCTGAGGACAAGGCCTCCAATACATGAAACTTTGAGGGACAAATGTAAACCATACCCAAACCATAGCAGTCTTCCATCACTGTAGTATTAGTATTCTACTGATACATGTAAAAAGACAAATGTAACAGTTTTGATTTAAAATATCAACATTTACAGTGCCCCTGAAATTCTATACTTTGTAATTATTTGAACTCATAATAAAACACTTTTTAATATGTCAACTTATAACAAGCAAGGAGCTACACAATTTTTCCTAGGAATTTTATGGATATGCATGCATATAATTTTGAAACTGTTGCTCCAAACCACTATGCTTTGCTGCAGGTTTTCTGGAAGATATGGCCGGGGGGTTGCTTATACAATGAATACCTTATCTCCTTATAACACTTCTTGAATAGTCTAGTCCCCAAGTCTGCTCAGCAGTTACTCTAACATCTCTCTGTTCTTGATGTTCCTCATTTGCCCCTCTGCACACACAGCATCTCTGTATCTTCTGATCCACATCGTGTAGCTCCTGCACTCTGTGTCTAGTTTCTGTGCCTCTGGCCTGTGCACCCATGAGAGGCAGAGCCTGGCTTCCCACTCTGGTGGCTCCTTTCCTGAAGTGAGACATTTCTCATTTCATGTCATGTGGATTGAGGAATCTGTGCATTGTATAAATTGCTTTTTCCTGGACCACATTCTGGCACTATGCCATTAGTATGCATAGACAGACTGTTTGAAATATGTTCCTTATTTATTGTGGGGGTGCTATGGAGAACAATTTCTATAAGTGCCACATGCCTTCTTTAGGGGTCTCAGCACTATGCCAAACTGGCTTGTGTTAGAGTACAGAATAGCTTTTATCTTTTGGAATCCATTAAATTTGTAACTGATAGTGCTCCTGTGTTGTTGGGATACTAAGAAGATCAGAGACAAATATATGGGAAGCCTCTGGAAATTGCACAGATACTAATGTCATGTATTGTTTTACTACCATACCCTACATTTCTATTTACTGTGACTTCTAAAGTCTATTTAATTGCTACATTGTATGTTTCTTTGTAACATACATACGTGCACAGTATTGCCCTCAAATGAGGCAATGTTGTATAAAGTGCATTAAAAAATCACAAATGAAATAGGAACTTTATAATTGTCTTTAGCTGCAGCTTATATCAAGCTGTCCTGCAACAATGGGTACAGACTGAGAAGGCCAGCTCTCTGCCATGAAGCTTGGAAGTGTCATTTAATTGGGTTTCTCTCCAAGTCTGCCAGCAAAGATCAATTTGGGTATGGCTCTATTGATATTGTCTTACAGGGGTAGATTTATTTTAACCAAATTCTGATTTGTAAGCCAGAATTTCACAGTATTAATTAATTAATTAATTAATTTGGAGAGGCGTTGCTTGGAGTTGAACCCAGAGGCATTTCACCACTGAGCCACATCCCTAGCCCTTTTTTATTTTTTATTTTAAGAAATGGTCTCACTAAATTGCTTAGAACCTTGCTAACCTTGAGGCTGGGCTCAAACTTATGATCCTCCTGCCTCATCCCCTCAAGTTGCTGGGATTATGTGCATGCACCACTGCACCTGGCCATAGTATTAATTTATGATGAAAAAACACATTCATCAAATGCTGGTACGGATGTGTCTGATGAACATAAAATGACAACCAAGGAAGCAAATTTCATGCTCAAAAATAGGAATACACAAACCCCAGGGAGTCACTGCACACACCCGGATGGCATGCTCTGGGATAGTGATCATAAAGACCCTACCAATCTCCAGCTCTCTAGGCTCTACTTTCTGTGTTCTCAGTGGATCATTCTTGATATGACCATAATCATGTTCCAGACTATAAGCTTTTAATTAGTAAATTATGTATACCTTCCTGTTTTTCACAATGTTATCACCAGGACAGGAGTTTGAGGATGACTACTTTGTCATACATCTGAAAACAATCTCTTGGCTTATTCTCTGAAGAGATCTTATATCCATGATGTGTGAATTTTCCTTGTGTGTCTGGTGAAGGACAACCCCATATGCCTCATCTCAAATGGCTTAGGAGGCATTTCTCAGCACCTCTCTCAGTAAAAACATGGCATGCTTCTTCCCTGAAGAAAATCAATTATTTTGATTCAAAAAAAGTTAATATTTTTGACTTTTGAATAAATAAGATTTTAATTACAACTGAGAGGTAGTTTTTTGTATATAATGAGAGATGTAAAATAAAATGCAGCCAGGCACGGTGGTGCAAGCCTGTAATCCCAGCACTTAGGGAGGCTGAGACAGGAGAATTGTGAGTTCAAAGCCACCCTCAGCAACAGTGAGGTGCTAAGGAACTCAGTGAGACCCTGTCTCTACATAAAACACAAAATAGGGCTGAGGATGTGGCTCAGAGGTTGAGTGCCCCTAAATTCAATCTCTAGTACCAAAAATAAAACATTAAAAAATTAAAAAAAAATAAAACACTTGCCAACTGATGAACAGCAAAGAACTAACAGTTAGTTAGTTAGTTAGAACTAACTAACTAACTCTGCAGGGTCCTCTGATCCATGCTTATAAACATATGGTAGAAGTGTAACACCTTGATAGGTCACCTTGAGACACAGAGGCATCTTGTTTCTGTCACTTATAGTTGAACATGATTTTCTGATCAAAGAGAACACACAAACTCAAAACTCTCAACAGTTCCAAGAAATATACTTGGAAAATATGTTAGCAGATACACAAGAAAAAAAAGTTTTACATTCTCCTACCTCATGTTCCCAGAATAACTTTCAAGATTAGCTCTTCCTTTTCATGAGAACATACTTCTGGCCCTGACCTTTTCAAGGAAAGTTTCTTGCTGTACTTGCATCCACCCTGTGCCCATCAATATAAACAGAAGGGACTATGGGTTTGCATGAACTACCTAGAAGTAGGCAGGTCCAGATTCTGGCCTCCAGGTAGATATAGAGATTCCTTAAGACATTTCATTGTTTTTTCCTTGGAGGTAGAAACAGTAGCAGTAGCAAAGTTTAAGAAGGTCAGGCAAAGTGAGTTTTTACCTCAGCCATGTCCTCATTTGTAGAATGGGGTTAGTAATAGTGCCCAATCTCATAAAGTTTTTGTGAGTTTAAAATGTTTAGCATCAGTTGGCGTTTTGGAGATGGTGCCTTCATAAAATTATCATTGGGGTAAGATGAGAATTATC
Source organism: Xerus rutilus (assembly GCA_028644305.1). Taxonomy (NCBI): domain Eukaryota; kingdom Metazoa; phylum Chordata; class Mammalia; order Rodentia; family Sciuridae; genus Xerus; species Xerus rutilus. The sequence continues at coordinate 115,822,443 of CM053401.1, read as the reverse complement.
TACCTAGACAGGGAACTCAGAGAAGGAAGAATGGACATGAGGCAATCCCATGAGGCAGATAAGGGAGAAGATTACACCAGAATGAAGGGAAACTTACAGTTCAAGCTTTCACCTGTGATTGTACCTAAGCTAAAAGGAAGGAAAAAAACACACAGAGAAGCCAGTGTGAGATGGAGCAGATTCCAGGACAGTCTCCCCTCAAAGTTCTAAGAGGACAGTGTCTACTGTCTGCTCATCTGTACAATGTCATGGAGCTGCCTGGGTCTCCAGAGGCTCTGAGGAGTCCCTATCCTGTGCCAACAGTAAGAGGGCCAATGAAAAGGCGGCAGCAGCAGCAGCAGAGAACCCTTCTTCCTCCTCCCCTTTGTCCACAGGGAGAAGAACAAGTGGAGTGATCTTTGAACTTTCCTAATTATGCATCCTTGTCAATAAAAACAGCTTGAGCATATCCCCCCATACAGGAATATTTTATTATTTTAACATATTATTATGTACATTATGTGGCACAAACAAAAATGGAAAATTTTAGAAGATGGCATACAAATTAAGTGTAAATGGAAGTTATAGTATTGTAGACCCCCTTATCTGAGATATGCTTCTAGACCCCCGATGTATTCCTGAAACTGTAGATAGTACCAAATTCTATATATATATTATATACTATGTTTCTCCCTATACATACATATCCATGGTAAAGTTAACTTATAAATTAGTCACACTACAAGATCAATAACAAACAATAAGAAAATAGAACAGTTTTAACAATATGCTGTCATAAAGTTATGTAAAACTTATGAATTGTTTATTTCTGGATTTTTAAAATTTACTAATTTGAGACCACAGTTGGCATTGAGTAACTGAAATTGCAGATAAGGGAAGGGGATTTAAAATCCCCGTGTCCCTCCCTCAGTAATCTTAGGTTAAAAGGGGAAATTACAGTAATGGGAACCCTAAAACAAAAATTGTGAATTGGACTTTGAAATTCAAATGCAATCTTCCTTCCAAAAAGACATTTTAGCCAGTGTCTGAAACCCTTCTCCAGCTTCACACAGCATCTTTGGATTTTAGTGTTAGAACTCTGTAAAATTTAAAAACTTGAATGCCCAGTGTTGACTTTCATTAAAGAGATAATGACTCAAAAGGAAAAAGTAACTTGAATATTAGCATCCAGATTTGACAAAACCAATATGTATTGGTTTTCATTCACTGTGAATACTGTCACCAGTTTGCGCTTCTTCACCTGCCACTATTCCTGACTCACTGTAGGTATTAAATCATACCTTAACTGGTTGTTTTGAAGCTTTAATCCGGCCGTCCTTCTCTGAACTCCCAATACATGGCAGCAAGGAATATATGGAAACTGTTCTAGTAATTGTGAAATGAAATATTTTTAAAAAATATTACAAAAACTTTATGCCTTTATATATTCCTTTAAACAGGGAAACATCCAGATAGCCATCAAACAAGCATCAGGTGGAAATGCTTACAAGTTTCCTTTTTTCACTTCTGGAGTGATTTATTTGGTCTAAATTCAGAAACCTTAACTCACAGAGACTAGTGTCATCACCTCCATTCACATCAAGAAAGACAAGAGCTTGCTATAGTAAATGGTAACCCAAAAGGTCAAAGAAATGATTTGGTTGTCTTCATTTGCTTTGAAAAAGCATCAAGACTAAGAAACCATATCTGTACATTTTATTGAACTGTGTTTTAAAGGAGATAAACAAAAAAATATTAACAACAGAAATTTACTGAGCAATGACTAGGGGCAGGGAAATACAGCAATAAAGAAAATGGTTTGTACCTCAAAACATTCTTGCAACATCAAAACCACAATCCTTGCTAATTAGGCTTTTTAAATTGTTTTTTTTTAATATTTTTTTTCAGTTGTAGATGGACACAATGTCTTTATTTTATTGCTTTGTACGTGGTGCTGAGGATCGAACCCAGGGCCTCACGCATGCGAGGCAAGTGCTCTACCGCTGAGCTACAATCCCAGCCCCTTAAATTAAGTTTTGAAAGATAAAATGTTATATTCTACAACCTATTTGAATATACTACCAGAGTCCAATGGGTTATCAATGGGTTAACTATGAATACTTGCAATACTGTCTAGATCTTAATTCATAAGGTTTTTGTTTTTTCATTTTTATGGTCAACTCTACTTTATCTAGATGCTTTCATTTCAAGTACCTGAAGAGTCAACTCCAACTGACTTAAAAAATAAAGAAGCCAGGCATGGTGGCACAAGCCTGTAATCCCAGCACTTAGGAGGGCTGAGCCAGGAGAATTGCAAGTTCAAAGCCAGCCTCAGCAAGGGCAAGGCGCTAAGCAACTCAGTGAGACCCTGTCTCTACATAAAACACAAAATAGGGCTGGGAATGTGGCTCAGTGGTCGAGTGCCCCTGAGTTCAATCCCCAGTACATAAATAAATAAATAAACTCATATATGAAGTAGTTTAGAGGGAGGATTATTTCAGAAGTGAATAATCCAATAGTTTAAAATATCCTTGAAAAGTGTAGCCTTCCAGTTTCTGGCCTGACATGTAAAGATTTCAGAGTTTCTAGTCCATCCTTACAGTAAGTAAAAAGATGAACAAACTGAAAAATCAACAGCTCCTCTTAGTTCTGTCAGAGAAGTCACAGGGAGTACTGCTGCCCCCAAAATTGGGGAGACATACAGGTGGATACAGATAATCACAATTTACAAGAGAAAAAACACAAGAGCAAAAACCTCCACAAAAATCAGAACCACAGTAGGAAAACTGAACTATAACTGATGAACTGCTAAAGGTTTGGTGTCAACAAATCTGTGAGTTAAAACCTCCAGGGCACCCAGTCATTAAGTGGACTCCATACTTTTGTGACAATTACCTTGAAGACCTCTGCCAGGTTCTCTGTGAATATTGGAGAAAAATCTCTTAAGGTTCCCTATAGGGATAGAGGGAAAGTACCATTTTGAAAAACACCAGAAAATTCTATTCTTTTTCATTTTTTTAAATGTCTGCCCTCAAGAGAAACTGGTGTACCAGAGCCTAATTTGTTAGTGCCTTATCAGAATCTAACAAGCTAGAGGGAGTGATACCCAATTCCAGCCTCCTGCTCCACCTAAGGTGGGAAAAACTGAGAGGCACTTGTGAAGTCTGCAGCCCAGGAGCACAGTCTTACTGAAAGATTGAGACCAATCATGGTACTATAGAATGCTTCTCCTTCCTCTAAATTTTACCACCATTATTAATAATGAAAGGTCTTTGTAACTCTTTTGTGAAAGAGTTACTTTCACCTAGTGTATTATGTCTGACTGAACAAAAAATTGCAAGGCATAATAAAAGTTAAAAAAACACATTTTAAATACACAGAACAAGCATCAGAACCACTCAGACATGGTAAGGATATTATAATTATCAGAACAGGAATTTAAAATAACTATGATTGATATGCCAAGGGCTCTAATGAAAAAAGACATTATGAGAGCACAGATGGCTACTGTAAGCAAAGAGATGAAAATTCTAAGAATGAACCAAAAAGAAATGATAGAGATAAAAACCAGTGTTAATAAAAATAAAAAATGCCTTCAAAAGGCTCATTGGTGAATTGGACATGATTGAGGAAAGAATCTCTGAACCTGAGGACATGTCAATAAAAACTTCTAAAACTGAATAGGCATTTCTCAAAAAAAGACATTCAACTGATCAACAAGTACATAAAATACTGTTCAACGTCACTAATCATTAGGGAAATAAAAATTAAAAACACAGAGATATACTCTTGCACCTGTTAAAATGGCTATTATAAAAAAGACAAATGATAGATGTAAAGAAAAAGAAATCCTAGTATACTGGTGGTGCAAATGTAAATTAGAACAACCATTATGAAAAACAGTATGGAGGTTCCTCAAAAAAATTTTTATTTTTTATTTTTTTATTTTGGTACCAGGGATTGAACTCAGGTGTACTCAACCAATGAGCCACATCCTCAGCCCTATTTTTTTGTTTTATTTAGAGATAGGGTCTCACTGAGTTGCTTAGCGCCTCGCCATTACTGAAGCTGGCTTTGAACTCACGATTTTCCTGTCTCAGCTTCCCAAAGTGCTGAGATTACAGGTGTGTGCCACCATGCCCAGCTAAAAAATTTTTTTAAAATGGAAAAAACCAGGGCTGGGTTTGTGTCTCAGTGGTAGAATGCTTGCTTTGCATGTGTGGGGCACTGGGTTCAGTCCTCAGCACCACATAAATAAATAAAATAAAGGTATCATGTCCATCTACAACTCAAACTTTTTTTTTTAGGCTGTAGAATATTTTATTTTGGTTTAGATTTTTTGTTTGTTTCATATTTAATTTATTTATTTGTTCTATTTAGGCTCACATGATAACAGAATACAATTTGACTCATTGTACATAGATAGAGGATAACATATCAATTCTCTAGTTGTAAGTTGTATAGAATCACAACATATATGCAGTCATACATAAAGTTAAGGCTATGATGACCATCATATTCCACCACCTTTACTGTCCCCATGTCCCCTTCCTCCTTACATCCCTGGGAACAGAGTTCCACCGTTGTTCCCATGACCTTCCCCACATTATGGATCAGCATACACTTATCAACAAGTACATTTGGCATTTGGTTTTCTGAGATTGGCTTACTTCACTTAGCATGATATTCTCCAACTCTATCCATTTACCTGCAAATGCCATAATTTTATTCTCTTTTATTGCTGAGTATATATTGTGTATATATACCACAGTTTCTTTATCCATTCATCTATTGAAGGGCATCTAGGTTGGTTCCACAGTTTAGCTATTGTGAATTGAGCTGCTATAAACATTGAAGTGGCTATAGCACTGTGGTTTGCTGTTTTTAAGTCTTCTGGGTATATACGGAGGAGTGGGATAGCAGGCTCAAATGGTGGTTCCATTCCAAGTTTTCTAAGGAATCTCCATACTGCTTTCCAGATTGGTTGTATCTGACCACAATGGAATAAAATTACAAATCAATGACAGATTAAAAAACAGAAACTACTCCATCAACTGGAAACTAAATAATATGCTATTGAATGATGCATGGATAACAGAAGATATCAAGGAAGAGATAAAAAAATTCTTAGAGGCAAATGAAAACTCTGATACAACATATCAAAATCTCTGGGATGCCATGAAGGCAGTGCTAAGAGGAAAGTTTATAGCACTAAGCTCATTCATTAGAAGAAGTAAAAGTCAACAAATAAATAAATTGACTCTTTGTCTCAAAGCCTTAGAAAAGGAAGAACAAATTAACACCCAAAGAAGTAGAAGACAGGAAATAATCAAAATTAGGGCTGAAATCAATGAAATAGAAACAAAAGAAACAATTCAAAAAGCTGGTTCTTTGAAAAAATAATCAAAATTTTTTTAAAAATGGAAAAACCAATAACCTCCAATTCCATTTCTGAACATATTTCCATAGGATATAAAGTCAGTATGTCAAAGAGATATCTGCATATTAGTTGCAACATTATTCACAATAGCCAAGATATGAAATCAACCAAAGTGTCCAACAACACATGAATGGATAAAGAAAATGTGGTACACATACACAATGGAATACTATTGGCCTTTAAGATAAAGGAAATCCTACAATTTGTGATAACATGGATGACCGGGAGGACATTATGCTAAGCCAGGCACAAAAAGACAAATACTGCACGATCTCATTTACATGTGGAATTTAAAAATGTTGAATTAAGCCAGGCATGGTGGCACAAGCACTTAGGGAGGCTGAGACAGGAGAATCGCGAGTTCAAAGCCAGCCTCAGGGCTGGGATTGTAGCTCAGTGGTAAAGCGCTTGCTTCACATGCGTGAGGCCCTGGGTTCGATCCTCAGCACCACATACAAAGCAATAAAATAAAGACATTGTGTCCATCTACAACTAAAAAAAATTAAAAAAAAATAAAAAAAAAAAAAGCCAGCCTCAGCAACAGCGAAGTGCTAAGCAACTCAGTGAGACCCTGTCTCTACATAAAACACAAAATAGGGCTGGGGAATGTGGCTCAGTAGTGAAGTGCCCCTGAGTTCAATCTCTAGTACCAAAAAAAAAAAATGTTGAATTAAAAGAAACAGTTAAAAGAATGGTCATTGGCCTGAAATGGGGGAATGGGGAGATGTTGATGAAAATGTACAAAGTTAACAGATAAGAGAAATGAATTTCAGAGATCTACCTAATGCATGATGGCTATTATTAATAACAACGTATTGTATGCTTGAAAGTAGCTAAGAGAGTAATTTTAAATGTTCTTACTGTAAAAAGATATGTGAAACGACATACATGCTAATTTATTGACTGAATCATTTCACAATGTGTACATATGTCAAAACATCATGTACATCATAAATATATATAATTTTTCTGTTGAATCTATTTATAATAGAGTTGAATTTTTTAACAATAATAGTGTGTTTGTTTATTTTCCCCTGAGGTTTTATCAGTTTTTGACTCACATGTTTTGATGTTCTGTTGTTAGTCACATACACATTAAGGATTATTGTGTATTCTAGGAAAATTGACCCCATTATCTTTCAGTAAAGTTCCTTTTTATTCCTGATAATTTTCCTATTCTGTAGTCTGATCTGAAATACAGATATTTCAGCTATGTTTTGATTAGTGTTAGTTTGTGTATCTTCTACACTCCTTTACTATTAATCTATAGCTGTTTTTACATTTAAAGCAGAAAACTAGCAAAGACTTAGCTGAACTCAACAATACCATCAATCAACCAGATATACCTGACATCTATCAACAACTTCATCCAACAAGAGAATACATTCTTTTCAAGCTCATGTGAACATACATCAAATAGACCACATTCTGTACCACAAAACACAACTTACCAAGTTTAAAGAAATAGAAATCATCCAATTCATGCTCTCAGATCACAATGGAATTAAACTAGAAATCAGTAACAGAAAGATGGTGTTGTAGTGTTTCATCACTGTGACCAAAGACTTGACAAGAAAAGCTTAGAGGAGGAAAAGTTTATTTTGGCTCACAGTTTCAGAGGGTTAGTCCACGGTTGTGCAACTCCATAGCTCTGGCCCTAAGGCAATGCAGAACATCATGGTATAAAGGCATGGCAGGAGAAAGCTGCTCAGGATACCATAACCAGGAAGAAGAGAGAGAGATAATAAGAGCACTCCTCTCTCCAAGGACAAAATATAAACCCCAAAAGCACACCCCCAGTGACCTATATCCTTTAGTCACAACCTACCTGCCTACAGTTATCACCCAGTTAATCCATATCCAGGGATTAATTCACCATTAGGTTACATCTCTCATAATGTAATCATTTCACCTCTGAACATTCTTGTTTGATCTCACACGTGACCTTTTGGAGGATACCTCATATCTAAACCATAACAGATGATTGGTAAACAACAAAATACCCAGAGTTTAAACAAGAAAATTCTAGTTAATACATAGGCCAAAGAAGAAACATCAAGATAAAAATAAAAATATGCTGAACCTAATGAAAATTCAATTTATGGACTCTCCAGATGCAGCAAAAGCAGTGATTAGAAGGAAATTTATGGCACTGAATGCACATATTAGAATAAATCTAAACTCCGTCAATGCTTCCACCTCAGCAAATTCGAAAAAGGAAAGCAAATTAAATACAATGTAATCAATGAAAGGAGATAACAAAAAATAGAGCAGGAGTCAATGAAATTGAAAACAGGAACTCAATAGAGAACACTAAAGGAAATCAATGAAACTAAAAGCTGGTTCTTTGAAAAGATCAACTAAATCAGTAAGCCTCTACTAAGGCTTATTAAGAAAAATTAGACATGACAAAATTTATTTATATCAGAAATGAAAGCAGGGACATCACTACAGATCCTTTTGGCATTAACACGATAGTAAAAGAATATATAAACCAAGGCTGAGACAGAAGGATTACGAGTTCAAAGCCAGCTTTAGCAACTTAGCAAGGCTATAAGCAACTTAGCAGAACCTGTCTTTACATAAAATATATTTTAAAAAGAGAATACTATGGGGGCTGGGATTATGGCGCAGTGGTAGCGTGCTCGCCTAGCACGCATAAGGCACTGGGTTCGATCCTCAGCACCACATAAAAAAAATAAAATAAAGATATTCTGTCACCTACAACTAAAAAATAAACATTTAAAAAAAAAGAGAGAATACTATGAACAAGTCTATGCCCACAAATCTGATAACCTAAATGAAATGAAATAATTATTTTAAATGCACCATCTGCAAAAACTCTCGAAAGAAGTAAGACAATCTGAATAATCCTATATTTGGTTAAAAAAATCAAAAGGAATAATCTCCCAAAACAGAAATCACCAGGTCCCGATGGGTTCATTGGTGAATTCTACCAAACATTTAAGAAAAAAGTATACCAATTTTCTATAATAACTTCAGATAATAAAAGCAGTGGGAATATTTTCAAACTCATTCTATGAGGCCACAATTAACAATATCAAAATCAGGCAAAGAGCTATTTTTTTAAAAAACTACATACCATTTCCTCTCATAAAAAAGATCCTCAACAAAATAATAGCAAATTGAATTAAAAAATGTCTAAAAAATAATGAACACAGTCAAATGAAATTTGTTCCACATACTTAAGGCTCATTCAACATTCAAAAACCAATATAAATCCTAACACATCAACAGGCTAAAGAAGAAAAATAACATAATCATATCAATAAACATGGAAAAGAGGTTTGATAAAATCCAATACTCATTTATGATAGTAATAAAAGTTTTTAAAAAACTCAGCAAACTAAGAATAGAAGAGAACTTTCTCAAATTGATAAGGAATATTCACAAAAACCCTAGATCTGACATCATACTTAATGAATAGAAACTGGAAGCTTTTCTGCTAAGATCAGGAAGAAAGCAAGGATGTCCCCTCTTACCACTTCTTCTCAAAATTATATTAGAGGCCCTAGCTAATGCAATAAGACAAGAAACAAAAATAAAAGTTATGCAAGTAAGAAAGGAAGAAATAAAATTGTCTTTTCCACAGATTATACATGACATGATCACATATGTAGAAAATCCAAACCACTGACAACAAAACAAAAAATCTTCTGGAACTAATGAGTGATTACAATAAGGTTGCCAGACACAAAGTTAATATATGAAAGTCAATCATTTTACTCTGTACCAGGAATGAACAAGTAGAATTTGAAATAAAAAACCACATTACAGGGGCTGGGGCTGTAGCTCAGTGGTAGAGCACTTGCCTAGCATGCATGAGGCACTGGGTTCAATCCTCAGCACCACATATAAATAATAAATGAATAAAATAAAGATCAATCAACAACTAAAAAAATTTTTTTAAAAACACATAATTTATATCAACATCCCCTCAAAATGAAATACTCAGAAATAAATTTAATAAAATATTATACAGTCTATGTGAGAAAACTTTAAAAGCTCTGGTGAAAAAAAGTAAAAACTAAATAAATGAATAGATATTCCATACTCATCTAGGAAGACTTAATTTTGTTAAAATGTCAATTCTTCCCAATTTGATCTATAGATTCAATTCAATCTCAATCAAAATCATAGTATGTTATTTTGTGGACATCAACAAGCCAATTCTAAAGTTTATATAAAAAGGAAAAAAAAAACAAAGACAACTCAATATTGAAGAAGAGAAACAAAGTTGAAGAACTGACACTACCTGACTTCAAGACATCATATAAAAGCTATAATAATTAAGGCAGTGTAGAATCAGTGAACAGGTAGATCGATCAATGGAATAAAATAAAAAGTCCAGGAATAGGCCCACATAAATACAGTCAACTTATTAAAGCAATACAATTGAGCAAAGAGTCTTTCCAGCAAGTGTTGCTGGATCAATGGTGTCTAGGCTCCAAAAATGAATGTGGACATAAGTTTTGCTCTCCTCACAAAAATTAACTCAAACCTGATTATATGCCTCAATGTAAAAATATGAAATTCCTAGAAGCTAATAGGAGAAAACCTAGATAGACCTGTTTTTTGTGATGACTCTTTTTGGTATAACACCAAAGACATAATTCATGAAAGAAAAAGTCAGAAGCTAAAGAAATAATTGATAAGTGGGACATAATTTTTTAAAAATTTCTGTGAGAGGTTGAGAAGACAAGCCAGAGACTGAGAGTAAATATTTGCAAAATACACATCTCACAAAAGATTTGTTCAAAATATACAGAGAACATGTAAAACTCATCAATAAGAAAACAAGCAATCTGATTTAAAAATAGGCAAAAGATCTGAATAGATGCCTAACCAAAGGTAAAGATGGCAAATAAGCACAAGATGCTCCACATCACTTGTCATCAGGAAAATGCAAATTAAACAATGAAATATCACCACATAACTATCAAAGTGGCCAAAATCCAGGACACTGACAACATCAAATGCTGTCAAGGACATGGAATAACAGGAACCCTCATTTATTGCTGGTGGGAAGGCAAAATGGTATAGCTACTTTGGAATATAGACTGAAAGCTTTTTAAAAAATTACTCTTTAAAAATATGCTCTTAGCAGATGATCAAGCAATTGCATTCTTTGGTATCCAAATGAATGGAAAAATTGTCCACACAAAAAGTTTAGCAAATTTGGGCTGGGGTCATGGCTCAGTGGTAGAGCACTTGCCTAGCATGAGAACTTGGGTTTGATCCTAAGCACTGGGAAAAAGATGAAGAATAAGAAAAAGAAAAGATGAAACTTCAGTACACCTAGACAATATAATGTTATACAACACAAAAAGGAAGTGAGTTATCAGATGATGAAAAGATATAAAGATTTACTTAGTAAAAGAAGGTAATATGGAAAGTACATACTGTATAATTCCAACTATTTCTCATTCTGGAAAAGGTGAAACTATAAAGATAGTAAAAAGATCAGTGATTGACAGTATGTAGGAGTGAAAGAAGGGAAATTTGGTATGGGCAGTGAATATCTATCTTGTTGACCATATTGATTACCTTAGCAAAGACAATTCTTTTACGTTTTATTAAGACTTTTTTTGTGTGTGGTCTTGCTGAATTTTTCTGATTGGTTCATGAATATACACATATATACATACTTGTTTCTTTTTTCACTTTTTTCTTATTATTATCCATTCATTATTCTGTTTTGTCTTTTGAGGATTAAGAATTTTGGGGTTTTTTTCCTTTTGTTACTTTCTGTTCTTCTTCCACTAATAACCAAATTTATTCATTCTTTTCTATTTATTTTGCATTCTTTATCTGTTTTCTACCCTCACATTCTAACACTCTTCTGTTTTCTCTGTTCATATATTGATTATTTTAATTTTTCTTGTACCTGCCTATCTCATTGTCTTTCCTCTTAATGAACTGTATTTTTACCATTTTTTTAATTTTTTTTTTATTTTTACCATTTTTAAAGAACTATTTAGTTTACAAAATTTCTGCCCCCATCATACATGCTGTTTCAATTATTGGTATTATGGATGGCATAGTTGACACCAGCTGCTAACTTTAACACTAGAACTAGGTCATGGCTGTCTACTGTTGCTGTTGGTAAGTGCTGATCTCACCATTCCTGTTTTTATGGTAGTGTTATAGATATCATGATGGGCATCAGTTATTTAATTTAATGCCGTCACTGCTGTAGTTTGTTTACCTCTCTTATGTGAGGTTCTGGGAATATACTAGAACACTACAAGTTCAAGCATAGAGATTCTGCTGCTCAGCTACAGCTATATTCCAGCTAAGGGACAGTGCACCTTGCTTCACGTACAATTTAATTCTCTTAAAACTTCAACAATATTTTAACAAAAAGAACAGAGAACAGAGAAACTCCAAAATCAATGAGAAAATAAGCATCTTTCTATAATAACCTTAAACCTAACCAACAAAGAAAATCCCAGGGCCAGATAGATTTTCAGCTGAATTATACCAGACCTTTAAAGAACTAATGCCAATGTTCCTCAAATTATTTTATGAAGTAGAAAGGTATAGAATACTTCCAAATTCATTCTATGAAGGCAGTGTCACCTGATGAGGACATATCAAGGAAAGAACACTATAGATCAATATACCTGATAAATATAAATGCAAAAATTCTCAATAAAATATTAGAAAATCATATCCAACAACATATTAAGAAGATTGTACACCATGACCAAGTTGAATTCATTCCTGGGATGAATGGATAGTTCCCCATATGCAAATCAGTATATGGGGAACTATCCTTACATTATTACTATCCTTACTGTACTATCTTTACAGTATAACATTACATAAATAAAATTAAGGATAAAAATAATGTGGTCATCTTTTTTTTAAATATTTATTTTTTTAGTTGTAGGTAGACAGAATATCTTTATTTTATTTTTTATGTGGTGCTGAGAATCGAACCCAGTGCCTCACGTGTGCTAGGCGAGCACGCTACCACTGCGCCATAATCCCAGCCCCTAATGTGGTCATCTTAACAGATGACGAGAAAGCCTTTAACAAAATTCCGCACCCATTCATGATAAATACACAGAAGAAACTAGGGATAGAGGGAATTTACCTCAACATCATAAAGTATGTATATGACAAACCCAAATCCAACATTACAATGAATGAGGGAAAACCGAAAGCATTTTTTTTTTAAATCAGGAATAAGACAAGAACATTCCCAGCTCTCTTATTCAATATAGTTCTTGAAACTTCATCCAGATCAATTAGGCAATAGAAGGAATACTAAAAGGTAAACAAATACGAAAAGAAGAAGTCAAAATATCACTCTTCTTCTTTTTAAAAAAGTTTTAAAATTTATTCTAATTAGTTAAAAATATCACTCTTTGTTTTTGTTTTTTTTTTGGTTCTGGAGTTTGAACTCAGGGGCACTCAAACACTGAGCCACATCCCCAGCCCTATTTTGTGTTTTATGTAGAGACAGGGTCTCACTGAGTTGCTTAGCACCTCGCCATTGCTAAGGCTGGCTTTGAACTCACAATTCTCCTGTCTCAGCCTCCCTAAGTGCTGGGATTATAGAAAAATATTACTCTTTGCAGACAATATGATTCTATGTTTAGAAAATCCGAAAAGCCTCATCAGAAGACTTTTCATTAGAGCTAATGAACAAATTCAGCAATGTTGTAGGATATAAAATCAACATACAAAAATCAGTAGCTTTCCTATACACCAATAATGAATTTTCTAAAAAAAAACTCAGGAAAACAATTCCATTCACAATACCCTCAAAACACAAAACAAAACAAAACAACCCTAGAAATAAATTTAACCAAGGAGGTGAAAGACTTCTACAAAGAAAGTAATAGCACACTAAAGAAAAAAGAACTGTAGAAGACACAAGAACATGGAAAGACCTCCCATGTTCATGGATAGGAAGAATTAATATTGCTAAAATGGCCATATTACCAAAAGTATTATTCAGTTTCAATGAAATCCACATCAAAATACCACTGATTGTCTTCACAGAACTGGAAAAATGGTACTAAAATTCATTTGAAGAATAAAAGACCCAGTAGCCAAAGCAATTCTAAGTCAAAAAATTAAGGCCGGCAGCCTTGACCTCAAATTATTCTACAGTATTATAGTAACAAAAACTGCATAGTACTGGCATAAAAACAGACACAGACCAATAGAACAGAATATAAGACACAGAGACAAACCCACACAGATATGGTCATCTGATCTTTGAAAGAGGTGACAAAATCATACACTGGAGAACAGACAACCTTTTAAACAAATGGTGCTGAGAAAATGGTATACCCATATGTAGAAGAATTAAACTAAATCCCTATCTATCACTTGCACACAAGTCACCTCAAAATGGATCAAAAACTTATGATTTAGACCATAAACCTGCAGCGCAGGTCAACATTTCAAAATTCAGATGCAGGCTATGACTTTATCAATATGACTCTAAATCTCAGAAAATAATCCTGAGAATTAGTAAATTGGATGGCATCAAATTTAAAAACTTATGCACATCAAAGCAAAGAATCAAGAGCATGAAGAGAGTGACTACAGAATGAGATAAAATATTTGATACTACTTTTCTGACAGGGGATTAATATTGCAAATATATGAAGAACTCAAACTTAACAAATGAATAACCCAATGAATAAATGGGTAAATGAACTACAAAGACACTTCTCAAAAGAAGTACAAATGGCCAACATATTTGTGAAAAAATGTTCAACATCTTTAGCATTTGGAGAAATGCACATCAAAACTACAGTGAGATTCTATCTCATTCCAGTTAGAATGGCAGCAATCAAAAGTACAAGTTATAATAAATGCTGGAGAGGATATAGGGAGAGATAAATGCTTTACACTGTTGGCAGGATTGTAAATTAGTACAATACTAAGGAAATCAGTATCAAGTTTTCTCAAAAAGACTAACAATGGAAACATCACATGACCCAGCTACACAACTCCTTGGTATTTGTTCCAAAGAATTAGCATACACACATACCCATGTTTATGGCAACAACAAAAAAACTCATAATAGTTAGATTATGAAATCAGTCTAGGTATACATCCGTGTATGGATGAAGAAAATGTGGTATGTACATACCATGGAGTTTTATGCAGCCATAAAGAAGAATGAAATTATGTTATTCACTGGTAAATGTACAGAACTGAATAACATCATGTGAAATAAAATAAGTCAAATTCAGAAAACAAAGGTTTGTATATTTTCTCTCATATTTGGAAGCTAGAGAGGAAAAAAAAAGAGAAAAAGTTTGAGGGGGATCTCATGAAAGTAGAAGGGAGACCAGTATAGAAGAGAAAAGGATCAAGAGGAGGCAGGAGGAAAGAGAAAGGGGGAGACAATGCGGAATGAAACTGACCAAATTATATTCCGCGTACGTATGAATATGTAACAACAAATCCCATTATGTATAATCATAGTGCACTAACAAAAAGGAAAAATATATACTACTCTTGTGTGGAATGTTAATAACGGGGAGCCTGTGCATGTGTAGGGAAAGAGGGAACTCTTATCTTTCTGCTCAGTTTTGCTATAAACCTAAAATTGATCTAGAAAATAATGTATATTTAAAAAGAAAAAAAAGATCTACAAAGAGTCAATCAAATATGTCAACAATTTCCAAACTATAAACTATAACTAATTTTGGAGAAAACTGTAAACAATTTTATTTTTTAAAATGTGACCATACTGAAAAAATTTATCAGAAAATAATGAGATGTCACAGATGTAACGAAGGCACTGATTATTTGGCTTGTTTTGTTTTAGTGTTCAAATAATCTAAATCAAACTTTTAAAAATTATGTGAATATACTGAATAACTGTTAATTTTTAGAAATATTATTAGCAAAAATAGTTTTTCCTTTTTTTTCTTTTGGTACTAGGGGTGAAACCCATATGCTTAATGACTGAGCCAAATCTCCAGTCCTTTTCATTTTTTATTTTGAGACAGAGTCTCACTAAGCTGTTTAAGGCCTTTCTAAGTTGCTGAGGCTGGTTTTGAAGTTGAGATCCTCTTGCATCAGCCTCCTAAATTGCTGGGATTACAGGGGTGTGCCACTGTACCCCAAAGTTTTTCCTTAGTTTAAAAAAATCCCACAAATATAATGAAATTAACTTATTCATTAAGAAATGCATTTTTATAAAATATCACTTTTTTTCTCTCTCAACTCTGCCAAGAGTGATCATTTTCCTAAAGGAGTTTTTTGTTTCTAATTTTTTCATGGTTATCGATGGTTGCTAGTAATAACCACAATGAACTGTTTCCTTGTTCCTCTCTGCTGGGGAGAGACTGACTTCTCATAATTCTCACCTTTTCACCTAGGGGAAGGAAAGAGCATTTCTACAGCTTCCAGGAAATGCTCTTCAGTGTTCTTTGTCCAGGTATGGATTACATGACCTTGAGCCCATCATTGGCAAAAGTGTTGGAAGTCCAACATTGGGTCTTTCCCCGTGTGAGAGGGGATAAGGTGGATACCTAACCAAGCCAGAATTCTATTGTGGAAGAAAAGGTAGATAAACTCTAGAAAACTAACACTATCTATTAATATACTATTGTTGCATATATTGCTACCAAATTCCATTCTTATGAAAGCAGAATTTTATTAAATTATGAATTTATGAATTAAATTTAAAAACTGTTGGATTTGGGGCTGCAGTTGTAGCTCAGTGGTACAGCACTTGCCTAGCATATGTGAGGCAGTGGGTTCAATCCTCAGCACCACATTAAATGAATAAATAAAGGTATTTTAAAGACTACATTATAAAAAAAACTGTTGGATTTTATAAAAATTACTGTTATTTCCATTTTCATTGGCTCAAGACATTTGTTACTCCCTGAGACTTACTGCCAATTAAAAATATATTTCAGCTATCTGTGTACCCAGAGATTATGCACCAACTTCCCCACAAAAATTTCTATTCATACACCTAACCCTAATATCTCAAACAACTCACCCTGAGGAACACATGACCATGAGTTGTTCCCAAAGAGCAAGTATTTTGAGATAAAACTCTGTAAGCTTGAATAGTTCCCTCCAAAACATGTAGTCTTTTTATTTTTTTTCCATATTTAATTTATTTGTTCTATTTAGGTTTACATGATATCAGAGAGCAATTTGATTCATTGTACACAGATGGAGGATAACATTTCATTTCTCTGGTTGTTAAGTGATATAGAATCACAATATACATGCAGTCATACATAAAGCTAGGGCTATGATGACCATGATACTCCATCCACCACCTTTCCTGTCCCCATGTCCCCTCCCCCTTTATTTTAACTTGATTTTTTTTTGTTTTGTTTTAGTTTTTCACACGAGAGAACATTTGGTACTTGTGTCTCTGTCTGGCTTATTTCACTTAACATAATGTACCCCAATTTCATTCATTTTGCTGCAAATGACAGGATTTCATTCTTTATGGAAGAATACTTCATTTTGTATATATATGACATTTTCTTTATCCATTCATTTATTATTATTTTTTTTAATATTTTGTTTTAGTTGTAGATGAACACAATATCTTTATTTATTTTATGTGGTGCTGAGGATCGAACCCAGTGCCTCATGTATGCGAGGCAAGCGCTCAACCGCTGAGCCATAACCCCAGCCCCCCATTCATTTATTGATGGGCACCTAAGCTTGATTTCGTATACTAGCTATTGTGAATAGTGCTGCAAAATACATGGGTGTAGAGGTATCTCTTTGGTATACTTTCATTTCCTTTGGATATTTATCCGGAAGTGAGATAGTTGTATTTAATGTTCTTTCATATGGGGAAGCTAAAAAAAGTCAACTGAAAGTAGAATAGTGACTAATAGGGTCTGGTAAAGGTGAAGAGGGAGAGTGTGGGGAAAAAAGGGAAGTTGGATTTGATCAGTGCACACTGTGGGCATGTATGAAAATATCACACTAAGCCCCACTAATATGTACAATTAATGTGTTAAAAATTAAAACATAAAAAGCAAAAACATTTTTAATTTAAAAATAAATTGTAGACTTTGGAAAATTGTTTTAAAAATTAAAAACTTAGTTCTTAACATTCTTGTCAACAGTTTTGTCTCAAATATGTATGCATGTAACTGTCAGGTATACTTTCGTAACTCCTTTGCACATCTAATCTGCTTCACACAGCCACATCCACACCCTTTAAACAGATAACATACTGTATTCAATTATTATTTTAAATGAAAGTAATTTATTTCTACGAATATGATTTTAATAGTGTTCCCTAAGCATTAAGAAATCAAAGGTTTTTCTAAATCCAATTCACACATATGTATGTATGTGTATCTATGTACATAATTTTAATATTTCTGTTATTTAGTCTTTAACTTTGGAAGCAGTACCATAATACATTTTGATAGTGTTTGATAAAGGGTTTTCAGGGCAATTACTTAAGTTTCTTGCAAATATAAATTAAGCTTGCTCCAGTTCTACAAGAACTCCACCACAGTCTTTAGGGTGGAGAAAAATAACTGGTTTCCCATGTGCTCCTATTTTGACCTCTTCGCTTAGAAGACGGATCTTCTTTTTTTTCAAATCCATCACCACTGCATTTATATTATCCACCTTGAGAAAAGAAAAAAGAATATATATAAGATCATATATACAGCAAGTTATAGTATCATAAAGACTTAGAAAAAACTTTGAGAACTTATGCAGCATATTTCCTCTGCCTTTGGACAGGACTATTTTTTTTTTTTTTGTACCAGGGATTGAACTCAGGGGTACTTGACCACTGAGAAACATCCCAAGCCCTATTTTGTGTTTTTCGTAGACACAGGGTCTCACTGAGTTGCTTAGTGCCTTGCCATTGCTGAGGCTGGCTTTGAACTCACAATTCTCCTGTCCCAGCCTCCCAAATTACAGGCATGTGCCACCGCACCCAGCTCAGAAAGGACTATTCTTAAGCCATCACAAGGGCTGGGCTATAGCTCAGTAGCACAGTGCTTGTCTAATATACATGAGGCTCTGGGTTCAAATCCCAGGATGGGAAAAAATAATGAAAAATAAGATCAAACAGAGAAGTAAATGAAGTTACTAAATATGTTAGGTGAGCAACTGCAATGCCAAAGAAGACTCACTGCGGGTGAATGTTATCCCTTATAACTTAAATCGTGTGTCCTTCTCTTTATCATAGTTTCTTCTGGCAGTAATATTAGTGATGCTGGACACACATTTTTTTCCTGAGAACTTTGTGTTTCTCAAACCAGGTAAATGAGGCTGCTGTGGTTTGGACCTTAAGTATCCCCCAAAAGTCCACATGGTAAAAGTTTGAGTCTCGAGGTGATGCTATTGTGAGGTGGTAGAGCCTTTAGGCAATGGAAACCAGTGGGAAGTCTTTAGGTAATTGAGAATGTACTCTTGAAGGGGATAGTGGGACCTTAGTCTCTTCCTCTTCCTCTCTCTCTTTACCTCCTTAGACATGAGGTGAGCAGTTTTTCTAAGCCATGTACTCCCTGCCATGATGTGATGCTTTGCCACAGGCCCAAAAGCAATGGGTCAACCAAAACTGAAACCTCAAAAACTGTAAGTCAGAATAAACCTTTGTTCCTTACAAACTTATTACCTCACATATTTGTTATAGTGATGGAAAGCTGACTAAAAGAGTCCTACCATATAAATTGACTACAGATTAGAATGAGATAACAGGTAAGAAGCTTTTAGTGGTTTGCACATAGTAGGTAATCGCACATGGAGATCTCCAAGTTTTCCCTTCCCAAATTAATTGGTTATTAGCTCTGAAATTTAAACTAGAATCACATGCAAATCATTATTAAATTGCTATTGAAATGTTATTCTCCATCCTAAAAAATCTAGACTTTTGGGTTGGGTTTGTGGCTCAGTGGTAGATTGCTTGTCTAGCAAGTGTGAAGCACTGGGTTTGATCCTCAGGAACACATAAAAATAAATAAATAAAATAAAGTTTAAAACAAATCTAGACTTTATAATTTTGTAACTCTCTTCTAAATTATGTGTTTGCTTCATATTTATTTTCAGTCTAGGAAATGAGCAAATCTTGATAAAGAAATGATCCTTCTTTATCTTTAAAAGTCAGCCTCTTAGACTGGAAACCTAGAAATGGATAAAAAGAAAATGCCCCCATTCCCAGGCTGTCATAACTCACCCTAGAGTTTAATGATTTAATAACATTTCAAATATCAAAAGGGGGGCAAAGCAGAAGATAATATATGACTGATTTCCCACCACACAGATCTAACATGTTAATATTTATGTAATCTTGTTTCCAAAGAACTAAGGGTTTTGTATTGAATTCTAAAACTGGCCAAACAACTGGTGAGGATACTAAATGTTACCATAAACTATGACTTCTTCATATGATGTACATTCTACTTGTACCTATAATATTTTATTTTAAACCTCATAGGTATATCAAATTCATGCCTACATTATGACCATGCTCATTTCATGTTAATTTGTATGGTAGCTGCTCTATTCTCATCTTTTTCTAAATAGAACATGCACCAGCTGGTTGAGGGAGTGGCCCACCCACTGGATCATTCTTTGGAAAATTAGTTCTCACTAAAGTTAGGCATTGTCAATTTTACCTAATTTGAATTTTCTTTTTTAGTTATAGGTAGACACAATACCTTTATTTAATTTATTTATATGTGGTGCTGAGGATTGAACCCAGTATCTCATACACCCTAGGTGAGCGCTCTACTGCTGAGCCACAACCCTAGACCCTTACCTTATTTTTAAAAATTCCTATAAATATTCTTGAGCTTTGTCCTGATTGTTAGATGGCATTGGAACAATCTGTAGTCTAGTTTCCCTTACTACTAAAAGCACTTTTGAATACTCTACCCACTGTCCCCATGCATTACAAGGTATTTCCACTATGACTATCAGGAACAAACCATTCCCATCCCTGTGTGAGGTCTGTTCCCTCTGATCCTTTCAAGGGGCTCTGTGTCCAGTGTCAGGTAGCTTCCTAACATGCATTCCTACTCGATTCTCAGATGGAAAGGTGAAAGGCACTAGAGATCTGTGGAGCATCTGTGTAGCTCTCTCCTTTCAGCACATTACATTTTCAATTTGAAGCACCAAGACTTCCTCAGACTCCCAACTTCTACGTCCTCAATTTGGGGACACTGTGAAGCTCCACTTTGATTCCCCTGCCCTGCACTGAAGACTGGAAACTCTCCAGCCAGGTAGTTGAGAAACTGCAAGAATCCTCTTGTTTGCTTCCCTTCTCTCAGGGTATGAGCTTTCTGTGGGGCTTGACATTTGATGCCAGAGAACCACTCTTTCATATACTTTGTTTTCACTGTTTCATGAAGGAGGATAAACTTCTCTCTGTTATACCACCTCAGCTGAAATCAGAATTCTAAATTGGTGCCGGGTGTGGTGGCGCATGCTTGTAATCCTAGCAGCTTTGGAGGCTGAGGCAGGAGGATTGTGTGTTCAATGCCAGCCTCAGCAACAGCAAGGCGCTAAGCAACTCAGTGAGAACCTGTTTCTAAAAAAAAATACAAAATAGCGCTGTGGATGTAGTTGAGTGCCCTTGAGTTCAATTCCTGGTATGAAAAAAGAATTCTAAATTGGTAGGGATTTTTGGTTATCACTTAACCAGTTGTTATTACATGTTCTTCTATAATTTGTTTCTTTTTTCTCTGGTTGCTTAAATGATTTGACCTTCATCCTAGATTTTCAGCTTGATGATAGAGTGCTTAAGTTTTCTTTTTTTTTTTTTTTTTGTATTTGCCCTACTTGGGGTTGGCTGAGCTTAATGAATGTACAGGTTGATATCTTACATCAGATGGGTAATGTCCTTGTTGACCATTCAACTACTACTTCTATTTTTCTCTTGCCTTCCTTTCCGGGACTCTACCCTCTGCTAGAACTTTTGACCACATTCTTCATCTCTCTTATGCTCTCTTTTCTTTTCCTTCCATAGTGTTTTACCCTGCTCCATCCCCCTCCATATTTTTTACCTCTTGATTTGGGACTCCTAGCCTCTAGAACCATGAGAGGATAAATGTTTGTTATGTGAAAGCTCCGAGTTTATGGTGATTCTTTACAAGAACTCCAGGAAACTGACACGATTACTATATATGTGTATTGAAATTGAACAATTAAGAACACTGATATAACTGCATCATGTACAACCTGAGAATTGATAAGTTGTGCTCTATTTGTGCACAATGAATTGAAATGCATTCTGCTGCAATGTATAACTAAGTAGAACAACAACAGCAACAAAAAAAGAACACTGATAGCAGATGGTGAGTGCCAAGTTCCTCATTGTTGGGATGGGGAGGTATGTAGACAAGCAAGGGAAAAGATTAGAGTGATTCATATAATAATACAGTACAGTTGGAGACATCAGTGTGAATTCATAAGTTTATGTTATTTTGTGAGCTCTACATGGTTTACATATAGAAATATTATAGATAAGTTTAAATGTACAGTATATAAACACATATTTCCTTGCTGTGTTAGTTCAGAGGGCCTAGACCAATGATATCCCAACAGTAATGAGCACACCTAGAGCCCACCTTGGTTTCTAACACCATTGTCCAGTAATAAGAACCAAAGCTTCTTGGAGAAATGACTGGTTCTAGAATTTGGGCAAGGAATAAAATAGGAACTTCTCAAAAAAAAAAAAAAAATCATGGGGTATGCCAAAGGGACAGAGCTGAATAAAAGAGTTTTTCTTTCTTTTTTTTTTTTAAATATTTTTTTTAGTTGTAGATGGACACAATATCTTTATTTTATTTATTTTTATGTGGTGCTGAGGATCGAACCCAGTGCCTCACGCATGCAAGGCAAGCGCTCTACCACTGAGCTACAATCCCAGCCCCTAAAAGAGTTTTTCAATGGCCAAAGTTAAAACAATTTGAAGGATAAAGTATAAAATAAACATCCACAAGCATATACTGATTTCCTGAAGTGTGGACATCACAGAATGACCTCCTTCCAAAGAGCACAGTATGAAGGAGGAAAAAAAAAAAAAGAGTAACTTTATAGTAAAGAAACCTGATAACACTTCCTCAGGTATGGGATCAGGGTTAATATCAACAGTGATAAGTCATGTTGATGGAATATGTCCTGATATGATGTGAGAACGGTACTTTATCACTGTGGTCTTCCTTCCCAGAATACCTTAATTAATCAGAAAAAAAAATAGACAAATCTCAAGAGGGGGATAATTTACAAAATAACTGGCCAGAAATCCTCAAGAGTATCTAAGTCATCAAAAACAAGGAAAGTCTATAAAGAGTCCTCTTACTTACTGTCATAAGTAAGAGGAACTCAAGGAGATATGATCTCTAAATGTAATGTTGAGATCCTGGAGGGGATTCTGGAACAGAAAAAGGATGCTGGAAAGAAAAATGAAATTGTGGCATTTTCCAGTAAATGGATAGAACTGGACAATATCATGCTAAGCTAAATAAGCCAATCTCAAAGAACCAAGGGCCAAATGTTTTCTCTGATATTTGGATGCTAATTCACAGTAAGGCAGAGGGATAGGGAAGAATAGAGATACTTTGGATTAGACAGATGGGAGTGAAGGGAGGAAAGGGAATATAGGGGTAGGAATGATAGTAGAATGAATCAGACATTATTATCCTATGTGCATACATGATTATACGGCTGGTATAATTCTACATCATGTACAACCAGAAGAATTAGAAGTTATATTCCATCTACATATGATGTATCAAAACACATTCTACTGTCATGTATAACTATAACAAATAAAAAAAGGATGCTGGGTAAAAACAAAGGAAGTTTGAATAATGTACATTAGTATACCATAATTGATCATTATTTGTTCATTAATTGTGACAACTGCATCATATTAATGCTAAGATGTTAATATTTTTTAAGGAATCTGAAGGAATTAATAACTATATGTAATGAGTGAATCTTGTTAGAATACTGATTAGAAAAGTCAACTACAAAAAGACATCTGTGGCACACTGGATTCGATCCTCAGCACCACATAAAAATAAATTAATAAAATAAGTGCATTGTGTCCAACTATAATTAAAAAAATATTTAAAAAGACATATTACTCAGTCTTGTAAATTTGATTTACAAATTGTGTACAGATTGTGTCTTTAAAGATTTACCTTTAATTTTGGTTGACAGGATAATGTCATTGTGGTTATTTATTTCTTAGAGATATAAACTGAATAAGGGAAAAATGCAGTTGCAAATTACTTCAAAAATGTTTAATAAAGGAAAAAGAGATGGTGTTGGTGTTGAATCCAGGTGATGGGTGTTTGGAGGTTCATTACATTATTTTTTCTACTTCTTGTATGTTTGAAATTTTTCATAATATAATCATGACTCTTTTCATATTGCCCTTTTGGTAACTTCTGTTTTACATATGATCATGAACGTCCAATTTAGAGAACATTTTACCCAAGTATAAGTATGTAGAATCCTGATGCTTAGGTCTTATCCTCTAAGATTTAAGTCAGGTTTTATTTTATTTTATTTTATTTTAGTTGTAGATGGACACAATATCTTTATTTATTTATTTTGATGTGGTGCTGAGGATCAAACCCAGTGCCTCACGCATGCGAGGCAAGCGCTCTACCACTGAGCTACAATCCCAGCCCAAGTCAGGTTTCTTTTTTAAAATGTCTAATTAACATTAGACTAGCATCTTTATTTGTTACTATTTCCATCACTAACTTTGATTTTAAAGATCTTGTACCACATTCATTCTTAGTGTTGCTATAAAATTTACAATTCTTTAAGAGTACTCTGAATGTTTTGTTCGGTAGTAATAAAAAAATGGAAGAAAAATGTCTTAATTTTCTGAATCAAAAGTACATGCAATAGTTATAAGAGAAGTAAAGCAATTTGATTTGGGAAGTTTAGTCTTAAAAATGGGTTTTCAGGGACTGGGGTTGTGGCTCACTGGTAGAGTGCTTACCTTGCATGCGTGAGGCACTGGGTTTGATCCTCAGCACCACATACAAAATACATAAATAAAAAATAAAGGATTAAAAAAATCTTTAAAAAATGGGTTTTCAGTCTTTAAAAACTGCTTTTATAGTCTGTCAATCAAAGTTGTGCATCGGACAACTGTCTGAAACCTTAAGTGTCATTAATGAAAATCTGGGCAGATTCTTACTTCAAATTCTTACTTTATGTGAGTTTATACTGATTTTTCCCTGTCATTGTACATTGAGTGGCAATAATCCAAATTAAAAATGTTTGGATTATTATGATCAGAATTCAGAATCGTCTTTGGTGCTCAGCTGCCCTATATGAAAACGTCAATGCTATTTTGTTTGTTGGAAGGCAAGTTATTTTGTAAATAACATCTTGTAATCTTAAGGAATGTAACTCTGGTTTTTTTTTTTTTTAAATATTTTTTTAGTTGTAGATGGACACAATGTCTTTATTTTATTGCTTTGTACATGGTGCTGAGGATCGAACCCAGGGCCTCACGCATGCAAGGCAAGCGCTCTACTGCTGAGCTACAATCCCAGCCCCGTAACTCTGGTTTTATGAACAAGTAAACTTTTATGAACAAGTAATAAAGTGCCACCTTTAATAGTGATGACATTTTGATTGACTTAACAGGCTCTTATTCTACATAAAATTATAATGGTGTTAATTCATGTCAATAATGAATGAATTCAATCCTCAAATTGATTTAAATCTCTGAAAGTTAAAATGAAATGTCTGGATTAAATATTTATGTTTCAATTGTCTCTCCTCCTAAAGCTAAAAACTAAGTGAATTACACAAAACTAACACTGTTCTCATTTTGCAAGTTTTAGAAGTTTTTTTGTGTATTCTTGGGAATTATTTTGAAAGGCATATGTTACCTTAAGTTTGCATGCTTTCTATACAGTCTGGTGATGGTTATGGACAGTATTTCCCAAAGCTCATTTCTACTAAAATGTCTACCAGTTGAAAAAAACCATTTAAAACAAACAAAAACAAAAAACCCAAAAACAACAACAAAAAATGAAATACACAAAAATAACCCCGTAGATTTATTTAATTGATAAGTATCATAGTTTGGATCTTGAATGTCCCCTCAAGACCCATGTGTTAAAGGATTGGACACCACGTGATGTCACCACTGGAAGGTGGTAGAACTTTTAAGAGGTGGGGGTCTAGAGGAGGGAAGTTAGGTCATCAGAAGCCTGTTCTTGAAGGGGATACTGGAACCCCACCCTTTCCTCATCCTCCCCCCCCTCTTTCTGTTTTGCTTCCTGGATGCCATGGAGTGAACAGGTTTCCTTTGGAAACTGCTCCCACTATGATGTTCATTTCCACCACAGGCCCAAAACAACAGGGTCCAGTGACCATGATCTGAAGCCTCTGAAACCACTAGCCAAAATAAACCTTTCCTTCTTGTAAGTTGATTATCTTAGGTACTTTGTCACAATGATGGAAAGAGGATTAATACAACAGGATTCTTTTATTCCAAGAAGATTTCTCCTTTTACTTCTTTTTTCCCCCCTTTCTCTCTAATAAAATACCATTTCTTTTGGAAAATCTTAGTATTGGATTGTGGTTTTTAGTAGAGTAGAAAGTTAAAAACGTCACCAAACAGTCCATTTTGTTTTGTTTTGCTGTGTTCTCTGAAAATTTTGTTGTTCTATGAAATCCACACATATGCGAATCTGTGATACAGAGTTCACTAGTAGAAGTACTTATTCCTGAGGTTTATTGTAAGCCAAAGCCAAAATGAGAATAGATTTTTTTTTTTGAGATGAGGTCTCACAAGTTGCCCAGGCTGCCCTATAACTCCTTGGCTCAAGACAGGCTCCTGCCTCAGCCTGCCATGTAGCTTGGACTCTAGGCACCATATCACCACACCTGGCTACAATGGATTTTTTTTTAAAGGGGGAATTTCTCTCTTCTTGAATGAAGAACATACCCTAGCATGCAGAAAAGAAGTTACCTCATTAGTCTTTTACTTTAAAGTTATAAAATTTTCCTTTCATATGGCATATGTGCTCAATGAAAAAATATCTCTAAAACATACAAAAACAAACCAGAAAATAAGTCATTGATTATGTGACCACTCAGAAAATAAGAGCATTTATTTACATTTTGCTATCTTTTTTCCTTTTTGGTACTGCAGATTGAACCCAAAGGTGCTTTACTACTAAGCTACATCCCCAGTCCTTTTTATTTTTTATTTTAAGGCAGAGTCTCATTAAGTTCTAGGCAGGCTGGCCTAGAACTTGCAATCTTCCTGACTGACCCTTCTGAATAGCTGGGACTACAGACTCCTGGCACCACATCTGACATTTAGATCATATTAAAGCTGTTTGTCCTGTATTCTCTCTGTGCTTTCTCTTCCCTCTGGCTAGTAAATAGTGATGCTTGTAACAATCCTGTCATTCATATATTACAGATGGCAGAGTTGCCCCATCAGCTGGGACAGCTCACTTTCAGACTGAGAACAAGAAAATCAAATCTCTAGTTAAGCCACTATTTTTTGTAGAGGTTGTGGAATGATGATAGATTGGTGTCAGACTAAAATAGCAACCAACCACTTTACATACCTTCTCCTATTACCTACCTTCATTTTATACTTATATACATTATTTCTCTCTTTTGATCTCTACTTTTGGATTTGCTGTTACTTTACTGAACTTCACTTTTCTTTACTTCACTGAACTTCTAACTCACACAGTCAGCCTCCTTTGAAGGCACAGGCTCTCTTGATGTAGAACCCAGACAGTGCAGTGGGAAAGAGGAGAGTAGATTCAAAGACAGATGGTCCTGCTTCTCATCCTGTGAGGCTTACACAAACCCTCGGGTCCACTGATAAAACCTGCAGCCCAAAGTAACCTCCTAGGAATGAAATAAAGCTAAATATTAGGCTTTGTGTAGTTCCCTGGTCTAATACCTTATAGCTCCCCCACCTCAAATTTTAAGCTCAGTTAATACAATGAAAGCAAATGGCCTCATGGCTGAGTGTGCAGACCCTAAAATCAGAACAAATTTGGGTTTGAACCCCAGCCTTGCTACCTAAAACTAATGCTATTGTGGGCAAGTTTACAGAGTGTGTTTTCTCACTTGTTAAATGGGGTTAATAGCACCCTCATGGGGTAGTTATGAGAATTAAAGAAAATAATGCATGTTGAGTACTTCATATACTGCCAAAGGACTCAGTAAGTGTTAGTTGTTATAATTCTATGCCTTTCCACATGCTAGTCCCTCTGCCTGGAACACCTTTTTCCTCTTTTTCATCAGGGGAATCCCTTCACAGGGATTGTAACTCATGCTCTGTAAGACCTGCCCAGCTCCTTGGCCTGATAGGAATGATTAATCTCTCCCTTCATCTGGGCACTGAAAAGACACACATATTAATCTTAATCTTAAATAATATATTAGTATTAAACTTATCACAGTATAATTTACTTGCTTATTTAAATATCTGCTCCTTCTCACTGTGAACATGATCCATATTGTACTCATTACTAAATCTCAGATATGGAGTAGAGTCTATTACAGGTTCACATATGTGTTTACAATAACAAACTGAATACATCCTTGATTTCATTCTACAATCAATCTACCTTTCTTCTGGATTAGGAATAAGGCTTAAATATTGATTATGTCACTATTTTTGTCAAAAGACTTGTCCTACTAAATCAGTTTAACTTGAAGCCTAATTGGTACTGCTGGTATTCTACAAGGCAGTCATCTGAACATGAATATCTACAGATAAATTTTCTGTAATGAAAATGCTCTTGTCTAACATTTCTTAATGTTTTCTCAGGAATTGTTAGCAAATGCAGTTTAGAAGACCTTGAAGATCAGAGTCAGTAACTGAAAATGGACTGCTTTTATAAAAGGAAAGATTATTAAGATTTTGAGAACAGAAAATAATTGTAAGAATACTTTGGGCAGGGGGTGTAGCTTAGTAGTAGAGTGCATGCTTAGCTTGTGTGAGGCCCTGGGTTTAATTCCCTGTACCAAAATAAAAAAGAAAAGAATACTTTGCATGTGTATGAAAATTCTTAACCTATAAAATCTTTTCACCTGCTTCTCCTATTTGTCTATGACAGTGAAAACTTACATTCCTATTACATGGGAGAACATATATTATTGATAAAACCTACAGCAAAGATTATGTTTCAACCAACTTTGGTGGTATTTTCAGTGGCTGTTGAATCTAGACTTCAATTAAATACATTTTTTTACAGTTTTCTAGAAGAGAACGTGTGTGTGTGTGTGTGTGTGTGTGTTTACCTTTGAGGATTTTCATTTACTTTTAAAGAACTTAAAATTTTTGATGACAATGACTACATGTTGTCTTAAAAAATAAAACATATTTTGTTAAAGAGAAATTTAAAATACCAAACAACAGAATAAAAATACCTCAATGCAGATGTGATGCATTCCTCCAGCCTTGTTTTTCTGCAGAAAACCTGCAATTGGACTGTCAGTTCCCAGCGGATGAAGCAGTTCCATCTTGGTATTTCCCAGGTTGACAAAAACAACAGATACTCCATGTTCAAGAAGAGGGACCACCTCACTTACCTGGGCCCCCAAAATATTCTTATAAAACGTTGTGGCTGTTTCCAAATCTGGCACTGCAATGGCGACATGATTGAGTCGACCAAGCTTCCATACAGGACCAGCCACCTGATGCAAGGACTGTAATGCAGAAAAAGCTCTTACTGCTTGATCTGGAGTTGGGAATCTTGAAAAACACCCTGAAAAATTGAACAGTCATTGTTATCCTTTTGAGAATTAATGTACTTCAAAATTTAATTTTAAAAATTAAACAAATAATATATATGAAAATTAATTATTTAATATCTATTATTTTTATTATTGAAATTAACTCAAGGGATATAAATGGAAAAACTTATGTTAAAATTACTCTGTGCTGCCCAGAATTAAAAAGCTAATTGTCCAAAATTAAAAAAGTAATTCTGAGCTAGGAACAGTGCTGCAAGCCTATAATCCCACCAACTCAGGAAGCTAAAACTCTGTATTTTGCAGGGGTTAAATCTGAATGTGATAGTGATATAACATATGCTTAATGATAAAAGACACTTTTTTTCCTACCTAAACCCAATTTTTTGTTTTATAATCTGTAATAAATTCATGAAAGGCATATCTATACAATACTTTTTTAATGTGCATTTTATTTGAATAATTATCAACCAAGGAAAATATCTAATTGTTGGAGGGGGGAATAAGCAAAGATCAAGGCAATAATTAATTTATGAGGATTTCCTTTGATATCAGACTTTGTATTATTTATTTTTATCATTTTGAAGGATTAGAGGAAGAACGTTGCTAATCCTCCTTCGTTCAGTAGAAACCCCCTTTCATTCAGTAACTGAAGAAGGCTGCAAGGGGGTCTCCCCATGCATTGCTTTGCCTTCCCATTCCCCCAAACACTGGGTTTAAGAGTCCCACTCCCCCAGAATGAAAAGCACATATATGTATGAAGTCTAAATATAATTATATAAAACTATATCACTTAATAAATTGGTATGAAATAGCAAGATGAAGATCATATACAGTTTTTTTAAACTACAGATGGTTAGTGAAAACTTTACATAGTACCAAGTATAGCACAGCTTTAGCTAACAAAATTCCTCTTAACTAAACTTTTCTTTAGGAAGAAAATTAAAGTGACACTACTTGTTTTATTTAACCAGATACACTGTAAGTCAATAGAAGGCAAAATTCAGCCTAAGATGGTCTTCTACTCTGCCCTAGTCTATATTATTGGTTACTGAAATACCCAGAGGTTCTCATTACCAATAGGGTAATATAGTCCTGTTTTATGGACTCACTGCTATTATGAAATCCAAGTATATTACAATTCAGCATATACATATATAAATGGACAATTGAAATGAAATTACATTTTTAAAAAGCCCAATCCTTACTAGAAGAGATGTGCTCTTTGTTCTCTATCATATTTTCAGATTTTTAAAAAATATTGTACTACCCACTAAATATGTAACTTGATGGTTTGTTGTGTAGACAGTTGGTGCCCAAACAATACAGTACAAGACATATATAGATGTACAATAAATTCATGGTTTTTCTTTTTTGATACTGGGGATTGAACTCAGGGGTACTCGACCACTGAGCCATATCCTCAGCCTTATTTTGTGTTTTTTATGTAGAGACAGGGTCTCACTGAGTTCCTTAACACCTTGCTCTTGCTGAGATTGGCTTTGAACTCGTGATTCTTCAGTCTCAGCCTTCCAAAGTGCTGGGATTACAGGTGTATGCCACCACACCTGGCTTCATGCATTCTTATATTGTTAAGGATATATAATGTTGATTTGCTAGCTGAGTGGCATGAGGGGTTTTCTGCAGACATGGTGACAATGAACTTTACAAAGGCTAATGACCAACAAAATCATTGGTCAAGCTGCTCCTCCTTTCTTTCTTTACATCTCTACTGTATGTGCAATTTGCAAGAGAAGTTCAATAAAGTATTTATATTAGTAAATCAGTAAGGATCAGTAAGCTTTTGGGTAGTATGCACATTAAGAAGTTGTTTTGTCAGTGGAAGCTTAAGGGTAGGTCAAATATTGAGTGCTGGTATCTGAATTGTCCTTACCAGAATTACTTCTACAAGAGATGGAGCAAGTGGAGGTCCCTTGAAGGTCACACTATTATCAGCAGTTGAAAACACAGACATGTTAAAGGAACAAATTACAGGATATCCAAGTGAAAGCAAAATTTTATACCCTATGCCACTTTGTTTAAAAAACTCTGGCACTGAGGGCTGGGGTTATGGCGCAGTGATAGCGTGCTCGCCTAGCACGCATGAGGCACTGGGTCCGATCCTCAGCACTACATAAAAATAAAATAAAGATATTCTGTCCGCCTACAACTAAAAAAATAAATATTAAAAAAAAAAAAAAAAAAACTCTGGCACTGAAAAGGAAGGCCAATTCATGTTATTTGAAGTCTCACTGTAGTCTTTCTCTATAACTATTTTATCATTTGATTTACCAGGACAGTTTTTTTTTTTTTAATAGAAAACAAAATCTGCTTTATATGTTAAAGAGACCACAGCATCTGACGTATTGTAAAAATTAAGATTTTGAAGCTACCTAGGTTTATCTTTTCTCTAGAGATGGCAGCTGGTTTGAGATGTGCAATAAATATAATTCTTTGTTGATTTTATTTGGTCCCTAAGGCATACATTCTAGGATTAGGATAGAAAAAAATACAGCAATACCAAAGAAAATTCAATAATTCAGCTTCTTTAAAAGGAGAGGATAGGGCCGAATTTGGTGGCCCACACCTGTAATCCCAGCTGCTGAGGATGTGGATCAGTGATTGAATGCCCCCAAATTCAATCTGTGGTACCAAAAAAAAAAAAAAAAAAAAAAAGATGGGATTAAAAAATGACCAACAAGCATATCAGATATTCAGTAATATTAGTGATTAAGGAAAATCCAATCAAATTCATGATGAGATACTACTTCACAGCCACCCAGAGGGAGGGGGGAAGAAAGCAAGTGTTGGAGTATAAGTAGGCAGAGAAAGTGGAACCCTTGCATTTTGTTGATAAAAATGTAAAATGGTGCAGCTGTCAAGGCATGGTTTGTCAGTTCTTCAAAAAATTAAACAAATTATCATATGACCCAGAAATTCCACACCTCAGTACTCCAAATAGTTGCAAACAGGAATTTAAAATCTTGTACACTAATGATCACAGTAGCAATATTCCCAATAGGCAAACAACAGAATATTATTCATATCTTTATAAGGCAGTATTATCTGGATGTATTCACATGTGCTACAATGTGAATGAACCTCAAAAACATTATGCTAAGTGATAGAAGCCTGACATAAAAGGTCACACAGTGTATGATCCTAATTATATATAATACCTAGAATAGGTAAATCTATAGTGACAGAAGGTAAAAAAAAAATGGTTACCAGAAGCTGGGAGGAGGAGGGAACAGGAACAACTGCTTAATATGTATGGGTTTCCTTTAGGGGTGATAAAAATGTTTTGAAACTGGATAAAGGTAACAGCTGCACAATATGGCAAGTGTAATAAATACTGTTAAATTGTCCATTTTTTATTTTCTCCCAGGGCCAAGGATGTAACCCAGGGCCTTGCATTTGTTAGTAACTGTGTATATATATATATATATTTTTAAATTTTTTTAGTTGTTGATGTGTATCTTTATTTTATTCATTTGTTATTTATATGTGGTGCTGAGAATTCAACCCAGTGCCTCACACATGCTAGGCAAGTGCTCTACCACTGAGCTACAGTCCCAGCCTCTAATTGTATATTTTTTTTTAAAGTTTTTTTTAAACCTTTATTTTATTTATGTATTTGGTATGTGGTGCTGAGGATCGAACCCAGTGCCTCACGTGTGCCAGGCAAGGCGCTCTACCACTGAGCCACAACCCCAGCCCCTAATTGTATATTTTTTAATGGTTAATTTTATGTTAATGTGAACTTTACCTTGATGTGGGAGAAGAGGAAAAGGATGAGGAAGAATGATAAAATTATCCTAGCAGTAAAAATCTGTGGGTGAAATCCTGTAGACCAAGGAAATTGAGTAAGGAATAGGAATAAAGAGTTTTAAATAATATGTGTGTATGTGTGTATGTATAGACACATATATTTCCAGTGTTACTGAGGTGTAATGGTCAAATAGAAATTGTATGTACTAAAAGTACACAATGTGATGTTTTGAAATATGTATACAATGTGAAATAATTTCCACAATCAAATTAACTTTTAAAAAAAATTTTTTTTATTTCAGATCTTCACCCAACTGTTAGGGACTCTCAACTCTAGTTTTAGATTTCTTCTGTCTCTGAGCTCAGAAGAGTGCAGTAAAATTGTAATACTTTGAACTCCATAGTGGGTCATTTGTGATTATTCCAATAAGGGTTACTTTACATAAACAAACTACAAAGTATAACTATGTGTAAACAAACATGTAAGATACTTGAAAATAGGAGGATTAAAAACCAGAAGTGTAAAGAAGAATAACTAAAGGTTTTAAAAAGAAGCTCCCTTCACACACATCAGGAATCTGGTATATGAATAATATATGTTACCAAATCTAGTATGTTAACTCTTAATTCCTACCTTCCTCAGTGTCAGTTCTCATTAATTATGTTCTTACTAATCACTTCTACTGTTTTGACTTAGGAATAACATGGCCTTTCTTTCAGTTCAGATTTGGCATTTCAGATAAAGTTTTTCAGACACTGTTTCCAAATAAATAAAGGTTTAGCTTCAAGAGTTTATATTGAAATGCATTAAGGGTACTTATTATTTAAACAAATTAGATGTTAACTTTGCATATAAAGTGTGATAAAACTGTGACTAATCACTTGTAATAAGTTTCTCAACAGCTTTATCTCTTAAGTTTTTCTTAGAAAACATTTATAATTTACATATAAAGTTCATCGATTTGAGGTGTAAATTCAGTAGTTTTTAGAATATTTGCAAAGTTGTACAACTTTTATATAATCTTTATTTTCACATTGAGATTTTAGATTCAAGTATTATTAAGTAAGAGGCAGTGTGTGCTTTATGGTTAGGAATATGGACTCCAGTGCTAGACTATTTTAATTCAGACCTTGACCTTACCATTATTTGTGTTTCTGCACACATAAAGTGAAAATATCTCAGAGAGAGTATCATGAGATTAAGTGGTAAATATATATGTAAAGGGTTGGAAAAAAGAGCCTAGCAGAAAATAAATAATAAATACCAAGAATTATCACTACTGGCACCTTTAGAAAGGTTACATCAATAACTTGCTTATAAATGTAAGCATTTCTTATTAACACACTTTCTGCTTTTAAAGGATCCCATGAAACAGTTTACTCTGTACCTACTTCATTCACAGTATTGTCTTTACGTTACAATCTCATTCAATAGTTAAAACAACTTGTATTTGGCAAATACCTTGATACACAGTGTTTTTGTATTCACTGCTTCATTCATTACCACACAGTTTACTATTTTTCATGATAAGAAGACCACTCACCTCCTTTCTCTTTAGAATATTGTGTGGTCTCCGATTTGAGAACACTGTTGGTAGTAATTGGGTATTTAGTGATTACTCGTATCATATTGTAGTTTTGTTGCTGGGAGGTATTAGAAGCACAGTATTGTTTCTTTTTTGGTGTAGAAATACAGATTTATAATTTGCTGAGTTAAAATTAGTTGCTTATGATAACCCTCCAACTCCTACTGATCATGACTTGTTAATTTTTGGATTCTTCTAATATCATAAACAAATGAAAACTACACATTATTCCCTTTTAAGAACCTATAAGCTGGCTATTAGCCCCAAAGCTGGTGTGTTCCAAATCATCTCTTGGCATTTTGTTTTGTTAATAGCTGGGATTTATTAATAGTGAAGTACAGAATCCTATGGGGTAAAATAGAGCTGATTTTACTTGATCTTTCCAGTACAGACCTGTGGGCTTATTTCATTGTTAAGAGTTATGCATCAATGTCACTATGTAGTATTGTCTAAATCTATAATCCTGCCTAACCAAATTACAGATATTGAAGTGGGAGTAATAATAATTATCATGTGGTAGCCTGACTCAGCCTATTAGTGTTTGTAGCCATTGAAACAATGGTCATGAAGACTAATAAAGTTAGAATGTATTTTATTTAATCCTCACAATAATTCTATGGATTAGATAATATTATTTTCTCCATTTTTAGAAATAAGGAAAATAGGCTAAACAGAGCACAAGTCATTTTCCTCAATATTACAGTAAGTGGCAAAGCTGGGCCTCTAGCCCAGGTCTGTCAAACATCAAAGTTGATGTTATTAAATGATTATGTTTAACTCATTGCTCTGAAATTCTTCCATTCTCAGTTTTCAATGTCTTTGGCTTATGCAATATCTAAGAGATCATTTGCCAAGAGATAACAAAAGATAACTTTTTATTTTACGGGTTTTTTACAATGAGCTATGTGCAATGGTATGTGAGCTAAGATGCTGACCTGTATTTTACCAACGATAGAAAAGCCAATAGGGTGAGTTATTAACAAAATCTGAATATTACCTGTTAACTAGGTATTCATTTTAACTGCGCTCAGTATTTTTCCATGTGCATACATATATTCCACTTTTTAAAACTGATTTGTTACGACAGCTAAATCTATTAAGGTACAATTTTTCTTTGCATGTGGCTGCTCATCACTTAACTCTGGTGACTTGTTAAATAATTACAAAATTTTGTGACTAATGAGAAAGGATAGGACTTTAGGTTTCAATGGGCTGCCTAGAGAGCACTTTTTATAAAAGAAATCTAACATTAGTAAAACTTTATTACCAGGGCCAAGGCTGTAACTCAGCCTTGCCTGGCAAGTGTGAGGCACTAAGTTCGATCCTCAGTTCTATACAAAAATAAATATAGTGTGTCCATCTACAACTAAAAAAATATTATAAAAAAAAAACTTTATTCCCTTGAACACTTTTTGAGGGTGCTGGCTTAAGATTTGCCATACATGTTCAGGAGTAAGTCCGGGGATTGCCACTTTGTACTTATTTCTAATAGGAAATCTCAGATTGGAAGAGAAGAAAAAGAGAAAGGAGAAAGTGGGAGACTCAGAAAACTTGACCATCTGTCATCACGGATTCCATTTTTTCATTAAGGAAAAAAAAGTGGAGGTGGAGAGACCTCGAGAATTTCGAAATAATTCTTTTATCCTCCCTGTTTAAATACAAAATGATGGGGCTGGGATTGTGGCGCAGTGGTAGCGTGCTCGCCTAGCATGCGTGAGACACTGGGTTCGATCCTCAGCACCACATAAAAATAAAGATATTCTGTACACCCACAACTAAAAAAATAAATAAAATTTAAAAAAAGATTTAAAAAAAATTAAAAAAAATAAATAAATACAAAATGATAAATACACTAAGGAACGTGGATAAAATATTTCTTTGGTATTCTTTATCCCACTGACTTTCATGGGTTCCTGGAGGGGTTCCATGCTTGAATTCAGCTGAAGTCCTTCACGGGATTTACTCTCTTTTCTGTATTTTCCTCCAATGTCTTATGGTATGCAGTGAAGTAACACTCAATTCTTCCTCCATTTACTTCCCTTTCTTCTGTCCCAGCCTTGCAGGTCCCACACACAGCTCACAGGGTGGCAGAGATTCACAGACAATAAAGAAACACCCCCTCCCCGCCGCCCCTTTAAGTTACTGCTGGCTAAGGTGCGAAACTGCGACAGGCGGCTCTGAGGGGCAGGACACTTTATACCCAGGTCGTTAGTCACTGGTGGTCTCCTCCGCCCCGGGCCTCCGGTCCCGCGCGCCCCGTACCGCCCCACGGTGATCCCAACGGTGCCCGGTATTCACCTACGGCCCTTGCAGCCCCCGCCACGGCCGTCAACACACGCGCCATCTTGGGAAGCCACCAGCTAGAGCCTGCGAGGAAAGCGGGCGAGGGGAGGGGCACGAGACCTACGGGGCGGGAAAAAGGCAGCAGGGGGCGTGGCGAACGCCTAAGGATTCCTAGGGATGCTGGAAGAGACCTACCCTTCTGGTAACTGCGTTGTTGTTGAAGCCACCTATTGTATCCAAACCAGAAACGTAAAGCGACCACGCGTCACCACT
This sequence comes from Xerus rutilus, assembly GCA_028644305.1. Lineage (NCBI taxonomy): Eukaryota > Metazoa > Chordata > Mammalia > Rodentia > Sciuridae > Xerus > Xerus rutilus. The sequence continues at coordinate 115,785,381 of CM053401.1, read as the reverse complement.
TGAGGGCCGCTAGGAACCCCAAACAGATAGTTTGGAGAAAGTTCGACGACTTCTGGACTGACCAGTATCTATTTTCGATTTCCTGCCCCGCCCCGCTGCGCAAGCCCAGTAAAAGTTCTCACGCTATCATTGGCTCCAAAAGGGGTGGGTCCGGAACCTATGCATCACGGAACCTTCTGCTATAATTTGCGGGTTGCGCTAGGCTCCTTTTTGCTGCGGAATTTCCGGTTAGCTCTCTTCCGGGTCGGCTCTTTTCCCTTGCATGAGGTCCTGTATCTAGAGTAGCTGACGGCGATGGCTCCTCGGGTCTGGCGTCGACGGACCCTGGAGCGGTGTCTGAGACAGGTCGGTAAAGCCACCAGCCGACCTGAACGCTTCCTCACGTAAGTGCATGTATCCGGGGCTCTTGAGAGCTACCCATTTCTCACGTGGGCGTTGGTTGCAGGCAGCCGGCAAATTCTGTACGGACAAGAGGGACTATAGATGATTTCTTCCCAAATATCAGTTTATGCTCCCATGGCCTATCAAAATTTTAAAAAAACAATTGAAAGCTTTGTAGCGCGGACTTCCCAGTTGTGTGCTATTGAAATCAAACTAAGCTCAATTTTTAATACCCACTGGGCTCGTGGAGAGTTATGCTGTCCCTCATATCTCCATACACACACTGCGTTCATTGCTTTTTTCAAACGTGTTTCCAGATGACCCAGTGCTTATCTGTCACCAAACTTTATTGAAAGCATGAACTTTTTGCTTGCCTGTACACCTCCACGACTGAGCTGATTTAGAATTAGGATTTTTTTTTTTAATCTCTCCTCCCAGTACACACATTTTGTTGAAGAACTTCAAATAAGATCTATAAAGCCGGGCACGGTGGCGCAAGCCTGTAATCCCAGCACTTAAGGAGGCTGAGACAGGAGAATCGCAAGTTCAAAGCCAGCCTCAGCAATGGCTAGGCGCTAAGCAACTCAGACCCTGTCTCTACATAAAACACAAAAGGAGCTGGGATTGTAGCTCAGCGGTAGAGAGCTTGCCTCGCATGCGTGAGGCCCTGGGTTCGATCCTCAGCACCACATACAAAGCAATAAAATAAAGACATTGTGTCCATCAACAACTAAAAAAAAATAATTTAAAAAAAAAATAGGGCTGGGGATGTGGCTCAGTGGTCGAGTACCCCTGAGTTCAATTCCTCAGTACCAAAAAAAAAAAATTGATAAAACAACGACTTAGGTTTGTACTTCAAATCCAGACCTTTCCTGTGAGCTTCACGTCCACAGCATCTACAGACAGGTGCAAAACTAGCAGCATCTGAAAATCACTGCATCCAAAATAGAACTTTAAAAAAAAAAACTTACCCACTTACACTATACACTCTCTTGAAATCATTTTCCCATGTTCCACCAGCCAAGCCTTCCCTTCCTCAGTAAGTGACCAATTACTAGTCTACATACTAATCTACTTTCTTGATTATTCATTTTTCTCTTTACATATGATGTCTTTCTACATCTCATATCAGTTTATCTCCAAACTGTATTGGGAATCCAGCTTGCTCTTACCATTTTCACAGCTCTGACTCCAGCACAAATCTCCATCCTCCTTTGCATGGAATACTGTGTCAACCTCTTAATCACTCTGCCCTCATTTTTTTTTTTTCTGTCAGTCATCTTTCCAAATTATAAATAATTACTTCATTCTTCAGCTTAAAACCTTCTGATGTTTTCTCCTGAGCCTTGCATAATTTGGCTCTCATCAGACTCTAATCTCATTCTGTTTCTTTTACTATGCTGCAGCTGTGCTTCCCTTTCTATTCCTCAAAATCACAAAGCTCATTTCCATCTTAGGGAATTTGTTCTTGCCTCTTCCCAGAATACATGTTTCTAGCTCTCTGTAATAGATAGTCTCCTTATTTGTAGGTTTTGTCTTAGATATCACATCTCCATAGGTCTCTCTCAACTACTCTAGCCAAAGCAAATATCAGCCATGGCATGTAATGTACCATAGCATAGTTAAGAGTTTAAGACTGACATATTTTAAGTGTCTGAGTAAGCAGATGTATACTGATTTTTCTGCCCGAAATCTATACAGCAGATTCAGATACTTAGTTGATGATTTTATATATTACTGTGACTTAAAGATAGTGTATTGTTGGGATCTGGAATCTATACTTTTTTATTTTTTTGGTCCTGGGGATTAAGCCTAAGGGCACTTAACCACTGAGCCATATCCCCAGCCCTTTTTCATATTTTATTTAGAGATAGGGTCTTGCTAGGTTGATTAGGGCCTTGCCAAGTTGCCGAGACTGGCTTTGAACTTTTGATCCTCCTACCTCAGCTTCCTGAGCTGCTGAGATTACAGGCATGTGCCCCTGTGCCCGGCTCAGAATCTGTTCTTAAAATTGATACTTCACATTTGATTTTTTTGCACAAGAGTTGAATTCAGAAGACTATGATATTACTACCTATATATTTTATATCTCCTTTGATCTCCTCCCTCAATAGGATTCAAGATGGACTAGCATCAAACTTCACTTCTTTAACAAAAGTTCTTTATGACTTCAATAAAATACTAGAGAATGGTAGGATCCTTGGAAGTCCTTTACAAAAACTTGTGATAAACAATTTTGATAATGAGCAAATTTGGCAACAACTGGAATTGCAAAATGAACCAGTTTTACAATACTTCGAGAAGGCAGTTAGTGAAACAATTAAAAACGAAGACATCAGTCTTCTCCCAAAGAATAAAGAGCAGGAATGCGAAGAGGATGGCTCAGAGATGGAGGCTGATAACCAGGAGAACCTAGAAGATTTGGAAGAGGAGGAGGAAGTGTCAGATGTGGGTGGTAATGATCCTAAAGCTGGAGAGAAGGGTAAAAACTCAAGCAAATTTGTTCTGAGGAAAAGCCCGGTTTTCAGTGATGAGGATTCTGATCTTGACTTTGATATTAGCAAATTGGAACAGCAGAGCAATGTGCAAAACAAACTGTCAGGGAAACTGAGAGAGAAGTCCATAGTAGATGATAAATTCTTTAAACTATCTGAAATGGAGACCTTTTTAGAGAACGTAGAAAAAGAAGAACAAACAAAAGATGATGAGGAGAAAGAAGATATTGACTTTTTTGAAGATATTGATTCTGATGAAGAAGATGGGAAAGAATTGTTTGGAAATCAAAAACTTAAGGTAAAGTTATGAAAGAGGAGAAGAGAGAGTGCTTTCTTTCTCCTCAATTAAGATTTTGTTCTTTTTCCTAAGAGAGATTTTAAGCACCTCAGCATTCATCAGGACACATGAAGTATTAGATCAGTTGAAAAAAAAATTGCTGAAGTTAAACTGAAGCTGTTATTTTCTTGTCACAAAACAATTCTCTTGATATGTAGCTTAAAAACCATGATCACACAGTAGAGGTATTCAGAGGTTTCCCTCAAACATGTTTTCAACAAACACTAAAAATAATTGGGAATGAAAGCTTTTAATACTTACATAGGCAGGGGTGTTTTGGAAATAATTGTAGTTATAAGATTTAGAGATAGGAATATTGTGCTCTTGTTGATTATAAATAAGACTGTAGCACTTGTGAGGCACTGGGTTGTAAAGGCATTGTGTCCAATAAATAAATAAATACCATACTTCCATTCGGTTTATTATATTCCAATTCTTTTTTTTTTTAATATTTTTTAAGTCATCAGTGGATCTTTATTTATTAATTTATTTATATGTAGTGCTGAGAATCGAACCCAGTGCCTCACACATGCTAGGTAAGCACTTTACCACTGAGCTACAACCCCAGCCCTAATTCCAATTCTTAATGGTTTTGTGGTAGTGTTATTGGTTACCAATTTCACCTAATTATTTTTTGGTTGGTAGTGTTAAAGTAGGAAAGCAATGTATATGTGCAATATGTATATATGTACAAATGTATCTATACTTCCATGCAGTTTGTTATGTTCCAGTTCTTGTGGTTTTATAACAATGTTAGTAGTTAGCACCTTCCCTTAATTATTTTTGGCTAGTAGCATTGAAGTTGGAAAGCTATGTGTGTATATATATAATAATACATGTATACACATATGCATATTTTCATGTATTTATCTTTAAATATTTAAAAATTTTTTTTGTTTAGTCAGGTAAAAGTTCAAGAAATCTGAAATACAAAGATTTTTTTGATCCAGTTGAAAGTGATGAAGACATGGTAAGTGATGATGATGGGCTGGGTTCAAACAAAGAAGAGGAAGAAATTGCTGAAGAGGCAGAAGAAAGCATTTCTGAAACGTGAGTATTTTGAATAATCCTTTACGTTGTAAACTAAAAGTGCATGTATGTTCATAGTTGTCAGCTATGTTTGTCTTAAGCAGTTAAATTCTCTAAAATCAAATAGTAGATTCTCTAATATCAGATTATCTCATATAGCATGAAGAAATTCTCTTAATTTAAAGGGACATTAGAAATCATATAAGTAACAAAAATATTTCTGGCAGTAACAGTCAAACCTTTGTTACAAGGAAGGAGCTTTGATTTGGATTTGTTTTGTTTTGTTTTGATTTTAAAGATGACAATCTTTTTATTCCTTTATTTTATTCTCTCTCTTTTTTACTTCTATAGTTGTAGATGGGCAGAATGCCTTTATTTTGCTTACTGTTTTAATGTGGTGCAAAAGATTGAACCCAGTACCTCACACATGCTAGGCAAGTGCTCTGCCACTGAGCTACAGCCTCAGCCTTATTTATTCTTCATATGGTGCTGAGGCTCAAACCCAGTGCCTCACATGTGCTAAGCAAATGCTCTATCACTGAGCTATAACCCCAGCACTAATTTGGGTTTTGTGCCAATAATCCTCTGAGGTTATTTCTGTGAAATAATAACAATCTATAATATAAATGTATTATAGATTGATGAATAATTTATTTGCATATAATGGGCCCTTTTTGTTCTATTTCTTACATAGCATTTCACCTAAATAATTTCCTTCTGTTGTTCTTTAATAGCTTAATGACTTTGGAAGTTCTGAATATGTTTGGTGACATTGGAGATACAAAAGAACTTCAATGGAAAAATTTGTTTTTAGTGAAAAGTTGTTTGTCGTTTGATACACATTTTGGTATTACAGGGATGAAGATAATGACCTTGAAGAAAGTGAAGATAGTGAACAGCATAAAGGCTCAAAAAAAGTGACCTTTGCTTTGCCAGATGATAAAGAAACTGAAGATACAGATGTATTAAATGTAAAGAAAGATTCTGATGAAGTTAAATCCTCTTTTGAAAAAAGACAGGAGAAGGTAATTATTAGGAATTCAAGAAATTTTTTATGTGCTTTACATGACTGTGGAACTAATAGTCTAATCTTTCCTATTTTTCCTGTGGAAACTACTGACTATCCCTTAAGAATGAAAATATTAGCCAGGCGCAGTGGTGCACGCCTATAATTCCAGCACTTTGGGAGACTGAGACTGGAGAATCACGAGTTCAAAGCCAGTCTCAGCAAAGCAAGGTGCTAAGTAACTCAGTGAGACCCTGTCTCTACATACATAAAACACAAAATAGGGCTGGAGATGTGGCTTAGTGGTTGAGTACCTATAAGTTCAGTCCACAGTACCAAAAAAAAAAAAAAGAAAGAAAGAAAATCTTGTAGCTACTCTCTAAAGCACAGTGTATGTAGATGCCAAACTTACAGCTAATTTGCAAAAGTCAATCCCTGCATTTCGTAGCCTATGACTTTCAGTTGGGGGGCCGTTTGTAAAACCTTTTTTTCTTTTCTTTATACCTGATGTCTTTATACCTATCGCATATCTCTCCTGCTTAGCCATCCCCTGAACATTTTGTTGTAACTGAGCTTCTCTGGAGAATGCTGCCTATCTCTTTAATGTGCTCTGTAAATTATTTTTGTGGGTGTTACATAGCCTTTATTTTAATTAAAACCATCTCAAACACATCTTCCAAAGTTGATGAAGATGGTTTGCTTATGGCAGTTTCGGACAGATGACATGTCACTTAATTTTTTTTTTTTTAATATTTTTTAGTTGTAGATGCACACACTATCTTTATTTTATTTTTATTTTTATGTGGTGCTGAGGATCGAACCCAGTGCCTCATGCATGCGAGGCAAGCGCTCTACCACCGAGCCACAATCCCAGCCCCGTCACTTAATTTTAATAGAGGTAGTATGGCTCCAATCATTTGGCTCTATCATTTGTCCACCTTAAAATTATACAATTAGAAATGAGAATAGGCAGATAATGCACCTTAAAATTATACAATTAGAAATGAGAATAGGCAGATAATGAGAGACAACAAGATCCTGAAATAAGGGCTGGGATTGTGGCTCAGTGGTAGAGCGCTTGCCTCGCATGCGTGAGGCACTGGGTTCGATCCTCAGCACCACATAAAAATAAATCAATAAAGATATTGTGTCCACCTACAACTAAAAAATATTTAAAAAAAAAAAAAAGATCCTGAAATAATTAGAAAAAGTATGAGAATATGAATTAAATTCATGATTGCCAGATTGTCCTCAAAAGAAGTTTGAGGAAAAAAGCACCATAAAAGAAAATAAATTTGTAATGAGTTATGTTTTCTCACCTCTCATTTTTCCCACCTCCTCTGACAAAATGAAAGGTTTGGTTTTACTGTGGAATTATATCAGACCTTTAAGAAATAGATAATTTAATGCTGTTTAATTTCCACATGTAAAGAGTAAAGTAAAACTTCCAAACTTATTTTTTTCTTGTGAAACTGTTGTAATATGGAAAGCTAAACCTGACAAAGATGAAATTAAAATACACACACAGTCTCCTTTAAGAATAGTGATACAAAAATGCCAAATAACACAATGAAAAAATAATGCCATAGAAGCAAGGGGTCTCATTCTTTTGAATCAATTTGGGAAGTCTACTGTAATTCTTGGTTGTAAAACGTTAAGGAAAAAAGGCTATGTCAGAAAGACTTTCCAAAATTCAGTATTCATGTCCTGTTTTTTTGTTGGTGTGTAGGGTTTTTTTTTTCCTTTTGTGGTGCTGGGGACTGAACCCAGGGCCTTGTGCATGCAAGGCAAACACTGCCAACCGAGCTATATCCCCAGCCCATTGTTTTTTTTTTTTATTCCTTGAGAGATACAGATACATCTGTCCAAAAGCCATCATGTATAATGGTAAAATTCTAGAAATGTCTCTTTAAAATCAAAAGCTTCCATCATGCATAATGTTAAAATTCTAGAAATATCTCTTTAAAATCAAGAATAAGAAAAAGTCCACTATTACAGCTACCATTTTATTAACATTTCTATAGAAGTGTTAGCCAATGCAGCCATAAAAGAAGAAAATAAGAGGTAAGAAAAACTAAAATGAAAGCACAGGGTACTAGAAGAATCAAACAGATGAGCAAAAGAGTAGTTAGGAAAGTTGAAGAGAATTCTGTAAGGTAGCTATATAAGCTGCTATTTTATACAATAAAGTCTTTATAATTGTTGCCTTGTAGAAGTTAGAGAATTAGTGTGCATAGGTCAAGAGTCAGGCTGCATTAGTATAAGTAATAAAAAATTTAGTGAGCTTTATGTATAGCTCAGTGATAGAATATTTTCATATTTAAGGCCTTGGGTTTGATACCCAGCAAGCACTACGCCAAAAAAAGAATAAAATACTTTAATAATTAAAATTGATACTGGATTGTAAAGAGAGAGATTTGTATAGAAAAAAGCCTAGAAATACACCCAGTGTTTACTAAACAATTTCCAATATTTATGGAGTAATTTAGTATATTATGAACATGTATTTCCAATGAATAGGGAAAAGAAATCTGTGTAGTTCACCCACCTGAAACAATAGGAATAGTAAGTCATCAGCATAATAAAAGTATACAAGAACAAAACAATTACATTGAGGAATAATTAACTTTTTTCCCACTTTAAAAATACTATGCCCTTTTACATGAGTATAAGTTTATAAGTAAAAACTCCTGTCTTTTTCCTAGATGAATGAAAAAATTGCATCTTTAGAAAAAGAGTTGTTGGAAAAAAAGCCTTGGCAGCTTCAAGGGGAAGTGACAGCACAAAAGCGACCAGAGAACAGTCTCCTAGAGGAGAACCTGCACTTTGATCATGCTGTCCGGATGGGTATGGTGCCTGCTGGGCTTTGTAAACTCTTTTTTTGGTGCTTTTTGTGTGGTTCTGTTTTCATAGAAAATTTTAGGGGAGCATTTCTTTTTCCACAACTTTTTATTTAAAAACATGCAAGCATACAGCAAAGTTGAAAATATAGTTCGGTAAATATCTGTGCCATGCCATTCAGCTGGATTCCCCAGTTGTTAATGTTTTGCCATTTTTACCTTTTTTTGTTTTCTGATAGCACTGAGCCACATCCCAGCCCTTTTTTATATTTTATTTAGAGACAGGGTCTTGGTAAGTTGCTTAGGGTTTGACCAAGTTGCTAGGGCTGACTTTGAACTCATGATCCTCCTGCCTCAGTTTCCTAAGCCACTGGGATTACAGGCATGTGCCACTGAGCCGTGCCCATTTTTACCTTTTTTCCCTTTATGTATATTTGTGGATTGTGTATGTGCCTTTTTTCCTCTGAGTTGTTTGAAAGTAAGTTGCTAGTATCAAAAGTCACTCTTAAGTACTTTCATGTATATCTTCTAGGAACTAGGACATTCTCCTGTGTAACTATAGTACTATTAATCCAGTCAAGTTTGACATTACTATACTAATGAAATCAATAGATGGTTCGTAATCAGATTTCTGAAAGTGCTTTGTTTATGAGGCTTGCAACACGTCATGGCTTTAAAATGTATGTACATTTGAATTTACAACTGAATTGTAAACTTCAAGCTAAAACCCTGGTCATCTCATTAAATTCTTTCTTGTGCCCATTAAATACAAATGAGTTTCCATTTTATTTCAGTGAAAGAGAATGGAAAATGGGGGAAACCCCTAGTTACATGAGATAGATGTATTGGCACTTATTACCACATATATTCTAACATGGTTCTCAAACTTGAGGGAACATCAGAACACTTCTTAAAACATGGACAGGTGTTCCCTTCTCACTTTGTGATTCAAGAAATGTGGGGTCAGCCCAAGAATTTGCATTTTCAGCAAGTTCCCGGGTATTGCTGATGCTGCAAGTCCAAGGACCACAATTTGAAAATCACTTGTCTAATATGTATCTTCCTAATAAAACATTGTTTTTCATTTAGCACCTGTGATCACAGAGGAAACCACCTTTCAATTAGAAGATATTATTAAGCAGAGGATACGAGATCAGGTCAGTTAGAATGAAATTTAACTTAAATTTCAGTAAAATTTTTAGAAATAATGAGAGGATTTGAGTAGGAGGGATAATGCTTTCTTTATTTCCATTCAATAATGTTTTTTACTTGGCTTTAAGATTAGACTAAGGAGCCAGGTGCAGTCGTGTGTACTTATAATCCTAGCTACTCTGGAGGGAATTACTTAGGCAGTGTAGCCAGACTCCCATCTCAAAAGAAAACAAGGGGGCACAGGGTTGTGGCAGGGGAATAAATAGATTCAGGTTGTCTTCACCTTCTATTGTGTAAGGTACTGCTCTTCACTAGTACCCAGGAAAGACAAGCATTGTGCCTGAGAGGAGAAGGTAATCAGAAACCATTGCTACTATCTTCTCTTCTAAGTTTTGAGGACCTGTTGATTGGTGGGAGGGGTTACTGGTATCTGACTTGCTGTGGTCACACCTGGGACCCTTAGTATTTAGCATAACAAATCAAGAGAGTGTCTTTTCAGATGTTAATAATCTAGGAAATAATTTTTGTTTAAGAGTTGATCTGATTTTGTAAACTTAGAATAAAAGGTATATGGCGTGCATCATATGAGATGGCTTTAAAATGTATGTACAATGTTTACCTGAATTTGTGTCTAAAATACAGGGATATGAAGGAGAGGGTACTATACGCATAGTAGCTTAAAATTTGAAATAAAACAAGGTGAACACGAGGCTTTACTTTTACATGAACTATGATGAGAAAATGCGGAAATAAAGTTGTTAACCAGAAGACTTATTTAAAATAAAAGTGAAAAGGATATCTAATAATGTCCTTTTCGTTTTTCATAATGCTTATTCTTTGTGACTTGAATAATCATGGCTTAAGTTGAAAATTACTCTTTTTTTTGCTACAATTCTTGCATAAGCCTAGAAATTATTGTGTTAACTTGTGCTGCACTTAACCCTGTACATTTCAGGCTTGGGATGATGTTGTACGTAAAGAAAAACCTAAAGAAGATGCATATGAGTATAAAAAACGTTTAACATTAGACCATGAGAAGAGTAAATTGAGCCTTGCTGAAATATATGAACAGGAATACATCAAACTCAACCAGGTAAGGAGGCCTCCAAGGCAATGCTATTATTATGAAAGGAACAAAAGAAGAGAACCAGTGTTTTTGTGACTGTTGAAATCCTGAAGTGGCCCTTCTGTCACTTTATTTACATGTAAGACAAAGCATGCTTGGAATATTGGGGTTATGATATTTTTACTGAAAGTGCAGGAACAGGAGGTTTGCTTTGCAATTAGACATTGATCACCATATACTTTTGCAGCCTGTTACTAACTTTTCAGCAATTATTATATAGTACTATACTTTTAAAAATCAATTCTCATTGATATTTTGAAGTTACTGATATGATTATGAATTCATCTGTTTTATTTTTTCTTTTAAAAGTAATCTCTGGTTAAACAGCAGGGCAAGGTTATAATTCCAAGAAAATTAAGTAATTGAATTATGTCTTCACTTTGGATTTATTGGGAATATGGTTAGTATGTGAGCATGTTGAGATGGTATTTTTATTCTGCAAGAGCCTTATAAAGTTATCAGTTTCTGTTAATTAATGCTACTTAAGGAGTAAAAGCAAACCAGTGTCCTGATACAGTGTAAAGTGGAAGAACTAGAAATATTTGAATAAAATTCTTTCTGATTGCCTTGCAACGCAAGGCAATAGATGAAGGACAATGTATATACAGCTTCAATCAATGCTTATTGTCAGTTTCCTGGCTACTTCGAAGAGACTCAATAAATTGTTTGGTAATCCTGAGAGATAAAAATTAAATAGGTAATGCACCAACTTATGTAAGTTGTACAAATGATAGTTTTATTTCTCTCTTGGAAGTCAGTAGTAAATTATGTTTTTTTGATGATGAACTTGGAGTTCCTATATATTAATTAAATTAGCCAGGCTAATTCTAGACCCATTCTATTAGAAAGTAGTCTGGGATGGTGGCCAGTATTTCCTAAAGTTTGGTATCCATACTCAAAGTAATAAACAAAGTGTTAGTAGACAATATGTGGATCAGCCTTACAGTTGTATATGTAATGTGGATCAGGAAAATTATATCAAATGTATAATATCACAGATGTTCTGGTCTACGATGAGTTGAAAAGACATGTATAGGGTTTTTTTCTGTCTTTTGAGACTGTGTCTCATTGTGTTGTCCAGGCTGGTCTAGGCTGGTCTTAAACTCCTGGGCTCACAATGCTCCTCTTGCCTCAGCCTCCCAAGGAGCTGGGACTACAGGTGCACACCATATCTATACCTGGCTTTAAGAATTTTTAAAAAGTGAGTTAAGTTAAAAAAGTAAGAAGCAGTGTAGCATAATACCTAGACAGGGTGGTAGGTAGGCACTGATGACAGACCTCAGAAATAATCTGGTTGCTTCTCTGGCGTCAGGGTCATGGAGGCAGAGGACCAATCCTTCCTACTTCTTTCATCTTCCTTCCTGTTGTAATAAAAACAACAAACAAAAAAAATTATCCTTGTAGAATAAGCATTTGGGGCCAAAAGAAAAATGTATGAAATTTACCTTTTCTCCCCAGTAGAATTAAAATTGCTGTCAGTTTTTTCAGTGTTGTTAATCAAACATTGAATCTTTAACAAATTCCATATAAATAAAAGGAAAATAGTTCCTATAGTCCAAATGGATATTTGGATAATTCTACAAAGTCTAATTATTATTAATACTTTAGTTTCTTTTTTTTAAATCCCCCTTGTTGACATGATACAAAAAGTTAACTTAAGTGAACAGTTCAGGACCATTTAGTATAGTGTGCAAGTACTGCCTGTGTGTGGTACTGCCATCCCATATGGTGCGGATCATATACCTTTTATTCTAAGTTTACAAAATCAAATCAACTCTTAAACAAAAATTCTTTTTTAGATTATTAACATTTGAAAAGGCACTCTCTTCATGAGTGCTGTGTGTTTTTAAGTATGCATTTTTAATTATCTTAGATGTATATCTAGGAGTGGAAATGCTGGGTCATGTGGTAGTTCTCTGTTTAACCTTTAGTGGAACTGCCAAACTTGCTGCCACCATTGCTGTACCATTTTACATTTCTGCAGGCCATATGCAGGGTCTAATTTCTTCACATCCTCACCTTGTTACCACTTGTTATTTTCCCCTCTTTTTTCCTAAATTATAGCCATCCTAGTGGAAGTAGCTTAGTTCTTGACAGAAGTAAATACCAAAGAAATTAAATTGCAAGTTCTAAATGTCAGCAGTGTGGTTTCTGTGGCTTCAAAAGGATAACATTCCTGTCGATGGGTGCTGGTAGCATTGTGGTGCTTAAAACTTTAATTTTACCTTTGTGATGTTTCTTTATAGCTGAAGCATCGGTGCTGAGAAATTGGGACTATCCTCATTGGTCTTTATTGTTGTGAGTATAATTTATTTTAGCTTCCTGCTCTGATGTTGTTGACCTTATTTCCTAAGCAAAAAACGGCAGAAGAAGAAAATCCAGAACATGCAGAAATTCAGAAGATGATGGATTCTCTCTTTTTAAAATTGGATGCCCTGTCAAACTTCCACTTCATCCCTAAACCAGTAAGTGTAATAATAGTTCATTGTGTAGATAGAGCAGACATGACTTTAAGAAAACTAGTTGAGCTTTTGTGAGACTAACTCTTTATTTGGTTTCAGGATCTAGTCCTTTAGCAACTCTCTGTAAATTACATTCAGGACCTGTATTCTGTCCCCATCCCTCCTCCCTGCATCTGTCATTACTTTGCTCATTCTCTCTTCACTCCACAGCACATTTGTAACCATTGGGTTGATTGTTCCCTATGCATGTTCAGATTGGCACAAAATGTGTCTGCTATTTCATTATTGTGTTCCTCACTCTGGCCCAGAGCCTGACACAAGGAAACCCTCAGGCATTTTTTGAAATCTTGGGAATTGAAGGAGGAGATTTTTTTTTTACCTTCTTCCTCTTCAGAAATGTAAATTGCCAGTATTGGTTTCCCCTTGATATTCCTTTTTTCATATTTAGATTGGTTTTTCACATGCTGTCTCTGTAGACTTGATTTATCAATCATCCGCCATTATTTTGTTGTCTTTGTACTGTCTCTATTTGCTTCATATTTTTCTTTACATTTTAGACTGGAGCACAATATCCCTAGTAATAATTGAAGAATGGTCCAGTGGAAGAAATGATTTCTCTTGCATTCTGACATTTTTCTCTTACTCAGAATCCAGGATCCTGCTGTTTTTTGCTTGAGACCTTGGCTGTCAACATATTGAACATTTTGAATAATTTCTATAAAGTATTATATGTATGTATGTGTGTATGTTAGGGCTACTGTTCTAGCTTATTTTTTGTTGTGAAGTTTCCTGGGGCAGGTACTTCCCTAGTTAACTAGAATGTACACAGGACTGTGAAAAGGAAAATGAGTGGGCAGAGGGTTGTTGACCTGCTTTGTCGTAGAGGCTTGGTCACCTAAGTTTCAGTCTTGTTTACCTAAGTTTCAGTCTTGTTCCTTCCCATACCCTATCCTTTTCCTGATTCAGGCAATAGAAGGGTCTGAAGTTTTTGTCCTTTGCTTTTCATCCACTGGTGTTCCTCACAGGAACATGTAAGAATTAGATACAAAGAACACCAGCATGAGTGCTCTTTTATTACCATGATTGGTATGAATCCTGTGTTAACTTTTGAGTTTCTTTGGTACTTTCAGAACAAGAATGGGGGTGTGGGGACAGAAAGCAAATATGTCTTTTGAGTTACTGTTGTATTCTTTTCTCCTTTACATGATCATTATGCTTGATTTATTTTGATACTATTTTAGTTTTTCAACAGTCCAATACCATTTCATATTTATGTTTATAAAGATTTATTTTCAGAAGCTGGAAGATGAGAAAATGTCTTTATCAAATAGTTTGTACTCCCACCATTATTACAACTAAAATGCATCAATTAAAAAAGGCTGGAAAAAAATAATCTGTACTTTTACTCTTGTTTCCATAAGCATTTTCTTTGCATCTTTGTATATGTGCTAGCTTTGTTTCCATAACCAAAGGCAAGGTAATATTAACAGAAATCAACTGTTTTATAAAACCATAGATAGGATTATTTGAGAATCTCCGTATAGGTCGCACATGTGACTAGTTTAGTAACAGGTGAAAGAACTGGTTTTTTAGTATGGCAGAAATAAATGCTATTGGGATGATTTTATGACAGAAGGCCCTAAAATAACCCCATTCTCATAGGATTTCAGAGGCATCCTGTGCTGCCCACCAGTACTTCTACAATTCCAGTTTGCTTGAGACCTTGGCTGTCAACATATTAAACATTTCGAATAATTTCTATAAAGTATTATATGTATGTATGTGTGTATGTTAGGGCTACTGCTGACTTCCCATTAAATGTATGGTCTCTTTTCAAGCCTGTACCAGAGATTAAGGTTGTGTCCAATCTGCCAGCCATAACTATGGAAGAAGTAGCTCCAGTGAGTGTCAGTGATGCAGCCCTCCTGGCCCCAGAGGAAATCAAGGTAAGAAGCCAGTGTTGAAACATTCAGTATCTTCTTACAAGATGATTATTGCCAGATCTCCCTTTGTTGAGTGTCATTCTCCTTGAATTTGTATTTTTTTGTTACAATTTATCTTAGCTGTTTCTTGGTACAATCAGTACTCCATATCTGTGGATTCTGCATCCATAGAGTTAACTTACCATAGATTGAAAATATACAGACTCTTTCCTTGTTAGGAAAGATTCTAACAGTGCAGCAGTTATTAGCTGCTAAATATTACTAAACAGTGCAGTATAGCAGGTATTAGCATAGCATTTATGTTGTAATATGTATTATAAGTCATCTAATAATACTGGTTCAAAGTCTAAGGGAAGATGCACATGGGTTACATACAAATGCTTAATCATTATATATGAGGCACCTGAGCATCTTTGGATTGTGGTACCAGTAGTGGTGTTGAACCAGTCCCTTATAAATACAGAGGAATGAGAATGTAATCAAACTGATAAGTTACAATATTTAAACACTAGTCTCCATCTTCACTCATTATTGGGAGGTACAAGTATGACGAGAATCATTACAAAAGCAGTTTTAATTATGCAATCAGAATAATTATTTGTGATAATCAAATGGGAATACCAGCAGTGATGTTAAGTCTAAAACACGTTTAGATATTAACATTAATTTAATCAGCATCTCCCCACTTATTTTATCCATGTAATGCTTACCAGCAATGAAACCTGGAGTAGAATAGCACATTTGGATATTGGAAGAAGTCTGCCTTGTGTAATAATGATGGTTTCTTTTAGGTCCTCATCTGGCTGGTTTAGCAGCAGGCCCTCTCTTTTCCTCCTCACTTGCTTTGTTATACCTATAGCCACTCTTTTGTTAGTCTTTTCCATCTCAGTGCAGGTGATAGCCCTGGCACCTAATGAGAAAAGAGGAAATTGATCATCACTAAAATGAGGTTTCCTTTCCCTCCCTCTGTTCTCCAGTCTCTGGGAACCCCTGACCTCAGCCCAGGGACTGTCATTATCACCTTACTGAGACTGCCTCAGGCATGTCCCTGAAGCCCTTACTGAAGTCTTAAGTGCTGCAGAGGGTTTGCTTTGCTGGTATTGTGAACTTGGGAACCTATCTCTCCATACTTCCTTTGTGAATTAGTTTGGAGGCTGAACTGTCTGAGTCTGTTCTGTCGAAGAAAACATTCTAGGTTTAGAGTTAGCAGAGCTGTCTGAAACACAGGTGGGGGTTGTTCTGTAGCCTCATGCCCTGGAACATAGACACACAACGAGCCCTTCGGCTACTTACCATGCAATTTCCTCTTTTTCTTTTTGATTCCCTGAGTTGATGTTAGGTTAGATTAATTAATACATTGGTGGTTATATTTTAATAGGAGAAAAATAAAGCTGGAGATCTAAAAACGGCTGCTGAGAAAACAGCTACAGACAAGAAACGAGAACGGAGGAAAAAGAAATATCAAAAACGTTTGAAAATAAAGGAGAAGGAGAAACGGAGAAAATTGCTTGAAAAGAGCAACCCAGATCAAACAAGGAAATACACGAAAGCAATAGCTTCGGAGAAGTTGAAACAACTGACCAAAACTGGCAAAGTTTCCTTATTAAAGGTAAGGGCAAGGGAAGGAAAACTATTGCAGAGACCTGTGGGAGCAAGTGTATGGTATTAAGGGGCACACTGCTAACTGGCTGCAACAGTAGCCTTACATTTTATTAAGCTATTTCTATAGAGTCCTCACAGTAATCTGGGTTCTGTTACGTTATTTTCTTCTTCTCCCTGAAGTTGGAAGAATGTTGTAGCAGTACAGAATGTATAGAATACCTCTGTGCTAATTGATGTACTGTATTGTAATTCTAGTCTAGTTCTATTTATATTTTAATACATTGTTTTAATCATAACATACTTTTATATTTTGATTTTTTTTTCCATATATGATCACACCTTATAGCATGAGCACATATTGTTTTTAATTGCAGGATGAAGGTAAAGACAAGGCCCTAAAGTCATCTCAGGCATTCTTTTCTAAATTACAAGATCAAGTAAAAATGCAAATCAACGATGCCAAAAAAACAGAAAAGAAAAAGAAGAAAAAACAGGATATTTCTGTTCATAAATTGAAGCTGTAATATATTTCAAATATAATATATATTTTAATGTATAAGCTTATATTCTGTCATTGTTTTTGTTCTATAATAAAATTCATGAGAACCTTCTTTGCATTAATGGCAGATATTTGAGAATTCCACTGTGTGCACTGACAAACTCTTAACACGTTTGGCAGGTCTGCCTGGGTTTTTCTGGGTGTGAAGCTGGACCCAACTCCCCAGGGTTTTCCTGTACTGACACAGCTTGAGCTGATCCTGCTGAGCTCTCTCCCTCTGGACAGGCCAGCTCATGCATGCCAGCTAAAAGTACAACTGGCCTGCAGGCTGAGGAGGGCAGAGAGCCAGCCATCTTCTTCACCCCCAGCCATCCACAGTAGAAGTCCATGTTGTGGTCTTGACTTTCTTCTCCCACTGTCATTATCATTTAACAGAACAACAGCATTTTGATACATTTAAACATTTTTCATCTTTGGAAAAGAATCCCATGTCATCTGACTAAAGAGTTAGAATAGACTACAGATTACTGTCCATAATCAGATACAGAGGACACGTGTAATCTAAAAGTGATAGAAGCTCAATACATCCAGAAAGGTAGACTAACAATCTACAGAGAACTGGCTTGGCTGTGACCACCAGGTGCTTATTGTTTCAACCTCCCCATTCAGGAAAAATGCATTTGTCTGGTAGGATCTCATTATGATTTGTTAGAAATGAATTAAAACCTTAGTCCATGTGAGTAGAGAATGAGAACAGGCTTCACCCATAGCAACAGGGAAAGCCCTCTGGTTTTGTGTCTATACAGGCCAATCAGGAAGATCCTGTGGAGGCTTGTTTATTAACGCAGAAGCTGTCAGCAGCAGGAAAGAACTAGGGTACAGTGAGATCAATTGAGCACCAATTCTCTCAGTCCTTTTGTGCTTTTATAACAGAATACCCGAGACTGGGTAATCTATAAGCAATAGAATTTAGCTTACAGTTGTGGAGGCTGGGAAGTCCAAAGTCAAGGCACCAGCAAGTTTGGTGTCTGGTAAGAGTGGGTCCATGGTTCCTAATGGTGCTTAGTTCCTGTGTCCTCACATGGAAGAAGGACAAAAGGGCAGAATTCACTCCCTCAAATTCTTTTATCAGTGTGCAAATCCCATCCTTTTGGGCTTTGCTGTCATGACTTAATCATTTCCTAACAGTCCTATTTCTTTCTTTCTTTTTTTTTTTTTGGTACCTGGGATTGAACTCAGGGGTACTTGACCACTGAGCCACATCCCCAGCCTGATTTTGTGTTTTATGTAGAGACAGGGTCTCACTGAGTTACTTCATGCCTCTCTGTTGCTAAGGCTGGCTTTGAACTTGTGATTCTCCTGTTTTGGCCTCCCAAAGTGCTGGGATTATAGGCGTGCACCACCGCGCCCAGCAGTCCTACTTCTTAACACCATCACATTGACCATGAAGTTTCAACACATGAATTTGGAGGGAACACATCCAGACCATAGCACCTGTCAATACTGAGTTGTAATATTTTTAATCCAAGTTTTATTTAAAATATAGTTCACTAGTATACCTTCCTCTTCTAACCAAGTGCTTTGAGTAATCCCCTGGTCTCCCTCTAGGCTTAGCAAAGGTTATGGTTTTCAGTGATGATTTGAGTATTACATGGCTCTTGGAGTTTGTATTTTTGTGGTTCTTTCGAAGTTCAATTGCTTTCCAGTTTCTACTTACTACTGGTTTAATTCTCTTTCTCTTGATTATTTCATGATAATTTGTCAGAATCAGGATGTTGACCTGGAGTGGTGATTCATTTTATTTGTCCAAAGATAGTTAGATATTTTCAGAGTTTATATCACTTTTATATTTGCTTTGTGTTTTAATGTCTTCACTTCTAGGAAAGATGTCTCAGTCCATTTTTTTCAATTTGATGTTTGATATAGTCTACAGATCATATTCATTATAAATTTTTGTTTTATGCCAGAGGCCAGGCATTGTTGTTAGAACCAGGGGTAAATTGAACAACAGAAAATTCCTTTCCTTATTAAAAAAAAATGCACTGCAGTAGAATATTTACACACATCTTGTATATACATTAGAAGCACAATAGAACATTCATGAAAGTACCCTTGACCTGAAAACCAACACTTGGGCACCTCTCAAATACTTCATTCATCACTAGAGAGAGCTAAAAAGGTTACATCTGAGTAGGCTGTTCATCATTCCTTTGCATTTGTATATATTTTATCACACATGCATGTATCTCGAGGCAATATATTTTTTAGCATTTTCTGGCATTTGAATTTTATGAAAATAGAATATGTTCTTATTTGGTTTACTTTTTCACTTGTTTGATTTCACTCAGATTCATAATACAGTCAGCCCTCTGTAGGTTCTGCAATTGTGGATTCAATCAATGGTGGATCAAAAATATCAGAAAAGTGGTGCACACCTGTAATCCCAGCTATTTGGGAGGAAAAAAAAATTGCATCTGTGCAGACCATGTACAGACTTTTCTTTCTTGTCATTCTTCAATAAATAGAACAATTATTTATATAACATTTATATTGTATTAAGTATAATTCATCTAGGGATCATTTAATGAATACAGGAAAGCATGCTTTGGTTCTATGCAAACACAACACCATTTTGTACAAGAGACTTGAACATTCATGGAATTGGTATTTGTAGCATCCTGGAACCAATCCCCCACAGATACTGAGAGACAACTATATGTATTTGAAATTTATTCATCTCTTTACTGCTGCATAATACTGTATGGATATACAACAATTTTATTTACCCATTCTCTTCAACACATTGATGCCCATTGTACACTATGAAGAATAATGCCATTTTGATATCCTGATCACAGTGTTACAAAGTTAGGCTCTCATCTAAAATGTATTAGAGCCGGGCACAGTGGCTCAAGCCTGTAATCCCAGCACTTAAGGAGGCTGAGACAGGAGAATTGCGAGTTCAAAGCCAACCTCAGCAACAGTGAGGCGCTAAGCAACACAGTGAGACCCTGTCTCTACATAAAACACAAAATAGGGATGGGGATGTGATTCAGTGGTCGAGTGCCCCTGATTTCAATCCCCAGTACCAAAAAAATAAAAAATAAAAATAAAATGTATTAGACTAGAATTCCTAGGTGGATCCTCTAAAATAATGCTAAATTGTTTTCTGGATTAGTTTTAAAAATTTCACATCTATTACATCTTTGTCAGTATTTGTTATTAGTGAACTTAAAAATATGTTTAACCTTCTGGTGGGTAAAAAGTATTGCATTTCTGTGTGCTTTTGATTGTTGGTAAAACTGAGTATTTTGTCATGTTTTCCCCCTGTGTATTTTTTTTTTCTTTTGTTCAGTGCTGGGAATTGAAACCAGGGCCTTGTACATGCTAGGCAAACACTTTACCACTGGGCTACACTCCCATGCCCCCTATGCTTCATTTTTAAGAGCTTTATACATTTTTAAATTTTAAAATTCAAAAAAAAATTCTAATAAATTCAGCCCCATTTGCCTCATTCTTTCTTTTTTCTAAACAAGTTGAGAAGACATTGTGGAGACATTGTGGCCCTTCACCAATTAATACCTGAGTATTTCCCAAGAATAAAGTCATTCACTTACATAGCAACATAATAAAATCAGAAAATTTAACATGGATACAATATTATTATCTAATCCATAGCCTATTTTCAAATATTGTCAATTGTCCCAATAGTATCCTTAATAGTTTGTTTTTTCCCTCCTAATCCAGGATCATTCCAAGATGACTTGTATTTCATTGTCATGTCTCTGTTTTCTAGCTACCTGTTTAAGTTCCTGAGCTTTTATCTTTCTTGACTAACATTTTTGAAGTGTACAGACCAGTTGCTTTGTAGGATATCCTTCAGATCTTGATTCATGTTTTCTCATGATTAGGTCCAGGTTACACATTTTGGGCAGGAAAACCACAGCAGTGGATGTCTTTAGTGCCTCTTATAAAGATACTTTGTCCTAATGAAGCAAATAATGGCAATGATGATTGATGAAAGTGATGACCACCAGGTTTCCCCACTGGAAAGTTATTATTTTCCTTCTTAATCAGTAATTTATGAGGAAAACACTTTGATGCTATAAATATCTGTTCCTCATCAAACTTTCACTCACAGTTACACCATCAATTGTTGATTTATTTTTTCTGTACTTACTGGTTGGTATTCTACTGTAAGAAGCAGCTTTTCCTTCTCCTTTATCTCAGTTTGGACCTGATTTTTATATTATGCAATTCTTTATAGTTCTTTACTATAATTATTTGCTTTGATGCTCCAATTGTCCCTGACTTGAATAGCAGAAGGCCCTTTGAAGTTTACTCCTGAGTCATGTTGATATGTTCCTATTGTTCTTTGAGCATTTTTATTTTCTGTTGCTATTATATGTTCCATTCTTATCTTTTACTTTCCTTGGAATCAGGCATTTTCTGAAGGAACCCCCATTTTCTTAATAGAGAATAATATTTATAACTCAATTTCTTGTGTGCTCATTGTTACTAAGCCCACTCAACAGAGGCAGAAAATTATGATTGCGTGTCTATGGGGATAAAATTGGGGATAATATGTAATATGTATGCCATTTATGAGTTATACCAATACCTCTAATTCCAATTTAACAGCATCAAAAGTTAAAATCTCGTTTTCACTCTTTCCATATTTGTAACAGCTTTTTCTATAGCAATAAAACTTGCTTCTATTATCTTCAATGCATTTATTCATTTGCACAAGCCTAGACTATACAGGAAGTAGTTTCAGAATTATTAACTCTATAATACTGGGAAAAGGAAAAAATGTGTACAGTTGTTAAGTTTAGTGTTCTATATTTCAATTAGTCCTAAGTTTTGACAGTTTTTGTCCAGATATTCTGTATCTTTACTGATTTTTTTTGTTTTTGTTTTTGTAGAGTCTAGCATTTACTTATTTCTTCCTTGTGTGGTTTTTTTTTTCATTTGCTTAGAAACCTTGTTATTAGATGTATGCCTGTTTATGATTTTTATGCATTTTTTGTGAATTGCTCCTTTTAACTTTATAAAATGACCTGGTTTTCTCTGTTACTCTCATCAGGAAGACTACTTTGTTTCAATATAGCATGGCAGTTATTTTGGTTAGTGTTTGAATACTGTATGTTTATCTGTACTCAAGTCACTTTCAAATTGCCCATGATATGTCGTTAGGAATTAACATGTTAAGTCTAATCTGACAAGTTTTACCTTTTAATTGGAATATTGTACATTTAATGTAATTATTGACCTGATTGTACTTGGTTTTCATAATTTTCTATTTCCTATTTTGCTGTTTGTTTATTTGTGGTGCTGGGGACTATGCACAGTGCTGTATCACTAAGTTACATCTTTGGCCCCTATTTTGCTATCTATTGTCTCTTTGTCCCTTCTATTTTTCTGTTCCTTTTTGTTCTGCCTTCTTAATCAAATAAAATGAATCAAATGTTAATTTTGAATTTAATTTCTCCACTAATATTTTAGCTCTACCTCTCTGCAGTTTTGGTTTTTCTTTTCTTCTTCTTCTCCTTTTTTTTTTTTTTTTTTGGTACCAGGGATTGAACTCAGGGGTACTCGACCACTGAGCCACATCCCCAACCCTATTTTGTGTTTTATGTAGAGACAGGTCTCATTGAGTTGCTTAGCGCCTCGCCTCACTGTTACTGAGGCTGTCTTTGAACTCTTGATTCTCCTGTCTCAGCCTCCCTAAGTGCTGGGATTACAGGCTTGCCCCACCACGCCAGGCTAATTTTTAGTTTTTCTAGGAACTACAATATGCGTCCTTGTCATAGTCTACTTGGAATTAATATTGTACCTCTTCATATAAAAAGTAAGACCCTGTAACAGTATAGTTAACATTTGCATTCTTCTCCCTTTTGCTATTGTTACTACATGTATTTAATCTACTTAGCCACAGAGAAGATGTGCTGGGGCGCACTGGACTGCCGAAGTGTGAGAGTTGAGAGTTATCCAAGTCTCCCTCAAGGGTGCAGCCAGTGTGAGTCACCAGTTTGGGAGTTTTGAATGCGGCTTAGACAGGAGATCGATCACTCGAGCCTCCTCTTGCTGAGGCTGTGGGATCGGGATGTCAGATCGGCTGGGAATGCCTGGAGTACCGGCGCGCGCAGCCAGGTGGGAGGTCGGGGCTGCCGGGACGCACGTGGGTGGCTCTGGCAGCCCGCGCAAAGGGAGGAAGGGGCGGGGCGCAGGGCGGGAGGACGCAGGTTGGTCGCGTGGCCATTGGTGCGCGACCGAGGCGCACGTCCCACGACTGCAGATTTGGCCCCGCTAAGCTTTCAGTGCTCGCCGGATCCCAGGGGCTTTGCAGCGGAAGCTGTGGCGGTGGCAGCCACGAGTGTTCGCAGATTCCCGCGACATTGGGCATTCGTCTGTGCAGGCTTGAGGCGGGAGCTGCCCTGGGGAACCGTCCCGATGGGCACCATATCGCATGGAAAATGTAACCGATGCTGTGCCTTTATAGAAGGATCTGGAGTAGTGAAAAAAATCTCTTTTAAAAAACGGGTAATTTTAGATTTTAAAAAGGTCTTAAAAGTTAACCTTATAAGTCAAGTTCTGTCATTTTATGATAAAGGACGCAGTAAAGTTGCGTGCAGAGCTGAGTATACAGCCTCAGTCTTCTGTTTCAAGCCCAGGGTTCTCTTGTCATCCCAGGAAATGTAGACATTACATGTTTAATTTCATAAAGATGGTTATAACCCATATGTGTTTTGTTTTATTTTATAGGAAGAAGAAATTGTTTGAACGAATAACATGAGGTTACATAAAGTCCCAGTTTTTATTAGTTCAAGCCAAGAGAGTAAAAGTAAAGCATTGCTATCTTTCACTAGAAATAGCCTGTGTTTTATTACTTGCATCACCCAATTTTTCTAATATTCATGATGTCAGAAGAGAAATCTCCTGACAAAAAAAGACCTCGTAGAAGCTTATCAATTAACAAAACTAAAAAAAATCCATCTAAGTCTATTGTTTCCTATTTTAACAATGCACCCCCTGCTAAACTTGCTTGCCCCATTTGTAGTAAAATGGTACCCCGTTATAACTTAAACCAGCACCTTGATGAGATGTGTGCTAACAATGGTGAAGTCATTCAAGTGGATCCAGTACAGGTTGACTTAATTAATTCAGATATGACCACAGTAGATTTAACGAATACTGCCTTAGAAGATGGAAGACCAAGGAAATCACCACCAAAGACAAGTTCAATCCCTGGCCAAAGTGGTTCCGCAAAAATGAGCACCAAACAGCAGACCAGTCCCTACTTTAAAAGTACTGATACTTTGGTGTGCAGAAATCAAGATGACCTGAGAAATCAGACTGTGAAAGTCATTTCTTTGGGAAGCCTGTCATCTAAATTGTCCAGGAAATACATAAAGGCCAAAAAGTCACTAAGTAAGAATGAGGAATTTACCAGTAGTTGTCCACAGAGATCCACATCCACAGCTGTTAGGAGCCTGACTGATAACTGTTCAGAAATTGAGGACAAGGATCAGATTTTGGAGAACAGTTCTCAAAAGGAAAACATTTTTACATGTGATTCTCTTAAGGAAGAGAATACTTCTGAAGGTATGGTAAAAGGCAGTAACATAGTGGAAGCTGAAAGTCAAAGGGCTACTCAGAAATCCACCCTTATCCCTGGGTTCTCCGATAAAGCTCTCATGTTATTTTCTCCAGATTTACCCCTTGGAAGTGATTTAAAGTATACTTCAGAAGATGGTCTTGTAAAGCAAGAGAATGTCGAAGACATAGATGATAAAGATGTTGAAAAATGTGAGGCATGTAGCTGTCAAGAAGTAGAAATCACTGTTGTTTCAGAAGTTAAAACACAGTTGTCAAATTCAGAGGCAAACTTTCCTAGTTCTACAAATGCTTCTGA
Organism: Xerus rutilus; assembly: GCA_028644305.1. Taxonomy (NCBI): domain Eukaryota; kingdom Metazoa; phylum Chordata; class Mammalia; order Rodentia; family Sciuridae; genus Xerus; species Xerus rutilus. The sequence continues at coordinate 115,760,594 of CM053401.1, read as the reverse complement.
GTGGAGTAACTTTCAAGAACTTTTGGAAGGTGAGAGTGGCTTAAAGAATAAAATCACTTGCAGCACTCCTGTGGAGCAGGGGTCAAGCTGTGGTGTTCCTGATAAGACACCTCAAACACTGAGTCATCCTTACTATCTTCGGAGTTTCCACGTGGTGCTGAGCACTGTACTTGAGAATGAGGATGATATGATGCTCTTTGATGAAGAGGAAAAGGGAATTATAAATAAATTCCATCAATTATCAGGTATATTCAGCTTATTTGCTTTCAAATTTTTGTTTCCCACCTGCTTTCCTAATTGAAGGGTCAAGTGATAGGCAGTAACCTAATGACTAGTAGGAGTCATTGTGGATATGCAGATGGGTGCTATCTACTGTGTAAGCAGTACTGGGATTGCAATGGAAGCAGTTGTTTGTGCTTTATAGATATATTTGATGGATATAAAATGACCCTGGCAGATTTAAAAAAAAAAACACTCTGACTTGAAAAAACATAACTTTGCATTTTGGGCATGTAATCTAGCTTCCCGTTAGATTGTTTTGTTGTTTGCACACTTCATTTCCTCAAAAATGAAAGTACAATAATATAAAATACAGGAAAAAAACCAACTTGAGGCACATTTTCTTTCAACAATGTTTAGATTCCTGGACTCTGCCTCTTTAAGTCAGGTTGTGGAGAAAATGGAAATTCTCAGCCTTAAATTAGTACCTTTAAAAATATTACTTTGTACCTTAAATATTAGTAGCCTGTGGTGGTGCCAAGTTGGTAGTACAGGTTTGGAGAAAAAGATATGGGCTGGGATTGTAGCTCAGTGGTAGAGCGCTTGCCTTACATGTGTGAGGCACTGGGTTCGATCCTCAGCACCACATAAAAATAAATAAATAAAGATAATGTGTCCATCACAACTAAAAAAACATTAAAAAAAGAAAAAGATACCCTAGTGTGGCTGCCCTGTTACAAAGGGTCATAATGGCTCCAGAATTCAGTTACTTCAAGGTAGGACTAGCTTACTTGGTGGCTGTACTGGTTTTTTTTTTTGTTACTGGAGATTGAACTCAGGGGTACTCCACCACTGAGCCACATCCCCAGCCCTATTTTGTGTTTTATGTAGAGACAGGGTCTCACTGAGTTGCTTAGCGCCTCGCCTTTGCTAAGGCTGGCTTTGAACTCATGATTCTCCTGTCTCAGCCTCCGTAAACGGGATTACAGGCTTGTGCCACCGCCCGGGCTGGCTGTACTGTTTACATGGTTTTCACACTGTCCTCTAGTGCATTGTGGTCATGTCTAACTCTTTGGAAGATTAAGAGAAAAAATTCTAGATATTGCTACTACTACTACTATTTAATGCTTTGTTGTTATTTTGAGTTTGGGTCTTGCTTAGTTGCCCAGGCTGGCCTCAAACTTGGGATCCTTTTTCCTCGGCCTCCTAAGTAGGTGGGATTACAGGTGTGCACCACAACACTCAGCTTCTATTAATATTGAAGAGACTCCACACAGTGGAATTATTAGGATATACCTTGTATTGTTTATTTTATTTTATTTTATTTTTTTTGGTACTGGAGATTGAACTCAGGGGCAGTCGACCACTGAGTCCCCAGCCCTATTTTGTGTTTTATGTAGACACAGCGTCTCACTGAGTTGCTTAGCGCCTCACCCTTGCTGAGGCTGGGCGAACTTGCGATTCTCCTGTCTCAGCCTCCTTAAGTGCTGGGATTATAGGCTTGCGCCGCTGCGCCTGGCTCCTTGTATTATTTTTTTAACATGTTACTTGTACTTCTCTGGGCAAGTTGTGTAAGGTGTCCATACAGCATCCATCTCATGCTGATCTCACCAGGGTATGGCCATAAAGACATACTCTTACTCTTCAATCCAGAGTAGTCTCAGTTCTTTGGATGGATGCTGATTATATTCATGTGACTTTTTTTTTTTTTTTTTTGATACTGGGGATTGAACCCAGAGACTTTTAATCACTGAGCAACATCTCCAGCTCTATTTTATATTTTATTTAGAGATAAGGTCTTGCTGATTTGCTGAGACTGTCTTTGAACTTGTGATCCTCCTGCCTTGGTCTCCCTAGCCTCTGGGATTACCGGTGTGTGCCACCATGCCCATCTCATGTGACTTTTTGAGTAGTTGGTGGATCTGGGCCTCCATATAACTGAGAAATATGAAATTTTCTTTGTGCAAGTTCAAATTCAGTGTATTGCTTTCTGTGGAGAATCAAATACAAAGTCTTAAGTAAAAGCTGCCTCTTTAAAGAAAAGAGAGAAATGTAGGAAATTTTAAAACTATGATAACATTATTTAGAGTTGGCAGAAAATAAAGATAATTCAAGTAGTAAGGAAACAGACCTAACAGGTTAATTATGTAAGTTGGCCTAGAACACTGAGATAGAGATGACTGTCCTACCTAGGCACTTTTTGGAAAATTCAGATTATTTTTGGCCCCAAATGGGCTAATGTATATTAAACTGCAAGCAGAGACCAAATTAACTAGAATTGTAGGTAGGGCTTCTCTAAGGGAGAAGAAATATTGACTAGAAAATAGGGGACTTGATTTTAGAAGTTTTAAAATGACCAATATTCATTACTAAATTAGAACTTTGTAAAATGATTTATATGAAATGATATAATTATACGTAAGGTAAAAAATATGTATATTCCTAATAGAGTATATTTACTCACCTCAGGTTTTAAAAGTAAATGGTAATTTGTATGTTGTTTTTGAGAAAAAAAGTAATATTTTCACCGTTTTTCTTAACTTTGTCACAGCCAATGGTCAGAAGTTATATGTAAGGCTCTTTCAACGTAAATTAAGCTGGATTAAGATGAATAAATTAGAATATGAAGAAATTGCTCCAGACTTAACACCTGTGATTGAAGAATTGAAGCATGCAGGCTTTCTCCAGACAGGTATGATCAGTAGAAGATGGGGCTGAGGTTGTGGCTCAGTGGCAGAGCGTTTGCCTTGCACGTGTGAGGCACTGGGTTTGATCTTCAGCACCACATAAAAATAAGTAAACAAAATAAAGACACTGTGTCCATGTATAACTAAAAAAAAAATATTAGAAAAGAAAATAAAAGAAATGAAAAGGCAACCTGAAGAATTCAGTTTCTGCAGAATGATGGTACTGTTAGTATGGTGCCATCTCCTGGTTGGTGCCTGGTAATACTAATTCCCTTTTTAAAACCAAGTTTTTAATCTTAGGGCAACAGATTATTCATCTGAAGAGGTAAGACCACTAGGAAGTGAAAGCTTGTTTGCTATTGCTTTCCTGACATGTAGTTTTAGGACCATAAAGTCACCTAGGGATAGATTGTGCCAAGGAAGAAATGCATCCCTCCTTTTCTCTCTTTTTCCAGCAAGAAGTTGAGTAATTTTACTCAGATTCCTCATCTTTATAAAAGAACAAAACTGGCTTGTTTGAGCTCAGTATTTCTTCTAAAAACTTCATCTACCCACATGTGCACACACATACAGCTCTTATGCATTGATTGCCTAGAGAATTTTTAATTGATTTAAACCTATGTAAACAGTAAAGGAGACTATGTCTTTTCCAGTGATACCCTGGGTTGTCTTGTCAGTACTACTCAATAAATGCCTACCTATACAATATTGTATGGAAACTTAAGTGTAAGGAAATTTAAAACTGTGAGCTTTGGATTCAGGTTGCTTACATTTTAGGCAAAATAAGCAAATCAAGCCAGATGGTTACTTTGGGGCAGAGTTTGTTATGGGAGAGCAGCAGGTAAAGATGAAGTTAGGAGGATTGTTAGAGTGGGGCTAGATAGGGTGGAGATGGGGAATGTGAAAAGGGGGAATCTTGGAGGCTCAGCAAAGGAGCTTGGATATGAGTAGTTAGGTAGTAGGATCGGAGGCCCTCTATGGAGCATTGCTTCCCACATGTTATTGCCATCACGGTCACCTGGGAAATGGAATCTTGGTCACTACTTGATGAGGAAGATCTGTGCAGATTCGGTAAATTGACATGTTTGAACAGCATCCCAGGTGACTGCTGCTGGTGACCTACCTTTAAATAACCTTTCAGTAACAAAACCAGAACCCAGATGGGTCCATCATTGCACTCTGTTAAATGCAAGCCCTAGTGATGACACAACATCCCTCTGGCGATTTCTCTGACCTTGTCTTCTAGGCTGCCCTCCCTCTGCTGCAGCCACACAGCCTCAGTGTTCTTCACCAGGCCAAGTTCACTCGTTTCAGAACCTTGGCCTTAATATCCTTTCCATGTAGGAGAGTTTCTATCATCTGGCCACATGGCTTATTCCTCTTCCATTCACCTCTGTGCCATGTTAGCTCATCAGAGATTTGCCTGACTACCCTGTGTGAAACAGCCAGCCTCCCTGTCAGGCTCCCTTTGCCTCACCTTGTTTTCTTTCTCTTTATAGCAGTTATTACCACCTAACACTTAGAATCATTGTTTTATTTATTATGCCAGGAGGTAAGCTTCTTGTGGAAAGGCTGTTGCTCTTTATAGTGTGCCCAGGGTCTTAACATTACCTGGCATACAGTGCACATTTAGTAAATATCTGTTTTGCGTAAGAAGGCATTGCCTAAATGTGAGTGCCTTATAGGCAGAGACCAGCCGGCCAAATGTGTAGGGCCTGGTGTGGTGTGTGGGGCCCATAAAAGCAGAGTATGATTTCTGAGTGCTGAATGAGTGAGCCCATGAAAGGACTTTCAGCCTGAAGCAGGTGAGCAGGAAAAGGACTGTGGGGAGAAGAGATGATCACTCTGTGATCTGGTTTGGAGAGTCCTTTTGGAGGTTTTGTGATGATAAAGATAGGGAATATATAATCCAGTAAGCTATTTAATCAGGATGCTCAAACCATAATGGCTTTCCACATGTGTCTTTTTTAGTCACATTTTCCTTTTTGTGAGAAATTGTTCTTTTAGAACTTTTAAGATTTATCTGTTTTCCATGGTCTTTAATGGAAAGAATTTGGCAAACTCAGCAAATTAGTTTTGGGTTTTGGCAAACTAAGTTTTATTCAGTAAAAGTTCATTTTATTTGCATCTAGCTAAGATTCCTTTTTTCTTAAGGAAATAAAGCTGGAAAGTAGTAAAATTTCTTAGAACAATTTTTCACTTTTTTTTTTAAACTATTTCAGAATCTGAATTGCAAGAACTCTCTGAAGTGCTTGAACTTCTTTCTGCTCCTGAGCTGAAAGCCCTGGCTAAGACCTTCCACTTGGTAAATCCCAATGGACAGAAACAGCAGCTGGTGGATGACTTTCTCAAATTGGCCAAACAACGTTCAGTCTTCACTTGGGGCAAGAGTCAGCCTGAAATCAGAGCAGTGATTTTAAAAAGGTTTGTTGGCTTTATAAGAGTAAAATTATTTGAAATGTTGATGGCAAGTACTAACTTATTGTAGAGTGTATGCTTTTTATAACTATAATCCTTATTTCAGTTGAAATTAGACTGAGAAGCCTGGAAGATCCTTATTTTAATGACCTAGGTTCTTTCTTAGCTTAAGATCATACTGGCCAGGCTCAGTAGCACATGCCTATAATCCCAGTGACTCAGGAGGCTGAGGCAGCAGGATCGCAAGTTTAAGGTCACCCTCAATAACTTATCAAGATGCTGTCTCAAAATAAAAAAGTAAAAAGGACTGGGGTTTATCACAGTAGTAAAGTGCCCCTAGGTGCAATCCTCAGTCCAAACACAACAAAAAAACAAAACCTTACTAATTTCTAGGACCAAAACCAATCAGTAGGCAATAGAGCAGAGATGATAAGTCTTTGGTAAATTCTCATTTTTTTGTTATCCAAGAAAAATATTTTTAATTAGTATTTTTACAGATTTTAGGGCAAGCTACTTTGTCAGTTTTTTATTTTAGTTTTTTTGTTGAAATGTAATCAGCTGCCATAATATACCTCTCTTTTTGGTTCTAGGAACTGAACTCAGAGGTACTATACCACTGAGCCACATCCCCAGCCCTTTTTATTTTTTATTTTGAGACATAGTCTTGGTTAGAGCCTTGCTAGGTTGCTGAGGCTGACTCCAAGCTTTCAATCCTCCTGCCTTAGCCTCCTAAGTTGCCATGATTACAGGAATGTGCCACAGTGCCTGGCAATATGCATCTTGATTTTAGTTCAAACATAACAATTTGCCAAAAACTGTGGATAGTTTTCTTTTGTTTGTTTGTTTTGTTGTTTTTTATTCTTGAACTGTTTCAATTTGGGGAATATTATAAAAACATTTAGAGTTAGTTTTTGCCCATGTAATGTTTAAAATCAAATAATGTCAATTTTAGTCCAGTAATCCACTGTTAAGGAGTAGTTGAGGATGAAATGAGATGATGCTTTTGAAATCACTTTAAAATAATGTCATTGTCACTTATTCTGTATATGTAAATGATAGTGCATTTTAATAAAGTATATGCTTATAGTTGGTTGACCTTAGAAGTATAAAGTCCTCCTCCCTGTGGCTTATTAAATGTCCTCTAAGCCCTTTTTTTTTTATCTGTTTGCATTTCATATGTTTAATGTTAACCTTACATGTAACATCTTATAGTTAACATTAAAATTGGCAGTTTACTTTCATTATAAGCATTTAGCATATGAATAGATATAGTAGCAGAAATAAAATGAACATTTTTTATCACTGACTCCAGAGTTGCAGGAAAATAAAATTCTCAAGGCCATTTTTTTTTTTTTTGTGGTACTAGGGATTGGACCCAGAGCCTTGTGCATGCAAGGCAAGCACTCTATCAAATGAGCTATATCCCCAGGCCCCCTCGAGGCCATTTTTGTTGTACTAAAATTTTTGAAGATTATACTTCTTTTTTCATTTTGATGTAGTTCTCAGCAGTAGTAAAGTGCCCCTAGGTGCAATCCTCAGTCCAAACAATTTGGATCCCTGTCAGCCCCATACTAGGATAGTTCCTGGTTATCTTCTGTCATCATGAGGAATAGAAAAAGGTGCAGTTATACTTTTTTAATACTAGTAGAAAGTCACCGCTCAGTTTTCCATGCTTTCTCTTACAGCCCAGAAGCTTGCTCCTCTTGGGTCATCCCTGGGGCTCTGTATGCAGATAGTAAAAGTGGGCAGTTCCCACCTTGTGCTGGGGTTAGAAGACAGGGAGTCATGCATGCTAGGCATGCTAGGCAACCACCAAGCTCAGAACCACCCCCAGCTCAGAAATGGGTACTTCTTAAAAAATTTTTGGTAGTGGGGATTGAACCCAGGGGCACATGATTACTGAGCCATATCCCCAACCTCCCCTTTTTTGGGGGGTACCAGGGATTGAACTCAGGGGTACTCGACCACTGAGCTGCATCCCCAGCCCTAGTTTGTGTTTTGTGTAGAGACAGGGTCTCACTAAGTTGCTTAGCGCCTTGCTGTTGCTGAGGCTGGCTTTGAACTCGCGATTCTCCTGTCTTGGCCTCCCAAAGTGCTGGGATTATATGCTTGTGCCACTGTGCGTGGCTCCTAACCCCTTTTTTAAAAATTTCTAAATTTTGAAACATGGTCTCACTAAGTTGCTTAGGTCCTTGCTAAGTTGGTGAGGCTGGGTTTGAATTTTCAATCCTCTTCCTCAGCCTCCTGAGCCTCTGGGATTACAGGTATACACCACTGTGCCCGGCCTAAGTGGGTACTTTTTGACAGTCTCTGTAGATGAATAGTTTTTAATAAAATGATGGTATGGTAAGAACCCCATTCTTTTCCCTCAGGTCTCTGAGAGTAGCACTAAATCTCTGTAGTACTCCCAGGGATACAGCACTGCTTTTGATTTAATATTTTCTGGATGAGTTGGTATGAGGTCCTCACCACAGTAGTGGTCCTCAAGTGATTTTTAACCACCAGGGGGCATTTGGCATCATGTCGGGACATGTTTTATTGTTATCGCTGGAGGTGCTGGTGGCATCCAATGAGTAAAGACCAGAAATGCTACTGAACATCATCTGATACATGAGATAGACCCCACAACCAAGTATTATGCAGCCTAAATACAGTGGTGCTGAGGCTGAGAATCCCTGCTACAGGCTGTAGACTTAATTCAGACCTTCAAACCCACACTGCAGACATCAGAATTGAACTGAATTCTCTCTGAGATGACCCTGGAATAGAGATGTTCCTGGACTACTGTGTATATTAGCAAGTAGCACCAAACCTTGGTATAGATTTGTACCATTTCCTGGTACACAAATGCTGCTGCCTTACCAAGAGCTTTAGGTAATGACATTTTAAATAAATGTTTATTCTTTAATCTAAATTGCTACCAAAATCAATAGCTGACAATTGGTAATGTTGAAGAGGTATTACGTTTATGAGTTTTCTTGATTTTTTTTAAATGTTCATGACCACGGTAAGCCTCATCCTATTCTGTGGTTAGGGAAGGAAACACTTTTATTGAGCCAAACCATGTGTGAAACGATTTGGAGACATAAATGCAATCAATCCTGTGTCCCTACGTGGGACTCTGAGCTCTAGAGAGGTTAAGCTTCACACAACTGGAGGTGGTAGATTTGCTTATAGGTTTAGGATGATGAAAGCCATTTATCTTTATTTTATCTGAGAATAATATGAAAAATCTGACATTTAGGACTGGGATTGTAGCTCAGTGGTAGACTGCTTGCCTTGCATGCATGAGGCACTGAGTTCGATCCTCAGCACCACATAAAATAAAAAAATAAATAAATAAATAAATAAATAAATAAATAAATAAAGATACTGTGTCCATCTACAACTAAAAAAATATTTTTAAAAAAATCTGACATCTAAATGCTGAATAACCAAAAAGACATTTCTATATTATATATTTTTTTCAGAGCCAAAGACTTGGCTGGACAGTCACTGCGAGTCTGTAAAGGCCCCAGGGCTGTGTTTTCCCGGATCTTGCTACTATTTTCATTGACAGACTCCTTGGAAGATGAAGAAGCTGCTTGTGGTGGCCAAGGTCAGCTTTCTACTGTGCTGTTGGTCAATCTCGGCCGAATGGAGTTTCCTAGTTACACCATCAATCGGAAAACCCAAATCTTTCAAGACAGAGAAGATCTTATCAGGTAGGATCATGTTAACTCACTATAGTATCTGTGTGTAAAATTTAAAATTTAATAGATTTTATTATTGTTCCTTGCAGCCAAAGTAGAAACATTTAAGTCCATAGCTAAAACCATTTTTGAAGTTTTTCATTTTTTAATTTTTGCCTTACTTACATGCATTTCTAAGTTTACAAGGAGAATATGGAAATGTGCTTAGATTATGGTTGCCAAAACCAATGTGTTTTTAGTTAGAACTATAAAAATTTTCCCTGGCTTATGTTTCCAAATAGTTTCAGCAGGAAGCAATTTTTTAATACAGACATTTAAACAAACCTGCCTTGTGAATATATTGTTAGCATGAATAAGTGGAAAATGAATGTTTTCCTAGTAATAACACTTGAGGTAAACTTGATAATAACTTTTTCACTAATTTATGTTGGTACATGGATTTAGTGAAAATTTGGTTTGATCAGCAAAAGCAGGATTTGATAAAAGGTTTTACAGGCAAAACAAAAACCAACAAAAACAACTTGAATTTCCTTTAAAAAAAAAAAAGCTCTCCTTTTATAAGAAAAATTTTTGCATTTTTAAAATGTCACTTTTGATTCTTGATTTAAGATTTATGACTCAAAGTTAACTGAAATTGATTCAGATATTGCTTTGGAGAAAGTTTTTTAAGTGTTGTCTAGAATAGCTGTGTGCTTTAAAAAGTAAGTTATTAAGGGACTGAGGATGTGGTTCAGTGGTGGAGGTTTAACTAACATGCATGAAACCTTGGGTTAAATCTCCAGCACTACCGAAGGGGGAAAAAAAGTAAATTATTGAAATTATTTAATAATTTCAGTTTTTAATCAGTTTATAATGAATTTAAAATCTTTTTTGTTATTAGTGACTTTATGCTTTTCTCTTTTGTGAGACCCAATACTCTGAAGCTGAGTTTCAGTTTCACTATACTCATGGATTGTGAAACCACTCTGTGCCTTAGTATACTTGTCTGTAAATAGTATATTCTTATAGATATGTGAGGGTACACATAAAGTGCTTACCACCTGACCTTTGCAGAATGCCTGGTACATGTTAGTTGATATTGTAATTGTCATTGTTACTGTTCTATCTATAGGGATTGCTTTTTAGTCCTGTGATTGACAAAACCATAGTCGACAAGTTCATAAGTGAAAGGACTAGGGTGAAGAAATAGCCATCTCCTATTCTAGAAAGTGGTTATGTTGTAATAAAATAGACTAAAATTCCCTTTATTATGAAAGGGCCTTAACATATAAATAAAATCAAATTTAATTGACCTCAGGAAGAGGGTCATATTATATAGTAGCTGATAATGTGATACCTGGCCTGGGAACCCTTTCTGTTCATTTCTGTACATGAAATAATTGATTCTCATTTATTCAACAAAATGGGTTGAGTGTTAAAAATCTGTTATGTTTCTAGGCGGGGGGGGGGGGTTGCAGCAGTAAACAAGACAGGATTGCTGCCATCATGGGATTACATCTCTCTGGAGAGAGAAGTAATAAATAGAATAACCGTAGTACGTGAAAAGTGCTCTGACAATTGAGGGGAAAGGTAGAGAAATTCTGCTTTGTAACACATGTCAGGGGGTGGCCCTGGAAAGGTGACACTGGAAATAAGACATAAGAATAAAAAGGAGGTAGCCATGTCATGGTCTGTGTTTCAGGCAGCTTTTTCATCACTGTGACTAAAAGACCTGACAAAAACAATTAGAGGAGGATAAGTTTATTTTGGCTCATGGTTTCGGAGGTCTCAGTATATCCATGGCTGACCTTATAGCTCTAGGTCTGAGATGAGGCTGAACATCATGGTAGAGGGTCAAAGTGGATGAAAGCAGCTCAGGACATGGCAACTAAAAGCAGAGAAAGAGGTCCACTCACAAGGGATAAAATATATACCCCCAAGATATGCCTCCAGTGAACTACTTCCTTTGGCCACACCCTGCCTGCCTCCAGTTACCATCCAGTTACTCCATCAGTGGATTAATTCGCCATTAGATTACATCTCTCATCATGCATTTCACCTTCGAACATTCCTGGATTGTCTCACAGATGAACTTTTGTGGGAAACCTCATGTCTACACCATAGAGTCTGGATCCCTCCTTCCAGGTGATGAGGTGAGCTAAGTGTGTACGCAGGCCTTGAGGCAGGAAAGCACCTGCTGAGTTGGAGAGACTCAGGAGGTCTCTGACCTCGCTCAGAGGTGGGGCGAGGTGGGTTTCAGTGGTGCAAGGGGAAGTTACTTAGGGACCAGGATTGCAGGGATCTGAGGATATTCAGCCTCTGAGCTCTAGTGAATAGACTGAATCTGTTCCCTGAGCAGTGGGAAACTGGAAGAGATTAGGCAAATAGCCAATCCGTTTCATGTTTTTAACCAAAGCATTCAGTGGAGGCAGGGTTAGAAGGAGCAAGATAAGCCACAGAGAGGCTAGTTTGACCTTGTTGGTGGGAGCAGGTACAGAAGCTGAGGAAGGAAGTGCTTATTTGAAATCTGTGGTCTTGAGTCAAACAAAACCAGTCAGCCTGGTTCTATATTTTCTTCAGCAGCATTCAGAGCCTTGGGCACAGGCTATGAGGAAGTAGTCAGGGTGCACACCATGACTGTGGCCCAGGTAAACAGGGTGTGTTTCTCAGGGAGAGCTGATCTGATAGGCTCTGGCTGGGTATGCAGGCTGTAAGGACAGGAGACCTGTGACTGATGAATAATGATGGTCAGAGCACCAGCTAGGGTCTTGGAGAGCAGGAGGAATTATCAGCGGTAAATAAGCTGGAAAGCTTTGTGGGGAGTGGGGTTTGGTTAGTGGATTAAGTGCTGAAAGTCAAGGTTTTTGAGGATGGCATGTTGATTGGAGACAGAAGCCTCTACAGCTGTTAGCACATGGATAATTGAAGACAGGTGGAAAGGGGCTTAATTGGTGAGAAGGTCTAGGATCTGAGAATGCTCTTTGCCCTCACTCATGTCAAAGTCCCAAGGCCGTTGTTAGGCGAAACACAGAGGTAGAGAAAGACAATAAGATAGCAGTTTCAAAAAATGGTAGTAGATGATCTGTCCAGGAGTCACATGCCCTAAGGAGGAGAGCTCCCAGGAATGCCGTTTCCAAGTTGGTAGGAGAATGATTTGGGATTAGTAGTGGATGGAAGAACTCCTCTGTGTTTCAGACCTGAGATGAAAGGGCTGCGAGGGGAGTCCTTGCCCCCATTGGACTGGGGAGTGCCCTGTGTAAGAAGGCAGGAGAGACAGTGGGTGGAGGAAAGAGCCTGGGGACATGGAAGAAGATGCTGTTCCCAGTTTAGTAGTTCCACTTTGAGTCAGATAAGTGATAGGCAGCACATGCAGGAGTCCAGATGGTGACAAGGGCTGGCCTGGTGTTGATGGAAGGAGATGGGATAAAGTGTGACAGGGCTGATTTTAGGTGGCCTCTTGGAAGGGGGATATGGATACTGATACTGCATGCTTTTCTTTAAGACATAAGTCAAATACAGTGAATATGTACTCAAAGTGCTACACAATCCACTGGTCAGATAGCTTTGATTTTGATATGTAGAGAAGCAATAAAAATATATATATTTTTTTCAGCTAAGTGGTGTTGTAGAGTTTCAGCATTGCCATCTCCCAAAGTGCATTCCCAAAGTTACTTTTGAAATAATCTAAGTAATTCTCTTAACTTAGATAACACACCTCTGGCTACTTTTGACTGTAAATGGTTAAGTTATTAAATTGATATCTTATTATAATAATTCTGAAGTCAATATGTGTTTATTTGGTGGCTGCCAAACTGTTGAATGAATGGATGAGTGAGTGTTAAAACATAAGAATGATGAGCTGATTAACATCATACCACATTTATATACTGGAACATATTATATAGTCATACAGTGTAAATTGGGCAGGCTGTATCTGTTCTTCAGGGCCTTTCTAGTTATGTTAAATTAGTTCTAGAATGAAATTTAAATAATCCTCACATTTTAAAAAACACACTTTTACCCTTCAGAGAAAGATCTAGCATCTAGGGTGTGGTGATTTTTATGGAAACACTCCTTAACATTTGAAATTTGGATGGCATTTTTCCCCAGATATGCAGCAGCTGCACACATGCTGAGTGACATTTCTGCCGCGATGGCCAGTGGGAACTGGGAAGAAGCTAAGGAGCTCTCTCAAAGTGCAAAAAGGGATTGGAACAAACTGAAAAATCACCCTTCCCTGAGGTTAGAGTTTTGTTTTTGTTTTTTTCCTCCTTCTTCAGTGCTGGGAATGGAACTCAGGGCCTCACATGTTAAGCAAGTGCTGTACCAGTGAGCCTGACCTTTAGCAAGATTTCTTTTTAAGGTATCTGCCAAAATTTCTCATTGGTCATTTTGTTCCAACTACTTAAGGTAATTTTATTCATGAATATTACGTTCCAGTAGGTATGTAGTCAAACCAGGGTAGAATTGTAAATTTCTGCTGGATTTTGAATATTTTTCCCATGAAGGCTTAAGCAAATTTTATATAACTCAGATTCCTGTGCAGTAGACATTCAAGTGAATACTTACTCAGTCTTCAGCTTGCCATCTTTCAGTGCATTGGCTTCCCTGAGTACTGTAGAGCTGAATTTAAATGATAGAGAAACCCAGCAGCAGGATAGAGATGGGGCATGTGATAGGTACATCTCTCCAGTGGAAACTCAAATACATGTTATTATGAAAAAGACAGTGTAAATGAGCACTGAAAGTTCCAAGTGCACATCACATGATCTTTTATTGTTGTGTTTAATAAATGTTAAACCTTTTCAGTATTTATTAAGAAATGTTTTCCATTATTGTTATATGGTGATGAGAAAATTACAATTACTCAGTGCCTCTTTCAGAAAAACATTTAGGAAACACATTTTATAATGAAATAATATTGACTCGAAAATCATAGCCAGGAAGTTAGATTATTGTAAAGCAGACTGATTACCTTATTCTGTAAAAGGCCAGAGCATCAGTACTCAAGGCTTTGATTCTCTGTGGCAGCGACTTTACTCCGCCATTGTACAGAAACAGGTAGGTACCGGAGAAAGAGAAAGGAATGAGCACAGCTGTGTTCTAGTAGACTGTATTTATGGACGCTGAAATTTGGAGTAGTGTTCTCCTTTTGTTGTATTTTATTTAAAACGGTAAAAACCTAGGAGGAGGAAGGAATGGAGAAAGGTTGATCAAGTTTGATAGCAGTAAGAAATTTTAGTTTGCTATTGCACAGTAAGCTTAATTAAGAAAGCGATTGTGAACTGTTCATCTCAAAAAATTAGGATTTTGAATGTTTTTCATAAACAGGTAATAGATGTTTGAAGAGATATGTATGTTTAACCTGATTTTACATGTTCATCGAAACATTACATAGTACTCCGTTAACATGTACAGTTGTTGTGTTTTTATGTGTCAGTTAAAAAATAATTAAAAATAATAATAGCAACACATACAGAAAAGTAGAGCTTTAGAAAATTAGGGAGTTGGCCCTGGGTTTGGACTGTTTGCTGGGGTTCACAGACCTCAATTTAGAATATTACATATTGTTCTCATCTCTCTCTGCCATCTGAGTGACTTGGGATAGGGTGACTAGCTATGAGAATGTAGGTTTGTGGTATAAAAAATTATATACAACTGTAAGTAAATAGAATACTTAAAAGAGAAGAATTCAGTTGAGTGTGGTATCTAGATTCCTAGCTACTCAGGAGGATCCCAAGTTCAAGGCCAACCTTGGCAATTTAGTGAAACCCTTTCTCAAAATAAAAAATAGAAAGGGCTGGGGTTGTAACTTAGTGATAGAGTATTCCTGGGCTCATATCCCTAGTATAACCAAAAGAAAGAAAGGAAGTAGGGAGGGAGGGAGGGAGGAAGGAAGGAAGGAATTTGATCTGCTTTGTCACTTATAATTGTATATAACAAATGAACCAAATTATTAAACTACTGTTATACATTTTCATTTTAGATACCATGAAGAGTTACCACTCTTTCTGCGGTGTTTTACTGTCGGGTGGATATATACAAGGATTTTGTCTCGGGCTGTTGAAATCTTTCAGAGACTTCACATGTATGAGGTTAGAGCACCAGTCCCTCCCCTGCCCTGTTCGGAGATGGCAGCAATAAACATGTGAAGGAAACCTGCTAGGCTATCTGCTTTTTTGCATACATGATCATCACACAGTAATACAATGAAAGTGTTTAATGTAAGTAACCTGCTGTGTCTCAGGTTAGTAGAAAAAAGACAACTGAAGACCAACAGCTGTTTTGTTTGCTCATGAGTTAATGAGTCACTGGACAGGGGTGGCCTGGGGGTCATGGACAAAGCCCAGTAGAGAGCATGGACAGGTCTCTACAGCTTGGGACTCCATCTCTTGTGCAAGACTTGGGAGATTCCCCCAAATTGCTGAGGTGGAACTCTCACATCTCCTTATGCTTCCCTGTCAGCTGCCATGGATTGTCTGAAAATAATCTAGAGTTACATATCAGAAATATGGTTGGGTTCTCATACTAAACATTGTGAAGTTGCCAGAGCTCCCTTTTGTTGTACTTGATATTTCTGGTTTTCAAAAAGAGGATGTACTAAACTGGGTCTTAACCTGGTATCTGTGAAGCTAAGAGTACCAGTGATGAGTTTTGGGGCATCTGTGAACCCCAGAATTGCATGTGTACAGGGATTTTTGTATTTTTCTAGGGTAAACATTATATGTTTGAAAGAGATCATGAACCACAAAAGATTAACATTAAGAATGACTGAAGAGCTGGGCATGGTGATGCATGCCTGTAACCCCAGTGGCTTGGGAGGCTGAGGCAGGAGGATTGTAGTTCAAAGCCAACCTCAGCAAAAGTGAGGCACTAAGCAACTCAGTGAGACCTTGTCTCTAAATAAAATACAAAATAGCGCTGGGGATGTGACTCAGTGGTTGCATGCCCCTGAGTTCAATTCCTGGTACTGCCCCCGCCCCCCCCCAAAAAAAGAATGACTGATGAGTCTACATAAATCTTGGCCAGAGTGCCTTCTTGTTGAAGTGGAGTATTTGGATGAGCACACCCCTTATTACCTGGCCTGCCTGCCCTAAATTCTTCTTTCTGTGGATCCTCTGGCCTGGGTTCCCAGAGTATATGTTTTCCAGCTCTGACCAGTGCTCAGCTGCCTGCCTGGAGCTTGAGCCTGTGTGTCGGCTTTTGTGCTGGCCAGTGTGACTTGCAGAGAACATCCTGCAGTACCCACGACCACCAAAAACTCAGTGCTAGCAGGCCGAGGACCTGGGTGTAAAGCAAGGATACATCAGGGAATTCATGCCTACTGCAGAAAGGCATCTCCAAGCCCCTGTCCTGTCAGCCCTGGTCCTTGGCTTTAGAAAGATATGCATTCTAAATATACTTTACAGTCTGTTGCCTTCTAAATATAATTATAGTTGATTTTTTAAAAGTCTAATGGGCTTTCTTTGTTACTGTTGCAATAGGAAGCTGTTAAGGAACTTGAAAACCTTTTGTCACAGAAAATTTATTGCCCTGACAGCAGAGGCAGATGGTGGGATCGACTGGCTCTTAACTTACACCAGCACCTGAAGCGCCTGGAACCGGTATGCAAGAATATACCCAAGGCTTTTCTTACTTTTAAATGAGTTTTTTAAATATGGCAGATTCTTAAGTACTTTATTTGTTTTGGTGCTAGGGGTCAAACCTAGGACCTCTCACATACTATGCAAGCAGTTATCACTGAACTATACCCCCAGCCTATTATATACTTTAAAATTCCAAATATAGTTAGAACATTTATTTCTTTTGTTTATATTTGTTGTCTGACTTCTTCCAATCCTCAAATACCACAGCCTTTAAAAACAGGAGATTGCTATCTTCTCTTCACTTATTGGGAAGATGGGTTGACAGTGGACTGTGTTGAGATTCAGAAGTTAGGATCTAGGGCTCAAGGGAGGTGCCTTCATGACAGTGTTTTGTATGTGTGTGTGTTGTTTTGTTTTTGTTTTGTGGTGCTAGGGATGGAACCCAGGTCCTTATTTATGCTATGCAAGCATTTTCAGTAACCTATATCCCCAGTACCTAAGGTAGTGTTTTTGTTTTGGAAATGGTGATTTTATTTGCTTGTTGCCCAGATAGAAAGACTGATGGAAACGTTACTTTCCTTATCTTACTGACGTGTGTTTTAAATGTGAGCAGGCCACCTCCTCTCAAGGGCACCAGGATTCCCTGTGCTGGACATCTTGGGGATTTGGTAATAGAGGGATTTTGCTGCCACTCTAGCCAGCAGGGTGGGGCCTCAGGCTACTGCTGCTGAGCCAGGCGACAACAGTGGTTCTTTGTGTTGCTGCCTGTGAGTCCCCCCTCCCTGTCTACATTCCAGCCCTGAATTCAAGTTGAATGGAGGAGACTGTGCCTTTGGGAGGTTTTGTTTTTTCCAGTGGCATATTAACCGAATCAGGGTGATACAGGTTTGGAAAAACATTGGCCATGGAATGTGGAACTGTGATATAGTGTTTTTACTGCCTTCCACTGAAAAAGTGCCTTGTTACCTCAGGTGCCTGTGAAAGGCCACTGGAAGCTGTTTTCTGTTGGGGGTGGGGTGGGCATGGTGCCCTTTCCTGTCAGTGTCCCTTGGGCCAGCACCAAACAGAGGGGACAGAGCTTGTGCTCTTGCTGCCTCTTTCTTTCATCACAGTAAAGGCTCAAGGATGCTGCAGCTTCCTCCCTGGCTCACAGTGCTGCTCACAGGAGCCTTCCCTCATAGTCACAGGGACACAGAGGCTGCTGAGCTTATTTTTGATTGATATTAAGAAACTTATAGTTCCTTTAACCTTTCTCAGCAATCTCACTGGCCACACTTGTAGCCCTCATGATCATGTTACCATTCCTTATGTGCTTTATGTCCATCTCTAGGGCAGAAGCCATTAGCAAGAGTGCTTATTTTTGCAGAGTGCCAGGTGGCCAGCCAGGGGCCCCAGGGCCAGGGTGGAGCTAGTTTGGCTCTTCCTTCCCTGGGCCAGGCCTCTGCTGCCTACTCTCTCCTGCCAGGGAACAGAGCACTCTCAAATGGCCTGTTCTCACTTGTTGACTCCTTTTGGTCCCCTCAATTCCTCATGGCCTGAGCCTGTATTGATATTTCAGTTTCTTTTTTCTCTCTGCTTTTTTTATTGTAAGATATATATAACATATGTAACATTTGTCATTTTAACAAATTTTAGGTGTAAAATTCAGTGTCATTGATTATGCTGTGTTGTACAAGCATCTCTACTGTCACTTCAAACAGAAACTCCATAACCGTAATGTAAATTCTTCCCATTTTCTCCTTCCTCAAACCCCTGATAATCTCTACTTTCTTTCTGTCTCTGAATGCGCCTCTTCTGAAGATTTCATATAAATGGAATCACATATTTGCCCTTTTGTTTCCAAATTATTTCACTTAGCATAATGTTTCCAAGCTTTATCCATGTTGTAGCATGTCAGAACTTCATTTTTACGGCTGAATTATAAATAATTCATTGTCATATAGACAACCTTTGGTTTATCCAATCACCTATAAATGGATGCTTGGGTTGCTTCCACCTTTTGGCTGTTTTGAATACTGCCCCCATGAACATGCATGTACAAGTGTATGTCTGTGTCCCTGTTTTGATTTCTTTTGGGATATTCCTAGGTGTGGATTTTTGGGTCATTGGGTAATTTTATTTTCGTTGCTTCAGAAACTGCCAAATTGTTCTTCACAGTGTTTGCAGTTTTTACATTTCCACCAGCAAGGAACAAGGGTTTCAATTGCCAACACTTGTTATTTTCCATTTTTCTGATTTTAGGAATCCTAGTAGGAATAAAGTGGTATCTTTCTCGAGTTTTCAGTACTTCTCTTGTTTATTTGTCCAACTTGGAACAACGTTAGGAAACACATTAGACTCCTCCAAACTCTAGGTACCTTTTCCTATAAATAAGGAAGTGGGCCCAGCTCTGTGGTCTCAACTGTACGTGAAAGCCACTGGTCAGTTTCCTAGGCCCCTGTTGTAGAGTTTGTCTCATTTTGTGGATCAGGGGTAAGACACACTTTATCTTTCACTGCCTCCTACCCAGATGAAATCCTGAGAACCACAGACTCAAGTTTTCCTCTAAATTCTTTTCTAGCTCATGATGTAGGGATGTCCTGAGAGACATGCTCTTGGTGAGGTAGGGGCTATGTGTTCTACTGTCCATATGAATAACATGCTGGTTGTGCTCCTGCACTTTACAATGAGGATTATAGTTAATCTGTGTATTAAAAATATCAGAATAAGATCTGAGAAAATAGCTTGTATCTCTAGAAGTGCTGTTTGATTATTTGCATGTTAGTAAAACTGAATAATTAATAGTGAAATTTTCTGTTAAGCTAAATTAGTAGATGCTGCCATAGGGTCTTTTAGGATCCTGATATGTGACTTGTTATTTACTAGGCTATCAGGTGCATTATTAAAGGGCTGGCAGATCCAGAGGTAAGGACAGGACACCGTCTTTCACTTTATCAGAGAGCCATGCGCCTGCGAGAATCTCCAAGCTGTAAAAAGTATAAGCACCTCTTTCATCAGCTACCAGAAATTGCTGTGGAAGATGTTAAACATGTAAGTAAAACTTTGAGCAGGAATTCAGAGCAACTGGCAGTTTCTCCGGGAAGTAGGGGATCTGGAGCATTCCTCTGATGACAGATGCTTTCCAATTCCAGGGCAGTGAGCTGTCATACTCATGGGTGTGCCAGTGTGGGTCACACAATGTGTATGCTCTTAAGAGCACAGTTTTGGAGTTAGGAAGGTTATCCCCAGGATTCTACAGGCAGGTTTACAGGTACTTTGACTGAAGTGAGGCTAATGGATGCTCTTCTACTGCTGTCCCAGGTGACCATCACGGGCAGGCTGTGCCCACAGCGTGGGATGGGCAAGTCTGTATTTGTCTTGGAGGCCGGGGACACTGCTGATCCCACCACAGTACTGTGCTCTGTGGAGGAGCTGGCGCTGAACTATTACAGACGCAACGGCTTTGACCAGGGTAAACAGAGCAACATTTCTCCTATTCCAGCCAATCAGCATGTGGGTGAACAGCATTTCCTGATGGTTTGTCAATAGAGGATTGCTGTCATCTCTCTTTCCTGTGCCCATAGTAAAGACACTGCTAAGCCAGGCCCAACTGCTTGTGAGGATCACAAGTTTGATGCCAGCCTCAGCAACTTAGTGAGACTCTGTATTGAAATAAAATAAAAAAGGGCTGCAGATGTAGCTCCTTGATAGAACACTTAACCTGACATGTATTGGGCCCTGGGTTCAATCCTCTGTACTGCCGGGGCGTGGAGGGACACTCCCGATCAGGGATATAGAAAAGAGTTTTTCTAACTATACTTTTTGAAGAGGGTCTTCTTCCCATTCAACCGGTATTCCCCACCTAATGCCTGTAAATATCAGTGCTCTCTGGTGGGATGTTAGAGAATGTCTTTGCTATCAGAGCTGATAGTGAGCAGGTGGATAAGAAAGTGGGTACTGAGGTTGTAGCTCAGTGGCAGAGCATTTGCCTCACATGTATGAGGCACTGGGTTTGATCCTCAGCACCACATAAAAAAAATAAGTAAACCAAATAAAGACACTATGTCCATGGATAACTAAAAGAAAAATATTTTTAAAAATAAAAATAAAAAAAGAAAGGGCAGAGGGCGCCGGGCATGGTGGTGCACACCTATAATCCCAGTGGCTTGAGAGGCTGAGATGGAACGATCGCGAGTTCAGAGCCAGCCTCAGCAACAGTCAGGTGCTAAGCAGGTTAATGAGATCCTGTCTCTAAATAAAATACAACATAGAGCCGGGGATGCGGCTCAGTGGTCAAGTGCCCCTGAGTTCAATCCACGGTACCAAAAAAAAAAAAAAAGAAAAAAGAAAAAGAAAGAAAGACAAAAGGCAGAGGACTGCCAGAGAGGCTACCTGATGCCAAACCTGGGGGAGGGGCAGAGGGCTGGCCTGCTTTTGAGAGAGTTAGCAGACTCAGACTCAGATCATAAATGGAAAGAGCTTGAAGGATCCGCTCCTCCTAGAATGATGAACTTGGACCCCAAGTCCTGCTACCTTATTTCCTTGAAGAATCCATTATCCCTCTACCTTTCCACTCAAGAATGAGTAGAGCTGACCTGTGGTTGCCTCCTGCCCAACTGTGTGCTGTTCCTAGAGTGTCAGGGTGTTTCAGTGTGTGACACACAGTCAGTCTCTAGGGGTTGCACCTGGTGAGTTTATGAATATGATGAGTAAGAGAGCACGTGCACATTTAACTATGACAAAGTTCATATTTGGGAGCTAGGACTAGCCATTTGAGAAAACCTGAGAAAAACACATATAAGTTAGTTTAAATGTGCTTGGCTCCTCCTTGACATTTATATCATGGTTGTTGCAGGCATTTCACGCAGTTAGTAGATTTGAGGTGTTAGCTTTCCTCTTAGGGCTTCTTCCTTGTATGCACAGCCATGATAGAGGATGAACCCTCCCCCACCACAGCCCTGAAGGGCCTGTCAACCATGGCTGCACGTTCCAGGAGTGGGGCACAGTTGTTGACCACATGTGTTATGGCTGGATCCTACATGTGCAGGCTGTGTGTTTGTGGTATCACTCAGAATGAGAGCTGCCTGGATGCCTCCTGTCACTGTGGCAAGCCTTATTATATAACAAATTGATAAGGGTTTCTTTTTTTACAAAATGATTGACTCATTTCTTATGTCATTTAGAAACTCCTTCTGTTTGTATATTCACCAACATCAGCCTTTCTTCCCCTCTTTTATTCTTTCTTTGATTTCGGTCTCAGAGAATGAACTATAAATCCAGTGCTTTGTCTGAGGCCCAGGGTCAAGAGAAGACATTGAGCAATTGCCTTATAATTGGTAAAATAAAATAGTCACTCCTGGCCCTTAGTAGAATCTAGTGCTGAGTAGAAAAATAAAAGTAAATCAAGGGAGGGAAGAATTACAGAGGAAGCTCCTTTGTTCTATATTGAAGACAAGTAATAAAGCAGGGCTAGTTGTCCTGGAGATACCCTAAGGGCCTGGCTCTAATGTTTTGTTTTGATTTTGATTTTTATGAAACTTTTTATTATGGAAGATAGTGACCATGACTTTGTGTAAAAGTGGAAAATCTTGCTGATCCTCTAAACTCACCCAGCTCTAGTCTTCTTTCTCTCCTCTCCTGCTGATTTCCCCTGGAATTTGGAAACAGACCCCAGATGTCCTATCATGGTACTTGTTTTACAGCTCACATGGGCCACTCCTGGGGACACCCATCAAGTCTTTCCATTCTCACGTCCAGGCAGGACTCTCCCTGTGCTTGTGCTGTAGGGTTACTATGTGAAAAACACTCTGATATCTTCAGATAAGTGAAAATCAAGACATTCCTCCACTTTAGCATTATGTGAGTGTTCAGATTAAAGATTAATGACAATTGTAAAAGGATAACTACAAGATGGAATTTTATAAAATAGGAGTTTCTTTCTGGTGAGTGCTAAGATTAATCTACTTAATACCTTTATTACTTACAGGGAAGGGTGATGCTATTGGGGAAGAAGTGCAGACGCCAGTGAAGACAGACAGATACACTAGACCTGAAAAGGTTAGAAATAAAAGAATAGAATGAGAATTCAAGCCCTAAGATAATGTATAGGAGATGTGAAAGCTGGGCAGTTGCTGAAAGAAGGGGCAGGCTGTAAACCAAGCCATGAAAATTCTTCTTACAGAATATTAGTTTTTATAAAAATGTATTTTTGTATAAATATATTTTTAATTTATTAATATTGATGCAATGAAAATAGCTGAATACTTACTGCTGGACTTTATTCTAGAGGGGATTTCACATAAGGTGAATCTTAAACCCCTTCAGGGATGGTTATTTCTGAATTTCTCAGAAGGATTGTACCAAAAGTTACTTCAGTTGGAGTTCACATGCATCATGCAGCTTGCCAAGAAGTTCAGGGACAATTCTGGCCTCCATGTTCCTGACTGAGCAGTGTACACACAGGGACAGGAAGCTGACTGGAAGTCAAGGCTCAGCTTTCTTCCTGGCAGGATAGGTGCCCAGTGTCCTAGTACAGCACTCTCTTATATTAAAGTTTAAGTCTTCAGCCAGTGATCCCAAGTCCTGTTTTTGCCTCTATCCTTTTGAATCATAGAGACAGACTACAGAGACCAGGGGCTAGAACTGAGATAGGGACAGAACAAAGAGTCCAGCACAGCTCACGGATGCAGGACAGAGGAACAGGCACACACAGCTGCTAATGGAGACTCAGGTCTCTGTCCCAAGAGCACTTTTGTATAGGCACACAGTGAGCAAGCAGCCCCTCAGGCCAGCCTCCAAGATGAGTGATGTTGACTGGTCTCTGCTTTCTACCCCTTTGCTTACTGTGGCCTCACATGCATAGACCAGGGCCTGTAGTGTCAGAGTCTGGCCAGCCAGAGGAACTGTTTTGCCAGTGTGTGCAGTGTGTCAGAGTGAGGTCTGGTGTTTGGTGCCTCCTTTAGCCAAAGCAGTAATGTGGAGAGAGGTATCCATGTGGTTGCCTTCCCTTTTGGGTGTGGTGATATACAGAGAAGCTCTGCTTAGAATAGCTTGGTGAACAGGGACTCTGTGGACAGAGGTCTGGGACTATGCCAGTGCCCACCATTTTATTCTGTTATAGACTCTGCCTTTGGCTTTCAGTGACTGGTATTTGATTTCTTTCTTTGAGGTGGTCTCCCAATTAGTAATGTATGTGGGTCATGAGGAAGGGGTATCTAAACTAGATGCTTTTTAAGACTGAAAGCTTCTATAAAAGCCTTGAATATTGGAAACACTGGGACCACCTTGTTCAGGTCAAAGCAGTATAGTGTGTGGGTGAGTAAGGGGAAGTGTAGCAGCGCCCACTAAGTCTGGGGGTGTGTCCAATGCTCCCCAGTTTCCTCCTGTCAATCCCCTTAGGGAAGTGTTCTTCAGGGGTAGCTGGGGATGCCTGTGCCAGAGCCTGCCTGTGGATTCTGCAACCAGCTCAGCCTCCACCACTAAATCAGAACCTCAGAACTGAGGAGGAAACCTACTTTATTATTATTGTTATTGTTGTTATTATTATTATTATTGTTTAAGAAAACATGTACCTTAGGTTATTCAATAAAGTGGGAATCACTGCTTTGTGGCTTTACAATGTTTATTTGAACTTTTCCATTGTTACTAAGATTTTCAGCCTTCAGTGGGCTTCTGTATGCAAACAATATAGTATAAGAAAATGATTTAGGAATGGCGTGTTAACTAGCATTTTCTTCACAATAAAAAATATTTCTATTATTTCCTTGAAATCAAATATGCAGCAGATGACAGTGGTATTTTTGAAAAAACAGACAAAACTAATATTTCTTCCGTGTGTATGATTTTGTTGCAGGGATCCATGGAGAAGGGTCCACCTTCAGCACCCTGTATGGCCTCCTCCTATGGGATATAATCTTCATGGATGGGATACCAGACGTCTTCAGAAATGCCTACCAGGTGAATTGGCAGCGCTGCTTCATGAGGAGGCTTTTTCACATGCACCTGTGATTCACACTCACTTGTGTAATAAATTCCTTTCATATTGGGTTACATATATCAGGTAATTTTTACATGCCTTTTGAGAAAAGAATGTTTCAACCAGCTGGCCATTTTCCAGATTGTATAGGTATTGAGTATTGTTGAGGAGTCTGCTCTCTCTAGGCATGCTAAGAGAGCTTGCTTTCCCTGTGACACAGGCATCCCCACTGGACTTGTGCACGGACAGCTTCTTCCCAAGCAGGGGGCCAGCCCTTGAGGCCAGACTGCAGATGATTCACAGTGCCCCTGCAGAGAACCTGCAAGCCTGGGTGGCAGCCACATGGCAGGCCCAGGAAGGCAGAGTGGCTTCTCTTGTCAGCTGGGACCGCTTCACCTCTCTTCAGCAAGCTCAGGTAACAGTTCATTTGCATGGCAAGAGCTGGTCCAAAAGTGATGTCTCCCTGGTGCAGGGTGTCTTTTGGCAACTCTATCAAAATGCACACGTGTGTGTGTGTTTGTGAGAGAGAGAGAGACAGAGACAGGGGGACACACAGATAGCTTCTTTTTGCTTAACAGAGAGGACACCTTTTCTGTCTCTTTAACTACTGGCCTCTGAATCATCGTAGTCATATTCCTGAGTCCTGACTCTAAAGGTCCCTCTTGCTTAGATGTTCTCCAGGATGTTCACACAGGGCAGAAGCCTGATAACTGATTGAGGAGAACTGGTTCCCCAGAGCTTATCAGTGGGAATTTTTGGCAGTGGCTCTGGATCCCTGTATAAGCAGCAAAACAACCTCTGGTGTACCTGGAATCCATTTTTGTTGAATTACACTGGAGTTGTTCTTTCTCTCTTAATTGCTAGAGTCTGTTTCAGGGTCTCTGCCCAAGGAAAGCAGCTAATGATCCATGTGTTTTGTGTTTAGGATCTTGTCTCCTGTTTGGGGGGTCCTGTCCTCAGTGGTGTGTGCAGGCGACTGGCTGCTGACTTCCGACACTGCCGAGGGGGCCTCCCCGACTTGGTGGTGTGGAACTCCCAGAATCACCACTTTAAGGTTGGTGGAGCCTGAATGGAAAGTCATATTTATAATTTTGTTTGCAACTGAACCAGAGGCCTCACTTTAGACTCTTCTAGTGTGGCTATTTCCAAAACTAAATTCCTCAAAAGCTCTTGGACTGAGGGCTGGGGTTTGGGCAGAGGGTGTCCTCCACCAGGCTGTGCACCACAGAGCAGCTTGTTTCATCAGAGCAGGTGAGTGAGGGGAGCCATGGAGCATGATGGAAAGCTAGGTCTCCTGTAACTTCATCATGGAAGTGGCAATCCATCACTCTTGCTGCTTTTGTTGTCAAAACATGTCACCAGGTCTGACACATACTCAGAGGGAGGGGGTCCCATAAGGTGTAGACACCAAGAGCTTTTGGATGCTCCCTGAGAGTGAGCACCTTCTCAGTTGTTGTCCATGGGACGCCTCACTTGCCTACCTTGAGCCCCGCCCTGCTGCCCTACACTAGTTGGTGGGTTGTTTCTTACTGAGTTTCGAGCTTAAAAATATAGTTGTGTGTAATATATATATTTTCTGGATACAAGTCTCAGTTATATTTTGGTCTATGGCTTCTCTTTTTATTTTCATAATAGTATCTTGGAAGAGCAGAAGTTTTAAATGTTGACAAAGTTCAGCTTACCTGTTCTTTAATAAATCATGTTTTTGGTGTCAGATATCAGAAATGCTTGCCGAATCTGAGGTTAAAGAGTTCGTCCTATATTTTCTTCTAGAAGTTGTGCAGTTTTAGATTTTACATTTAATTTTGTGATCCAGTTGAGATACTTTTGTACATAATATGGGGTGTGGATTGAAATTACTACTTCAATGTGTGTATCCATGTGTGTATCCATTTGTTCTTGCACCATTTGTTGAAAAGACCCTGCTTTATTCACTGAATTGCCTTTGTACCTTTGTCAAAAATAACTGATCCATAAATACATCCAGACTATGCTGTTCCATTGATCTATTTTTTTTTCTAAATGTTTATTTTTTAGTTGTAGGTGACAGAATATCTTTATTTTATTTTTATGTGGTGCTGAGGATTGAACCCAGTGCCTTATGCGTGCTAGGCGAGCACACTACCACTGCGCCATAATCCCAGCCCCCCATTGATCTATTTTTATGTGATAATAATCAAGTAGTTTCACATAATGTTTTACAGGTAGGTAGTGTAATTCTTCAGAGTTGTTTTGGTTGTTCTTTAACTGAATTATAAAATCAGCTTTTCAATTTCTAAACAAACATGAAAAGCCTGTTGGAATTTTAATTGGGATTGCTTTGAATTTGTAAATCAGTAGAAGAATTGATATAACAGTATTAAGTCTTGATCATTGCGTATGGAACAGGTATATTTACTTAGATTTTAATTTAGAAATGTTTTTAGTTTTCATTGTTTAGGTTTTGTATATCTCTTATCAGGTTGAACCTTATTAAGTGTTTTTTTTTTTTTTTTTTTTTAAATATTTATTTTTTAGTTGTAGGTGGACACAATATCTTTATTTTATTTTTATGTGGTGCTGAGGATCGAACCCAGTGCCTCCCGCATGCTAGGCGAGCACGCTACCACTGCGCCATAATCCCAGCCCCCTTATTAAGTGTTTTATTTTTGATGTTGTTTATTCAGCTTCCAGTTGCTTGCTGCTATTATATAGAAATATAGTTGTTTCTTGCACATTCATTTTGCATTCTGAAAACTTGGTATACTCATTTATTACTTTTAGGATTGTTTTGTGTATTTCATTGGATTTTCTACATTAACATTCAGATTGTCTGCTAGAAGGTCTTAATTTCTTCCTTTCCAGTCTTGATGTTTTCTTTCCTTTTTTTTGACTGACTGCACTGGCAGAACCTCCTGTAAAGTATAGACTATAAGTGGGAAAACTGGCATCCCTTGTTTCTGATCTTAGGGGAAAGCTCTTAGTCTTTCATTATTGAGTATTGTGTCAGATGCAAATATTTCATAGGTACCTTTTAGCAGATGAAGGGATTTCCCTTTATATCTAAGTTTTCTAAGATATTTTATGAGGAATAAGTTGGATTTTGTCAAATGTTTTTAAAAATTAGGGCTGGAGTTGTGGTTCAGTGGTGGAGCACTTGCCTCACATGTGTGAGGCACTGGGTTCAATCCTTAGCACCACATAAAAGTAAATAAATAAGATAAAGGTATTGTATCCATCTACAATGAAAAATAGTTAAAACCTTGACATTATTATATTATTTTCTCTTCACTGTGTTAATGTAATTTACATTGGTTTTTGAATCTTTACAAGTCTTTATTACATATTCTAAAGAAGTTGCAAAGGCACACAGTAGTCACTTAAGCAGTTACATATAGTTAATGTACCTAGGGTAGTAATGTACCTAGGTAGTAATGTTCATCTCATTCCACCATCTTTCCTACCCCCATGTTCCTTCCCTTCCCTCCCTCCCCTTTGCCCTATCCAAAGTTCCTCCATTTCTCCAATGTTCCCTACCCCACCCCCATTATCCACTAATCAGAGAAAACATTCAGCCTTTGGTTTTTTGGGATTGGCTTACTTCACTTAGTATGATATTCTCCAACTTCATCCATTTACCTGCAAATGCCGTGATTTTATTTTCTTGTAATGCTGAGTAGTATGCCATTGTGTATATATACCAAAGTTTCTTTATCCATTCATCTATTGAAGGGCATCTAGTTTGCTTCCACAGTTTAGCAGTTGTGAATTGTGCTATACACATTGAAGTGGCTGTGTTACTGTAGTATGCTGTTTTTAAGTCTTTAGGATGTAGACCAAGGAGTGGGATAGCTGGGTCAAATGGTGGTTCCATTCCAAGTTTTCTAAGAAATCTCTATACTGCTTTCCAGGTTGGTTGTACCAATTTGCAGTCCCACCAGCAATGTTTGAGTGAGCCTTTTCCCCCACATCCTCACCAGCACTTACTGTTGCTTGTATTCTTGATAACTGCCATTCTGACTGGAGTGAGATGAAATCATAGAGTAGTTTTGATTTGCATTTCTCTAATTACTAGAGATGCTGAACATTTTTTCATATATTTGTTGATTGATTGTCTATCTTCTTCTGAGAAGTGTTCAGCTCCTTAGCCCATTTATTGATTGGTTTTTTTGGTGTTAAGTTTTTTGAATTCTTTTTATATCCTGGAGATCAGTGCTCTGTCTGATGTGTGTGTGGCAAAAATTTGCTCTCAGAATGTAGGCTGTCTGTTCACCTCATTGATTGTTTCTTTTTTTTTTTTTTTAATATTTATTTTTAGTTGTAGGTGGACAGAATATCTTTATTTTATTTTTATGTGGTGCTGAGGATCGAACCCAGTACCTCACGCGTGCTAGGTGAGCACGCTACCACTGCGCCATAACCCCAGCCCCACTCATTGATTGTTTCTTTTGCTGAACTTTTTAGTTTGAATCCATCTCATTTGTTGATTCTTGATTTTATTTCTTGCGCTTTGGGAGTCTTGTTAAGGAAGTCAGGATCTAATCTGACATGATTAAGATTTGAGCCTACTTTTTTCTTCTGTTAGGTGCAGGGTCTCTGGTCGAATTCCTGGGTCCTTGATCCACTTTGAGTTTTGTGCATGGTGAGAGATAGGGGTTTAGTTTCATTTTGCTGCATATGGATTTCCAGTTTTCCCAGCACTGTTTGTTAAAGAGGCTATCTTTTCTCCAATATATGTTTTTGGCACCTTTGTCTAGTATGAGATAACTGTATTTATGTGGGTTTGTCTCTGTGTCTTCTCTTCTGTACCACTGGTCTACGTGTCTAATTTGGTGGCAATATCATACTGTTTTTACTATAGCTTTGTGGTATAGTTTAAGGTCTGGTATTGTGATGCCTCTTGCTTCTATTCTGGGTCTCTTATTCTTCCAAATGAATTTCATGATGGCCTTACCTATTTCTATAAGGAATAACATTGGGATTTTAATTGGAATTGCATTGAATCTGCATAACGCTCTGGGCAGTATAGCCATTTTGATAATATAGATTCTGCCTATCAAGAGCATGAGCCATCATCTTTCCATCTTCTAAAGTCTTTTTCAAGTTCTTTCTTTAGTGTTCTGTAGTTTTCGTTGTAGAGGTCTTTCACTTCACCTATCTTGTTAGATTGATTCCCAAGTGTTTTTGTTTGTTTGTTTGTTTGTTTGTTTTTTTGGTTTTTTTGAGGCTATTATGTATGGGGTAGTTTTCCTAATTTCTCTTTCAGAGAATTCATTATTGATGTATAGAAATGCAATTGATTTATGGGTGTTGATTTTGTATCCTGCTACTTTGCTGAATTCATTTATTAATTCTAGAAGTTTTCTGGTGGAGTTTTTTGGATCCTCCAAGTATAGAATCATGTTGTCGGCAAATAATGATAGTTTGAGTTCTTCTTTTCCTGTTCATATCCCTTAAATTTCTTTTGTCTGTGTAATTGCTCTGGCTAGAGTTTCAAGGACTATGTTGAATAGAAGTGGTGAAAGAGGGCATCCCTGTCTTGCTCCAGTTTTTAGAGGGAATGCTTCCAATTTTTCTCCTTTTAGAATTATGTTGGCCTTGGGTTTTGCATAGATAGCTTTTACAAAGTTGAGGTATATTCCTACTATCCCTAGTTTTTCTAGTGTTTTGAACATGAAGCCATCCTGTATTTTGTCAAATGCTTTCTCTGCATCATGGTTCTTATTTTTAGAGACTTAGACTTTTTTTTTTTTTTAATTTTTTTTTTTTTTTTTTTTAGTTGTTGATGAACACAATGTCTTTTTTTTTATTGCTTTGTATGTGGTGCTGAGGATCGAACCCAGGGCCTCACGCATGCGAGGCAAGCGCTCTACCGCTGAGCTACAATCCCAGCCCCGAGACTTAGACTTTTTATATAGACTTATTTATATGGTTTGCCTTAGCAAACAAATATTCTGCTCCCAAACTTAAATGTGTATTTGACTTTTGTTGGAAAAGAGGAACAGTATTTTAAAATGTCAATTAGGTCAGATTGATTTATACTGTTGAGTTTCCTGTGTCGTTACTGTTCCTTATTAACTTGCTCTGTAGTTTTTTTAAAATACCTTTATTTTGTTTATTTAGTTTTTTTGCGTGGTGCTGGGGATCGAACCTCGTGCTTCACACGTGCTAGGCAAATGCTCTACCACTGAGCCACAATCCCAACCCTGCTCTGTAAACTTTTGAGAGAAGAACATTGTTCTCTGACTATAACTGTGAATTTGTGTATTTCTTGTTGCATCTCTATCAATATTTGCTTCGTGCACTTTGAAACTAGGACTACATGCATAAACTTTGTCGGGTCCTTTTGACAAATCAACCCTTTTATCATTATGAAATGTCCCTCTTTTATTCCTGATAATGTTTTTTATTTAGAAATCAAATTTGTCAGCATTCTTTCGATTAGTGTTAATATGATACATCTTTTTCCATTTTTTACTGTTTTTTGGGGTACTGGGGGTTGAACTGAGGGGCATTTGACCACTGAGCCACATCCCGAGCCCTGTTTTGTATTTTATTTAGAGACAGGGTCTCACTGAGTTGCTTAGCACCTCACTTTTGCTGAGGCTGACTTTGAATTTGCTCCCAAGCTGCTGGGATTATAGGCATGCACCACCACGCCTGGCTTCCATTCTTCTACTTTTAACCTATTTTATTTTTACATTTCTATGAGTTTCTTATAGGCAGCATATAATTGGGTCTTGCATTTGAGTCTTTTTAATCCAGCCTAACTTCTGCCACTTAATTGTGGTGTTTGGAATATTTAAATTTAATGTAATTACCGAAATGCTTGGTTTTGAATTTTTTTTTTTTGTGGTACTAGGGATTGAACCTAGGGTCTTTTGCATGCAAGGCAAGCACCCTACCAACTGAGTTATCTCCTCAGCCAGTGCTTGGTTTTGAAACTTAATACTTGTTTTCTCTGTCTCAAGTCTTTTCTGTACCCCCTTTTCTTTTAAAGATTGCATTTTTTACCCTAACTTGTAGGGCACAACTCTGTTGTGTTTCTTACATGGTTGTATTAATCTTAAAAGTTACTGTCTACCTTCAAGCGATACCATATCATTTCACATATGGTATAAATAACTGTGCAACAGATCATTCTTATATCTCCCTCCTTTCATGCATTTTACTTCTACATGCTATAAATTCTGTAACACATTATTTTTGCTTTCTGCAGCTCAGTTACTTAATGAGTCTATGTACACATGTAGACCAACTCTAACACTTGTTATTCCTTTGTACATTCAGATTTCCCTTTAGCATCATTCTCCTAGTTGGAAAATTTCCTTTAACATTTCTTGAAGCAGAGGTCTGCTAATCATATTTTTAGGTTTTTTTGGACTTTTAAAAAGTCTTTATTTATGAAAGATATTTTCTCTGTGCACAGAATTCTGTGTTGACAGTTCTTTTAATACTTTAAAAATACTGGTTCACTCTCTTGTAGCTAGCATTTAAAAAATTCTGGCTGTTTTTAAGATAATCCCTTTATTGATGATTATACTATTTAATTGTATTTCTTAGTGTAATACTATTCTTGACATAAGAACTGTGCTTGGGATTCATTGAGTTTGTGTTTCTAGTTTTCATCATATCTGGAAAAATTTTAGCCATTATTCAGAAAAAAAAATTTCCCCCTTTTCCTTTGGGGACTGACTCTAAATGGGTATTAGGTTACAGAATACTGTTCTAAAAAGTTTTTTCTGTACTTCCCCTGGGATTCTTTTTATTTCTTTCTTCTAGTTCAGCAATGTGCAATGTAAAGAACTGACACAGTTCCCGCCTTTATGGAACTGATCTGTAATAAAAATATTTATCTTGTGATAAATTGTCATGAAATAAATAAGTACATGAAGCTCCATCCATCTCCTTAGAGATATGGTAGACCTGTGAGATGGGTTTTAAGATGAGCCTTGAAAGACAAGAAATCAGGCATGTGAAGAACAGGGAGAAATGTCCTTAATACAGGAGTATGAAGACCCTTGGAAAGGGCAGAGGTTCATCTGAAAGACGGCCTTTGGAATGATTGGCAGGGGCCACATCCTAGTTTTGTAGGCTGGGATAAGAAATTTAGGTTCTGTTGTAAATATAACAAGTAATTGGATGGTGTTAAGCAGGGGAGTAACAATCCAATACATGCTTTAAAATAAATTTTCAATAGCTTTATACTAAGAATCAATTTATAAATTCTTTATGAATAATGGCTTAGTTTTTACAGAACAGAAAAATCGCCCAATTTTTCTATATATGTGTTGCTTTGTATATATAAAGAGTGGTGTAATTGAGTAAGCCATTTATAAATAGTTGTCAGTGAAAATAACTATAGCTAACATCTGGGTAACTGTTCAGTTTCAGTAAAATATTCATTTTTAAAAATTTATCTTCCAGCTGGTAGAAGTTAAAGGCCCCAATGATCGACTTTCACAAAAGCAAATGATCTGGTTGGATGAACTGCACAAGTTGGGGGCTGAAGTAGAAGTCTGCCATGTGGTTGCAGTTGGAGCTAAGAGCAAAGGCCTCAGCTAAAGCCATCAAACTGGGAATATTTAGCTGTACAATAAGATTTTCAAATGCATAAAGCAGTATTACAGTGTATTTAATTCTGATTTTGTTGTCAGTTATAAACCTGAATGATTCATCATTGTATAGTGTCTGTGTCTCAGAGAACTTGGTGTCTGCTTGAATACATGAAATGATCCCACATAGTGGGTAATGGACTTTCAAATGGTCAAAACCTGGTGGCCATTTTAGGAGCTGGATACATCTAAATTAGACTTAAGAAAAATAAAAACAAAAACAAAAATGCAAACACGTTTCACAGCTTTCAGCTTTAGGTCTTCTATAAAAGTAGCATAAACGTTTCTAAGTATTTTGGAAACAAAAATCCTTGAATTCAAGTTTTTTATACTCTTTTACACATTTAGCTGTTAAATATTCTTGTTTATGATTACCCGAGAAAGGCAGGAATTAAACAGTTCTCATGAAGTTAACTTCTTATGGCATTTGTAGATGCTTCCGACCAGTTAAGGTGAGATCACCAACAGCCTTTTTCAAGGCAGTTATACTTCCTTGTCCTCTTTAGAAACATCCCTAATAACCAGCTTAGGGTAATTTTCTGTTAAACAGGGCTGCTCATTGCCATTGTTGGGTCTCAGGCATGGTAGGAAGGTGATTGAAATAAACGCTAGGCCCAGGATATGGGCTAGAATCCTAGTCTCCCATGGACTGGGAACTTTGGGCAGTTTCTGTGTTTATTAAATGGAAGGACCAGTTAGGGCATGGTCCATTAATACCCACGTGGCCTAACTACAGCCATTCTGAACTGATGTAAAAATTGTTACTGGTCATGACTCCCTTTTAGAGGGCAAACAAAAAACCTATGTGGATGATGCAGGTATAGGTAAGAGAGGGGTTTACACATCTTCACTCACTGGGCTCTTGCAGATTTCATGTTGATAACTACAACAAACAATTTCATGGAAATTTTATTCAGCATCAAAATTTCCTTCACATTCATTGTGTTGAACAAAACCTTTCCTGCTCATCCTACTTCAACTCAAGTCATCAGTTTTAGGCACAAAGGTTTTTGTTGTCTAGGTCAAGTTTCAACTACTTGAGGTTACTGCTACAGCAAGCAGATTTTGTTGAAGGATGTGTTGAACAGTCTTCACCCTGTTAGTACAAGTTAATATCCTTTCCTTAAATAAAGTTAGACAATTCTGGTTTTAAAATTGGTTCCCATCATAAAACAACAGTAAGACACGATACATCTTTAAGTCCAACACTAGGAAGTCCAGTGCCATCTGGCTTTGCCTAGCCATAGGGGCTAGGGGTGTTGAGCTCTCTTTGGTACACTGCACACAGCCACCCTTACCACTTCTGTCACCACAGTGTCATTTTTGTTAGCAGAGATGCCAAGCAGCTTTGTAATGGCCCAGACTTAAGGCTGTTAATAGTTGTTTTTCATATTATGCACAGTGAACTATGGCACAATAATCATAACAACAACTATTCATTAAAAATAAAACAAACTCCATATTTTACTACATTTGATTATCATACAAAAATATGCATTTTCTATTTTAAAACAGTATTAATAGTACCTAATCTTTTTTAAAATTATAAATTCACAAAAAAAATCTAAAGGAGTTGAAATAAATGTGTGAGGAAAGAAAATTATACAGAAATAGATGATCAATCCAAAAAATAAATTTAGAACAATTTGTAATAAAAAAGCAGCTTAGTGAAGAAGGGGGAATTATTAAAATGGCAGAAAATACTCTGGTATTTTAACAGGGTTGAGGCTGGTTTCTAATCAAGGACTATAAAATCTTTAATGACAACAATGCTATATGTACATACTGAAAATAGTGCTTATTTTGTAGGCAACAAGTTGACTTTAAAAACATTGGATTTATCCACAAAATGATGAATTTCCTAAGACATTTTTAAGAACTCCTGTTATGTTCAGAAACATTATCAAACAATTTTTAAATGGCAAAGTAGAAATAGCAATTTAGTACACATACAGGTAAAACTATCCTGAAAAAACTTGTTTTAGGAAAGGAAATAAGCTAACTAGATACTTTACTATTAATTTTTTCAAAATCTTATGGCAGTTTAAGGAACTCTAACATAGTCAGATTTAAATACATGTATCCTTTAAACAGATGGGAGTGTGTTAGTTATGTGTGGGGGGAATGGCACTAAATGCCACTACCAAGGCCACCACTTTAAGGAGCTTAAGCTTTGACCTTGCAAAGCTGGCTAAATTCTTGTCATAGTTTGAAAATTCAGATCAGGAATACACCTTTTTAAACTTATTTGTCTCCTCTTAATATTGCTGTCAAAAGTCAGGAAAGGATGTGAGGGAGTTCTTTATTAGAACAGCAGTATTTTGAAAGAAGTCTATTCTTATTTCTCCTGTTCTTTATTCCTGAGCATTAAGAACTTTAGGAGAAGAGTTTCTGTGCAGGTGCCCTGACTTGCGACCTCACTAGTTATTTCCATGGCGTGCCTGCCAGCAATACTTAACCAGACTGGGAATGCTGACAGGGAACCAGGGATGCTTCCAAGCAGGCCTGTGGTCTATGCAAACAGCACTCTCCTGTCTAGGCACCACTTTACCAGAGCCAGGGCCTGAGGAACTACTCAGGATCAGCACTCCATAGGCTGCTGTGTCCTGGGTGATTTTTCTAAGGGAAAGAAATGTGGCTTTAGGACCTCCTGGCCACTGATACGAAGCTTAGTATGAAAAACCTATTTTCAGTATTTTAACTCCCTAATTTTGAAAAGTCAAATTAGATTTTCCAATGTTATTCATATCTTAATGTCAAGGCACTTGTTTTATTATCTACAGTGAATACTTGCAAGTTACAGTGCACATGTTTTAAAGTTAGTCCTGTGGAGTTAAAAGCAAACTCACAATTTCGAAACATAGTGATACAAGGACTCAAACAAGGTGATCTAAAATAATAAATTTGGCCTCAAAACAATGAATGAATTGAGCTCAATTAGAGAAACAAATTGACCAGAAAAAATACAGGAATACCTATTGAAGTCTGTTGGGGGTTTTACTGGGTATTCCTGGAAATACATTAAATACTAACTTCTTAACTTTCCTGATGTCTACTTTGGGTTGCTAATCCAACCAAGTATCAGGTAAGCTTTAGTAGGGAGTATGAAGAATGGATGCAGATAAAATAAATATAGTAGAGGAAACCTGATTAGTTTGATCACAGTTAAAAGAATGGAGAATGTTGTCTGCACATCACCTAAAATAAGCCAGAACGATAATGCTAGAGAACATAAAAAACAAAAATTACATTTCTCTTAAAGCAACTGTGAAGGGAGACTGATTCAACATGTTTTTAAATATTAGTGCAAATTTCATCTATTATTCTTTCATATAAAATTATCAGTTTTAAATGCCTAGGTTAACAATTTTGAGTCAGAAGGAAAAATGTAGAAAGCTTCCCTTAAAATGTTCAGAAAACACTACATTTTAGTCTTCATTTGCAAGTGTCTCAGTAGATAACCATATTTTGGCCCCACTTAAAAATTTGCTTAATGGTGTTCCTAAAATACTTCGTCTGCACAGATTTCCCACGGGAGAAAACGGAAAGGAGGAGGAGAGAAACTCTGGTGTCCCAGACGTGTCCTGAGGGCCGCTGGCTCTGAAATACATCCTGCTGTGGTCCAGCTCTGCATAGCAGGCTTCTAAGGGGCCGCTCCGCTGCTGCCGCAGCATCCTACTGAGCACATCTACTTCGTCAGCCAGAAGGGAGAGCTTGTGAAAGGCAGTGATGGAGCCCCCAAGGTGGATCTGAGCCTCAGGGATCCAGCGGAAGTAGCACAGTTTCCACAGTTTTATGTGTGTTCCGGAGATATGTGGCAGAATAACCCCATGCAGGTCAGCTGGTTTGGAAAACCACTCTCTAAAGTACTGCTCCATATCACTGTGCTGGCTGTCAGTGTGCTGAAGTGGGTCTGGCTTTAGTTTTAATATTAATGAATTTCTCCTGGGCAGTAATTCTTGGTCACTGATAATTCCATTCTTTATGGAAGATGGCATTCCTCTTAGTGTGGAGCTGTAGCTTTTCTACAGAAAAGAGAGATCTTAGCATTATTGTCCTAGAGCATCCCTTTTTAAGAAAGAAAAGGTGCAATGGCAAACAGCACAGTATTTATGGAACATGGATGGAATTTCAGCTGCAAATAACATTTTCATTCCTTCCCTTGTAATGCTTAATGCTTTTTCTAATTCTCCTTCCCTGGAATTACACTGTTTTTAGGGGTTAACTCTCCTTAAGGCTCTAACACCTGAAGAGGGGTAGGGAGGTGAGTAATCCTATTAATTCACTTGAGTACACATTTATGACTTCTGAGTTAGGAAAAAACAAAACAACAACAACAAAAACTAGGCCTGGCTAATGCTAAAAAG
The DNA here is from genome assembly GCA_028644305.1 of Xerus rutilus. NCBI lineage: Eukaryota > Metazoa > Chordata > Mammalia > Rodentia > Sciuridae > Xerus > Xerus rutilus. Next base: position 115,723,098 of record CM053401.1, on the reverse strand, counting down.
AATAGGAAGACTAGATGTGTTTTGGAAAACAGGGTTACAGGCACGGAGTATCATCTGCCAACTCTCAGTTGCTGATTAGGCTTTGCGAGCATCACACACCAGAAGAAAAGACAAGACATGGTCATGTTAGTAAAAAAGGAAATGATCCCTCAAAACCCTGCTTTAACAGTGTTATCTGGGAATTAACTTTATTTATATATATATATATATATATATATATATATATTATTTTAGTGAGATCTGCAGTTCATCATATTTGCTATATCCTTTCATGTTTTCTGGAAACAAGTACTCATCTCTGACTATGGCTCTCATTAATGTACCTCTAAATGGCAATTTCTTCTTTCTTTTTTTTAATTGATCCTTTTTAGTTATACATGACAATAGAATTCATTTTGACATAATATAAAAAGCATGGAATAATTTGTTCTAAATTCAGTCCCCAGCACTTCCCCTTCCCATCCCTTCCTTCCACCCCTTGTTCCCTTCCCTCTATTCTACTGCTCTTTCTACTATTTTAGTTTTTTGTTTTTTTAATGAGTATTTCATGGATGTACACAATGGTGAGATTCACTGTGGTATATGTATGTAAGAATGGTTGGTCAGATTTACTCCACTGTCTTTGGGGAGATAAAAATTAGAAGAAAGATCAGTGGAATGACTACTTTTAATGCTTGTGTTCTGAAAAAGATGTTTCTGGTTATGTGTGAGCCCACATGAGCTTTTTGTTGGTGATGCTCTGTTGTAATTTACCTTCGTTCGCTTAAAAGCCTTCATAGAGCCATTCTGGATGCAAGGCGTGCTCTTTCCAATGTAGAATGGGTTGTGGAAAAGCGTCCGATCCTTTGCTGTGAACTGAAGAGACCAGTCCCAAACTGAGGGGAATTTTAGGCCCTTTTCATCACCCAATTGGATATTTTTGCTTATAGCAAATTCCTGCAAAGTAAAACATTTGAACATGTGTGAAAGGTGCACAGCTGAAGATTTTCTCATTTCGGCTCCTTCCTTTTGATAAGCCCTCATCATCACGCAGGTGAAAGGTTCTAAACTAGAGCACTCAAAACCCCCAGAGCTGTACTTGTTGCCCTTTGAGCGAATGCAGCAAACTCTTTAGCAAGCTCCCTGCCTCCAAACCAGGGCGGCAATAAGGATGTTAATAAGAGAAGATACCATAAAAAGTCTTAGAATGTGCCAAAGCCCCTACACTCTGGACTGATGCAGCCTGGTGATCTGGTTTCCACCACAATAAATGGAGGCAACTTAAAGCCATGGGGTGACATCCACGCCCTCACTATGGAGGAGGGCACAGGGTTCCTCTAGATGGCAATCTCCAGAAAAACTCAAACTAAGCACTCACCTTTAGCAATGTGGAGAAAGGACCCTCAGCTAAGTGACAAAAGCAAGCTACCTCAAATGTATACGGAACAGTTCTCCAGGGGAAGTAATACCTAATACTGATTCTCTGGATTGTAGGAAATGATTGATTTTTTTATTTTCTGTTCTGTATCTTTCAATACTTTCCAAATTTTCTACTGTTGGAGGCAGGCTCCCTGGGCCTGGGAGCAGCCCTGCCCTTTCAAGATGGCAACCTGGCTGTATGCCAGAAACTTGCAGTAAACAGGTGAACAACTTAAGGAAGTGCACAGCATTGGCTGGTGGTAACGTCACTGGGCATGCTTGGCTCGTGGGCTATGCCTGCTCTAATACACGCCTGTATTCTGCTCATGCATTCCCCTCGTGCTTGATAATGCTATTCCTGCTAATTGGTTGTAACTATGCTCGGTAATACTTCCTGTTGTATGAAAAAGTATATAGAGGGAGGCTGGGGGGAAGAGAGGGGAGAACAAAAGAGAACCAGAAAGGCAATAAGAGCGCTCAACAAGAATAAAGATTGCTTTCTGAGAACAACGGCGTGGTTATTGTCTCCTGCCGGCGGGCGACGATATTCTACAAAACAGTTTTTTAATAAATTAGTAAAAAGGCAAAGAATAAATGTTTTCAAGGAAAAAAGTATAGTAGTTAGGCTGTGGCTGTATTACAGCCAGGTATATTATTTGTTGCAGTGATGGCTTGGAATCATCCAAAAATGGTTAAGTTATGAAATGGCAGGACATTTTTAAAAAGTTTTAGAAAATATTCTATTTCAAATAAGGAAAAATTCACTAAGCACCAAATGTACTTAAAATATT